>BSBM01000322.1:11950000-12550000 GCA_027924585.1 Larix kaempferi | reverse complement strand
CCTAAGGTGATCCCACCATATAGATTCTCTTCCATTTAGATTGAATATGGCCACCCTTTCCTTCATATTTCCAAAGTAGTCTTGGACTTGGAAATACTTCCTCATCCCAAGAAGCCAAGATTTAGCTTCTTGACCAAATTTTACATTGTCGTCAAATGTAGGAGGTTTGGCCTTCTTAAATTTCCCATGTGAATTGTTCTTGTAATGCATCTTTCTCTTATTCCTGTGAGATGAAGAGATTGAACCTTCAATGTATTCTTTAGAGTCAGATGATCCACTAGAAGGGATTTATGGATTATATGTCCTATCTCTAGAAACTCTTCTTGAGCTATTGGACCTCTTGCGGGAATTTCTCTTTGAACTAATCCCACTCTTTTATGGATTTGTTGAGTGATACCCATAGTTAATCCTCCTTTGAATGTCTATCAAGTTTTGCAGCATAGCTAGTTTCAATTGATTTTGTTCTTCTTGAGCTTTAATCAACCTCTCATTGTCTTGTCTACAACTCTGTAGTTCCACCCTTAGGCTTCTCATGGTGGCTGCAATATCTGGGGGAGTCTCTTGGTTTCTTCTCCCATTGGATTTTGTCTTTGCATTCTCAACCTATATGTTCTCTCCCATGGCATCTGTCTCAGGCTCATATGGATCATGTGCATCATCCATGATGATGATCTTCTTGGCCCAACCAAGACCAAAAATTTCTTAACTGCACTATACTCAATGCTATTCTTTAACAGACACTGATATGATTTTGAATCTACAAAATGTGTTCATATAAACACATTTGTTAGATTTATCACATTCTTTTAAAATTATAAAAAAATTATTTTCATGCATCCTGGGAACAACCTATATTTCCAATCTCGGTCAAATCACAAAGGTTTGAAATCACCCCTTAAGAATCCACAACCCACTAAATTTTTACACTGCTTCAACAGTCGTGGTTGAACCCAAGATTTAACTTTGTACACAATAAAAAGAAAATTTGGGGTCAAGGGGGCTTTCCCCCTTGCGTCCTCCCTGTGTCGTTGCAGGACAGGTCGAGGGCAGCATCGTTGTTCTTTTTTTTATCTTTCGATTTCGTGTAATTTGGCACAAGATCAATTGCATTTTTCAATTTCTAGCACCTGTATTCGCCATGGAAATTCACCTGCAAAATTGCCTAATTTCTCTGTGATCGGCGGGATTTAATCAGTTTTTCTTTGTTTCGCTGGACTTCCCCAAGTCTATCGATACATTGGCCTCTTTTCCCCAAGTGTTGTGACACTCATCGACGGATTTCTCTAATCTTCACTGAAACACGTCGGTAGAACTTCGCGAAACTCGCCGAAATACTCCATCGAAAACTTCCTCCAATTTCGTTGAAACACGTCGGCGAAGTTTCTCAAAACTCGTTTAAATGTGTCGGCATACTTTTCCAATCTTCTCTGAAATGATTCTTCGGTGAATTTTTCAAACTTCACCGAAACGCTTCATCGGTGAACTTTTCCAAAACTCACCGATATTTGTCAGTGGAATTTTCCAATCTTCGTCGAAACACTTCTTTGGCGAATTTTTCAAACTTTTTCGAAACACTTCATTGGCGGAATTTTTCAACCAATGAAATGTTTCGGCAAAGTGTTTGGGAGGGAACATGAACTAAATCCAAGCTTTCAAAACTAGCCCCGTCATCATTTTACAAATTCATAACAAATAAAGTACGTGTGCAGATGCATAATACAAATAAACAACAGAAGTAAGCTCCATCCACACACACACACAACATTGATACACAATATTAATTCTCACATGCATCAAATTAAAACATTGCATAATTAAATACAAGAGAATACTTATCTTGAAATGATGTTGCCCCGAGTAACTGGCTATGCAAGCGCAACGTTCCACCCAAACAGAGGCTAGTTGTGCTCATCAATCTCTCAACACAGCTACCACCCCCAAGTAGGGCATGATTTCCACAAGGAAAGGGAACCTACAAACTCATGCATAGCCAAATGAACACCACAACCCGGCCAAGCCATCCCATAGCTAGGCTTATTAAGCTGTGTAGATAGTAGAGGGAAATGAATTGCTAAGCTAGTGAGCTCAATCCATATAGCTACCGGAAACTCTACAAGATTAGTTAGCTTGGAACCCACAATACCTACATACCCAAAACAAGGAAACTATCCCCTTCATTGCTCCGCATTCCCTCAGGCCATACCTTCCCTTTTAGTGCTCTTTAAGGTGTGCATAGAAAAGTAGTCAAATCCCTATCATTCTCGGTGAGGTTACACCCTTCACTAGGTTTATCAAGCCAATTCCAAATACTTGTCTACTCCTGGTTTCTTACACACAAGTTCAAGCCAAAACAAGGGATGCACATAACCCAAACCATAGATATATCTCAAACACACAGCAAGGCACAATTAATGTTGGGAATAGAAAAATGAAATTTGAGAGGGGAAGTTGACCACTAGGGAACCAAATGATTTTTCCAATAGGCATACAAGTGTTCAAATGGAAAAAACATCCTCTATTAACCCCCAACATGATTTTTCCTTCCTCCCAACCATTCTTCCACACCAAAAATGACTTTCCCAACTAGAAAATGGAGAAAAACTCAGAAATTTTGTGGAGGAAAACACGCAACCAGCAAGCATTGCGTGAGAGAGAAAAAAATCATGGATGAATGATAATTAGGAAGCAAATTTGTGGGTCTTTTCTTGCCCAAGAAGTCAAACACGTTTTTCCAAAATGATGGCTTACTCATACACGGAATTTGGACAGCATACTCTCAATTTCCCAAAACAATAACTCCTTCAACCACCTCTTAGAAGAATTAAATGATTGGGTGCATAAGTAAACTTGGGTAGTTAACGGTTCATGGGTTCTCTCATTGACACTTGCCTTAACATTATTGGCTTCAAGGGTTTGAATATTTCCCTCCCTATTCCTTGTAAAGACCATGCCCCCATACTCTTGTTTCCTTGCATAGCTAGTTGTGGGTATTTTTATTAAAATACATTTACATCATATTTATAATTTCCATCGTGCCTGGATAGCACGTGATCCACATGCGTCAATTTTCAATTGCCGATACAAAAATGCTAAATCGATGGCGGTACCTTGGCCTTAAGCTCATCACCATGATTTTATAACGATATTACATCATTTACATGTTTAATGCAAAGGGGTTCAAACTCAGTGTATTACAATATGGCATTCCACTAAGCATGTGGTGCACATCCATCAATTTCAAAGGTTGAACTAGTTGGTATTTACTGAGAAATTTCCCCGCTAGAATTAAAAAAATCCTACCAAACGTCATTCTATTATCCATTTCAGATCTTGGAACGTGGTTTCCAAAAACCACTCCTCATGGCTTCCAAATTACCACTTAGCACCTTACGAGCCCTGTAATATACTTTGCAAATATATATATATATATATAGCACATAGAGGTGGCATCCCTTCAAGATGACCATTTGCCGTTTACTCCAATACTAACAATAATTAATAAACTAATAGTTAATAATTATAATAACCATTTAGGTTTATTACAAGTCATCCTGACTTGAAAAGATTCGTCCACAAATCTTGTGTAAGGAGTGCTCCACTTGAACTTCATAGATGCTTGATTAATTGTAACTTCAGTAGGGGTACTGTGTTTGCTGTAATTTTCTTTGAAAAACACATAAGTGTTATGGATGTTGAAAAATGAACTCTTGCCATGAATAATACTACCATGATTAAATAATTCTTGGAACAATTGTTCACATTTCCATTCATATTTCTCAATGCATGGCGTGCATAATATTTTGCATATAAGAATGTAATGATTATGCAACCAATGACTGTCACGAGGATTATTGCAAGGAGGACACATTTTGGAGAAATTAAATTTGCATTGGTGACCACATCTGGAAAGAATTTTGAACATGGACAGATGGCAAGGAGGACAATTGACATTGCTTGAGGAACCACAATGTTGATCTTTGATATTTTTGCATGCACTGGTATGTCACCATTCTTTGGTTGTCCTTTGACTTCCTCGGTGATGAACGATGGATCTTCAAACATCATTGAATTTGTGATTTTCTCCAATTGTTTCTTAAAATACTTTTGTTCACATTGAATTGCGATATCCTACAAATCATATATATCTTCGCGAGTCAGAGAATCTTCTGGGTTTTCATCTTTTATGTCATCATGATTAGGAACATTTTCACTTCCTTTATTTTCATCATGATCACAATTGTTATAGGTATCATCTTCATATTCACCATTATAATTCTTGTGATCTTCATCCTCTTTACAATTGTTATCGACATCATGTTTATTCATGTCTGGTGTATCTATCTCTTTACTTTCGTTATTGTTACTCTCAACAAATATTTCTTCAAGTTCATTAATATGTTTAATTGCATCATTATAATCATTGAGGTTTATATCTTCTTTGCAATCGTTAACAACAACATGTTCAACCATGGTTAGTGAACCTGTATCTTTGTTTTTTTTATTGTCATTCACAACAACATCTTATACGGATTCATCTTGATATTCCACATTCCGATCTTCATGTATGTCCTCTTTATCTTTCTTTTCGTCATCATTGCTATCATCTTCCTTATCATGTCCTTGGTTTTGGTTTGGGTTCTCGGAATGGCACTCGATTTGACTCTCGATTGGTATTTCACTAGCCATTTTTAACGACTTTATAACTGGATAAATTGGATCATTTATGTGATTTATTTTTGTTCCTTGTATGAAACTGAAATGAATTTTTGGTAAATATGCATACTTATGACCTAGCATCACATTTTGAGTCTTGTATTTGGAATGTCGGTTCTTATTCTTCCTCGTGTCTTATGGCTCGGACCTTCTATGCGGGGGAATATGAGTTTGTGTAAGTGATTTTTTTCTTTTGTCATAGGTCCAAGAGTAACTTTGAGGTTCCTCAATCGATATCATCATTTAATGTTTCTTCCTACTTTCCCTCACTTGAGAATTCAGATGTCCTAATTGCTTCTTCTTCATTTTCTCTCATCATTAGCACTATTTAAGCAATAAATTCTTCCTCAGTTTCATCTTCATCAATTGTTTCTTGTTTATTTGCATTTTTGTTGTCTTTCTCATTGTCTTAACGGAAATAGTTTCTTATTATTTCCTCAAGAAACAAGAATATTTCTTTTCATTTTTTCCAACTTTCATTTCCTTCAAAAATTCCGTCAAAAAAATTGTCCCAAAGGGGACTACATTGCCATTTCCAAGGAATTTATCGAAAAAAAAAATTAATTAATAAAAATAATAATAATTATTATTATTATTAAAAAATAATAATATTATTATTATCATTCATATATTTTAAAAGTAACAAGGGTTTTAAAACAATTATTATTACATAAATTAAGAATAATAGTAGTTTTTGGAAATTAAAATATTCTAATAATTATTACTATTTTTAATAATAATATTATTATAAAACTTTTGAAATGGGTAATTATTTAAGGTTTTAACCGTAATGGAGATGGTAATGGAAGTGATGGCGTAGATGTGAGAGGAGATGGAAGCAGATTACGTGTGGAGATGGGTTGACGGTGGAGTGTGGAATAGTGGTGGTAGGTGTATGAGTGTGGGGAGTGGCATGGGTAGAGGAGGAGGATTTTAGATGCCGGAGAGAGTAAACCAGCGTGGAAGGAAGGCGCGACAGAGTTGGGGAGATGAATGGTGCACAGAAGAGGTGAATAAAAATGGAAGTCGTAAGGAGCGGAGCATGAAGGGGAAGAATGAGAGAATGGGGAAAATGGATGCCGAGGAGGAAGACACTCTGATACCACTTAATATACTTTGCAGATATAATATATACCAATTGCAGAATATATATATAATATATACCTTTTGCAATATACTTTTTCTTATATATCTGGGCTCGTAGGTGTGGGGAAGTCATTTTTTACTCTAAGGGGAACAAGTAGAAAGAGTTCGCTTGGGGCATTGGACAAAAGACCAACAATGGAGCGGAATGGCTTGGTCTCATCAAAGGGCTGAAGATTGCTATAAACCTTAGAATGAAGAATTTGATGGTCCTAGGAGACTCCTTAGTTATCATCAGAGAAGCCAGGCACATTATCGACAAAAGAAAAGACCCCACCTAAAAAATGCACCACCTCTTAACCTACATCAATAAAGACTTTCAAGAGCTTACCTTTCTTCATATTCTGCGAGAATTAAATGGGCAAGCTAACGGATTGGCTAATACTGGAGTCGGGCTCTCCTATGGCTCTCTAAGTTGTGACAATGTCACTTGTGAAAATTCTTAGATACCCTAGCCTAAGGTTCACCCTTAGAGCTTGGGCTCTTTCTATCCCTATTTGCCCCCCTCATTATTTCTTGATCCAAAACTTAAGAAATTTAAATTTTTTGTTTTTGGGAAACTCCCCAGGGAAATCCGACGGCCTCCTTACTCCTTGTAAGACTAGCACACATGCCCGAATTTATGGCATTAAACTAGCCTGCCAATTGGCCGACATGCGAGCTGGTAGCTTTGGCTTATATCAGGGAAGGTTGTCACTCTTTGGCATTCATTCCTCTGTTGGTTCCAGAACTCTGCATTTGTTGGTAGTCGTCCCTAATTTATGTTTGAATAGTCTTCGTGCTGAGAGGATTATGGAGCACCATGGTGCAGGGCGTTCTCAGGGACGAGGTGAAGTTTTCTATCATGGTGTTGGGCGCCCTCAGGGAGGGGGTGAAGTGTTCTCGAGATGTGGAAGATGTTGTAAGCCTGGAAAAGGCTCCAATGGCGGATGTAGTTGGGGTATGCAGATGGAAGAAATGCGGGGAGACTCGGTTGAAATGGAAAGCAACCGTGGGCTTGGCCCTTGTCGAAGGCATGCCGGGGTTGGGAACTCCCATGGTCAAGATGGGAAATGCAACATTACGAAATTTGAAGTAGAATTCTTGGACCGATTGCAGGAATTGGAGCTGCAAGTCAGGATGATTCGCAGCGAAAACCTAGAATTCAAGAAGGTTATATCTTGTCTCTACAATCTGGCGTCTACTGCCATGTCCCCATTTTGACCCTTGTAATATTTTGGGCTATAATGTAAATATTGTATGCATATTATGTATGGTTCCTAACGCGGAGCTCAAGGCCAAGGCCCCGCTAGTGAATGCTCGACCTTGAAGAGGCAAGTATTGGATATTATGCTACCCATGTGCTAGTCAACCATGGGGATTGTAAATATGCATTTTAATATAAATGCCCACAACTAGCTATGCAATGCAACAAGAGATAGGGGCATGATGTTTACAAGGAATTGGGAGGGAAATATTCAAACCCTTGAGCCAATCAAGTCAAGCCAAGTGTCAATGAGAGAACCCATGAACCCTCAACTACCCATGTTGACTTTTGTGCTCAATCATTCATTTCTCCCAAGAGTTGGTTGAGATAGTTAATGCCTTGGGGAATGGGAGGCATGGTTGTCCAAATTCGAGTATGGGCAAGCCACTCTACATGGAAAATCGTGTATGGCTTCCTTGGCAAGAAAGGAGCCACGAAATTGCTCCCCAAGTCATTCTTCACCCATCAGTTTTTCTCTCTCACGAGTTTGGAGCTACCTGGGCGTTTTCCTCCATGGTTTTGCTGTGTTTTCCTTCATTTTCCTAGCTGGGAATGGCGTTTTTGTGTTGTATAACAGTGGGGAAGAAAGGGAATTGGTTTGGGGTTTTATAGAGGCCGTTTTGGCCCACTGAATGCCCATACATCTGTGGGAGAAATCAGTTTTCTTCCCTCGGGTTGACTCCCTCTTCCCACAATTTGTTTTGGGTGTACAACGATTTGGGAAAACCCATAGACTCTAATCTGTAATCCATTGTTGAAAATGTGTATCCATGCCCAGTTTTTGAGTTTGTTGTGTGTAAGAGAATGTTGGGGCTGAGATGGGTATTTATTGCTTTGGTTGTGCTGAGCTTGAAAGTCCCCTTTTCCTTGTAAATATCATGCCCAGCTCGGGGGTGGTCTCTGAGTGCTGAAATAATACAGGCTGGGCAGAGACCTACGGTTGGGAGGAACGTTGCAGCGACATAGCTAGTTGCTTGGGACAACATTACAGTGAGATAAGTATATTCTCTCTGTGTGTTTTACTTCTGCACTGTTTTAATTAATTGATGGTTGTTATTGATATGCTAAATGCATGTGAGAAAGGTGTGTGGATGATGTATTATTCCGTTGTGCATGTTCACTTGATTTGCATCTGCACACATATGCATTTTATTGTAATGCCAATTGTTTATATTTATATGAATCATGAATGTTGAAATGGGCTAAGTTTTATAAAAGCCCATATTTTTAGTGCCATGTTCCCTTTCCTTGCATTGGGTCGACGGGAGGGGACGTGACATCTGCTACCCACTCCGAGGTGAAAGCTCCGAACAATAGCACCACTGAGAAAATCGAACATCTGGAAGAGACTCTAGGTCTCGCTTATCCTCATAAGGCCCGAAAGCGTAAGGTCTCTGACAACGATCTTGAGGACATTAATAGGAAAATGGAGAAACTGCAAAAGTTCATGGCAAACACAGGGAACTTCATGGACCTCAACTCAGAAAAGAACATGGCAGCAGACTCGGCAGGTGCTGTCATGGATATGGGACTTCAGTAGCTTCTCACCGGTTATGGACATGGGTTGGCCCTTTTCTTGTTCTGCTATGTTTTTACTGCTTTCAAGTATTATGTATAAGGACTCCGAAAATCATAGAATAGGTATCAGCTCTAGAATTGGCAATTCAGACGGTCTCACCTTCCAGTTTTTGTATAAGGCAGCTTATTAGCAATGTTTTATTTATGTTTACTCCTCTTAGGACAGTTTATTAGATGCTTTAGTTTTCACAAGACAGGAAAATACCATGATAGTTATCAGCTTGAACAGGATGAACTTGGAGTGATGGATGTCTTCCTTTCATGGGAGTAATCTGTTCACCATTTTGTTATGTAATTTCTTTTTTTATATATAATCAAAACTGGTTAACCGTTTCTGTTAAATATATATATATATATATATATATATACTTTTTATTATATATATATATATATATATATATATATATATATATATATATAATTTTATGATATATTACAGTGTGTGAATTACAATGTATAAATATACATAAGCACATAAAGGTGGCATCTCTTCTAAACCCTAATACTAACAATAATTAATAAACTAATAATTAATAATTGTAATAATCATTTAGGTTTATTGCAGACCATACCATGCATTCACTTTCTACTACATGGTTCTCACCTATAGGTGAAAATTCACTTTCTACTACATGGTTCTCACCTATATGTGCAATTTTCACCTAGCACAAGCTATATGTGCAATTTTCACCTAGCACAAGCTATACCATGGATTCTAGAGGAATGGCTTCTCCACTTCAATGTTCTACACATTCTCATGGAATTTTTTATCTTATTACTAACTAGTTCATTATGATATCATTATAAATGGGGAATTTTAATAAATTTGAATTTTATTGTTGTCAAATTCAAGTCCAATATGGTCATCTCAACTGTGCATTTCATTAACTTGCCTATTTATTTACAAAGTTGAATTTATAAATATTATAAATATTCCAATAGTGCTTCAATGCCATTAATCTCTATCAAAAACTTATGTGCATTTCATTAACTTGCCCATTTTTTACAAAGTTGAATGTATAAATATTATAATTATTCCAATAGTGTTTCAATGTCATTAATCTCCATCTAAAACACTATTTAGGAAATTCAAATTATTATAATCTTCTGCATTTGTTCATTGGAATTTTATCAAATAAATGGCCTATAAATTGCATTTTTCCTAATTTATTCTCCTAGAGAAATTATTTGTAACACTTGGCACAGTACTGTAATATTTCCATGTATGATCTAACTTCTAGTCCATACCATCTCAGTCTTGTAACTGCGTGTTCTTAATACCAATTTGTAATTTACCCATAAGCCTTTGTGCAATATCAAGGCCATAATGTATATCATAAACACTATAATTTTAGACCTTTGATACTTACATAGAATTCTCTAGCTAGTTGTAGCATTTTAGTAGTGGAAAACAAAGCTACAAAAACCTTTAACATTTAAATTCGACCTTAACACATGGAGCTCTATAATAATTTCAATTGTGAATATGCCAATTAAGCCATAAAAGCAGAGTTGAGTAAACAAACAATAATAAATATAGAGAGTAAAACATATTAATACAACATTACATGGCGCCGTGAGAGTACTTATGTTTATGAGAAAAATAATCCTCCAAATGCCTGGAAATGAAGGACATTCTTCCTAGACTTAGGGTATTTGTCACATTTAATATTTCTATGACAAAGGCCACCGTTGATTTGATGCAATGAATCCAAAAGAGTGAATTTCCTAAGGTATGCCTCTAAGTCCTCTTACTCATCCCACAACCCAAAAAAATCCCATGTGCAAGAAACCCCCTTTACAACTATCTCAATCAACAAATGCTTATCTCCTCAGCATGCACTACTCTAGGAATCAAATCCCATTCTTTATAAATAGTCCCTTAGGCTATCTCGATTCCCTTCCATTTCTCCAACATAAGTTGGCCAGGGAATCTCATTGTTTGGATTCCATGGATTCTTAGCAATTGGCCAAGTTTTCCTCTCTTTATAGCACAGTAATCATTATCAAAAAATTTCATTGGCACTAGTATAAGCCTTCATGAAAGTACCATATATAGTCTAGGGAATAATTGTCTTGCTTTCTTTTCTTTCGTCCACCATAATTTGTACAAACCAAAATAATTTTCCATGCTCCCCTTCCAAATGTTATATTTTCATGTTAACAACTCCCCATGTGGTCCTTATGAGGATCCCATGTTTTACTCTAAAGTTACCCAAGATTAGGATAATATATAATAAAGGTTATCAATCAAGTATTTAATGATCAAGGGGGTTTAATAAAGGTTAAAACATTAGCTAAGTTCCCTCCTAGCCCTCTTAAGCCTCCTATAAGCTTCCTTTCACTTCCCCAACTTGTGGAATTGTATCCCCCCATTTATTTTTAGTCCTTCCTCATTCACAACCATCAGGGTTTTTGTATTATAATTATGATATCTTGGTTATTATTTTCCTATAACATATATGTATGGCTTCTAGACATTTGATCATTGCACACACATTTACAATCTAGGGTCAAATATGGGGTATTACATGCAATAAAATATAAAAAGGGGGTATAACCTAATAGGGGACCCCAAGAAACCATCATCCACTTTTGAATACCCTTTTTTCCAAAACGTCAACCAAGAAGCCTACTGATAAGGGCCTCTTCTACAAAATACACAACTTCATGCATTTGGATTTCCTCACCTAATACAAAGTTAATTAGCGAAGTCCTCTTTTTAATGCATTGTTTTCATCTCTTTTAGGTAGACCCTCCACT
The DNA here is from genome assembly GCA_027924585.1 of Larix kaempferi. Lineage (NCBI taxonomy): Eukaryota > Viridiplantae > Streptophyta > Pinopsida > Pinales > Pinaceae > Larix > Larix kaempferi. The sequence continues at coordinate 12,538,557 of BSBM01000322.1, read as the reverse complement.
CACCATAGTATCCTCGGTCAAAATATTCCCTTTTTCAAGTTGTTCACCACCTTCGATCTCCAAATACCAAACCCTTGGATCGAGGTAAGGTAAACCACGCAAATTTGGAACCCTAGAATCAGGGGAATCCACAAATCGTGAAAAGAAACACCACAAGACTAGAATTCACACATTCTATCATGGGATTATAGGGATCTATAATCCCAAGATCTCATGTTATCTTTTTGACCCCACTATCCAATCTAAAGGGCATAAGTATTGTTAGGGTCCTACCTTAACCCACCTTACTTTAGACTACATAGGAGTTAGTCAAATAGTGTATCAAACCACTTCCTTTGAATAAGGCCAAGTAGTTAGTAATGGATAATTAATGTAAAAAGGGTCTATGCATTAATTAATGCCCACTATGTAGTTAGATTTTATGTCCACTACGTAGTTAGGGTTTTGTCTATTGAAACCCTATTTAAGGAGTTCAAAGGCTATGTATTGTTTTGTCAAGAATTGTTGTATTGGATATCTACTCAAGAGAAAGGTCACCCAACCTTAAGAGGCGAGTGAACATTGTTTTCTAAGTTGATTTTCAAAATACAAGAGTTAGTTATACCTCATATTTCTTATATATTTCCTTGATAAGTAAATTTGCATTATAATTTCTAGTATTTGCATCATTTATATTTGCTTATCTTGCAAATGGTTTTAAGTTTCATGGTTAAGAACACCACAAGTGGTACTAGAGCACTTTCCTAAGCCACATGCCTCCATAATTTTTTCATATTGTTTTAAGCTAGAGGCGTGTTCTGACATATTTAAATATCACAGATCTTTGTTGTTCAATGGGTAAACCTACAACTGGGGATGCATACATGCAGAGAGTACAATTGGTACTAAGTCACATTTGTTGGACAATGTTGTGACCTCTATCAGTATCCCTTAAAGTAGTAGTGCATCAAAAATCATCTAATACATAATCTCACTTCCACGTACCTTCGAGTATATTGGAAGTCCTCTAGGAAACCTAAAACCAACTGTAGATAATCCAATTGACCTCCTTGTTTCTATAGCAGAAATAAGCATAACACTCAGGAATATTACTGTCTCGTACATGGGTAGACGAGTAGCACATCTTAGGGAACAATTGAGCCTCCTTAGTTACCACACTGAGAGATTGGGTTAAGTACCACTGTGGGAGCCTACAACTATAATAAATACCTATAGCACATGACAATATCTTGTCCTCGAGACCCTAGAAACCCTAACCCTTGTCACTAACCAATTAAATTCCTATACCTTGGTAGCTAGAAGGAATTTGGACATTCTGTCAGTACATTAACCCTATTCTTTGTGACTAACCAATAACATTCCTACACCCTTGCATCCAGAAAGATTAGAAATTCTATCAATACAATAATATTCCACATGGAGTAATACTACTCTCAGCGTAAAAAAAAAGATTAAGATCCCTTGGCACCCTTGTTGGAGACCTATCTCATAAGAATCTCTAACAGCCATTTTTGGGTGGTCCACCCAATACCTCATTTGGTGATATATATCTCAAAATACTTATCTTTAGCCCATAGTCATTTTGAGATGAATTGGTGTTACTGTTAGGATATTTAGACACTTAGGAGTTAGTTAAGATCAACTTGTGTAATATATCCGTTAAGGATAGTGTGTTTCTTTAGTATGCATTAGTATGCATTTGTAAATACTTAATCCAACGGTCACGATATGTTTCCGACATAGAGTGATCCGACGGCTCAACTTCTCTTAGATCAAACCTAACCTTGATCCGTGGCTTAACACCTGATTGGTCCATGATCTCTATTTAAAGAGCATGGAGGGTCATTGTTTAGTTGATCGATTATGAGAAGCTCATTTGTAACTTTCTTTCTTTGCATAATAAATTGTCCCGTAGAAGCTATTTGGCCGGGGCCGTGGAGTGTTTCCCTCAAGAGGGTTTAAACCACGTCAAAACATCGGTGTGTTGATCTGTGATCTGTTTGTGTGAAGTGGTTGCTCTTGGTGTTCGGTCCTTTGGTAGTACCCTGTGTACCCGAACAGTTACTCCTTTTCCAATCATAAGTGGTCCCATGGTACACACCCACAACTAGAAAAACATGAAGGACCCTACGAAGGATCCCCCTAGGGACACTAAAGATATGGCCTTATCAATCAAACAATTGTAGCAGGTAGTTAACTAGATTATCCACAATATGGCTAATCAGTAGCAAGTGATTGATGCAATTGCTGAACATGTGGGGCTATCACCCAAAATAGAGGATCCAACTAATGAAGCATTTGTCAATGAAGAATAGGGCTCTCACACTCTCTTTCCATAAACATGGCCTCTATCATTTGAGAACAAAAATTCATGGCACCAATTCCAAAAGATCGACATGCACAAATTTGATGGCTTAGATCCCTTGGGTTGGGTTACCCAAATGGAACATATTTTGCTCTCCATGGCACTGAGGATGATTTCCAAAATTTAAATTGGGGTTTTATAATTAAACTCAAAACATTGGCAATGGAAACATTGGTACTATAAATCTTATCGTCACTATGTTCATTGGAGGCAATTTGTGAAGATCCTCCATGATTACTTTTAACATGACACTCACTACCTAGGCAGGTCAATCAAATTAGGCCATAGTGGCACGGTTTTGGATTATATTACATCGTTTGAGCAATTATTGACAATCTGCACAAATGACCTCTTCGATTCTTTTTTTTAATGCTTCACTAGTGGCCTCAAGGAGGCAATTTGAGCACATGTCATTATGCGGTGGCCCTCAATGGTTGGTTAGAAGCTTGTGATCAAGCTCAAGAAGCTGAAGTGGTGATCAAAATCCAACCCAAAAGACCTTCCTTTTTTACTCCCTCCCTAGGGGTATAATAGGGGGGTCATAATAGGTACGTGTGAAGCCTGATCTTACTCGTTATGATATCTAACACATTTGGGATTAGATCTAGTGCTAAGTGGGAGATCACTTTGGTCCTAAGACCAAAAGTGACACGTACCTCAAGAGAATAGCCCTTAGTGTTAAATAGAGGGTCCTCCATCCTAGTTAAACACTCACCCCCACCAACCACCAAAGAGCTCTCGATAATTTTATAGTGTTATATATCAATTTACTCAATATTAAGTATCATTTGGTGAGACAAAGTGATTTTCAATAATCATTTTACATATATTATTGATTAATATATATACAACATTTAATTTTAATTTTGATCATGAATACAAGTAATTTCAATTTATATAATGTATTTAGTTATATAAAATTTATATTATAATTTTAATAGTAATATTTAAAGTGTGTCTTATTTTTTATTTGTATTTATGTTAAATATATAATTGTTTTGATTTCTTTATTTTATTGGATTTTTGAAAACAACCATCAATATTCTATAATAATAAAAAATTACATTTTATTAATTCTTGTAAAACTAAAATTGAAGTGATTAATTTCTATACACATAAATTAAAAAACAATAAAAAATATCAAAAGACAATCATCAAGATTTTATATATAAGTTTCACATTTTATTAATTTTTGTAAAACTAAAATTTACAAGTGATTAATTTGTGTACAAGTAAATTAAAAAATATTAAAACATTAAAAATACATTGACCAAAAAATAAATATTAAAATATTAGAAAAACATAAAAAAAAAATTGCTTGACCAAAAATAATATCAAATTAATTAAAAAAAACTTTTATTGAACGTCAAATTTTAATCATGTCCTTTGGAATGTAAAATAAACTCAACTTAAGGTTTAAACAAAATATCACACATCACAAACATATTTTAATTTACAGATCATTCTTTACATCTTTATGAAACAGCGCTTTCTATAATATTTTTTGGGTTGATATTGTCGATATTTATATTAATAATGGATAAAGATTCACGACTTTTAAATATGCATATTAATCATGGAAATAGATTGACGACTCTTAATTATATGTATATAAATAATGTAAAATGATTATGACTAGGAACAAAAACATAGACACAGGTAGTGAAGGATACTGGTAGGGTAAGAGCAAAGTTTGTAACAATCTCAGATTACAAAGACATAGGTAGGAAACCCATCCCTGCTACCTTTGGGTCTTAGTTGCTTGTCTGGTACCATTATCTTCTTTGCACATTCAAAATTATCTATATTGGCATGCCTTACCCAATCATGAGTAAGCATAACTTTGGAGGAAGGAAGTTTGTATGCGACTGAAAGGTGTCCTGGTTGAAAGGACGTGAGTCCTTCTCCATTGGCATTTGAAATGATCCTGGTGGTTGTATCTACATGGGGCAGAATCCACCCAATCACCTTTGAGCAAGGAAACAATTCTGGTCGGGTTGCTGCCTTGTGAAGGGAAGACCTCTTCATGTTTTGGTAAACCATTGATTCCTCGACGTTTGCATCTAGTATTTTTTCCATCTCTGATAGCTGTGTACAGGTCACCCCATTTGAATTCTGGAGTGGCCCTTGTGATGGGTTTGGTGTCTTCAAACATTGTTACAATTGGTATAATTGGAGTTGTTTCTACGTTAGGCTCAATCTGCTTGCCCTTCTTCTTCTTGGCTTTTTTAATCATACCTGATGTGAAAACACAAAGGGTGAATAGTGAGGAACTTGACATGTGTATAAGGGATATAATATTGGAGATTGAGCAACTAAGAAGTGGTTAAACAACAATTGAAAGTTGATGTTGTTCGGCATAGGTATGGCGTGCAAGGCAAGGCACATGGCCCTTGGCAGGTTCTATTAGTGTTATATAAATGTCTATGCTAGAATCTTCTTTACATAACATAGGAAAAGCAAGTTGAGAAGATTGAATGTCAAATACAATTTGGCCTACACTTAAGTGTTTGCATTGTTGAATTGCCGTTGTTCTAACTATTTTTTCCCTGCACTCCTAATCACTCTTATTTATTCAATTGTAATTAATTCAGGTTGTATTGGACAACCTGAATCACTGTATCAGCACAAAGTTTCCAGAGTGCTGATGCGGCGCTGCGTTTTGGCGAGTTTGTGCTGATCATGATCGGCAAAAACGAGAATCAAGAACTCGTAAAGCTTAAATCATTGATCATTAGGATAGCTACCTACAAGTCCCGCAAAATGTCTTCATTCTGGTTCACTGCAAACTGACACTTAGGTTCACTTAGAATGCTTGCAATGTGTTATCTTTTGCAGGAAACTACCCTTAACCATGTTTGGCTTTTTGGGCTACCTGGGGATGGATTCCGTGCTACATGTGTCATGCTCAAAGGCAATGTCATAAGATTTGGCATTCAATCTTATGGGTTGTGGATTTCACTCTTATTTATTCAATGTCTATTAATTCAGGTTGTATTGGAGAGAAATGCAGTGGCACATCAGTTTGCTTGGAAGACATGTATAAAGTGTGTGTTATGGTAAGTAGTTTAAAGTTGAATTTCGGTGTGTTATATTACAACTTACAACAAAATTGTGTGTTATGCTTCTATAACTAAAATGCATCTCTACCAATATTAAGTATATGAAAGTGGAGAATTTGATAACTGCTGCATCTTTTTGGTGAGTTGCAAAATGAGCATGCGTCAAGCATGCTTGATATCTGTCGCATATTTTTTGGCAAGAATGTGATATGTCTCCAATATTAAATCCAACTCGCAAATATTAAATATATGTGTGTGTCCTGTTGCACACTAACATTATTTACTTCACATGAGATGAGAATCTCATGTGCAGTTAGTTAACTTAGGCTGATGGTGAAGTTACTATACTTACCCTCGGGTTTAGTGAAGCGTGTAAAAGAGATGGATAGTTGGAGTACTCCGTTACCCATGGGAGATATAAAAGATACTGAACCAGCATCCGAGAAATGTGACTATGCATCATGACCATGGATGATGAACATGAATAATTGCAGTGAAAATGATCTACCTAAGTCAGTAGGGAGAATAGATTTGTAAACAAAAGGAAATGAATATATGAAAATGCTTGTTTCGCAGTATACTAAACATAAATATTCTTTCACAGCAAAGCCATTTAATATCTGAGGAAAAGTACAAAGTTCTATGGAAACACAAGCATTACAAAATAAAAAAGTAATACTATGGGTATACCAAGATGCTATTGAAACACAAACATTATTCACGCAAAGGAGCAGCATGGGCCTAGGCATATAAATAAGATATCCCCATAACCTACAAAAGAATGTTTTTGAAACACCATCATTACAGAGGAAAGTAAGAACATGGGCCTTTAGCATTTAAATGGATTACACATCCCATACATTGCGAACAATGAATAATTTTGTTTTCCAATTTTAGCTCTTCTAAAATATTTGAGAATTTGTTTTATGAAAAAAAATTCAAAAGAGAATGCAATGTGCCATTAGTTTCTCTAAAATATAGGCGTTTCACCAACGAGAAGCATAACCATCCACGTCGGCTAGATTCCTCGCTCATAGAGCGAATGGAATGCTGCCACGTGTTTGTACCTTCGGCCCGCTTAACCAGTAAAATCTGTTTGTCTGGATTTTCCATGTCTTTCTGCTTCATGTCTTGGTCATCCACCTATGCGTTCGGGTATGCCATGTCTTTTCGCTTCGCGTGTTGGTCATCCACCTACCTGTAGAAGCAACATCACCGAACGCCATGGAACTACGGGAAGACATCAATAAGGAAAAAAAATGAAAGCTGAAAATATTGTGCCAATTTTCTCAGCCTTAATCTCATTGCAATAGTGTTCCTCCACTACCATTTTCTCCCGCACATCACCATCCAGCTAATGCTAACCAATTGTTCTCTCGCACATGCGTTATTCAATCACAAATATTTGCACTAAAAAAAAAACAAAAAATAGCCATTTTCTTGCGCGTAGCCTTTGTTGAGTCGGTGTTGATTACTGTCCTCTGGAAATTTAAAATCTCGCCACCTGATGCCTTGCAATTCTACCTGAAATCCTGTAATTCTACGGGAAAATTCAATGCGGACAGGATTGCCCTGTACTTCCTTCACGAGAAAACGTATGAGTCCGGCATCCCAGGAACTATAAAGCACTGCAAAAGCGGTTTTCGGGCACCGAATGTCCTTCCCAGCCACGAATAGTCTAAAAGGGTCACGACCTATGCATGCCTTGATTACATGAAAAACCCAATAGCTCATGTGACTCGATTCTTTTTCTTTAATTAAATGATATTCAAGCCAATTATTTAACCAGATTTATTCTGCCAAAGATTCTTTAGATTGAGCATCTTAGCATCCTTATTTGAGAAGAAACATCCCGACCAAAATCGACACCACTCGAAATGAGTTCATAAGGACAAAACCGATGCAGCTTACAAAGCTAAGAGGATTAATGCAGAAATTTAGTTTGGTTGGAAATGACCTTTCTGGCTAAATACAGTCAGAGATCAAAGACTTGTCTTAGTTAGCCTGAATTACAGCTGGATAGAAATCAGCTCAACAGAACCATTCCATTCATGCTCGGGAACCTTGACAATTTACAAATTTGTTGGTATTTTAGTCGTAATTCACTCTCCGGTACCATTCCTGCTCAGTTAGGTAAGTTGCAGTATATATGGCCATGAATTTGTCTCACAACAATCTGATTCTAATCAATTTTGCATATTTGGTGAGTCTTTCTTCTATAGATTTGTCTTACAATGATCTTTCTTGAAGGTTTCGTTCCTCAATGGCTCACTACTCACTTTTTTCGTGGGGAATTTGAACCTATTTGGCGGAGCTGAAGTAACCTTGCACTGACAGAATATTATCGGCAAGTAATAAAAACGATTTTTTTGTTTAACCTATAATCTTGATTTCCCAAAAAACTTAAATTCATTTAAACAAAACAAATAGCATTTTAATTTATTATTAATTAAAACAATAATAAAATAAATTTTAATCAAAGAATTTGAAAAATAAATAAAATAATTAAACAAAATTGGTTTCCTGACTTTTATTTTGAGAATAATTGTTATAATTAAGGTTTTTTGTTATGCATCCTTCCTTGAAATGAACAATTGATAGTTGATTATTATCTAGTCATTTAGATCCATCTTGGTTTATTTGGCTAAGCTGAGAGATGCGTATGTGAAAATGATGATGAATCTAAACAGTTTCAAGGTTTTCTCCAACGATTTAGTTTGTGGCAGGTTCAACCCTCAGTACGTTGTTGCATCAATCCTTTTGTACACCGACCGCTAAAAGAATACGATGAGGAGATGTTGGTTGAGATATTGAGGTTTCTACTGTGGTTGCTACATAGAGGGTTCGGGTACTACTAGGTTTCCATAAATAAAATCGCCATGGATGTCTATTGAGATCGGGTTTAGTAGTAGTATCCATGTGAGTTGTAATGCAATTGACCCATGATCGATTCTCAGGCTTGATTTTTCAACGGCTTCTATACGTTTCCAGCATGGCTACCTCTAGTATATTCTTTTTTCCCTTTTCAAAGGTGCAACGAAAAGTGTAAACTATGACGAAATCTGTGGGCAGTGGGCATTGAACGATGTAACAACCATGCATGTTATAAATTCACTATTCAATCCATGAGTTCAAGCGATATTACTGTGTTAATCATTGAATGGCTTGAATCAGTGTGATTTTGAACATTTTTTCACAAATTTTTTTGTTTTATTTAAATTGTTATTTGTCCTTTGAATCATGTTCATCTCAGAAGATAATAAAGAGTTGAATTGAAGGACTGTAGCTTATGGTTGAGTGCATCAAAATTTAAAATGTGTATGGTTGAGTGCATTGTACGAAAATTCTATAGTAGGTTTTATGAAATTTTCAAAAGAATATTGATTTAATTATGTATTTATTATTGTTCTTATGTTTTGAGTTTTTTTTATCATTTAGTTTTAAAAAACTGTATAGAAGTTGGTCTTTAAAAAGATTTAGAAATATTATATATATATATATATATATGTGTGAAATTTAATAAGGGGATAAATAAAATAAATTGAATTTCTTAAAATTTAAGATAAGGATAAAGAAAATAAAATAGGTAAAAGTTTGGATTAAATATAGATTTATTTAAAATTAAATAAAATTGATCTTTTAACTATTATGTAATATTCCGATTAATTTAAAATTCAACAAATTCCTTAAAGACGTTTCATTATGTATGGAAGTTGTTTTTTATAAAGTTTTTTTAATTGAAAAAAGAAAAAGAAAAATCAACAAAAGGGAAAAGTATTAAAAATTGTATTGATATAAAAAAATTGTTATAAAAATAATGTTATGTTTTTGGTTAATTATTAGTTGAAGTAAAAATTGAATTAAAAATATTATTAGATTAAATAAAATTTGAAGCATAATGAAATTTAATTTAATTTTGAAATTTTTCAATATTTTAATTATTATATTTATTTTGGAAAAGTTATTTTTTTATAATATAAAATTAGTTTTGTAGTTTTGTTAATCATTAGTTGATCATGATTGATTATTAATTGACCAAATTGGTTATTATTATTATTAGTTAACCATTAATTAATTAGTATTATTATTATTTATTAATATAACTTGCTAATATTATAATAATTATAAAATTCAACAATCTTTATTATTATTTTGATAATTATTTTAGTTTTATAATAAGAATTATTTTAATCTTAAAAACTCTACATACTTTTCTCAACCACCTAGTTTGTTAAGTATACATTTGCTAAGGTGATTGTAAATTCCCTTAAGTTATTTATTAGAAATATTTTAAATCATTTAAGAAATACATAAATTCAATAATTTTTAAAAAATATAAAATTTTAGAAAATTAATTGAAGAAACTAATAAATTTAATACTTTTAAAAATTTGATAAAAATAATAAACTTTCAATATATTTCAATAATACACATTAGTAATTAAAATGAAAAAAATTAAATTTTAAAATAATTAAAATGAAATAATTATTTTTTTCACTTATAATTATATATTTATTTTCAAGCACAAAACAATATTATATTTAAAACTAAATTTGACGAACTTTAGAAGTTTGCTTACTATAAATATTCAATAACTTGTACTTGTTATGATATAGTTTTGTTTCGTTAGAAAATGGTCTTCAAATGTTAAAATTTATTAATAAATAGAGGGTAGAATTTTGTTTATATTTTAATTTTTTTTCTTTTAAATAGGTTTTAATTTTAAAATTTTAAATTTTAAAATTAAATATATAATAAATTGTCTATATTATTATTTTTTATTTTATTTTTTTACCAATGTATTTCAATATTTTTTAACAAAAAATAGATTGGTACAATAACATATTAAATGACAATAACAATAGAATTCAAATTAATGTTTTCAAATTTAATATTATTCTTTAATCATATATTAAATAAAAAAAATTATCATTAAAATTAAATTAAATTTAATCAATAAATCATGTATTACATATAACTTTTATCTATAAATTTTATATCATATAAATTTAAAAAATAATATAAAAATGATAAATAAATAAATAAATTATTATGTAATCTATATATCCTCAATACCACTAACCCTTTATTACTAACAATTCAAGAATAAAATCTTGCAAGCTATCAACATAAATTAATCACTTTGTACCCCAACCATGATTACCAATCTATTATCACAATATTAAATAACATAATTCTAACTTTATGTTAATGAATCAATTCAATAATAAAATGGTGGAAATAAGTTAATCCCTTTATATCAAAATATTTTTTGAAGAGTGAAATCAAATCATTAACTCAATGTTAAGAAAATTAAATAATTCATAATAATATAAAAATATAATAAAAAGGATCTATCTTATTTAATGTATTTGTATTTCACCACAAACCAAAAGTCAAATAAAAATGACTCATCATATTACATGAGGTATATAAGTATTTCAATGGTGAAACTAATGGAAATATTAAATATAAGCTGTTTTCTTTTATTAAAAACTATTAAAAATTTATATATACGTATATATATAATGATTAGAAAGTAAAGTTAATGAACATAAAATTATAAAAATGTTTAAAAAGGTGATAACAAAAAGATGTAGAAAGGCAACCACAATATTGTAGGAATTGTTTGAATAAACATGGAAAATCATTTAAAATGGTTTTATTAATATTTATTTTAAGAGAAAAAAAAATAGTATTTAGTTTAAAACAAAAAATCTTTATATGATTTTCACTCATTAAGCATGAAAAATGTCATTGTTCATTATGTGTGTAATGAAATGGGATTTACCATTTTTCTATTATTTTGGAAATTTAAAAGTAATATTATTTTTTTATTTTCACAAAGATTTAGTAGTTAACATTATACTTATGGGGTTATCTCATTACACTAAAGATTAAACTTAAAAAGTAGAAAAAATATCTAAAATATATGAGATAACGTAAATGTATATATGTGAAATGAAATATATTTTATATTTTAGAGAAAAATATTTTTAAAGAAGAACTCTCTGTCAATTATGTCCACCGAGAATAGAAGAGAGCAAAAGAAATTAAGAGCGTGTTGTAGACACGGTGAAATAAAAAAAAGTTGCTCGTAACCAAAGTTAAAATGGTGCTTATGCTCAATCCATTCATTCAATGTCTCTCTAAAATTTGAAGGGACGAGGAGATTCATCCACTGGATTTTATCTAACCAATTAGCCACATTAATGCTCATTTTTTTTGCAAAAGTTGCACCATGTTAGACTCAAAATTGATGAAATCACTTTCTTCTGAGTTTGCACATTGCCAATAGAGATTGGATCGCGATCTCCATGCAATCGCTCATCATAACTGAAGAATTGATTTTGTGAGCGCCCATACCAATGGGATACACTCTAAATTTGTTGTTACTAACTTATAATAGTTTATATTTAAATATATATTAAATTTATATCTTTAAATTTAATTTAAATTTAATAACATTGAATATATTAAATTTTAAATTAATATAAATCGAAATATTAATTTTAAATTTAGTATAACTATAAATTTAAATTTTAAAAAAATATAAATTAAAATTATAATAAAAATTTGTTAATTAAATTTAATAACATTGAATATATTTAATTTTAAATATTAATTTTAAATTTAATATAAATCTAAATATTAATTTTAAATTTAATATAAATATAAATTTGAATTTGAATTTAAATTTAAAAAAAATATATAAATTATAATTCTAATAATAAATTTTTAATTACGCCCAATCCCAGAAAAGGAAGTATCCAAGTTTTTGTTTAGTTGTAATTAATTGTATAATATATATATATATATATATATATATATCTTTGTTTTGAACTTTAAGTTATGGTTGATTTTGTAATATTTTTACTTAATATGTTTTTATTTTATTAAAGTTTCACTTATCAACTCCACTTTAAGCACAAAATTACACTTCTCCCCAACACTCGGCTATAAAAATCGCCTCTCAACAGAATGACTATTCAATTTCTTTAATAGTTTAATAAACTATTATATTTGTCTATATCAATGTAATTATACAAATAATTGAATTTCACCTCAACTTTTGGTGTTGAATGTTTAATTTAAGAAAAAACGCATGCTTATCGGACACCAAGTTATCATACTATTGCAATGACATCAACTAATTGTAAGAGATCGCAGAACTTGTCAATACAGAATTTGTCAATAATGAGAAAATATAAAATATATATCCATCTTTCATTTTTTACTTTGCAAGTGGCTTGAATATCATTTAATTAATGAAAGAAGAGACGGGTCACATGAGCTATGTTTTTTTGTGTGCGTTCAAGGGTGGGTTGTTGGCTAATAGGATTTGTGTGTGTGTGTGTGTGAGAGAGAGAGAGAGAGCGAGGGTGTGCAGTGTTCCCTCCTAAGAGGTCACCCGTTCAAATTTGGAGGGGTAGTGTGTACCCCTAGCCCCAACTCTTATTTTTTTAAAATAATTTATATATGTAATAATAGATAAGTAATGTTAATTAATTAAAAAAAATAATAGAAATTTATTTTAAGTTCGTATTTTATGAAGTTACCAAACGTTATGTCAAGGATACCGTGGTTCATTGGTGGGGATATATGGATTTCATTCCATCCACCTGGGTTCAATCATAATCAACATTTTATTATAATACAAATTTCCTTAACAAAAAATATGTTTATTATTATTGTCCAAAGATTCTATAACATGTCATTTATAATTCTTCAACAAAAAACAAACTTGAATTATTGTAAGGAAACTCTTCCTTTATCATTCAATCATATTTGGACTATTGTAAGGAAATCCCTCCTTTGCCACAATAATATTTCAGTTAACTTTGTTATACTTTTCATTAAATTTTTCCAAAATGTTGATAGCTAGCCTAGGCTCCTCCTCCACGCGCCCGGTCCTATTGTTCAACGGCGACCACCTGAGGATCGCCTGCATGCTTGCCACGCGCCCATGTGCATGCTACCAGGCAGAATCCAGCGAGGAGCCCCAGGTGAACTCAACCCTCTTCATATCGGATCTCTACCTCCATCGCGCGCGAGAACACACAATTCCTTTCCCCTGCTGGTTTTTCCTCGCTAGGTTAATGGTTATCAATGTGAACCGTTGAAAGAACATCTCGAGTTCGAATAGAGGCATGAGGAAATGAAATGGTAAAGAGCAAATGCAACGCGGTAACTTACAGTACCAGTCTCGAGCTTATTTAGTCTGGTTCATTATATTCATTCTGCGAGGGTTTTCTCTAAGGAAAACTAGAAAATAATGAACCACTTCTTACAGGATTTCTCTGGGATGTTTACTGAGTTCTACGAGGTTTGTACTTGGTAATTTCCCTATTATATTACTGTTATCGGTTTGAAAAGAGAAGAGGTCTCGGCCTTTTCCTTTACTACTTTCGTTGTGCTGTGCATTGTTTGCTTCGTTGCTCACGTGAGGGTTCTTCCTTATTTTATCTATGGTAGAAGGTCGCATGAGGGGATTTTCCCGTTCACGCCAAGTGAGAGAAAAGGCGCAGGCACATTCTCCATGCACATTCGCTGGTTATTTCGAGTAAGAGAAGGATGAAACCTTTTGAAGGAACAACCCTCGGATACACAGGTAACCTTGTATTTTTGAATGGATGCGTGCACAGGTTTAGAGGGCACAACGTTTGGGATGAGCAGCCCCTGGATTGAATCTTTTATATATCTGTTAACTTAGTGAGTGAGGTCGCAGCTCTTGAAAGGGAAGCCATATGTTTAATACATATTTTACAAATTGCACGGCTATGGTAGGGCGCAGCTCTTGAAAGAGAAACCATAAATTTAGTGCTTACATACATATATATTCCAAATTAAATGATTATGGTAGGGTGCAATTCCTGGAGGAGCGACCCGTAAATTTAATAAATATATTTTGTAGCTTGTTGGAGGGCGCAGTTCCATAGAGGGAACAACCACATATGTTTCAATGTTCATCTCGTTTGTGAGATTGGTTGATACCTATTTAATCAAATTACTTAAACCAATTATTCATGCAAACGGTATATCCTTGTAGTATTCCAATTACTTGTCCTATTCCATAGTCATGCACTCTTGAATTTCTACTGCATGAAGCTTCCCTATATATCTGCTTGTTGCAAATTATGAAAGTCTCATTCGCTATTTTTTTTGTTATTTTTATATCGATGGCAAGGTACCCACCATTGTTTTTATTTTGTACCCAACAGTGAAAGTATGCCAAGCATACAACTGATCTATTAAAATATAGGGTCTGATAATTTACAATTGATCCCTAGTCCGTGGACAAAGCTCTTCATATCCAGGATTTGATATTTCTTTCCTCCAGACTTCCTGTTCCCAGGCATTTTGCTACCATTTTCTTTCATCCCTTGGTTTCTCTTGATTAGTTTGTTGTACTTTAGAGTCTGCTAATTTTTTATTTATTTATGAAAGCAGGAGGAGTTAATTTTAATGATTTCTGTAGTTGATTGGTCGATCTACTTAGCGACGTCCTTGATGCTTGAGATGCCTCTTATTGATAAGAAAAACATTGCATTTTCATGGATTTGGTTTGTGATCGGGGTTACTCAGCAATCATATAGTTGTTATATTTCCTCGATCGGGGTAGCCCTTCTTTACATTGGTGTTAAGATGAGTTACGTTCTTTTTTTTCTTCTTCTCTAATATACGGTTAGCCGAGTGGCCGCCTCTGTGCGCTCTTGGCTCTACGCGTCACTCCATGATGCGTAGTGCATGGGTTACAAGCTCCTTGTGAGTTGTAGCTTGGCGATCCAAACACTTGGGTGAATGTTGTCTATGGCCGATTGGGATCGCGACGTGTGAAACATACCTGCAGTGTCAAGTATATCATCCTTCTATGGAGAATGATTGGGACCTGCAGTGGGAGGGTCAAAGACAGAGGAGGAAGCAGCAGGCGGCGGGAGAGAGCAGGGGAGGAGGGGCTCGCAGCGGGAGGAACCTGTGGCGGGAGGAGGGAGGAGGTCGCACGAGAGGAGGCGGAGGAGGCTGCGGCGGGAGGAGGCTGCAGGCGGCGGCAGGAAAAGCATAAGCTGGGGAGAAAGGAAGCGGAGGAGCTCGAGGAGGCTGCAGGCGGCGGCATGAGAAGCATAAGCTCGGCAGAGAGGAGGCAAAGGAGCTCGAGGAGGTCGGCGAAGGGCGAGCTCGCCACACCACGGAGATGCATAACCATCCACGTGGCAGGATTCCATTCGCTCTATGAGCGAGGAATCTAGTTGACGTGGATGCTTATGCATCTCCGTGGTGAAATGCCTATGGCGTAATTAAATATTAAATATAATACTTTGTGTTAATATAATTTATAATATATCTATGGGAAATGATAAAGACTATGAACAATGTAAAATTGCCAATGTGTGAAGTCATCAATTATACGTAAATGTTTTTTTCTAATTTTTAAAAACTTGTTTTCTTGAAGTCACACATTATATTTCAATATAATGTAAAATTTTTGTCAAGGATACAGTGGCTTGTTGGTGGGGTTAGATGGATTTCATTCCATCCACCCGGGTTCAATTCCGTTGAGACATCTTCTGGCTTGGATTACCGGTTAACGGTTTGCTCGACCTACCATCCACGATATGTGAGGAAGTTTGTTGAGATTTCCCCCCAATGATATGACCTATGGCATGATTGTGGAGGCCTGTGACTTAGCACTCTGATGTCTCTCGAAAGCTTATTGCACAACTCTCTACAACTACCTTATGATGCAAGCATTTTCCAAAGCTTTGCGGTCTTGCAAAACTTCAGATGCTGGACATTAGCGTGTGCTCGGGAGTAGAGGAGTTTCCAAGCATTGAAACATTAGTATCTTTGGAACAGTTGAGGGCACTTTTACGTGTGAAGATGAAGAGCCTACAATGCTTGGCGCAGCTGAAAAAGCTTTGATTACTAGATGTGAAGGGGTGCTCTGACTTGATGATTTAGAAAGAAACCTCTTTGAATTGATGGGCACTGTTGATATCATCAAAGATGAAGTTTCAAAAATGGCCAGAATGTCCCATTGCAGTCATTGCCAGGAATCCCCCACCGTTGACATGAAAATTGCAGAAGATACCTCTTTGCAGCAACAAAACTATGGATAGAACAGTCAATTTTCTTATTGGCACCTTTCAAGGTTTAAGTCTGTGTGTATTTTTGTATTTTGTTAAATTATCAATATGTAAGGGTATATCCCTCCACTATTACAATGAACCGAAGACAACAACTAAACAAGAACATTAGAGCCATCATGGGCAAGCCTCTTATTGCCCTTGAAAATTTCTCTCCTCATGGTCATGAAGCATTTTCGGACTATGGGAAAAAAATGTGTTTCCCAAAGTCAACAAATGATAACAGATCACACTTAGAATTCTATCATAATAGTTTCCACCAAAAAGACAAACAAAAAAAGAAATCATCTCACCCTTTCCCCCGATCAATACCTCTTCTGGTGACTAGGCTAAAATTTATTAAAATTGTTGTGTGATGGCATTTTGCACAATATACTTTTTCGGGCCAATTGATCCCACTACTCTACTAATATCTATGGCATGAACTAAGCTACCTATAAGCTATGAGTCTATACTAATTATAGAGATCGAAAAGAATTGAAAAAAAATGAACTTTGTAATCAAATTTGTGGAAAGTTATGGATGCCCTACCATGGTATTTGTCTAGCTGCATTGTTCCATCGGGACAAGAACAAGAAATGGTGTGGATTTGCTATAACCGCAAATCCCTTTACCACCAAACAAGTGCCAAGTGCCAAGTGCCATAGTTGGCTCGATCCACCCACGCTTTTAAATCATTGAATTTTTGGAGGAAGTTGACAGGGGATCTCGAGTCTGGCCCTAACTTATCAATCCGAAGTCTAATCTTCTTACCATTACCAGGAATCCAATATAAATGCTTTTGCAGGATGGACGCCGCCTTTTTGCATAGGTTCCAAATGGGAGTGCCTATTTTAGACTGATCAATCATATCTACACATCGATTTTTGCTCCCATTCATATATTTTTTGCAAAGGATCTCTTTCAACTGGGCTTTCTTGCCTGTGATGACTCTCCAAAGGATTTTAGCACCTAAGGAAAGATTCATAAGTGATGGATCTCTTATTCCTATGCCTCCAGCAACTTTTGGCCTACAAACTTTCTCCCGGCTCATTAAGTGGAACTTTTTGGTTCCATTGGTTTTCCCTCCTTGCCACAAAAATCTTCGGAGCTCTTTCGTTATCTTTTGAACGACACTCTTGGGGGCTAAAGAGATTGAGATGATATAGATAGGGTAGGCAAAAAGAACAAAGCTGATCAACACAAGTTTGCCAGCCAAGTTGAGCCACCTGAAACCCGACGATGATATTTTGGCTTTTATCTTGTCCATCAGGTCCTGCCAATCCGCAACCTTCTTGATCCCTTTGAAGATTGGGATTCCAAGATAAATAAAAGAGTTCCAAGATGGACATCCATCAAAGCCTAGGATCTGAGCTATTCTAGCTATCGTTTCTTTGGAGCAATTCCATCCATAAATTTTGGATTTCATGGAATTGACTTTTCCGTCGGAGGCTTTGAGAAAGGTTGTTAAAGCACCTTTGAATCGCTCTACTATAATTGTAGAAGCTCCTCCAAGCAAAATCGTGTCATCTACGAACTGAGCATGATTGACTGCTTTGACCCCTCTCACAATCCTCAGCCCTTTTAGCTCACCTAGAACTTGAAGATGATGAAGCTTCCGACTCAGGGATTCGGCCACCAAGAGATATAAGAAGGGAGACATGGGGCATCCATGCCTTATGCCTCTTTTGGCTTGAAAGAAGGATGTGGGTCTTCCATTAACAAGCAGGGAAATCCAGGGTTTGCTTATGCAAGATTTTACTCATCTGACGAATCTGCTGGAGAAACCGAATTTGTTCATAATTTCAAATAGAAAGAAATGATTCACTCTGTCGAAAGAATTCGCCATGTCCAGCTTAATTTCCATTCCTTGTTGTTTTCTTTCCATACTGAAGTGTATAGCCTCCTGTACAATGATGATATTATCAAGAATTTGACGACCAACAATGAAACCGCCTTGGGATTCAAAGATGAGCTTGCTCATTATTTTTTTCATTCGAGTAGCTATAATCTTCGAGAGAATCTTATAGGAGGTGTTACAAAGAGAGATAGGCCTGAATCTTTCGATAGAAGTTGGGTTGTTGCCTTTCGGTATGAGTGCCAGGAAGGAGGAGTTGTTGGCTCCCCTGATTTTATCCTTCTTCCTGGTCCAATTTAGCATTCTCTTCAAATCCTCTTTAATAATATCCCAAACAACTCTGAAGAAGTTTATTGTAAAGCTGTCTGGCCCTAGAGCTTTGTCCAGATGAAGAGACCAAATAGCATCTCTAATTTCATACTCAAAAATTGGTTTATCAAGTTCACGATTATCAATTTCAGAGATGAGAGAAGGAATACCTGAGAGCAGGTCTACCTGAGCTTTCGGGTCAGCCTCATTGCTGTCTGTGTATAGCTGCTGAAAATGCTCCAAAGCATGAGCTTTTAGCTCCTCCTTACCGTCGATTCAATTTCCAATGCTATCTTTCAACTCTCTGATCGAGTTGTAGTTGAGCCGTGCTTTAGCTTGTTTATGGAAATACTTTGTATTTCTATCCCCCCCTTTGAGCCAAGTATGCCTGGATTTGATTCTCCAAACTTCCTCCTCATGTCGAGCAATGCTAAGAATCCTAAGGTTAAGATCCTTTTCATGGTTTAAATTGGAAGTAGTGACTTCGCTCTCTTCCATACTGTGATGAAGGGAAGCTAGTTCAGATTGAAGCTTTCGCTTGGTGGAGCCTGGATTTTTATATTTCGATTTAGCCCAAGTTTTTAAGACAGCATGCACAGCCCGAAGTTTACATTCCCAGATGTGACTAGGCGACCCATGAAAGGTGGAATTCCAAGTGTTCTGAATTAATTTTAGTAGATCCCCATCATGCAGCCATAAGTGGTTGAACCGAAACGGAATAGGCCCAAGAGATTCCAGAGCAGAAATAGTCAGACAAATTGGCTTGCGATCAGAAGCAGCTGACAGGAGAGAAAACGCAGCAAGAAGCAAATTTTTTAGGAGGAAAGTGGAGCTTACTAGGAACCTATCCAGTCTAGTAGCTATGTGGCCTATACCTTCTCTTCTATTACTCCAGGTAAACTTTCCATTTTTCATTTCTATATCCAATAGATCTAATTCAGAAATTAGATCCTCCATCTTTTCCCCATAGGGGTCCCTGATCCTGGAGCCACCATGCTTTTCCTACTGATTTCTTGTGGTGTTGAAGTCCCCTGCAATGATCACGTCTTTCCCCTATAGATCATCTTTTAATTTTGACAGATCATCCCAAAACAATTATGTGTCCCTGTAATGTGTAGGTCCATAAACATTGCAATTGTAAGTAGAATGTTGATTATATTTTTCTTGAATTTCAAGTAGAATCCAATGCTGACTTCCTTTAGAAGATTTTATCAGGAAATTGCTAGAGAGAAATGTAGCAATGCCCCCAGAGGGTCCTTTAGAGCTTTGGTCTTTCCCCTATTTGTGCTTCCAAAAGTGACGTGAGAGCGCTAATGCCTCCACGTCTTGCATTTTTGTCTCCTGGAGTAGTAACAAGTTTGTTTTTCAGATTTGATCAAGTCCCTCAGCACTTCTACTTTGCTAGCACCTCCTAGACCCCTGCATTCCAGGAGACAAGTTTCATCACTTCTTGCTAGATTGTGACCTTGCTCGAGGTCTACCATTCGGTTTTTCCCCTCCTTGATTTTTATTGATTTGTAGTAGCTTTGTTTCTTCTATGCTTTTTTGTCTTCCCAATTATAATTCCCTTTCTGCTTCCTGCTCCCGAAGATATCTCTACATTTTTATCCCCCTCATGTTCAGAATTAGAAGGACATCCTGCGGATCCAAAGCCTCCTGGGATGACGAGGGTTCCGGGGAGAATATTTGCGGCATTACATTGCTTTTCTTTACCCTATCCACCCAAGTTCCTCCAAGTGTCGAAGATCCTTCCAAAGCCACCTCTGTCGTTTCCTTCTGAGGGGAGGATATGGGTGAATCGATGGGTATGTTTGTTGCAGCTGCCTATTTTTCTATCTCTGCCTTAACCTGAGAAGGGATTTCCCCTTCCTCCATAGCCAAACTTTGAAAATGATTGCTGGTTGTAGCGTCTTTCTCTACCTGCCCCTTTCCTTTATTTTTCTCTAACTATGATCCAGTTGCAGCGGAAGTTGGCTGAACATTTTTCCTTCCCCTCTTTGTTTGCTTCCAACCTTCTTCCTGATTCTGTTCCTGAGTTTCAAGTGTGGCTTTTGGGCATTTTTTTACGAAATGGACATACTCATGGCATTTCTTGCATTTAAAGGGTAGTTGCTCATAGTCTACTTTATGCATGTGTTCCCATCCCTCCATTTGCAAGTTTACTACTTCAGGAAGACCTTTTTCGAAATCGACTTCCACACAAAAACGAGCGTAGGAGAACAACGGCCCTTTGGGCTCAACTTTATCAATGAAGTTTCCAAGGGCGTTTCCAATAGCCTGCAAAGTTTCATCATTTCAGCAATGGAGTGGAAGATGGGAGAAACGGACCCAAACAGGTACTGCTGAGGGGACATCTTTTTTCTGGATCAAAGGATAAGCTCCAACGATTTAGATAAAGGCCACGAGTGCCCAGGAAGTAAGGATTGCTTCTAAAAATGAGATCTCTATCTAACTTGTGCTCAAAAATAAAGGTGAAGAAGCCCTTACAACAAAAACAATGTTGCAGACCCCCGGAGATCAAGGGCATCCAATTTTTGTTAATCCAGGCATCCATATTTTTGGGAGAAGGCCAAATCCCAGTGAACTAACCTATCAAGCCTCTCTCGCTCAGAGCTAGGGCTTTTAGACGTGAAGTTGCGGATGTGATCTGGATCCGAGGGGCAGTCGTTTGTTTAACAAAGGCATCAATGGCGGCGGGGGTCGACGACGGCGGAGGAGTTGCAGCAACCAACACTCTGAAGGATTCATCGAGACGGCGCCGGTTCTCTTCCAGGTTTGGCTCCAAAGAGGGGTCCATCGGGGCACCCTCGCAGACGAGAGGAGCCTGATCTCCAGAAGCAGAGCATTGGCCGACTCAGGAAAACCCTAGCGGCGTCCTATTGGAAACGACGGATAAAAAATTAGAGCATTCTCATTAGTAGTGAATTGCTTAGTTTGGAGGACTAGGAATGGGATCCTTTTTCAAGGTGTCAATATCACTCCTCTTCAAGTATTCTACAAATTACAGTAGTAGTACCAAACATTGCCACATAAACTCAACTTTTTTGTATAATTCTTCATAATGAAATTATTTTGATCTCGATCCCTCCAAAACATGAGATTGGTGCATCCATGGGCCATTTCAAAATATTTATTGCCATACCACCTTTATTGACTGTAATTATCTAAAAACTTGCATTTACCCCACTGGAAGTTGTCGATATCGATCATGATGCTATGATTAATGTTATTATTCCCCAATAGATAGGGCTTAAATATCTTATATTAAGTTCCATGGATATTAAGCAGAGGGAGGTAACAAATTGGATCACAACCAAGATGAAAATCTTGGTCACTGGAGCCATTGTGTTTTCTCCGGAATGGATAGTTGAAATTGAAGTTGCTGCCACATTTATACAAAGAACTACAATTCTCCCATTTATTTCCGAAACATGATATTGAGGAGGAGCAAAGCGCATACATTAAGGCGAAAGAGAGGAACTAAAGGAATTATAATGAACAAGGAAGATAAAATCGTGTTCTGCTCTGCTTGATTTTCTTATTATGAAATCATTAAGTAGACTAGAGGGGGAGATTGGCAACCAACTTGATAAGCTACGTGGGATTGTGCAAAAGCATTGGAAATGGAAAACACTTGGTCGACGACCAGTAACCAGTGGTGCCCAAAATCCATGGTTTCTTCATTAAGGTTCATGGTTGGGAGTATAGAGGATCCACTGATCAAGCCATTGACTCTTCAACAAAGAGCAATGATGCCCATCATCAATGGAAGAGATGTTATTGCACATACCTAGTCCAATATTGGAAAGACGTCCATGGTTTCCCTCACTGTAGTCCGGGAGTGAAAGTCACCTCTAGTTTTGATCAAATGGGCATTTGTAGTGACCTCCTTTGAGGTATTTACTAGTATATATTCGATAAGCCATCAACTATTCAATAGAGTATAGTTTCATAAACAAGTTTTAAACAAGATTAACGGGATGGAAAGTAGAGTAAGCATAAACTATTTTTTGTTGGCATGGAGATTAAATTTCAAACCGTCAATGTCATGGAGATTAAACTTCAATCCGTCACTAGGATGTTCCCAAGATATTTGAAGATGTACAACTTTCAGTTGTTTGATATGAAGCACACGTGGTGTTTTACAAAATTTAGTTTTATAAATCAATTATATTTATTTATAATTTTTGATAATTAAAAACACTCCTGCATGGATTTATGTCCTATCATAAATGTACTGCACCAATTAAAAAATTAAAAATATTGTATTTTAAAAATTATAATATTTATTTTTATTTTTCAAAAAATTATGTTTAATAATTAAAATTTGCAAAACTTTGAAACATGTTATATATAAAAAAAAAATTATTATAAGGAAAAAAAAATTGATTAATCAACACAACAATTAGTCTATCCCTGCCTTAATAGAGAATAATAATAATAATAAATTAACACTTATAAAAATGATAACCTAAAAAAACACTTTATGAAAACTAAAAATATAAAATTTCTGATAAAGTAGTAACGAAAACAAACAAATGATTTCATCATAGAAATTTTGAACCATCATAGAAAAATAACAAACTAATAAAAGATGGCGTAATGGCCGGGCACAGCACAATGTCAATACGATTGAAAATGAAATCAATTTTAAAATTATAAGAAAACATCAATCAAAATCATTCAAAAGTACAAGAAAAAAAATGCATGATTTGTGAGTTGTTTTTTTAATTCAGAGTTAATTAAGATTCATTCATATATATAAAATATTTATAGATTAATATTATTTTGTATTTTATTTTTTTTTATATAAAAATAAATAATAAAAATCATCTATTTTAATTTTAATTATATAAATAACAAATGAATATGCACTGGTTCCTGGTCTTAGCGACGCATTAGTGGCGGCGGCCCTGTTTGCGTGATGTCCGTGGCTCGAGCGGCGGCGCTGTCTCAGCGAATGGGCTTCTCGCCAACATCTGCAGTACTCCCCATTCTTGTGGGATGGAAGAGCCCTCTCACCCACAGAAGCCTTGTGCACGTCGTCCGATCCCATATCGTCCACTGTATTATCAGGGTTCATGTCGAGCTCCAGCAACGACGGCCTCCATGGAGTGGACAGTTCTTGTTCTTGAATCGCCCGAGAAGTGCCTGTATGTGCAGCTCCTGAATATCAAAATGCCCTTCATGGCAGTAAATCTAGCGTTGGCACTTTCTGAGTCTACGCTCATTTCTTGAAGGGCGGTCAAGATCGAACTGCAGTGATCTTCAACGGTGTCCTATTGCAGCGATGGAGGTCTCGTCTGTGACGGCGTGGTTTCAGAGGCTCGCTTGCGGTGCTCCTGGTAGTGACGGCCTGTTTACAGTGGCGGTTAGGCCGGCAACTTGCATATTCAGGCAGATTTGGGTACAGGCCCCCGCTGGTGTTTTTGGGTGCTCTTTGGAGCAGTTTATGGTGGGCACTCTACAACTTTTGATCGTTTTCTTGAACTATGGGAAGGATCAAAGACGGTGGAGGAAGAGGGTCGACTTGTTTCTTTCACCTTTCTTCAGCTCATATTGTGATGGCCTTTTTTCTGGTTTTGTGGTGGCCCTATTCTAGGGTGTATTTGATCTTGGGGTGATTAGGGACTCTCGGCATTTGATTGGGCGGTCTGCTCTAGGATTCGCAGGGTCTGTCTCCTGCTTCCTCACTGGGGGTTGTATACGGGTGGTCTTCGGAGTCTGCTGCTCTGTCCACAGACATGGATCTCTTGCTTCCTTTGATGAGGGTTTCGGCATTGACAGATCTTCTTTTTCTGTTGCAGGCTTGCTACAAATCCAAACCGGTGGCCCTATTTTCACCTGGTTCAAGATTTCTTCTTCTTGTGGCAACATTTTCTCTGGGTTTTGTTCAACTCTTTATAAGATGTTGTTTCTGCTTATATGGGACAGAAATTTGTGAAAATGTAGGGATCCTTGTTGATTCTACTACATGTGCAGAATGTAATTTTAATCATCTTTTTTAAATAAAATTACGGACTTTTTCCAAGAAAAAAAAAAAACAAATGAATATGTTACGTAGTTATATAATGATTAGTTTTTAAAAAAAAAATTAAATATGAATGAATATAGAAATTTAAAAAATAAAATAAAAATCATTATATTAAAAATTATTCATTTAATTATCAATAAATAATTGTCCATATAAAAACATTAAAATAAAACTATATAAAATTGATCATATCATAATTAAAACCTTAAATAAAAAATTAAAACATTTTTTTAATAAACAAAAGTTAATAATGACATGTAAAAATTACCACATCCTATTTATAAAAATTCTATTTATTTTTTAAATTGTAAAAATAAAATCAATTTAGAAATTTGTGTTTATGAGAACTTCCTAAACTAATAATAAAATTAAATAAAAAAAATCTAAAAATTCTAAAATTTATTTTTACTTAAAAAAAATCAATTTAATAAATTATTTTTTGAAAATATACTAAACTTTATAAAATATTATAATATAAAATTATATTAATGTGAATTCAAAACATTTAATGAAAAATGTACTCCATATTTTGTAGCACTAATGTTAAATTTTATAAATCTAAAATTATAAAAAATAATAATTAAATTTTACTTGATAATAAATATCATGAATTATATAGTTATACTGATGAGATAAGTATATATTTCAAAGAGCATGAGTTATATAGTTTTACTTATGAAATAACTACAAGATACTCGTTACTTAATGATACAAATAATAATCAATGATACATGTAATAAGGATACTATTCCATAACTTATTTACACTATTTTATAGCTAGTTTAAATGAGTTATGAAATATGTATTTTTGGTCTTTCAAAATAATGGAAAGGAAAATAAACATTTTTTTTGGTTTATAAGAATGATTTAAAATGTAAATATTATAGATTAATATTGCATAATTCCTTTGTAGTAAGGTATTTGAAGGTGTTTGGTTTCTTTTTGTATTAAAAATAATAATAATTTTTATTAATTTAAAAATGTTTATCTATTTTTACCTTAAAAAAAATAATTTCATTAATTTAAATTGTTTAAATAAATTTAAATGATACTAATAAAAAAATGTTACAAAAAAACTTCCTTTTATAGCAAGATTTCTAATTAAATTTATACCACCAAAAATTTACAATTTACATACACATATATAAACCCACGATATTCTATAAGATATAAAGGTCTTATAAAGATAGGTTGAAAATAAACATTATGAAATAGACAAACATTATAATAATTAAATATTAAACTTGTGGTACCAAAAATTCATTACTTGAATGTACATATTATAATTTCACATGGTATAAAGGTCATGAGTTGTATAACTATAATAATGTTATTGATGTTATTTATATTTTATAGTGTTCAAATATTTGAAATTTCATGAGTAAACTTTTTTTATTACTATTTAAAAAACAAAAATATTGTGAGAGACTGTACTTAGTTATTAATAATTATTTTATAAAATTGAATGGTATTTATATTTTATAGTGTTTAAATATTTAAAATTTGATTTTTTTAAATTGATTTTCAAAATTTAATTGTTCTGAGTCCAATAAGGCCTAATTATGCTACTATGATTTAAGCCACGAACTTATTTGAGAGTGATCAAATCCATTGAGGTGCAATGTACCTTGAGAGATTTAATCTCTCTTGGCACTTGATAAATCCAAGGCCTACATGGATCTATGTTGGTTTACAAGGATGTATGACATTATAATTCCAACTATTATATTCAAATGTACACATTAATTAAATGCACCTATTACCTAGACATGCATTATAGTAAAATTCCATATTCTCAACTATGTTAATATCACATGAAGAAAGTAGGGTGCACTTGCCAAATTCAGTTGAAAAAAAAACGATTGGTTTAGGGTTAGGGCCGACTGCCTCTTATGGATCCGCCTCCTGATCCGGGTTGTGCGCCCCTCAACGACCTTTTTCACTTGCTGGTCGCGTCCCAGCCCTCGACTTCTAAGCACTCAGGACCGGTGGACTCGAGGTTTGTCAAAAAATCTGCCATCCCTGAAGTAAAGCTAGGCTCCACGGCGTCTAAATGCAAAGCTCTTGCTCTATCAGAAAAAAGGTCTGGTTGGTCACTTCACAGGGCTATGGCCATCCCCGAGATCAATCGAGATCTGGCTCAGCAAAAACTGGCGTCCCCTTATTCAAGCAGAAGTTCAGCAGATCTTCTGCGGTAAGGGTTTCTTTGTTTTCTAATTCGAGAAAAAGGAAGACAGAGACTTAATATTCAGAAATGGACCCTATTTTATGGGACCCAGAGGAATGTATATCAACAAATGGGACCTCTCTTTTGATCCAGAAAAGGACATCCCCTCAGCTGTTCCAGTATGGGTCAAGTTGCCGCATCTCCCGTTGCACTGTTGGAACGATGAAGACTTGAGAGCTATTGGCAACTCATTGGGGAAATACATTGATAAATCTGAGCCAAAACCCCCAATGTTCTCCTGTGCCCAAATATGTGTAGAAGTGGATCTTGAAAAAGGGCTTCCAGAAGCAATAAGTTTGTCGATGGATGGATGGAACCACCTTCAAACTGTGGATTATGAACAGATTCCATTCAAGTGCAAAGTATGCCACGAATATGGACACTTTGCAAAGCTCTGTCCCAAAAGGAAGTTACAGGAAGTAGAAGAAAATCAAGAAGGAGACTGGAACGAGGTAAGAAAGAAGGGAGGAAAGTCTTCAAACACCCACCCCTCCCAAGCCACTCCAAAAAGAAAGGAAATGTCCAACAAGCAGCAAAGCACAAATAGAGACGTCAATAAGTTCCAGTTTCTAGCAACGAAAATGGGTGCGGATGAGCAGGCTCACATTCCTAGCCAAGCTCAAGAGGAAGTGACGGAAAAAGCCAGAGAGGGAGAAAGAAGGGAGACTGATAATCAACAACTTGAGGAAGGAGAAATTCGGTTAACATCCTCAGCTCAACAGGAGGAGCCCGAAGGTGAGGCACCCAAATCCCTAGTGGGTTCAGTCACAAGAGCAAAAGCTAAACTGTTTCAAGAAGATACTTCAGAAAGAAAGGAAGAAGAAATAGAACCTCAAACCAAAAAAGGCAGGAAGCTGAACAAAGTTGTAAGAGAACAAGAAGCGACCAGAGACAAAGCGGCGGGTAAGCAAACCAGTCTTGATCCGCATGTAAGAATACTACCCAACACTAAGCAAACTCAGGGAACAGCAGAGGAGAAGAAGGAAAGAGCAGTATCCAACCTCTCCAAAAAATAATGAAGATAGTCTCCTGGAATTGCAGAGGTTTAGGAGGCAAGCAAAAGACGGAAGCAATCAAAAGGATAAAAAATTTGGAAAACCCCTCAATACTTATGCTCCAGGAGACTAAAATGCAGGAGGCAGACTGTCTCAAAACCTTATCTCAAATTTGGCCCAAAGGAGAAGGAATGTCAGTCAACTCTGTAGGAGCCTCTGGAGGGCTCATCACCTGGTGGGATAAAGGTATGTACAAATGTAATTCCACTTTAAACAATAGAAACTGGCTCTTTACAGAGTTAGAAGATTTGTCAAATAATGAAAAATTCTGGATTGGAAATGTGTATGGACCTACGCTCCATGGTCACAAAGAAATTTTTTGGGAAGATCTTATAGATCTCCAACTTGGAAGAACCCCTTCTCCCTGCATAGTTGCCAGAGACTTCAATGTCACCATAAGTGCTAATGAACGAAGAGGAGGTTCGAAGGTCCGAGATCAGTTTGGAGAAAGATTGGAAGATTTCCAGGCTTCATGGAATCTTATGGATATAAAGCCTCTGCAAGGTAACTTCATGTGGAACAACAAAAGAATTGGGCCCGGCCATATAGCTGCCAGGCTTGACAGATTTCTGCTCAGCTCTTCCCTTCTTAATAAACCCCTTTTGCCCGATTCTAAAATCTTGGCCTCTGCTGTCTCTGACCACCACCCCATTGCCCTCTTTTTCTCTTCCCCCGGTAATCTTGGCCCACTTCCCTTTAGATACAATCCAAAGTGGTTGGAGCATGAAGCCTGCTATGAAGAAGTCAAAGCAATATGGAAGCAATTTATTCCAGGCTCTCCCGGGTATATTTGGGAAACCAAAATAAAAAATACTAAGACTCTATTGAAAAGATGGGCAAAGCAAAACATGAAGAGATCTGGGGAAGAAATCACCATCTTGTAAGAGGAATTGAAAACCCTGCAAGAACAAATCGAAAAGGAGCAGATAACTGAAGCAATGTTGATGCAAGAAAAAGCGCTGGAAGCCAAAATCCGACAGGTGAATAGAAAAGATGAGGAGGAATGGAGACTTCGATCAAGATGTTTATGGCTCAAATCTGGGGATGGGAATACCAAGTTCTATCACGCTCAGTGCAAGGAAAGGTACAGGAAAAACAATATTCTTAGTTTAATCAAAGAAGATGGAACAAAGATAGAGGACCCCTCAGCTATAAAGAATGAAGTCAGAAACCATTTTGAGTCTCTCTATAAGGAAGAAGAGGAACCGCCACCAGCAGATTTGGAAGGAATGTGTCGAGAAATCCCCAGTCTTGTCACAGCAGATGAGAACAGCATGCTCATGGAGAAGGTTACTGAAGAAGAAGTCAGGAAAGCGGTTTGGTCTCTCCATCCGGAAAAATCCCCGGGCCCTGACGGATTCTCCATCCACTTCTACAGAAAGTGCTGGAATCTGCTGAAAAGAGATCTCCTTAGAATGATAAATTGGACCAAAAATCGTGAGAAGATAGGAGGAGGCACCAATTCCTCATTCATAGCTTTAATTCCGAAGGAGAAAAAAGCCAATTCAATAGGGAGGTTTAGACCTATTTCGCTATGCAATTCTTCTTATAAAATCCTTACTAAAGTATTAGCAAACAGAATCAAGAAGCTTCTTCCCAAAATAATCTCTCCAAATCAGGGCGGCTTTGTCCCAGGCAGACAAATATATGATAATATTCTTCTTGTGCAAGAGGCCATCCACTCAAGCAAGCGAAGCAAGGATGTAGGTATGGCTATAAAATTAGACATGACCAATGCATTTGATAGAGTAAGACATGTCTTTATCTATGCTGTCTTGAGAAATTTTGGCTTTGATGAAAAATTTATTAGCTGGGTGAAAGCCTACATAGGAGCTCCTTGGATTTACCCTCTTATAAATGGAAGACCCACCTCTTTTTTCTGCCTCTCCCATGGATTGAGGCAAGGGTGACCCCTCTCCCCCTTCCTATTTGTCATTATGGCAGATTCTTTAAGCAGAAAACTCAACTCCCTCCTAGCTTCAGAATCTCTCCCTGGCATAGCTTTCGCCCGTAATGTCCAAGCTATAAATCATGCCCAGTTTGCAGACGATACCATTCTCTTAGGCAGTGCTTCTCCTCAGATTGCTGCAAGATTTAAAGCTACTTTAGACCTCTTCCTCAAGACCTCTGGGGGCAAAACCAATGATCACAAATGCAACTTCTACACCTGGAACTGTCGCCCTGCCACGGTTAGACTCATTGCAGCCATTCTTGCTTTTAATCCCTGCATGAACTGGTCCTCCTTTAAATACTTGGGCACTCCTATCTCTCTCAAAAACCCACCTTTCTCTGTTTGGACTCCTATCCTTGATAAATTTAAAGCAAGAATTAACTCGTGGGGAACCCGCTGGTTGAATCTAGTTGGGAAAGTCACCTTGATTAAATCTGTCTTGTCTTCTTTACCTGTTTTTTCATCTACCATAATGTTAGCCCCTGTCTCAATCCAAAATGTTTTTAGCAAAGAGATCAGAAAATTCCTGTGGCAAGGGGGAAAGATTCGGAATAAAAAATTCCACTTGGTAAACTGGAAGATAGTTAAAGAAAAGAAAAAGCGGGGAGGGCTTGGAATCCGTGAGCCGGCCTTAGTAAGTAAAGCGTTGGGGGCCAAGTTAGCCTAGAGGATTGTTTCTGGGAAGAAGGAGTGGTGGAAGGAAGTAATAAGGAAGAAATACACAAGAAGCTCCAGACAAAGATGCCTTGATAAGCCTATCTCCAAAAAAGGAACAGCTATATGGGGACTTATCTCCTCATCAGCGGCTGTAATCACTGAAAACCTCTATTGGATCCCTGGTAATGGGAAAAGAATAAACCTTTGGACTAACAGCATAAATGGAGACAAGCTGCTTGGTAAAATACAGGGGATTGATGCTATTCGAGACTGGCTGGAAAATATGGGTATCATAAAGCTAAAGGATCTGGTGATATGGAAGGACAATGGAGACAGGAAGAGTTGGAAGCAATTGAGTCCCCCGGCCAATCTTAAAAGGGAGTATTCTCTTCTCCTCAATCATTTGCATAGGAAATCACCGGTCAGCACAAATGAAAAAGATCTCCGGGGATGGGGGAAAGCTGGCTCGTATTCAGTTAAGGCTGGGTATGAAAAAATCTCCCCTCCCATCTTCCCGGCTCACACAAAATGGAGGAAAATCTGGAACTCAGACGACATCCCCAAAATAACTGCCTTCTTCTGGCTTTTAACCCATGGCAAATTGCTAATGGCAGAAAACCTCAGAGCTAGGGGAATTACAGGTCCTTTAAGATGCACATTGTGTAAACATGCTGAAGAAAACTCCCATCATATTTTCCTGGAGTGCCCTTTTGCAACGAAAGTATGGGCTCATGTCCTGGGAAACCAATGGAGACCAGCGATTCTCCCCAAAACTCTAGATGATCTCACTGACCAGTGGGGACGCACCTTCCCAGGAAGATCCAAGAAGACTATGCTGAGAATTTGGAATCTAATTCCCATGAATATCTGTTGGCAGATTTGGTTAAATAGAAACAAAAGTATCTTTGAGGGCAAGAAAGCGGATAGCTATAGAGCCGCCACTAAAGCCATCTCAATGATTGCGGAATCCCTAGCCTCTAAAAAAGTCTCTATACCTGCTCAGGAGCCACTATCTCTGTCTGAACTCTAATGGTGTAGCTTGTTTGTGAAGGGCAGCTTCCTTCAGTCCAAAAAGGATCATCCTCACTCTGTTTGGGAAATCAGGAAAGACCCTGACACTTTCTCTAGGTGGTGGAAGGAGCAGAAAAGTCATAGTATCTTCTTCGATGGGGCTTCCAAAGGGAATCCTGGGGTGGCAGGTGCGGGTGGGATACTCTTTGATCTCGGTGGAAATAAAATTGCAGCCTTCTCTTGGGGACTAGGTAGCAAAACAAATAATGAGGTAGAATGGTTGGCTCTCATTCTCTCCTTAGATATGGCCTCCAATGCTGAAATCTCAGAATCTATGGAGACTCCAGGCATGTCATTCAAATTATGCGAAAGAGGGTATGCCTCGCCAGGCTCAAAATCCGATAGATACATGCAAAGAATTAAAACCAACGCTATCCTCTCAAAGGCATCCTTCTTCCACATTCGTCGAGAGAACAACATGATTGCTGATATAGCCGCTAACAAAGGAATTTTGCTTGAAATTGGGTGCGTCAAGGATCTCAATGGAGTTTTGGGGTATCATTTCATTCCTTAAGTTTCAATGCCTAGGAACATCAAATTCATGGTTGGTTTTATGGCAAGGTCCATGGTCATGAGGGACCACTCTTTCCCTAGCTCAAACTTTGGTAATGTATCTCCCCCCCCCTCCGAATCTTCAGTCACACGTCTCCCCGATCGCCCTTCCACCTATCATTTCGCTCCCTTCCGCGTTGTCAGCTTCCACGAGCCTCTATTTACTCCCCCACCCGCTCCCTCTTTTCCTTCCTCTGCGATGGCTCGTCCTCCCCACTTACCAGATGCTCTGAGCCGCCTCTGCCTCGGCGAGCTTGACTCCCCTCCCCCCCGTCTTTTGCTGTTGCCGGCGTGTAACTTGGAAATTATGCAGTCTGTGTTGGCGGCCATAGCTTCTCTGAGCAAAACGTTGGTGGACATTAAATTTGCAGTTTGTAATACCTATGATGCCGTTTTCTCCAGTGTCAAACAAAATGCAGAGATGGCGTCGGATATTTCACATGTATGCTCACAGCTCTCTTGTCAGGATTCCAGGATAGACGACCTGGAGAGGAATTTGTTCGAGTTAATGGGGAAAGTTGACAAATTGCAGGAAGATATGGCCGTTTTTACAGGAACAACTTAGGGGAGTTGGGTGCACGAAACCCCCACGGTCAACCAGGAAATCAATCAGGTTATGGTGGATGCTACTTCTGCCCGGCTAAAGAATTATGGCTAGTTTACAGTATAGCTCAGGTTTCAAAAATTTTGTTTGTTTTGGTCAATGCATTTTTGTATAATCCTTAGCAGACAGTTTGTCAAGGTTTATTCCAGCTCTATGTTGGATAGTTACAAGAAAACAAAGCTCAGAGCTTGCAATGTATTGCTGATAGAGTCGATAGTAATAGTATGCCCAGACATTTCCTGCACTGTTAAAAATCTTTTCGAAAGCCTGTAATGAATAGCTGTGCACAGCTTTTATAAATACAATCTTTTACTCTGTTACTATTAAAAAAAAAATATCACATGAAGAAATTCCATAATCTCAACTACAATACTAAAAGAATTTCCATACTCTTCAACTATATTATCCATATTTCATTATATTCACCTCTTCATGTATATATCCATGCCATAATTACACGTCGGCATCATTATTCATCAATAAATTCTATCACAACTACATTATTCACAATTACTTTATATCAAAATTTCATAATCTTCATAGGAGCAAAATAAAAAATATCAACTATATTGACAACACAAGAAGATATTCCATAATATCCATAATATTATATCAATAAGTCCGTTCTTATGTAAATCCACACATCAATGACACTACTTCCATTATTTAATTTTCAAGTAAGTCATGGAGAAATCTCCATGATTAATAGCATTAAAGAGTGTAAGACATTAATAATAGTACTTGCAAAGCTTAACTTTCATATAAATCTCATTGTGATATGTGAAATATATTTTCTTATCGATCTCCTCAAGGTATGCTAAACTTAATTTATGTGACCTATGCATATCTAATATAACACTCAACATAATATGACATTCATACACTATTTGCAATGTTCACTTTTCATATATATATATATATATATATATTCCAAGGAAAAAAATATTTTGTTTATATAGAATAACATTGTCTGTCTTTGAAGGACTTACAACATTGCTCTGTGAGCTACCATATCATTCATGAGTTCTACAAAAAACATTCATTGATTCATGAGAGACTTGCATAAAGAAAATCACTATTGCTATTATACTAGAACTTACTGAAAATTATCATTATACATGAGTTGTCCTGAATCATTCTATGCACAAAAACTTAAAAGATCAAAACATTATCCAAGAACAAAGCTAAAGCAGGCTATGCCTCCACTTGCATTCCTCTTCAATGAGGATTCCTGGTGCGAGGAATAATGCACTCTTAGAAAGTGCATCTGCCTCTTCATTTAGCTCCCGATATACATGGTTGAAGGAAATAAAGCCAAACATTCCTATTTGTCTTTTGATTGCAGCCAATAAATGTTGCAAATGAGGAGCTTTGATCTATATCCTGTTATTTTCCCATTCTATGACCATTTTTGAGTCCCCAAAGATCTATAAATTGGGAATATTCCGAGCTAGTGTTGAGTTGAGGACTGACCAAAGTGCAGATAATTCCACCTTATTATTGGAGCAGTGTCCCGGACCATACCTAATTAAAATCTGGACCTCCTCTGATATATAAAGAATTGCACCAAATCCTCCCAAGGGCGGATCTCCTTGGCTTGCTCCATCGAAGTATGCCCAAGGGATTTTTTTTATCAATGCTTGGATATTTTATCATTCGAATCTGTTTCTGCTTATCCATTTTTGTATGCTCCCTTTTCCACTGCACAATCATAGAAAATGTTATCTCTGTTGGAATTTTGCAATCTTGAAATATGGTAGAATTTCTTCCCCACCATATTCTATAAATAAACAGGGAAGGGAAAGCATCAAGGCTTCGTACCAAGGGATTTTTCCACCAGATTCTATAGCATTGAACAAGAGAGGCTTCCATTGGAATTTTCGAGCTGTTCAATTGTTTTGAGACCGCATTCCATACAGCCCCTTCACAAAAGAAAGAAACAAATCAGTGATATTAAGTTTCACAGCTCGATTGACACAACACACACCAACTTGGGCCTACCCATCCTCTTTTCATCAAGTTTTCCCAAGTTAGCATTATGTTATTCAAAGCTAACCAAAGAATTATCTTCGCCTTCAGTGAACCTGCAGTTTTCCAAACAGTATGCCATGACCATTCTTTTTCTCCGGAAAAGGATTCAATTGCTTAAACCTCATACCCGAATTTTGCTGAAAAATATCCAGTTGAGAAATTATTCGTCCATACTAACTTGTCTGGTTCATTATCCTTCAAGGTGATGAAATTGGACTTCAATGAGTTTATTAGTCCAAACCATTCTTCTGCGACTTCACTAACAAGACCTAGATCAAGAGCATTTTTCCAATCATCTCTATCCATTCCCTGGGAGGACCTGTTCTTTGCAGCTGCTAATGTTTTAATATTCTACCTCTTTAACATAGAAACTGTGTTAGAATACAGAGTGTAAGCACCACCGGAACCGACCCATGGGTCCTCCCCTATTCAAACATTCCTTCCATCTCTGATATTCCACATCGTCCATTTACCTATTAAAGGGAAAGAGAGAACCAATGCTTTCCAACCAACTGAACCTCCCTTGTGACTCTTTTCCTGAATTCTGAACCAATATATTATTGAAGAGTTTGGACAATATTTGGAGGTCATTTATTTTCCCCACAAAGAGTTGGTGTTTACCGCCAATCTCCAAAGAGATTTGGCTGCAAGAGCTTGAAAAAAAAATTGGGGTTCTTTATCCCTCATCCCCCCAACTCCTTAAGGTTAGCCACTCTTGTCCATTTCACCAAAGGAATACCTTCCTTTTTTTACTAGCTGTCCACGGGAAGGAAAATCACTTCTTACGAATCTTTGTCAAAATTCCTTTCGGGATATATGCAATGGAAGCCCAATATACCGGTATAATATGAAGTATCACTTTTAGAAGTGTCATTCGTCCACCTCTAGAGAGATATACGTTGGCGCAGCAGGAAATGTGTAATTCCACCTTCTTATATAAAATCCAATCCTTAAAAGAGTAAGCATTGGGATTGAGGAAGAAGCCCAAGTATTTGAAACCATCATTCAAAGAGCTAAGAGAAAAAGAAACCTCTGTCCTAATCCTTTGTTGTAGATATTCAGGGACTCTGTTTATAGCGAGACTTGATTTGTCCATATTTATTACCATTCATGTAGCCTTCCTATAGAGATGTAAGATATGTGCTAATGATTGCGTATTTTACAAATTTCCTTCTCCCATCAATAGAACATCATCCACAAAGAGGATGTGTGTCAATTCCACAGTCGCAGAGACTAATACCCCCTTAAATGATCCTTCTCTCTTAGCTTGATGTACTAATTTTCTCAATGCTTCATCCACCAGTAGGAATAAAAAGGGAGAGAGGGCACATCCATGTCTTAATCCTCTTGATGGCCTAAAAAAAGAGGAGGGATCTCCATTGATTAACACCGCAAAGGATGTCGAGGTTATACAACCCATGATCCAATTCACTAGATCTACCAAGAAACCCATCTGAATAAGTAAAAGTCGTAAGAAAGTCCAGTTGACTCTATCGTAAGCTTTAGACAAATCAAGTTTTAGGGAAAAGGAATTTAGCTTATTCTTGTTTATCGAATGAATTGCTTCTTGGGCCAGTGAGACAACATCATGAATTTTTCGATTGAACAAGAAACCAAACTGTTCTTCCGAGATGATCTCGCTAAGGATCAGCTTCATCCTCTGAGCAATAATTTTATAGACTTCATTGCAACAGGAAATCGGTATGAAATCTCCAAAGTCTGTGGGATTTTGTTTCTTTGGGATTATGGCTAAGAAAGTGGAATTCATTCATCCCAATACCTTTCCAGAATGTTGAGATTATCTTACTTCAAAAGATCTTCCTTTATCAATTCAAAAAAACCCAAGAAGAACTCTACTGAAAAACCATCGGGCCCTGGGCTTTTTCCTTTTTGGAATGAACGTACAATACTGCATAATTCTTCTTCCTACACTTCTTTAGTTAAGGAATCATTCATTTCATTATTAATAGATTTTGGGAAGAGCCTTAATACCTATAAAATTTCTTGGATCGGACATCCTTCTATTTCACTAAATAGGGTTTATAAATAAGAAACCCTTGCTTCACATTTTTCTTTGAAGGAGCCTACGCTGAGTCCTTGCTCATTCTGAATTTCCATTATGGTATTTACACTTTTCCTATGTGTAGCGAATCTATGAAATAATTTGGTGGTGTTAGATCCGTCGGTTATCCAAATTGCTCTACTTTTAAGCCTCCAAAGTTGTTCTTCTTTGGCCAATAGGATAGTATGAAGAACTTCCATATATTTCAATTTCTTTAGTTCTACTTCAAAAAAAGCCCCTGCATCGTTATCCTTATACAATTCCTTAATGCCTTCTTCCACCTCCTTTAACTCGATCTTTTGTCTCACACGAAATTTGTTTTCCCATTCCTTAGAAACCTTTTTAACCTTATCCATATTATCCATCAATTGTTTCATGAATGAAATAGAAGAAGCGGTCCTTAAAGGGGACCAAGTTTCCTCTATCAGTTTCTTATAATCCTCTTCTTTCAACTAGACCGGGTTGAACTTAAAAGGACAAGTAGGTTTTTGTTCATGTATGTCAATTGACAACATGATGGGATGATGGTCATAAATTCCTCCTTCTTCGACCCAAGAAGAAATCGTAAGAGGACTTGAATAAAAATTATCCGAGATCAAGAAACGATCCAATCTTTTAGAGATTGCATTTTCCCCACTTCTCCTATTCCTCCAGGTTGGCTCCAGTTTTTTAGGTTGAACATCAACAATACCTTTCAAATCGAAAAGAGAAATGAAGAAATTACTTAGAGAGTCTGAATGAGCAAGCTTCCTCCAAACTTCTCTCTCTGAAACTATTAGATTTAAGTCTCAACCGATTACCAAGTTTCGGTCTTCCCAGAGCCTGCTGGAAGAGAATTTATCCCAGAAATCTCTTCGGTTATGAAACGACCCATATACATTTAAAATCGCAAAGGTTACTCTTGTGGTACTATCCTCAAGAACTATCTTCAACACATTGTCAAGATTACAAGAGTATACCAACTTCAATACTGGGCTCCAAGCCGTAACTAACCCTCCTGAATGTCCATCCGCATTAATGTAAGCAAAAGACCAATCTTTTAAAAAGGGTTCTAGAATATCCTGGGATTTTTTGCCTTCTAACATTGTTTCTTGTAAGAGGATGACTGAAGGCTTCAAATTAGATATCATCCCCTTGAGGGCATTTATTTTGGGGGAGCCCCCTTACATTATAGGAAAGACACAACATTAGTTATCCCTGGGAAGTGCTTTCCCCGCTCTAAGGTCCCTATTGATTGTTGTTTGTTTCCTAGCTTTGATTTCTACTATTGCTTGATTTTTTGCTTTTGTTAAATGGGACTTTCGTCCCAGGATAAATTTAGGCAGAATGTCTTGTTTTGACCCACCATAAATCACTTATTCATTCCCTCCCAAAGAGGCCACCCTAGCCCTAGTGTTGTATGTTAGTCCTAAAGTTTGCACTGACTGCTAAGCACAAAGTTTAGGAACCTCAAGTTTGGGTAGATTTGGATTTGGTTGATAGGTTTGTGCAATGGGCCAAGAGATGATTTATAAAATAGAGAAAGTAGAAGACATTTGATAACATCAGCTTCTGAAAATAGGATTGGGTAAATGGACTGAAAAAAAAAAGGACAATCAAGATGCCTCGGGTTCAAAATTAATGATAACATATGGAACATACTTGCTTATTCACACATTAACATAAAATACAATTTTTAGAAAAAACATTATAATCATGGAATCTAAGATACTAAATCTGAGTATGAGCCATCACAAAAAAAACATTGTTGCTCAAGAATACATAACTAAGACCAATTAAAACATAACTGCACAGTATTCAAATTTAAAAGAAAAGCTAGAACCTGACTCATAGAAGATGATTTCTTGCATTCAAATAAAAGATCTCCAATGAAAATTTATAGAGTATGTATCTTCATGCTTTCAGAATAATCAGTGCTGATATTTTACCATCTAACAGCCTCTCAACTGGAACTCCCCTTGCCTGCACCTCTTCCTTCATAGTTTATATAAAGATATTACATTCTTATCAAGATCCAAAATAATGGATCTAATAACTTATTGGTCCATATTTTATCCTGATGGGGATATCTCATCCAAATTCGAAATGATGAGGTGACTCATTAACCAATTGATTTAGCAGATTTTTAGGAAACAAAATTTCAAAAATATGGAAAGATAGGGCTTGAAACCCGATGCATATCTCTCATATATTAACACTTGTGTAAAAATTGAAAGAGGTTTTTGTATATGAGTCTGTTCTTAATAAAAACCTCTTTCAGATTTCAAAATTTTCTCTCGATATTCTCGGGAACCGCGTCCAAAGTTTGTGACTAAAACAGGAAATGATTTAATATTTTAATTCTGGAAAAATAGGCTGTAAAGATCCCTTTGATTCTTCCAACCATAAAACCTGTTGAAAAAATAAAGGAGGATTTTGTGAATGAGCCTGTTCTTAAACATAAAAAAATTGGTTTCCAAACATTCACTTCCAACTCCTCGTAATATGTGCCCAAATACAATGACTAAAACAGGAAAATACAAGTAATTATGTCTGAAAAATACTTGGTTTGATATACTTTGCCTTGGGATATTGGATATTTAATGATTGGCATTTGAATATAATTCACCAAGTTAAATATTTGACATGAGGAGAACTAACCAGGATGACTGGAACACTCACAACTTTGGTGAAAATACTAGTGGACATTTCGGCAGCGAAAACTGGGGTGGCTCTTTACATACGCGTTGTCAGAATCTAAAATTTTTTGATGGGGCAAATTTTGGTACCAACATTGTAGACTTTTTTGTTTTCCAAAAGCACGGTATTTTCAATTTCCCTTAAGATATAAGGGTTATCTGAAACTTTTGTTTCTAACAAGACATTCTTAGGGGAATTACAAGGAGAATTAAAAGTACCTGAAACATGAACAATCTCTACTTCTGAAGGTACTACTAACAAAGAATTATTAAGAAGAGGGACTTCAAAAGAGACATCACACTTACCAAGGGAAGAGGTTGACGAAATTTCCACCAACTTGCATGGCTCAATGTTGCGGACGAGCTCCTCTGGTGCATGCAGTATGTCACCTTTTGCCTCGTCCACTTCCTTCTCCTCCTTTTGTAACATCCTCGTCGTCTTTCTTACCCATATCATCCTTCGATTTTGAGGACCCAGCACAGGGAACAAGAAATATCGGATTATATGGCCTACCCGTCTGCACCCAAAAAATATGAATGGGATTTTCTGATAATCCAATCTTTGATTCCAAATACTTCCATACATTTCCATCTTTATTTATTCGTATAATCCATCGTGAAGGTCCATTTCTACCAATATTTTTGCACATCATCTGTCAACCTTTTTGTCCCAATTTTCCTCTAATGAAATGAATCTTCCAAGCTTGTCTCCGATCGCCCCCAGCACTGGGTTTTTCCAAAAAATCATGGACAGCCTCGACAGAATGACCCATACATGTTGAAAATTTTGAGGGTCTCTTCTAGCGTCAAAATCAACCTGCCATCTTTTTAGTATTAATATGGAAGGGCACCAACTCCAATTACGTTCCAATAATCTCTGTTTATTCAGCTCCGAATGAACACTGAAAAGTATCCAACCTCGCAACATGATATGAAAGGAAGGGAGTTGATCCAATATCGATCTCTAATTAATTCCCATCCAATTTCGTAAGGAAGTTTCCCCAACATGCTTTTCGCAGAACCTTCCAACCAGGTCTGAAGTGAGGTAGTCTAGTACTTCCTTGATTCCAATCTCCCTACCAACCACCAAAATCGTTGGTTCATTTTTTGATCTGGCCCCTTTCCTGCGGCTTGGTTTAGCTTTAAGGTCGTTTTTCGACGTACCAGAACCATCATTGTTTGGAAGGGGGGATAAAGGCGGCTCATTCCTAAAGTCATTTTCCTGCATGCAAACTATCTTCTCATCTCCGAGTGCTTCTTTGAAGATGTTGCGACACTTTATCTCATAATCTGTAGCAAATATGGATCTCACGGGGGAGGGACTATCATAGTCCACCTCATCCAACTCCATATAGCATCCCCAAATTACGACCTGACACGCGAGCAGGGGAATGGCGGCGGATCACTTGTTTTGTTGGATGGCGTAGTAAAACCAATGAGATCCGAAAGATAGAAAACTTCAAAAAAAAGATCCATTATGACCTGATTCTCCTCCGTCCTTTGACCTTCGGACTATTTTTGAGCCGCAGAGCTCCATCGTTCCCCCCCCATTCTGATGCATATATATATATATATATATATACATATACAATTTTATTTTTTATTCAATTGAAAAAAATTCATTATTAATTTATGATTGCAAAAGTAGTCCAATGTGTTAGCTCAAGTGGTCAAGAGTTGTTTCTTGCAAGTAGGAGGTCTCAAGGTCAAATCCCCGGGTGGCTATGCATAGATTGTAATAGTTTCTCATTCAATGCCCCCACTAGGTTAGCTCTATAATCAACGCTGGCATTTCACCCCATAGAAATGCTTGGCTTCCCCATGTTCTCCAGATTTCGAGGAAGTTTTCCGTGGATGTAGTGAGCACTAATATCTAGTGCTATGAACCACATGAAAAATAAATTATAATTGCTAGTGATATATATATCTATATCTATATAGATATATATATATATATACCCTTCCTCTACTTTAATCAATCATTAGTACCTACTCACAACAATGGGCTAATGTATTTGGATTTTCCTTTTTTAGTTTGAACTTAACATTAGTTTAAAAGATGTCAACCAATGAAAGCAATTTTTTTATGCATTATTATTTGTATAATGTTTAAACTTATGCATTAATTGAAACTATTTATATTTATCAGTAAATAAATATCATGTTATGTGGCCCAATATCAAGGCAATATAAATGTTAAGTTGAATTCTTCATTAAATATTTGATCTCAAGTTAGAAATTCTAAAATTCAATTTCTTCTTCATCCAAGTAATGCTACTACTTATTTAGCATTAATTGTCCTGGGAGATTTATGTATATCACATCATCGAAATCAAATGCTATCAACAATATACATTAATTTGTTTTGTTTTCCATGACCTTTTGCACTACCAATTTTGTACATGCCCCAATCTTATTTTGTACCTCCATGATGGCCTTTTTTATACCTACCATCTGACAAAAAAATTTGTACCTACCATGGAGTCCTTCTACATTGTCATGACCTTCTTATACACCATCTATGACCAGTTGTGTAGTGGTTTTGTATGAATCAACGACTTTGGCATGCCCCTTTAATTAAAAATGGGAGCTAGTTTTCTATGAATATGTTTTTGTCATGAACAGGAGCATCCTTTCAGTTTGTATGATTTCTTGAATATTGATACTTCAACAAATGTTGCGTCAATCAATGGCCAAGCCCTCTATAAGCGAGTTCAAAGTGAGCATGCAAAATCCATATGTACACTAATAAAAAAGTTAGTATAGAGAATAGAGATGATACCTCATGAATTAATCAATACACATGGTAGTTGTTATTAGTTTGAGATTGACTTCCACTTATGCTACATGCACATAAAAATTCTAGGTGAAAGAAAAGCCAAAGATGAAGATGTGGAACCCCTTGATTTTATGTTGAATAACAAAAGGGTGGAGTGGATATGTTAGGTTCAAGAGGTAGATATGGAAGATAACAAATTGGCAAAAAGAAACTAACATGTTCTCTTACAAATTATTCCTAAGAAGTGTAAGACAACACCTTCTGCTATCGCAAGGGATCCCTCCATTGACATAAGAGGAAGATACTATAGATTACTAAGAAGAAAAAAGTGAAAGAAACATGTGAGTTCAATAATAAATAATAAGGCCTTGGCAAAG
This sequence comes from Larix kaempferi, assembly GCA_027924585.1. NCBI lineage: Eukaryota > Viridiplantae > Streptophyta > Pinopsida > Pinales > Pinaceae > Larix > Larix kaempferi. Next base: position 12,495,762 of record BSBM01000322.1, on the reverse strand, counting down.
CTGTCCCTTGAGATTGGAAGACTACTCTTTGATTTGTTGAGAGAACAAGTGACAAATGAAGTAGAAATGCAATATTAAATTAAGGGTAACCAAGTTGAAATCCAACTTGTCTTTTTAAATTAAATCTAATTTCCATATTCCTTATGCTGAACTCATCATTTCTACTGCAAACTCAAGGAATATTCAATACAATCTTCTCTTATATTCAACTACAAAACATTGCTTTTACAATTCTGCTAGTGATATACCTTTTCATATTTCATTTTCCATTAAAATAATAGTTTGTATAAAAAATATTTATATGAAGTTTGAACTCTAGAGGGGACTAATTTGCAAATTATCAACAAAACATATAGCTAACTACTTTTTGTAATGAAAAGTTGAAAGAAGATAACAAACTTAGAATGGAATAATAATTTTCTTTAGTCTACTTATTAAATCGAAGACTAGAGTGTCGTGGTTTGAATCTCAAGGATAATTTTAAGGATCCATACTTATTTAAAAGTGTATAAACCTTGGCGAATATTACCAATTCTTAAAATGTCAACTGTAAAATATTTGGCGATATTTTTCTAAAATTATTTCAATTTCTAAGGATTTTATATAGTTTATATCATAATTTGGCGATTTTTAGAGTGAAAAAAATTTACCCCATCAAAATTGGACGAAATGGGGCTTCAAAAATACAAATTGGCGAATCATTTTTTGGAAAAAAACATGGAAAAATAGCTCATGGGCTAAATTTCACCCCTAAAATTATCTTTGGACCGTTCGATATACTACTATAACATAAACTCATCTTTGTCTTTGTCTCTTCTATCTAGTGTAGCTCTATCCATAAAGAATCAAGAGTGAAAGTATCCGCTTGGTATTTATGTACGACCTACTCTATTTCCCATGTTCAAAAGGAATATGGGTTTTTTATCATGGATTGTGTTCAGTTAATTTTATGGCTCGATGGTGGTTGATTTGTAAACTATTGTGGATATTCCACTAGAACGGTTTGTCACAATAGATACAGAGAAAATTTTGAGTAGCCATACTTATTTAAAAGTGTATTAATATTGTCAAATCTTACCCATTCTTAAAATGCCAACTATAATATATTTTACAATATTTTTCTAAAAATGTTTCAATTTATAAGGATTTTATATAGTTTTTGTAATAATTTGGCGATTTTTAGAGTGAAAAAATTTTACCCCATCAAAATTTGGCAAAATAGGGCTTCAAATAAATGCAAATTGGCGAATATTTTTTTGGAAAAAAAACATGGAAAAATAGCCCATGGGCTAAATTTCGCCCCTAAAATTTTCTTTGATATTACAACTTAATTCTTTTTATTAGCTTATTTCCATTGAATGCTAAATAAACTGGTAACACAAGATATACCTTGGGAAAACCCATCCAAAAATGAGGACTATACCTTGCTCTTTTATATCGAATGCAAATACAAATGAAATGATATTCTCTATGGAGTTACCTGTTGATAAATTTTTGTCATTGATGCCAATAGTGCCCTGGTGAGGGCTTGTGGTGTCTTGGTGCCCCTTGTGGAGAGCCCCTGAGAGTCTTTTGCATTGTTGGAGTCTAAGGAGTCCTTTTGTGGTTGTTCAATCCCAAACTTGAAGCCCTTGGAGGCCTTGGGACAATTACAAAAACCCTATTTACCTTTTGACGTGGGTGTGTTGCCCTTAATAAGAAATCCTTAAGTTCTCGTGTAACCCTTTCTAATCCCTAACCTTAAACTAAAACTCTAATAATTAAACATATAATAAAATAATTAAAATAATCAAATACATTTACTAAACCCCTAATAATAAATTACTTTAATAATTAAATCTATCAAATACATTTAATAATTAAATCTATCAAATACATTTAATAATTAAATAATTAAAAAAATAATTAAAAAAAACCCTAATTAAAGGTTTAATAAAAGGTTTTTAAAAATAACAATCTAAATTAAAATTAAAATTAAGTACATTTTAACACATCCTAATAATTAATAAAATACTTTAAATGAAAAATTAAAGGAATTTTAACCTAGTGGTAGGGTGACTTGTGCAACAAAAGGTGAAAAGTTTGTTTTCTTAAAAACAAATTAAATTTAAAATTTACTTTCCCTTAACCTAAAAGTTGGCCCCTCTTCTATTTTTTAAAAATGATAAGTTCTATATAAAAACAAATTCTTCCTACTCAAAAGAATATCAACGAAGTTTGCAAGGAGCTCGTGTGGAGAAGACTGAGGTAGCCTCAGACCCTAAAACTTCTCAGCATAATATTTTTTTGGGTTTTACAAGACATCAGTCAGTCCAAATATGGAAGTGACAGTCCAAGCTTGAAGTGTGAATCCTTGTGTTAACACAGTCCCGAATTTTTGAGGGTTTTGTTGCTGCTAATTCTGAAGAGCCCAAGGTTGAAGTCCAACAGCCATGCGGTTTGTTGGAGCAGATTGTTGAGTTTATACTGCTGCAAATTATGAAAAGACCCGAATTTTTGACTAAATGAAACAGCCAGAACCTTGAAGATGACAGCCCAAAGTTGACAGCCCGATTTTCAAAAGGTTGACACTCTGACAGTACCTTGACAATCCATTTAGAAGTGATGACATGAAAGTTTGTGATGTCTTGCATACCCTATTTACATAGTATACAGTCATCACACATGACAATGCTTACACAGTAATGTCTACAGCAGTGATGGTATGTATGGTTAAAATTCATTACACAGTGACATATACTCAACAGTGATGACATGTATGGTTAGTATTCATTACACAGTGACATATACTCAGTAGTTATGGCATGTATGGTTAGTATTCATTATACAATGACATATACTCAGCAGTGATGGCATGTATGGTTAGTATTCTTTACACAGTGACATATACTTAGCAGTAAATGGATGTATGTTTGAAGATATAGCAGAACTACTTGATGTACAGTGAATAGCACTAGTGACTGTGTTTGAAAGTCAATTGTCATGACAAGTAATGTGGTGTACATGCACAGTTTGTGGCAGTGAAATGACATATCAGTGATTTGATGTACAATGATTACTTGGTAGTGATAAAGTCCTGAGTTATGAGCAGAGGTTATCAGCAGTAAGTTCAGTGATTAATTTTGACAGGTCCACAGGTACAGTTCAGAAGTTCAAGATTATTACTCTTTAGGGTGGCAGGGTGGTGCTAGGGCTCACAATTTTGTGATTTGAGTTGTTGTAGTAGCTCGTCAGTTGCAGCTGACGAAGCCTAGGGGGTTGTAGCCCCTTTCATTTGTAGCTGGAGAAGTTGTATTAAATTTGTTACCCCAGTTGTTGCTGGGTCGAATTTTATCATAAAAGGCTTTCGTGGTTTTAACCCCAGGACTTGGGTTTCCACGTAAAATTCTTGTGTACTATGCATCTTGTTATTTTTCATGAATGTTGATGATATGCTGCTATGATTGGTGATTAGCAAAGTGCTCTTTTATATAGAATGCAAATACAAAGGAAATGGTACTCTCTCTATGGAGTTACCTATGACTTTGCGGCCATAATGGATCCTATAGGATCTCCTCCTTCCTCTGTTCCGCTATAATATCCACTCCCCTACTATTGCTCAAACATTACAATAGCATCATAAGTAGATGAAACCCCTTTTTCTCCTAACGGCCTAGTATTTAACATAGCTTGATAGCCATCTAGGGTTATTTTAGGGGTTTTGCATGCCTCGATTCTCAGTTAGGATAATGGTTTTGAACCTTATAGAATGTTCTTGAAAGTCCAGACATGACTAGATCCACATGTGAGAAATGAGAGCTGACATGGAATCCACTCAATACCATAGTGGTTAACTAGATAAGTTAACTTGTGGGAGGCATAACTTCTTCATACCGATTCCGTTTGAGGCGATTCTTGGACCGTTGGAAAGGTCTCGAAGTGTAGAATCATGTGAAGGGCCACAGTAAAGTGATTGAATTTTTTACCCTAAAAACACCACTTATACCCTTAAACAAACCTCGAAAGGTTTTGGACCGCAAATCTGCAAAGTGAGACCTACCCCTAAAATGGCCCTACAAGCCAATTCATCCAATATTTTGACCTCGAAAGCACCGAAATAGATGACAAATTATATATTGATCATTTTCAAATCACTTGCAGTAATGCTCTCCCTAGAACTTGGAGAGCCTTATTTTCTCCGTGAAACCCTATCCATGAAATTAAAAGCTAAGCCAATCACTTACCAATCAATCATGCATCCCCCTTTTTTAGTCTCTTCCTTCACAAAGCTCGGTAAGAGAAAACATAATTACCTACTTGTTGATATTATTCAACAACATTGTTCCAACTCAAGGTGTACACCATGCATAGACAAATGTTGGTGAAAATACTTTTGGAGTTCAAATAGATTGAGAGGAGAGGCTAAGGTCATTGATTAACTACATCCATCGAATGTAAAGGAAATTTTAAGACCAACACACGATAGTTGGCTACCTTGTAGTTACTACGCCTCTCTTCTCCTTACGATGCCACTGCCACTTGAAAGATATGCCCAAAAAATGCTTGAGTTGATGTTGCTCATACCCTATCAACGATGAGGTGTTCGTATAATTTGATGGTTTACATTTGTCACTAAAGCCATGGGAAGAATATGATACATAGTCATCGAGGGCTCCATGTGTTACAATTACATAGCTAAAGTTCTAGCTCATTTGACGTGCCATGTGCATGATATAGCACGAGGAAACATTGATTCAACAAAATCATCGTGATTAAAGAGGTTAAAAGTAATCTCTGAAATGGGAGAGGCATCGGGATCGTAATAGAAAATTGAAATTGGTAGTTCTTTTAACATTTCTCGTATTCACATATGAATAACAAACAATCATAACATACTCTTTAATGTTAAAGGAATAATGTTTATTGTAAATCAAGTTGGATATGTAGATGAAATGAAGCTTTGATATTAAAAATGTTTTAAATATAATTTTATAGTAATTAGTATAGGTCTATTTTAATTTTGATTTTAGAAGGATTGATAGGGATCAAATCTCTTTAGGAAGTTTAGGATTTTAAAAAAGGGTTTGTACCTCAAGAGATTTGATCCGTGGTCTTGGTGTTTGATAAAGCCCTTGTCTTGGTGTTTGATAGAGCGTTAAGATGGATCTATGCTGGTTTATTAATATGCAATTATTACAAAACTAATATTTAGCTCATAGTTATATTATCAACTTAAAAATACATTTAATCTAATATATTTTAGGTTATAATCATTCAAGCACCAATTATTTCAATTTGGATATCTTACAAATAGGCCAAAGTTGCATTAATTAATTAATTAATTACTAAGTAAAATAGATATTCACCCAAAACTAATATCTAACCACCAATTTTTTCAATTTGGATATCTCACAAATTGGCCAAAGTTGCATTAACTAATTAATTAATTACTCAGTAAAATAGATATTCACCCAAAACTAATATCTAACCACCAATTATTCCAATTTGGATATCTTACAAATAGGCCAAAGTTGCATTAATGAATTAATTACGAAGTAAAATAGATATTCACTCAAAACTAATATCTAACCACCAACTATTCCAATTTGGAATCATGTTGTAAATGTTGTAAATGCTCACACATAAATACTACAAATAAGCAAAAATTTCATTGATTAATTAATTATGAAGTAAAATAGTTATTTACCCAAATTTAATGATCCACTGCCAACTAGTACATGTTCTAAAGTATAACACATCAATCCTACAAATATGCAATTTTGACGCTATTTAATGTTGTAAGTTATATCATATAAATCCTATAAATACATGAAAGTTGCATTCATTAATTAATTGTGAAGTAGCATGCTTTCAATTTACCCAATTATTGGTTAATTTGCAATTATCATAAAAGTAATATCTTACTTATTATTCTATTATCAACTTAACAATACATAATCCAATATATTCATCCACGTGCCAACTATTCCAATTTGGGATCCTAAACAATAACGCAAACCCTACAAATATGCAAAAATTGCTTATGAAGTAAAATATGTATTGTTGTAACTTTTTATGAAAAAAATTATTTAAAATTGAGGACAAGTGAATGGAAATTGAAATTGTAATTCAATGTATATTTATATAAATGTATTTTACAATCTAGCCAATTTAAATTTGGAGTCGACATGTGAGATGTGACACATCTCATCCACTTTGGGCTATAGAAAGGGCCTCTCGGTCGAATAATTAAGGTTGACATAAATTTTAATTAAAAAATTAATTATAATTTGTAAAGAATAAAAATAAATAATAAAAAAATAAAAACATTGTAAAAAATAAAAGTGAAACAATGTTTAAATAGTTAAAGTATTATTTAAGGTGGTAGACTGGGATGAGTTTAAAACAGCATAGAGTCAATCTTAAACCCCGATCTATCAAAATTAAAAAATGAAGTTAAAAAGTAAAATAATGTAAAATAGTTAAAGATATATAGATCATTAAAATTAAATAAGTCAAAATAGGTCATGATATTAAGGGAATTTGATTTCTCTCAAATCATGGTAGATCCAAAGCTAGATGGATCACAAAGTTTTCGATATATATATTTTGAACAAGTAAAATCAAGGTATGGCTGCAGGGTAACATTCATTCCTCTCAACCACCCAAATTACATCCAATGGATATATATATATATAAACTAAAAAAATTAAATGAAATATAATTATGCTAGTATGTTGGTATTTAAAGAACTATTCTTATTATTCTATTTGGGTTATCTATGGATTTTTATTTTTTTTTCCATGTGGTCCCCAAGAGGGTCTATGAGGATGGATCCCGTGACCTCGCATGCTGGGAGGCCTAACTTCCGAGAACACAACCGATCGAGCTAACTCTTGGGGCTATCTATGGATTTTATTATGTGTTGAGAAAGATCAAATTTTTATAAATATAGATCTTTTAAAAATTTACACTTTAAAATAGTTTGCAACTAGACTTAAAATAGACGTAAATAATTAAAATTATTTAACACATACAAATAGTAACCCACTAAAGCCAAGCCAATAACATTGTTTCCAAGTTCAAATTCTTGAATACAGATTCAAAATACCATACAATAACAATATTGCGTCAAATCCTTTCATGCCACGAGCAGGACTGTTTGAAACGCTTCGATGAGCAATTTATTAATACAAAACCGGAGATATTCACCCGACCTCTTAACAAATTTTCATTAAATAGACCAATTTGAGGAATAAGTTTACTGTTCAGATTAATTAACTAATTATAATAGGCAATTAGTGACATATAATTCATTTAGAACAAGTAATTAATAACTTATTTATAGCAGTTAACTTGATGACTTTGATGACTTATAGATGTTTACCCACCACCACAAGTTAAGGGTGAAGTTAAGTAGTTAGTATTATACTTGTGGAGAATGTATTTTCATAATTGAAACAAATTGAATATGAGGATCTTGTTTAGCTTTCCAGTTGCTAATCTTGTCCACCACTTACAGTTTATTTTCAATGGTTTCCTCTCTTGCAGCACTGTTCTGATAATGAAAATGACACTTACAGTTCATTTTCAATGGTTTCCTCTCTTCGAGCATTGTTCTGATAATGATAATGACAGCAGAAGTAGACCATGGTTGCTGGTTACAGCGTCACTTGAGAAGATGGTGTTGAAGAAGCCAATCCGTGTGGATACCAATATGAAAGTTGCTGATGCTGTTACTTGGGTTGGCCGCTCATCAATTGAGATTCAAATGATGATAATTCAGCCTCTAGGTATTTGTATCAGAATATAAATCAATTCTACACTGAATTCATTTTGTAAATAAATTAATAAGTGCCAATTATTGCACACTCACTCTCTAGAGTCTACATGTTGGGGGTGGGAGATCTCAGTTTCTCAGCTTTGCCTTATATACACAGGTTTTTATTTCAAACATATACAGATATATTTTAGTTGGTTGGAATTATATTTTTAGTTTGTATTGTGGCATGAATTTGAACATGGACCGATTCAATTGTTCTTTAGCCACCGTTTTCTCTATGTCATAATTGAAGAAGCTCACATGACATTTTTGCTTCGGTTCCTTTTCCAAGGGATACTATAACTGGGGACTCTGTTGCACTAACTACAAGCTTTAAGTTATCTGGCACAAGACTTGAAAACAGGAAAATTAATCCTTGTTAACAGACTTGTACCACAAACAGAAGAAGAAAAGGTGCTCCTTGAGGAAGGTGAAGCAAGAGACATGAGAAGGAAGAAAGAGAGACAAAGAAATCGAAATAATTTTGAGGAAGGCCAGAGGTTGCATGACTATTGTGAGAGACTGAAAGCTTTGTTGAGAGAAGGTCATGTGTTGTGTAATAATGTGCTTGCTTTAGCAGACAGGGACATCATGCTTGTAAAAGACACACAGTTTGTAAATGCATTAATTTGCCATCCACAACAACGCAACTTACATGGCATGATCTTTGAAGGATTTCTGATGCATCATGCTTTTGAGTTGGCATTTTCTACATGCTATGCTTTTGTTGGGCACACTCCTTGCTTTTTGAAAGTTGATCGTGTTGAGTTTCTGAGACCGGTGTGTTACTCTACCTACAAATACATGAACCTGTTTTAAATTGCCCAGGTTCTTTTAGTTCACTTGGGTCCATTATTGCTCTTGTAAACTATATTGGCTTGCATTGCAGGTCTATGTTGGGGACTTTCTCTGTTTCAAATCTTGTGTTTTATTCACACGACTAGATGATCTGAAGCAAGCTTCAACCACTCATAAGTATTGAAGTTGTTGCACATGTTACCAGACCTGAACTAAGAGGTAGCGAGGTAAGTCCTGGTTCAGAGATGTGTTGTGATCCAATCGATAACTTTTAACTTGGTGGTATTTTATAGTTGGATTCTAGTCTAATTCGTTGGTAAAGTTTTGAGAAATTTGTTGTGAGCCACTTTGTAAAGTTTTGAGAAATTTCTTGTGAGCCACTTGAGAAAGTAGTAGTATTGCAAATGGGGTAGTAAGTTAAGTAAATTTGATTGTGAAGAAATCCTAATTACCCAGTGGTAACCTCTAGTGACATTTTTCATAGATAAAGTCTAGTCTAATTCATTTGTTAAAGTTCAGAATTATAAAGCCTCCTTGACAGATGCATCCATTAATGAGTTATTATGGCATGTTATAGATTTGATTGCTGCTTTCATTATTTCAAAGTAAGATGAGATTCATACAACTGTATATGTGGCTTTGACTAGGTCTCCAATACTTTTTATTTCACATTCACAGTACACCCTGATGTTCTGCAAGGTGGATTAAATATCCGAAAAGTTCTACCTGCAACAGAAGAAGAAGCTCACCATGTTCTTGAATGTTTTGATGCAGGAATTTTAGACTAAACAGGGACAGGTAATTTGACCTTTAACTCCCTTTAAAGTATTTTATCTATAATCTGCATAACAATCTACAAATTTAAAACATGTGACTTTGAAATCTGTAATTCATAGAATATGAGTTGGGTGAAGTCTTTGCAATTGATTTATTATGTGGAAAACAACTAGGTTATCTGTGCAATTTGCTATAATGTGTTATCGGTTCTGTTATCTGTATGTAGTCATGTTATAGACAGAGTGTAACACCACTAAAAATCCATCAAAATTTAAAAAATTTATAAGTAGTATAATTTAATACTAACTCTACAGCTTGCATGAGACTTGTTTGACTAAAACATTAACTGCTAGAGTAATGCTTGTTCTGGTTGATTTCCTTGTTTATGAAAGGTATGATAGTTTTGTTTTTATACTATATCACTATAAGGTTGGCTTATCGACCATCTCATTTATAAGTCATGAATTAACATATAGATGTTCGAGTGATATTAGATATTGATTATGTTCTTATTTTGTTGAAGGGGGTTCTTGTGACACCCGGGGCTTACTTAGCTTTTATGAAGCTAATGCATGTTGATACTTGTACATGTTTCCACTTAATGTTTTTATATTACCATAATGTGGATTTGAGGTTATATATATAAAGATGCTAGGGAAGAGAGCATCCTCGCTAAGAACATTAACAAATAAGGGCTAAAATATGACTCCGACAACTATAGGAAAATGAGCATTCCCAACCAGAGGGTTCGATGGCAATAATAGTATGAAAACATGGAAAAGCAACTATAGGAAAGGTGGTAAGCAAATTCGTTTTGAAGTGGGAGATAGCTGGAGATTTTAAGAGCCCACGTGAAAGGCTTGTCAACTCGGCTCCAGATTGGCAAAACCCTAAACCCAAACTTCGAAAAGGAAAACATCGAAACCTATTGTTCAAATGCTTTGTTTTAGGAGTGCTGAGCTCTTGGCCGCCATGGCCGTGGAGAACTTCCACACAGAGTTTAGCTTGTCTAGTCAATCGTGAAGTTGGAGAACTCTGCGTCGAGGTAATCATTTTTTCCTAAGAATTTATAAGTTTGTAGTAATTTCCTTTTTCAACCCAAGGTATAATATTTTAATGCATTGTTTAAATTGTTGCAATGACAGGGTTGTATACTGTAAAGAAATCTCGGTTTGATGGACTAAGGGTTTGGCAGAAGAGAAAGAACATACGCCAGGGTTGAAGCTGCCCTGGTAAGCCTCGGGCTGTCATGAACTATCATGTTTGTTGCATTGTTAAGATGGATGTGGTTCTACCTTCGTGTAGGGTTTTGTTAGCTTTCTGGTTGTATTCTATGCTGCTCCAAACAGTTGTGAGGCGTTTTGTTTCCTTCACTAAAGTATCCAGTTGCTGCCAATATTGTATTAGGTTTAGTTTGTTGAAGTTTTGGTAGCCTTAATGGCACCCTGTAATGGCATTTTCTGTAATGCAACACTTCTGGGCTAAATGTCCAGTTGTTGGGGTTTCGCCCAACAATGTTGATATTTTATTTATATGAATACAGAGTTCTTTGTTTGTCTATTCGACATTTTTATAAAGAAATGAGTTACTTTTGTTATAAGAAAATCAAATGTTAAATCTTCATAGTTTCCATGTGACTGGAATAGTATTCTTTGATTCCCTCCACGCACTCGGTGATAATTGTATTCTTGGGTCTTTATAATGAATTTGTATTCATAAAACTGGGCAAATCCCTAAATGTAATTGTTATTTGGTTTAAATAATTTTTCTTGATAATATTATAGATTTTGATTTATATGAATTCTTTTTCTGGTCGAAACCCTAAGCACAAATTGTGCTTGGTTATGCCGACCGTATAGGGTTTTTACCCAAGCAGCTGGCGATAGATCTGGTCCAGCATTTAATTGTAGGTTCTGTATTGTATACTCTATTTTAACTTAATGTTTACACTGAAGCACTGAGAGGTTTGTCCAGAGCTTTGTCATATCTTATTTAACTTTATTTCGGTTGGAGGAATGATGAGTAATGATCCTTCATGGGAACCGATACGGTCCTGTGTAAGTTTGTTACTTATGGGCCAGGCCCTATTTATAAAACATATCTATATTATTAAAAAGGCTAGTAGTTTAGGTATGTTATCGATGTATTAATGATGGCTTGTCGAACTCTAAAGTCGACCCTTTCTTTGGTTGATTTTGAGCTCTAATTATTTAAATTATATATATAATTGTTTTCAACTTAATTCGCAGCTTGTCTGGCATGCCCGTGGCTTGAGGTGTGTCGGGTGAACATGTCTGCAGCTTGCTAACAAACATGCCCGCAGATTGATAATAAGTATGTTGTTGTTAGGGTAATTCATTCCCGCAGCTTGATATTAATTATGCCCGCAGTTAGGGAAATTTTAAGTTCTTTAGCAAGGTTTAATGATGATGGGTATTTATGAAAGTGTTATGTAATCGACCAAGTTTATTTGAGTTCTATACTAAATTTTAAAATGTTGATTACTGTTTACAGATAGGTTATACGATTTATATGTGTATACATCTATATTGGTTTAATCTAACATTTACAGAGATACTTTGCCTTCAGAAAATAGCTATTGAGTTTTGGTGATAACTATTTATTTGTATATACATCATTATATTTATTCTCTAAACTGCTATCTATTCTAAACAACTCTCTGTACTAGAGTACATCACTTATGTGAAAGGAAAAATACAGTGAAAAATCATATTTTATTATTCTATATACAAAATCTAACCATACATACTTTTATACCGAATATAATTACCAGTTCTGTATTCGAATGAATTTAATAGCTAAATAGACATCTAAGGAACATTAGAAAACTGATAACTAGAGGATAAAGGATTTCAGAAATATATAGAATGATTTAGAAATAATTAAACCAGAACAATGCAGAACCTGTTTAACTTTTGAGGTGGAAAATCTTCCAAAGAAGACCGTTCCTCCCAACCGTCTCCTAGAAGCAGCCAAAATTACTTGCAGTCCTTACACTAGCAACTCACTTTAGCTTTCCCCTCATTGAATTCCTCTTGTGTGCTTAACTTTTCAGTATCCAGCGAATCCACAAGGAAAAAAAACTAGTGAGCCTCCTACCCATTCGATGGATATATGCTTTCCTAGGTCTTTGGGTCGTTTTTTTTACATTTAATGAGCCACCTTCTCAGTTCCTCCTTCCTTGGGGAACATGACCACATTTTTGGGGAAGTTTCCTCCTGCATTAGCTAGAAAAAGAGTGATGTTGCTGCCACTTGTCATTTTTCCTTCTACACCAGTTCATTCCTCCTAGTGGGTCGGTGAACACTCTTCAACGGTCCTCTTTGGATAGGTGTCTCCTATTTTAATTATTCAATAATAAAATATTCAATTACAGTCATCCTTGACCATCCTTGGTCAACAACATAAAACTTTACAATAATTTTTAAAGTAATGTTTTTCCACACCATAAAATGTTTCAAATTCTAGGTGGGTTACAAACACCCCCTCTTAAGTTCAATATCGTCCTCGATGTTGCTTAAATATCATCCGAGTCTTCCTGGAACAAAACTAGATATGCTTCCCGCATATGACTCTCTGATTCCAGGTTGCTTCATCTGGACTAGGGTGCTTCCATTGCACCTTTACCTGTCCAATGGTGTGATTCCGGAGTAAAATTTCTCTCATATCGAGGATACAATCCGGTTCCACCTAAAAATCTCCTTATGGTTCTACTTGGATAACATTCCAATCGATTACATGAGTAGCATCATGTACATATTTTTTTAATATAGAAGTATGAAATACGTTATGTACTTTGAGATTAGGTGGCAAAGCTAACCGATAAGCCACTGGTCCAACCCTTGACAATATCTCAATTAATGGTCCACAATACCTGGGTGCTAATTTAGCACAACTCCTCAATTTAAAGGAGATTTTTATGGGTTTTACCTTGACAAAGACATGCTCACCCACTTGGAATTATTTATGTCTTCTGCCTATCTTGTGCAATTTTCAGATTGCTTTGTACCTGTTTCACCGTTAGTTCTATTTCTTTCAACAATTCTAGTCCTAACATTAATCTGTCGACCGGATTACTCCATGAAATGGGAGTGCTACACTTTCGACCATACAATATTTCAAAAGCACTAAGTTTAGCTGAAGCTTGATAATGATTGTTACAAGCGAACTCAACTAACTACAAGTATTCTTCCCACTTCTTTTGTTAATCACTAACATACATTCTGAGCATATCCTCTAAAACTTGATTTACTCTTTCAGTTTGTCCATTCATTTGCGGATGATAAGCTGTACTGAAATTTGATTTAGTATCCAAACCTTTAAACAATGATTTCCAAAAATTACCAGTAAATTTAGAATCTCTATCATAAATTATTACCTTTGGAATCCCATGCAAACGAAAAACTTGTTTCATGAACACATCAGCAATATTAGCAGCCTTATAAGTAGATTTAATAGGTATAAAGTGAGTTGCCTTGCTAAGTTTATCTACTACTACCATCACATAATCATTTTGTTTTTTATTTTTAGGCAGTCCTGTTATAAAATCAATACTGATAATTTCCCACTTCCAATATGGAATTGGTAATAGTTGCAATAGACCCGCTGGGTCTTTATGCTCCGCTTTAATCTACTGACATTTGTAAAGTTAGTCACAGCAGATCTAATGAACAAATAAATCAGTCACAACAGATGAATAAGAAGATATGGTGCAAAACTGTGCAAAACATGCAGCAGTGCTCTCTATCCCAGAAAGGGTGAATGAATTACAATACAAACTGTTACAATGAACAGAGCAATTCGAATTGCCTAAGGAGGTCATTCGAATCACTGAATGGAGTAGCTTGACTCAATCTAGGAGTCCTCATCAATCATCGGTGTTGCTCATCAATCACAACAAACAGTCATCCAGGTGTCAAGCTGAGTCTAACTGATCATAATAAATGTAACTGAAGTGTGTAGCACTGATATAGGATCTGGAGGCTCAGTGGGGGCGCATGGGAGGCTAACTGGAGTCAGAGCAAGTCACCTAATCGAACTGGAGGTCAATCGGAGGTGAAACAGTCAGTCAGGAGTGAAATCGGAGTGAAATCAATCAGAATCGGAGCTAACTGAATGTAACTGGAGTGAATCTGCAGTGGTAGGTGAGCAAGTGCGCCCTTCTCAGTCAGTAGGTGAGAAGAGGGCGCCTTTCAGCTTAGGAGGGCTAAAACTCTGTGGAAAGTGGCTCCCGGGTGCTAGAAGAAGGTGGATAAGGTGCTGGAGGCATCAAACTGGTGACTGGACTGCATATCCTGAAATAGATCATGCAAGATCCTGAAGTAGATATGTATCCCGAAATAGATGATCCTGAAATAGATATGTATCCCGAAATAGATGATGGATATCCGAACACCCCCCCTCAAGCTAGACTATGATGTGCCAACTAAAATAATGTGGGGCCCTGGTAACTAAGACCAAAGGTCACCCCAATACAATAATCCAAAAAATGCTGAAAAATAAACTAAGTGAGGAAAGAGGGAAAACCCAGTGGGAAGAAAGCCCCCCCTCAAGTCTAAAGCATAATAATGAATCAATCTGTCTCCACCATGATGGAACTCACCCCCAACAGTGAACGGAGGTAAGAGAACTTCTTCTCAGTGAAGCTCTTGGTGAAGATGTCTGCAATTTGCTCATCAGTAGGGCAATATTGCAGAATGATGGTGCGGTCATGCACCAACTGTCGAATGTAATGCATATGAATCTCAATGTGCTTGGTCCTCTGCCGCTGAACTGGATCTGTGGAGATCTTGATAGCACTTTGATTGTCACAAAATAGGACAGTCGAAGTAGTGCCACCAAAACCAAACTCGGAAAGAATACCCTGCAACCAAACTGCCTGAATGCAGGCATTGACTGCCCCTCGATACTCTGCCTCTGCTGAAGAAAGTGCAATGGCTGCTTGCTTTTTGCTGGACCAGCAAATAGCACCATGACCAATCATGAAAACATAACCGGAAGTGGACTTCCGATCAATGCTATCACCTGCCCAATCTGAATCAGTAAAACCAATGAAATCTAGCTCAGAATCTGCAGCATAATGTATGCCAAACTGTCTCGTACCTTGCACATACTGCAAGATCCGCTTGGCTGCTCGCCAATGAAGCTCATGTGGCTGCTGCATATATCTTGACACGGCACTCACGGCATATGAGATATCAGGCCGTGAATGTGTCAAATAAAGTAGTGAACCAATCAACTGTCGATACATACTGCAATCTGCAAGCGGTGTGGAATCTCCCTCCTCAAGACTGATTCCTGAGAGGAATGGGAACGGGGCTGCCTTACATTCAGGCATATTAAACTTCAATAACAGGTCGGTGTTGGGCCCTGGAATTGTCCATTTTTCATCACTTACCGGCATACCTTTCATCCATTTTCTTACCATTATTTCTCATTTATCATTCCATTTTTCATTCATTTGTTGTAGCTGCACGTTGAACAGCCTGCTACTTCCATTGATGTTTCAAGTGGTTAATAGTGATTATTTTCTTTTATCTTTGATGAATTAAAAGACTATTATGCATAATTTTACTAATGATGGTTTGTGGAGTGAGTTGTCACGTACAGGACGCTCATAGCCAGCTGTTACAGCCTTAACCAAAAACGCATGCCACATAAGAACACCTTGATTCGCATCTTGATTTGCGGACAGATGGAAACGAATCTCAAAAATCTGAGACATGGGTTTTGTGCGTAACATCCTCATTTACCTGACTCGCGAGGAAATCGCCCAAAAAAGCTACGGTTTGTGCTATGCAGGTGGTTCTTCGAGAGGGTATTTTCCAGATTTGGTGTTGCGGCCGGCTCCAAAGTTGCCAACAGTTACGGCCGTGTTCCAGCTGTTGCAGATCACAGGCTGGGGGTTCAGTTCTTCATTTTCATGAGATAATTTTATGTATAAATATGTAATCCATCTCATTGAGAAAGGGGGATAGATTGATAGAGATTAAGCATGATAGATTAGGCAGGATAGGAGATGCAAGATAGGAGAAAACACAATGTTATGATGTAGGATTTGATCCAGATTTGTTGTAATTCTTCCATTATGATAATACATGCTGGCAGTTTCTTAATTCTGGAGTTGTAGACTTTCATTGTGGAGATCCAGATCTGCTCAGTGGAGGAAGGGCCCTCTTCCCTGAGCAGATGCTGGTAGTGTTAATTGTAAGTGTGTTATTGTTTAGATCTGCTTATTATTTTGTTTATGCTTTCATTCATTAAGCTTATGATAGTTGTATGCTTTCATTCATTAGATCTGTCATAATCGTTGTGTTGATAATTCATTTGGTAAATCGTTGGCCAACATAACAATTCCTTAGATGTACGTAATCAGATCTTGTTTCATATGAATAGATCTTGTTTGAAGTATATTCGATTTACAGTTTTATTTATGAATAGGTTTGAGTATTGATTTATTTTCAAGCAGTTGTGACTTAGTTTACAAATAGTTTCGAGTGCATACCAATAGATAACAATGTCAGGTAGAAATTGTACTTGCATATATTTTGCACGATAGCTTTGAAATAAAAGACTTTCTCGGGTTGATAATTTATGTTTAGCACTCTGCATGTTAAGTTTTAATTAACTGACATATAGTGGGCACGACAGTCGGAAGCATATTTTTGCTGAGATATAGTGATCCCATCGAAATTTTGAGCTATCTCCAAGCCCAAAAAGTGACTCAGCAAGCCCAAATCGCTCATGTCAAAAGCTAGATTTAAGGCAGTTTTTAGCTTGTTTATTGAAGTAAGTGTGCTACCAGTAATAAGCAGATCATCAACATAAAGTACAATAACCAACAAATTACCTTTAACTCGCTGAAGATAGACATTCGGATCAGATTTGCATCTTTGGAAATTCTGAGAAAGAAGGAAGGAGTCCATCTTTGCGTACCAAGCTCTTGGGGCCTGTTTTAACCCGTACAAAGACTTCTTCAATCTACAAACCAATGATGGATCTGATGTATAACCCTATGGCTGCTGCATATAGACCTCTTCAGCAAGGTCTCCATGTAAAAATGCACTCTTCACATCCATGTGATGCACCTCCCAGTGCTTGGATGCGGCAATAGCTAAAACAAGGCGGATGGAATCCATCTTTGCAACCGGTGCAAAGGTCTCTGTGTAGTCCACTCCTTGGACTTGGGAAAAACATTTTGCCACCAACCTTGCTTTATATTTGCTGATAGTGCCATCAGCAGCAACTTTAGTACGGTAGACCCATTTACACTTCACTAATTTTCTTCCAGGTGGAAGAGAAACTAGCTCCCATGTATTGTTCTTTTGAAGAGAACTGTACTCTTCATCCATGGCATCTTTCCATCTCGGATCTCGATGGGCTGAATAATATGATTGGGGATCTGAACCAGCCATCAAATAACAAATCTCAGGAAGAAATGGATCAGCAATAGAAAGAGCCATACCTGCCCTTTGAAAGTCTCCTCTTGTTCGTCTCGGATCAGCAGGATTTCCAAGATTCGAACCAGCAGATTGTAGAGTATTTTGGGCCCACTTTGGTAACTGAGGGGGATCTGAATGGTCGGATTCCGAACCTGATATGTCATGATCATCATATGCTGCTACAATATCAGAAATATCAGAACTCATACCTTCATTATCGCTGCTCGAATCTTCTTCTGGTGAAGGTGGTGAATCGGCAGTTTTCTCCTCAACTAGTTGCAATTCTTGAAGCGGTTCTTCAAACTGCACACTGCGCTCTATGAATATCTTTTTAGATCTGATATCCATGAGTTTATATGCTTTTGATTCTTCCCCATATCCTATCAATATGCACTCGATACTTTGTGGATCCAAAGCTCGTCTCTTCTCAGAAGGAATTCTAGCCCATGCAGTAGAGCCAAAAACTCTCAAATTTGACACATCCGGTTTGTGACCAAAGAATGCTTCGAAAGGAGTCATACCTTTCACGGATGAATGTGGAACTCGGTTCTGTATATATGCAGCAACATTGATTGCTTCAGCCCAAAGATTTGCAGCCAAACCTTTTGATTCAATCATGCATGTAGCCATCTCTTTCAGTGACCGGTTTTTCCTTTCCGCTACACCGTTCTGCTGGGGTGTGTAGGGAACTGTATGTTGGATCTTGATTCCGCTTTGGGCACAAAGTTGCAGCAACTCGGACTTGATATATTCCCCACCATTATCAGATCTAAGAGCTTTGATCTTGCTCTCAGTGGTGGTCTCAACAGAAGCCTTAAAATCCTTGAATTTTCCAAGCACTTCTGACTTGTTTTTGAGAAAGAATACCCATGTAAAGCGAGAATAATCATCAATAAATGTCAAAACATACCTTGAACCATTTAATGACATATGGGGCAGCGGACCGCTGATATCAGAATGGATCAATCCCAAAATAGTAGAGGCTCTGCTAGCCTTGCCGCGGTCGAATCTGTGCTCGGGGTGCTTCCCAATAATGCAACCGGAGCATATTCCCTTCGAGGAACGGAGTTGTGGAAGCCCATCAACCATGGATTTATTTGATAGCAGCAGCAAATACTTATAATTTAGATGTCCAAATCTTTCATGCCAAAGCCTACTAACCTCATTACCATGTGTGCGAAGAGCAGTGGGCTTTGCAAGCGGAATAAAGTGCGAAAACTCATAACATTTAGCAGTGTGGTTTGCCTTTCCAACCGCAACTAGTCTTCCACTTTTGATATCAGAAATTTCAACTGTATTAGGGCTGAATGTGACTTTCTTTGGATCACCAGTATGTGTCATTTGATACACAGAAAGGAGATTCGAAGCTAAGGAAGGCACATAGAGAACATTCTGAAAGCATCCATGATCTACATGAATCGTACCTTTGCCCTTTGAAGAAATTTTTGAGTCATCTCCCAAATGGATGGGGATGGAGCTGTTTGGATCGAATGAGGAAAAAGAATCAATATTTGCAGCCATATGATTTGATGCACCCGAATCTATCAAGAGAGTGGGCTTCGAAACCGTTGCCATGAGTGCTTGTCTTCTTTCATGATCGTCATTCCGATCCTTCTTCCTTGCACCGTCAGGAAGGGTTATGTTGTTCTTTTCCAAGAGGAGGGCCATTTGATCTATAGTCTTCTTCATACATGAACTTTCGGGATGAAAGCCACGGTTACAATAAGTACATTTAGATTTTTGGTTACCTTCTTTGCCCTTTTGCTTGGATTTCGAACTGGATGGTGCATCCGTTTGCTTGCCTTTGTCTTTTTGCTTGTGAGGCTCGAATTTGGGCTTCTCCTTCTTTAGCTTTCCTTTACCATTCGAAATCTTGGGTCCTTGAACAAATAGGGCTGAATCTTTGGAGCTTATGGACCCCATTTGAATCAACTTGTCATGCTCTTTCGTAACGGACTCAATGAAGGCATTCAAGGTAGGCATCTTCCAATTCGGGGTAGTTAGCCGACCGGAATTGAAAGTGGAGACAAATACCGAATAATCTTTCCCAAGCTTGCTTAGAATGGAGAGGATCAACTGTTTATCCTCTTTGATAACACCACTGTTCTTCAATTGCAAGTTCAAGTTCTTGAATTTTGTGAAGAATTCATTGATGGTCTCGAAATTTTCAGGATTAAGGCCAATCAATTCATTCTCTAATTGAAAAGCCCTAAGCTCATCCTGCTTGCCGAATAGTGTCTCAAGTTGCTCCCATATGGCCTTTGGAGTCTTCAATCCGCTGAGATGGAAGTGAAGATCTTTGGAGATGGAGAGACAAAGAAGACCGTAAGCTTCATCAAGCTTATTGTAGTGTTTGGTTCTTTCTGCTACATTGTTTGGCTCCAATTCAAGACCAAGAGTGACTCGGTAGTATCCTTTTGAACGTAATATGATCTCCATATCATCTTTCCAATCAAAATAATTGAATGGGGTGAGGATAGGCTTTGAAGAAGAGTATTCCATTGCTAGGAGCGAGTCAAATGATGAAGAAGAAGCTTGCATGCAGACTAGAGCGAATGGAATTGCTGTAGAAATGCTTGCATGCAGAAGGTAGCGAATGCAATTGGAGGAGACAATAAACCTGCAAATCACATAAAAACAACCACAATAAGGTCGAACAATCCACCCTTTGAGAGTTGCATCACACCTGGGATTGGATTTCAAGCAATGTTGAATAGGTCCAATGTATCAGATCCAGGAATTATGTGGTAACTCAAGCTTCTGGAGTGGTATTGGAGTATTTTTCAAGCTTTGCATGCACAGGAGCGAATGCCCTTGAGATATCTCATGCCAAACTTTTTGCAATTTTTAGCAATTCAGTCAAATCTTCTTGTATAAACACCTGTAGAAAAGAGATCTTGTTCCTGCAATGGCTCTGATACCATGTAAAGTTAGTCACAGCAGATCTAATGAACAAATAAATCAGTCACAACAGATGAATAAGAAGATATGGTGCAAAACTGTGCAAAACATGCAGCAGTGCTCTCTATCCCAGAAAGGGTGAATGAATTACAATACAAACTGTTACAATGAACAGAGCAATTCGAATTGCCTAAGGAGTTCATTCGAATCACTGAATGGAGTAGCTTGACTCAATCTAGGAGTCCTCATCAATCATCGGTGTTGCTCATCAATCACAACAAACAGTCATCCAGGTGTCAAGCTGAGTCTAACTGATCATAATAAATGTAACTGAAGTGTGTAGCACTGATATAGGATCTGGAGGCTCAGTGGGGGCGCATGGGAGGCTAACTGGAGTCAGAGCAAGTCACCTAATCGAACTAGAGGTCAATCGGAGGTGAAACAGTCAGTCAGGAGTGAAATCGGAGTGAAATCAATCAGAATCGGAGCTAACTGAATGTAACTGGAGTGAATCTGCAGTGGTAGGTGAGCAAGTGCGCCCTTCTCAGTCAGTAGGTGAGAAGAGGGCGCCTTTCAGCTTAGGAGGGCTAAAACTCTGTGGAAAGTGGCTCCCGGGTGCTAGAAGAAGGTGGATAAGGTGCTGGAGGCATCAAACTGGTGACTGGACTGCATATCTTGAAATAGATCATGCAAGATCCTGAAGTAGATATGTATCCCGAAATAGATGATCCTGAAATAGATATGTATCCCGAAATAGATGATGGATATCCGAACAACATTCAATACACCTAGTTATATATTCAGCCACTTCATTCTTCATGTTAGGCCAAAAATAATATTTCCTTAACATTGTTATCATTTTTTGGTAACCGGGATGTCCTGAGTAAGGGCTCTTATGCACTTCATTTAAAATCAGTAATTTAATTTCTAGTACATTAGGTACGTATAATCTGTTTTTATACAGCATTAAACATTCTTCATTCAAACTGAAATCTGTTTTTATATTTTCAGATTCATTTTCTGTAACTTTTTCCCTTAAATTCTGATAATTTTTATCCATTTTTACTCCATCTTCAAACTTATCTTCCAAGTCTGTTTTGTAGCTGCTAATAACGGCTATAAAATTCAGTTTTGCATCTCTACTTAAGGCATCAACCACCTTGTTTTCTTTTCTGTTTATATATTTGATCTCGAAATCATATTTGTTAAGGAAAGCTAACCATCTTGTTTGCCTGGCGTTTAGATTTTGTTGATCAAAGAAACATTTTAAACTTATGTTATCAGTTATTAATAAAAAAATTCTACCAATTAGATGATGAAGCCACATTTTCAAGGCATGAATTACAGCAACCAACTCTAAATCATAGGTAGCATAATTATTTTCATGTATTTTTAACTTTCTTGATTCATACGTTATTACATGATCTTCTTGAGTTAAAACTCCACCTAAGCATTCATTGTATGCATCAGTGCATACAACGAAGTCTTTGTTTGGATCTGCTATTTTTAAGATAGGTGCAGTAGTTAGTTATTCTTTTAACTTTTTAAAGCTTTCTTTACACTTTAAATCCCATACAAATCTTTTTCCTTTTTTCTGCAATGATGTTATAGGATTTGCAATTCTCAAAATCCTTCTATGAATTTTCGGTAGTAACCTGTAATTCCCATGAATGATCGTACCTTTGTTACATCTTTAGGGACAGGCCATTCATTTATTGCTCTTATTTTATCTGGGTCAACTGATATTCCTTCTTTGGATATCACATGACCTAAATATTGTATCTTATCTTTAAAGAATTCGCATTTGCTAAATTTAGCGTATAATTTATGTTCTCTTAATACTTGTAAAATTATCTGCAAATGTTCATCATGTTCTTCCTTTGTTTTTAAATAAATAAGTATGTCATCAATGAAAACAATTACGAATTTATCCAAATATTTATGTAAGACATTATTCATTAAACACATAAAAACTGTTGGAGCATTCGTTATCCCAAAAGGCATAACTACAAATTCATAAGGCCCGTAATGGGTTCTAAATGTAGTTTTAAATATGTCATCATCTTTAATCCTGACTTGATGATATCCAGATCTCAAGTCTATTTTTGAGAATATAGTTGCCCCACATACTTGATCAAATAGATCATCTATGCGGAGTAATGGATATCTATTTTTAATTGTCATCTTGTTTAACTCACGATAATCTATACACAGGCGTAAGGTACCGTCTTTCTTTTTGTTTAAAATGATAGGTGCTCCCCAAGGAGACACACTTGGTCTTATATAATTTTTATCTATTAACTCCTTCAATTGTAGTTTAATTCATTAAGTTCTAGGATATTAATCCGGTAAGGAGCCTTTGAATTTGGTACAACTCTAGGTACCAACTCAATAGTAAAATCCAATTCTCTTTTCGGAGGTAATGCTGGAATCTCTTCTAGGAATACATCTGAAAATTCATTTAAGATTGGTATGCCTTCGACTTTTAAATTATATTCTTTATTCAAGTGTTCATCATTGATTACATGTACAACAAAAACTTTACAACCTTTACGTACAACATTTTTCATGTGTAATGCCGAAATATGTCTAACAGAAACTTTCCTAGGAATACCTTTTACTATGACAGTTTCTCCTTTTTCATCTAAGCATGTAAATGTTTTCTCAAAACAATTTAAAACTACTCCGTGTTTTTTCAGCCTGTCCATGCCTATTAAAACATCATATGGCCCTAGAGGTAACACATTCAATTTTACTTGGGTCTTAAATTGACTCATAAACAGTCCACAATCTTTCACATAATTAACTACCTTTCTCTTGGTTCTTGTAGCTAACTGAACCAACCAAGATTTTTCAAACTTTTCCAAATGCAATTTACAACTTTCTACTATACTAGGTGACACATAGCTTAAACTAGCACCTGGGTCAATTAAAATAGAGTTTGGTTTGTTATTGATTATACCTTTTGTTTCGACCATTGATGTCCGGTGATCAACCTATCGATTCTCCAAGACTGCATTAATTCTAAACATCTCATTCGCTAAGTCACCAACTATTGCATCTTCCTGTACTGTATGCACATTGTTGAAGTTTCTTTTTATGTTAGAACAGTCTTTTGCATAATGCGGTCCCTGACAATCCCAACATTTTACCGGTTCTCTTTGTTCATTATTTTTAACATAATTGTTAGGTATGTCTTTGTTATTTGCTGTTGTAAAATTCTGCTATGTATTACCTTTAAAGTTTGTTCCTTGATCATTTCTGTTAGGGAAATTTCGAGAATTATTTCCATCATTTCTGCTAAATTTAAAACTTTTTCTCCTTTGTTATTATTTGGTCTTTTAATTTTCTAGCTAGGTACACTTTCTCTTTTGTTTTTACTTTGTTCATAACAAAAGTTAGCCTTTCTCATTGCTTCTTCAAGGGTTTTTGGGTTGTCATATTCAATCCTGTCCTTGAAGCTAAAAGGTAAGCAACTCAGAAACCTCTGTATCTTAGGATTTTCATCGACAATATAAGGTACATATCTTAATAGACTTAAGAATTTACTACTTAGTTCCTTCATAGACATTGAGCCTAGCTTTAGATCATAGAATTATTTAGCTCTTTCCTCATAATACTGTTCAGACAAAAATTTCCTTTTAAAGTATCTCTTAAAAGTTCTCCAAGTTACATACTTTTCTTTAAGGTTTTTCACCCTTTTTATATCCTGCCACCATATATCAACCTTTCCAGTTAAATTATATATAGCCATTTTAGCTTTTAGCCTGTCTGAGTAGTTATATATTTGAAAATACTTTTTCATCCCGGGCATCCATGCTTCGGATTCCTCTCCTTTCTCCATCTCACCATTAAACATTGGTGGTTTTATCTTTTTAAAATCTCCTGAAATTTCTTCGTAAGGTTTATATTTTCTCTTTTTAGGGCTGCAGTCACTATCACTGCTTTCACTGGAATACTTATATTTATTTCTGTGTGTTTTAACATTAATTTCAGTGGAGGAATTACTTTCATTATCTGAAAACTTTAACTTTTTACCCTTACATTTGCAAGATGCAGTTCCATATTCAGTTTCAGTTTCTCTTCTTTTATCCTTTCCTTCGTTATGTAATTTATCTAG
The DNA here is from genome assembly GCA_027924585.1 of Larix kaempferi. NCBI lineage: Eukaryota > Viridiplantae > Streptophyta > Pinopsida > Pinales > Pinaceae > Larix > Larix kaempferi. The sequence goes on along the minus strand of BSBM01000322.1, from coordinate 12,470,903 downwards.
CAATACTTGATTTAGTTCTTCCTATGCTCTTAGGATTCTTTCATTATCTTCTTTAACATTATGCAATTCAGCCTTCAAATCTTTAACAGTTCGCAGTAGTTTGGATGAATGATCATTTAGTTCTACGTATAAATTATCTTCATTAACATTTTCCTATTCATGATTATTATGATGTGATCCATCCTCGGCAGATGCCTCTACTCCTTCCATTACCTGCAAAATAGATATTGAATTTTTTGTACAAAAGCAAATTTAAAACAAAGTCAGTAATTTATTTTTCTGTTTTGTATGGAGTTCGCGCGTTGAGCCTATTTCTCAGGCCTAGTGTTTGAACTTGTGCTCTGATACCACATGTAACACCACTAAAAATCCATCAAAATTTTAAAAATTTATAAGTAGTATAATTTAATACTAACTCTATAGCTTGCATAGAGACTTGTTTGACTAAAACATTAACTGCTAGAGTAATGCTTGTTCTGGTTTATTTTTCCTAATTTATGAAAGGTATGACACTTTTGTTTTTATACTGTATCACTATCAAGGTTTTCTTATCGACCATCTCATTTATAAGTCATGAATTAACATATAGATGTTCTAGTGATATTAGATATTGATTATGTTCTTCTTTTGTTGATGGGGGTTCTTATGACACCCGGGGCTTACTTAGCTTTTATGAAGCTAATGCATGTTGATACTTGTACATGTTTCTAGGTAATGTTTTTATATTACCATAATGTGGATTTGAGGTTATATATATAAAGATGCTAGGGAAGAGAGCATCCTAGCTAAGAACATTAACAAATGAGGGCTAAAATATGACTCCGACAACTATAGGAAAATGAGCATTCCCAACCAAAGGGTTCGATGGCAATAATAGTATGAAAACATGGACAAGCAACTATAGGAAAGGTGGTAAGAAAATTTGTTTCTAAGTGAGAGATAGCTGGAGCTTTTAAGAGCCCACGTGAAAGGCTTGTTAACTCGGCTCCAAATTGGCAAAACCATAAACCCAAACTTCGAAAAGGAAAACATCGAAACCTATTGTTCAAATGCTTTGTTTTAGGAGTTTTGAGCTCTTGGCTGCCATGGCCGTGGAGAACTTCCACGCAGATTTTAGCTTGTTTGGACAATCGTGAAGTTGGAGAACCCTGCGTCGAGGTAATCAATTTTTCCTAAGAATTTATAAGTTTGTAGTAATTTCCTTTTTCAACCCAAGGTATAAGATTTTAATGCATTGTTTAAATTGTTGCAATGACAGGGTTTTATACTGTAAATAAATCTCGGTTTGATGGACTAAGGATTTGGCAGAAGAGAAAGAACATACGCCAAGGTTGAAGCTACCCTGGTAAGCCTCGGGCTGTCCAGACCTATCATGTTCGTTGCATTGTTAAGATGGATGTGGTTCTACCTTCGTGTAGGGTTTTGTTAGCTTTTTGGTTGTATTCTATGCTACTCCAAACAGTCGTGAGGCATTTTGTTTCCTTCGCAAAAGTATTCAGTTGATGCCAATATTGTATTAGGTTTAGTTTGTTGAAGTTTTGGTAGCTTTAATGGCACCTTGTAATGTCATTTTCTGTAATGTAACACTTCTGGGCTAAATGTCCAGTTGTTGGGGTTTCGCCCAACAATGTTGATATTTTATTTATATGAATACAGAGTTCTTTGTTTGTCTATTCGACATTTTTATAAAGAAATGAGTTACTTTTTTTATAAGAAAATCAAATGTTAAATCTTCATAGTTTCTATGCGACTGGAATAGTATTCTTTGATTCCCTCCACGCACTCGGTGATAATTGTATTCTTGGGTCTTTATAATGAATTTGTATTCATAAAACTGGGCAAATCCCTAAATGTAATTGTTATTTGGTTTAAATATTTTTTCTTGATAATATTATAGATTTTTTTTTATATGAATTCTTTTTCTGGTCAAAACCCTAAGCACAAATTGTGCTTGGTTATGCTGACCGTAGAGGGTTTTTACCCAAGCAGCTGGCGATAGCTCTAGTCCAGCATTTAATTGTAGGTTTCATATTGTATACTCTGCTTTAACTTAATGTTTACAATGAAGCACTGATAGGTTTGTCCAGAGCTTCGTCATATCTTGTTTAACTTTATTTCGGTTGGAGGAATGATGAGTAACGATCCTTGATAGGAACCGATACGATCCTGTGTAAGTTTGTTAATTATGGGCCAGGCCCTATTTATAAAACATATCTATATTATTAAAAAGGATAGTAGCTGAGGTATGTTATCGATGTATTAATGAAGGATTTTTGAACTCTAAAGTCGACCCTTTCTGTGGTTGATTTTGAGCTCTGATCATTTAAATTATATATATACTTGTTTTCAACTTAATTCACAGCCTGCCTGGCATGCCCACAGCATGCCCGTGGCTTGAGGTGTGTCGGGTGAACATGCCCGCAACTTGTTAACAAACATGCCCGCAGATTGATAATAAGTATGTTGTTGTTAGGGTAATTCATGCCCGCGGCTTGATATTAATTATGGCCGCAGTTAGGGAAATTTTAAGTTCTTTAGCAAGGTTTAATGATGATGGGTATTTCTGAAAGTGTTCTGTAATCGACCAGGTTTATTTGAGTTCTATACTAAATTTTAAAATGTTGATTACTGTTTACAAATAGGTTATACAGTTTATATGTGTATACATCTTATATATTGGTTTAATCTAAGATTTACAGAGATACTTTGCCTTCAGAAAATAACTGTTGAGTTTTGGTGATAGCTATTTATTTATATATACATCATTATATTTATGCTCTAAACTACTATCTATTCTAAACAACTCTCTGTACTAGAGTACACCACTTATGTGAAAGGAAAAATCCAGAGAAAAATCATATTTTCTTATTCTATATACAAAATCTAACCATACAGACTTTTATACCAAATATAATTACCAGTTATGTATTCGAATGAATTTAACAGCTAAATAGACATCTAAGGAACATTAGAAAATTGATAACTACAGGATAAAGGCTTTCATAAATATACAGAATGGTGTAGAAATAATTAAACCAGAACAATGCAGAACCTGTTTAACTGTTGAGGTGGACAAACATCCAAAGAAGATCGTTCCTCCCAACCATCTCTTAGAAGCAGTCAAGATTACTTACTTCAGGACCCCCGAGCATGTTCACTGAACCAATAGGAAGAAGATACTGTGTAGAAGCATGTATTAGTCCCTCTGCAACTCAGCAATCAAAACTTGTTGTCCTTACACTAGTAACTCATTTTAGCTTTCCCCTCATCGAATTCCTCTTGTGTGCTTAACTTTTCAATATCCAGCAAATCCACAAGTAAAACAAACCAGTGAGCCTCTTGCCCATTCGATGGATATATGCTTGCCTAGGTCTTTGGGTCAATTTTTTTACATTTAATGAGCCACCTGCTCAGTTCCTCCTTCCTTGGGGAACATGACCACATTTTTAGGGAAGTTGCCTCCTGCATTAGTTAGAAAGTGAGTGTTGTTGCTGCCACTTGTCATTTTGCCTTCTACACCAGTTCATTCCTCCGAGTGGGTCAGTGAACACTCTTCAATTTTCCTCTTTGGATAGGTGTCTCCTATTTTAATTATTAAATAATAAAATATTCAATTACAGTCATCCTAGACCATCCTTGGACAACAACATAAAACTTTACAATAATTTTTAAAGTAATGTTTTTCCACAGCATAAAATGTTTCAAATTCTAGGTGGGTTACAAACACCCCCTCTTAGTTCAACATCGTCCTCAATGTTGTTTAAATATCGTCTGATTCTTCTTGGAACAAAACTGGATATGTTTCCCGCATATGAATCTCCAATTCCCAAGTTGCTTCATCTGGACTAAGGTGCTTCCATTGCACCTTTACCTGTCCAATGGTGCGATTCCAGAGTAAAATTTCTCTCCTGTCGAGGATACAATCCGGTTCCACCTGAAAATCCCCTTCTGGTTCTACCTAGATAACATTCCAATCGATTACATGAGTAGCATCATGTACATATTTTTTTAATACAGAAATATGAAATACGTTATGTACTTTGAGATTAGGTGGAAAAGCTAATTGATAATCCACTGGTCCAACTCTTGACAATATCTCAAATGGTCCAAAATACCTGGGTGTTAATTTAGCACAACTCCCCAATTTAAAGGAGCTTTTCTGGTTTTTACCTTGACAAAGACATGCTCACCCACTTGGAATTATTTCTGAGTTATTTTAAGGTATGCATGACTCTTCTATTTGGCTTGTTCAATTTTCAGATTTCTTTGTACCTGTTTCACCGTTAGTTCGATTTCTTTCAACAATTTTGGTCATAACATTAATTTGTCGACCAGATTACTCCACGAAATGGGAGTGCTACACTTTGGACCATACAATATTTCAAAAGCACTAAGTTTAGCTGAAGCTTGATAATGATTGTTATAAGCAAACTCAACTAAGTGCAAGTATTCTTCCCACTTGTTTCGTTGATCACTAACATACATTCTTAGCATATCCTCTAAAACTTGATTTAATATTTCAGTTTGTCCATCCATTTGCGGATGATAAGTTGTACTGAAATTTAATTTAATGTCCAAACCTATAAACAATGATTTCCATAAATCACCAGTAAATTTAGAATCTCTATCAGAAATTATTACCTTTGGAATCCCATGCAAACGAAAAACTTGTTTCATGAACACATCAACAATATTAGCAGCCTTATAAGTAGCTTTAACAAGTATAAAGTGAGCTGCCTTGCTAAGTTTATCTACTACTACCATCACATAATCATTTTGCTTTTGATTTTTAGGCAGTCCTGTTATAAAATCAATACTGATAATTTCCCACTTCCAATCTGGAATTGGTAATGGATGCAATAGACCTGTTGGGTGTTTATGCTCAATTTTAACCTGTTGGCATTCAATACACCTAGCTATATATTCAGCCACTTCATTTTTCATGTTAGGCCAAAAATAATCTTTCCTTAACATTGTTATCATTTTTTGGTAACCGGGATGTCCTGAGTAAGGACTCTTATGTACTTCATTTAAAATCAATAATTTAATTTCTGGTACATTAGGTACGTATAATCAGTTTTTATACAACATTAAACATTTTTCATTCAAACTAAAATCTATTTTTATATTTTTAGATTCATTTTCTGTAACTTTTTCCCTTAAATTTTGATCATTTTTACTCCATCTTCAAACTTATCTTCCAAGTCTGTTTTGTAGCTGCTAACAGCGGCTATAAAATTTAGTTTTGCATTTCTTATTAAGGCACCAGCCACCTTGTTTTCTTTTCCTTTTATATGTTTGATCTCGAAATCATATTCGCTAAGGAAAGCTAACCATCTTGCTTGCCTGGCGTATAGATTTTGTTGATCAAAGAAATATTTTAAACTTATGTTATCAGTTATTAATAGAAATTTTCTACCAATTAGATGATGGTGCCACATTTTCAAGGCATGAATTATAGCAGCCAACTCTAAATCATAGGTAGCATAATTATTTTCATGTATTTTTAACTTTCTTGATTCATATGCTATTACATGACCTTCTTGAGTGAAAACTCCACCTAAGCCTTCATTGCATGCATCAGTGCATACAACGAAGTCTTTGTTTGGATCTGCTATTTGTAAGATAGGTGCATTAGTTAATAATTCTTTTAACTTTTTAAATCTTTCTTCACACTTTAAATCACATACAAATCTTTTTCCTTTTTCTGTAATCATGTTATAGGATTCGCAATTCTCGAAAATCCTTCTATGATTTTTCGGTAGTAACCTATAATTCCCATGAATGATCGTACATATGTTACATCTTTAGGAACATGCCATTCATTTATTACTCTTATTTTATCCGGGTCGACTGATATTCCTTCTTTGGATATCACATAACCTAAATATTGTATCTTATCTTTAAAGAATTCGCATTTGTTAAATTTAGCGTATAATTTATGTTCTCTTAGTACTTGTAAAATTATCTGCAAATGTTCATCATGTTCTTCCTTTGTTTTTGAATAAATCAGTATGTCATCAATGAAAACAATTACGAATTTATCCAATTATTTATGTAATACAGTATTCATTAAACACATAAAAATTGTTGGAGCATTCGTTAGCCCAAAAGGCATAACTACAAATTCGTAATGCCAGTAACGGGTTCTAAATGCAGTTTTAAATATGTCCTCATCTTTAATCCTGACTTGATGACATCCAGATCTCAAGTCTATTTTTGAGAATATCGTTGCCCCACGTACTTGATCAAACAGGTCATCTATGCGGGGTAATGGATATATGTTTCTAATTGTCATCTTGTTTAACTCACAATAATCTATACATAGGCGAAGGTGTCGTCTTTCTTTTTAACAAAAATGACAGGTGCTCCCCAAGGAGACACACTTGGTCCTATATAATTTTTATCTATTAACTCCTTCAATTGTAGTTTTAATTCATTAAGTTCTAGGATATTCATCCGGTAAGGAGCCTTTGAATTTGGTACAACTCCAGGTACCAACTCAATAGTAAAATCCAATTATCTTTTCGGAGGTAATTTTGGAATCTCTTCCGGGAATACATCTGAATTTCTTTAAGATTGGTATGTCTTCGACTTTTAATTTATCTTCTTTATTCAAGTGTTCATCATTTATTACATGTACAGCAAAAACTTTACAACCTTTGCGTACAGCCTTTTTCATTTGTAATGTTGAAATCTGTCTAACATAAACTTTCCTATGAATACATTTTACTATGAAAGTTTCTCCTTTTTAATCTAAGCATGTAAATGTTTTCTCAAAACAATTTAAAACTACTCTGTGTTTTTCCAGCTAGTCCATGCCTATTAAAACATCATATGACCCTAGAGGTAACACATTCAGTTTTACTTGGGTCTTAAAGAGAAATGGGTTACTTTTGTTATAATAAAATCAAATGTTAAATCTTCATACTAGAATAGTATTCTTTGATTCCCTCCATGCACTCGGTGATAATTGTATTCTTGGGTCTTTATAATGAATTTGTATTCATAAAATTGGGCAAAGCCCTAAATGTAATTGTTATTTGGTTTAAAGAATTTTTCTTGATAATATTATAGATTTTTTTATATGAATTATTTTTCTGGTCAAAACCCTAAGCACAAATTGTGCTTGGTTATGCCGACCGTAGAGGGTTTTTACCCAAGCAGTTGGCGATAGCTTTGGTCCAACTTTTAATTATAGGTTATGTATTGTATACTCTGTTTTAACTTAATTTTTACACTGAAGCACTGAGAGGTTTGTCCAGAGCTTCGTCGTATCTTGTTTAAATGTATTTCAGTTGGAGGAATGATGAGTAACGATCCTTGATAGGAACCGATACGGTCCTGTTTAAGTTTGTTAATTATGGGCGATGCCCTATTTATAAAACATATCTATATTATTAAAAATGCTAGTAGTTGAGTTATGTTATCGATGTATTAATGATGGCTTGTCGAACTCTAAATTCAACCCTTTCTGTGGTTGATTTTGAGCTCTGATTATTTAAATTATATATACTTGTTTTCAACTTAATTCGCAGCCTGCCTGGCATGCCCACAGCATGCACGTGGCTTGAGGTGTGTCGGGTGAACATGCCTGCTGCTTGCTAACAAACATGCCCGCAGATTGATAATAAGTATGCTTTTGTTAGGGTAATTCATGCCCGCAACTTGATATTAATTATGCCCGCAATTAGGGAAATTTTATGTTCTTTAGCAAGGTTTAATGATGATGGGTATTTCTGGAAGTGTTCTGTAATCGACCAAGTTTATTTGATTTCTATACTAAATTTTAAAATGTTGATTATTGTTTACAGATAGGTTATACAGTTTATATGTGTATACATCTATATTGGTTTAATCTAAGATTTACAAAGATACTTTGCCTTCATAAAATAGCTATTGAGTTTTGGTGATAACTATTTATTTATATATACATCATTATATTTATTCTCTAAACTGCTATCTATTCTAAACAACTCTCTGTACTAGAGTACATCACTTAGGTGAAAGGAAAAATACAGAGAAAAATCATATTTTATTATTCTATATACAAAATCTAACCATACAGACTTTTATATCGAATATAATTACAAGTTATGTATTCGAATGAATTTAACAGCTTAATAGACATCTAAGGAACATTAGAAAACTGATAACTAGATGATAAAGGCTTTCATAAATATACATAATGATATAGAAATAATTAGACCAGAACAATGCAAAACCTGTTTAACTGTTGAGATGGACAAACATCCAAAGAAGACCGTTCCTCCCAACTGTCTCCTAGAAGCAGCCAAGATTACTTGCTTCAGGACCCCCGAGCCTGGTCACTGAACCACCAGGACGAAGATACTGTGTAGAATCATGTACTATTCTCTCTACAACTCAACAATCAAAACTTGTAGTCCTTACACTAGCAACTCAGTTTATCTTTCCCCTCATCGAATTCCTCTTGTGTGATTAACTTTTCAGTATCCAACAAATCCACAAGGAAAAAAAAACTAGTGAGCCTCCTGCCCATTCGATGGATATATGATTGTCTAGGTCTTTGGGTCAGTGTTTTTTACATTTAATGAGCCACCTTCTCAGTTCCTCCTTCCTTGGGGAACATGACCACATTTTTAGGGAAGTTGCCTCCTGCATTAGCTAGAATGTGAATGTTGTTGCTGCCACTTGTCATTTTTCCTTCTACACCAGTTCATACCTCCTAGTGGGTCAATGAACACTCTTCAACAGTCCTCTTTGGATAGGTGTATCCTATTTTAATTATTAAATAATAAAATGTTCAATTACAGTCATCATTGACCATCCTTGATCAACAACATAAAACTTTACAATAATTGTTAAAGTAATGTTTTTCCACAACATAAAATGTTTCAAATTCTAGGTGGGTTACACAGAGTAAGGATATAGTTATTTGCAGTCTACTGGCAGTCTATTTGCTATAATTTTTTCTTAATGGAAATACCTATTATGAATGAAAAGTTGGGGCAGCTCTTAGCGTTTAATTGATTAATTTTATACAATTTTACAGAATATTTGAATATGGAAAATAGGGTGGATGGTTTTTCTAAAGAATAAAGTGAGGAATTTAAGCTGTGAGGAAATAAACTATGTTAGCTTATATGTCGGGTTAGTAAGAGCTATCTAGATTTAAAATGTATAGCCTTACTAAACATTTAAAATAACATTGTATACGCCTTCTAATATGACGTTTGTCATCATCCAGGAAGCGTATTGTCACTGTGAGACTGATATTACATCTCTTCTCCATTGGTATTAAAGCGCAATGTAATGGATATGTTGTTAGCTTTATGATGTTGGGTGAATTCATGATTAATGCAAATTTGTGTGCCACTCTCCATTATTCTATTGTACTTGTCTAATGAATCAGTTTGTCATGAGTATGTAACTTGTATATTGGTTAACTACATTATTTCTAAAGACGTGAAGTTTCAGTCTGAAGACATGGTGAAGACAAAAGGAAGGCTAGCATGTTAGAAGAGGTCAATGTTTGAGAGGAGTGGAGAATGATCAAATTGAATCATTCAATACATGTATTTAAAATAATAACAATCTATCTATGTTGATGAAATGTCATTGTGATATCTTTTTCTTCTAAAATATGAAATGTCATGTCATTGTGATTATCTTTTTTTTCTAAAATATGAAAAGCAGTGTGGAAATCATTATAATATTGATGATCTTTAATAAAATCAACCTAGATCCATCTTAAACCCAAATCTATCAAGCACCAAGAGGGATCCAATTTCTTGATGTGTATTTTTTTTTTTAAATTTAAACTCAAGAAATTTGATCTCTCTTGATAGATAGATCATGTTTAAGTTTTAAGTTTTTATTTGATAGACGAACATCGATTTTTTAATTACTTTTCATAATATTTTATTTTATGAGCCAACATGGATTTTTTTAAATACTTTCCATAATTTTTTATTTTATGAACCGACATGAATTTTTTTAATTATTTTGTTAGGAACGAGCATTACAACATCTCCCCCATACTAGGCTATAGAGAACTTCCTCTGTGCAATGATTAAAACGAGTGAATAATTGTTTAAAATACTTACACTTTAAAGAAAGAGAAAAAATTTAAGATCATTTTGTTTTCACATTAATTATTTTTAAAATAATTTTGAAATATATAATTGCACGGAGAGTAATGAGGTGTTGTACAAGATCTAAATTTTTTCTTAATGTGTAAAAACTTTAAGATAAAAAATTTTACACTTTAGTCTAAGTACAAGTAATAAATTTCAATTTAAGATGGATCTATGCTTTTGTAAAACAATTTAAAAATATGTCAAAAGTACCCAAAACAAACTAATGAAACAAGAAGCAACATAACAATTTCTATTTTTATTTTTAAAATCAGATTTTTCTATTCATGATATGAGAAATACAACATTAAATACTGAAAAATTATCAAAAACAACCAATTTTTTCCAATAAAAAAATTTGTTCAATATTCAAAGGTGGAAATAAAATATCTACATATAGCTATCTTGGATTGACTCAAGACCTAAGGTCTATACGGGTTTTTGTAGTTATTACAGTCTTTATCTTGAAAAAACTATTATCATCATCAAAGAAAAACAACAAAACATAACCCTACTAATGTAGTTAGGACACCCAAAAGGTTTCAAAACATCTCTTCAACATAATCAGATCGGAAAAGGGCACTTAATAAAAAAGTTTTTCAAAAGTTGAATAGAGAGTGCCTCCTCTGAATTCTTATCCATTTGAGGTACCTCCTACAAAAGAAAAGCTTCTTTAGAAATATGATCCACCTTTTGAGTTGAACTCTCTATAAAATGATGAAAATTAGTAATTTCAAAAGTGTTTTTAACCTTCTAGACTTCATGATAGGAAAGAGGCATAGATTTTCAATGCTGCAGCGTTGATTGGCCCAATCCACCAATTGATTTGAATCTCCAAACACCTAAAGATGTTTTAGCCCAACAACCAAAGAGAAAATAATTTATCGTGATTATTGGTCCACTGTCTAGTAGCATACTTCAAAAGAAAAAAATGTAAAAAATCAAGTAAAAGTTATGCCCTACACAATATATACCCACGGTTCCTTAACGAGCTCTTTTGAAGTAAACCCATGGGTTTTCTTCATCTATCCTTGTCATCAATAAACATTTGGTGCTTCTCTCTTTGGGAATCCTTCTGTTTCCTTCCATTGCCAATATGATTTTGTTTGCTACTTGTGTACGACATATGTAATGATCTTGAAATATCATTTAGTTTCTTGCTAACCAGATCCCATAAATAAAGAGACAAGGTAGATACTGATAAGTCATTATAGATTTATTAGTTATCCAATCCAAAAGATAGTCTATCAAAGTCATTTATTACATTTTCCCCTATCCATAGTTACTTGAATTACCTCATTCCAAATAGTTCTAAAAATCCTAGTCACAAACAAATGATCCATTGATTCTTCAATGCTTTTACATAGTATACATCTACTTGGCCCCACCCAATTTATTTTCTTCCCATTGCCTTATGCTAAGAATCTATTTGCTAAAGCCAACCACATGAAGATTATTTTATTTTAATGGAAATGGCAACTTCTAAACATATCTCCACCACCAAATTCTTTCTAAAATCAAATCCTCTTCCATTTTAGTAGCATATCCTAACTTGATAGTGTATTCCCAAAGCCCCAAGTTCTTTGACTATTTAAATCAATATCGTATTCCTTTGTTAGTTTTATTGCACTGTTATTTTTAAGATGGACATATTGTTCCCATCCACTACCAACTCACCTTGCAGGCTCAAACTATATGTTGCCAACTAACCCTATGACCAAACATTTATTGCCAACTATGATGTTGCCTCTCTTAAATAAAAATCCCTTGAACATGTTGTACTACTAAAAAAGCCTCTAACAATCTGAAGTTTCCTTTGACACCTATTCATGTGTCATGATGCAAGAGAAGCTTTGGCCATAAGCAATCTGTATCAACCAAAAACAATTCAATTCAAGCTAGTAATCAATTAGGGTGGAATAAGTGCTACAATGCCAGAATTGTAACTCACGTGGATGCAACATGAGAATTGCAACTCCTATGGCTACAGCATTAGAACTATGACTTCATTTTTCTACAATAGAATTGGTGTGACTCCAATGCTACAACACAAGAGTTGCAACCCCAAGCGTTCTATAAAATTATGTTAGAAGGTTGCAGGATTGGTGTTCCATCACTCCACGTTCCTGGGAAGACTTTGTAGAATTTGGGAAACCATTTACCATAGGGAATCAAACGAAATAAAATGACAGGAAGTGGAACGGTCACAAGCAATTCAACTTCCAAGAAATGAGAGGAGAAAATAAAAAGGATATGAGTTCGTAGGAAGAGGGGTTCAATGGGAGAGACAAAAAAGGGGGGACAAGCAGGGTACGACAATAAACAACACAGAAGAAAGAATACTAGTTGGGTTCACAACGTGAAGCAAAGAACATGCACCTAGTGATCTGTAATGAGGCTATAAAAAATAAGGTTGTCTTATTAATAAAGAATCTTATCCCTACTTAAAATGGTGTTGTGTCTTGTTTCTTTTCCTATGACTGTCAATTCCTCACGATATCTGTTAATTGTTAAATTATGTCAACACTAGTATGTTGGTAGTTATGCACTCTATGGGAAGGAATCTGATTTTGTATTTGGTCAATACAGGATTGGGATTTTACTAGATCAAGTGGTATTAGAGTTGGTTTATCTGCTAAGTTATGAGAGACAATGCCCGAAAATGAGGCATGTGAATGTTAGTCCAAGGTGTTGGGTCTTAATACCGATTACAACAGGTTTGAAAATTAATTCATATAGTTAAACACATTAAACATAAGAGAATGGAACACAACACATTACACAAAAAATACACTGGAAACCTCTCTCCTAGAGGAAAACCAGCAAACCAGTGAGCTTTCATTCATATATTAATAAAACACTCAAAATAGGTGTTTACAATCGTGACTTGCTAGACCAAAAATCACACTGCATTGCATGATCATGCTACACTACAACTCACAGTACAATACATCATGCATAGCCATTACATCTTATTTATAGATGCAATACAACCAACTTCTCATTAATGACAATCCATAGCTTCTTAACCACTTTCGGTTATTCTATCACAGTCAACTTGACTGGGTCAACTTTGGTCGATTTCACGTTGATCTTTCGACCTTTCCATTGACTAGTCATTTTCCTTTTGATCAAATAACTATTCAAGTCGGGCGACCGACTAGGCTTCCATCGTCTATTGCCTCCAACTCTAGTCAACTTAAACCAGACAACTATCGAATTTGCTAGTTGATACACATGAAAAGAACATAACATTCCCAACATTCTCCCACTTTTTGTCTTCTTTGCACAAATAGGAGATACATAACTTCAGTTCACTTAAATAGGGCTACGAATCTCATCGTTTCCCTACACCAGGAAAACTTCTATGTGCTCACTAATTTGGTTAATGAGTCTGCAACATTATTCACCATGTCTAACGTTTCCAGTAACACCTTATGGTTCTCCATCATCTCCCTCACAAAATGGTATTGAACATCAAGTTGTTTCATTTTTGAATTATGTGTTGGATTCTTTACCAAAAATATTGCACTTTGATTATCACAATCCAACCTAATAGCATGCTATCTTAAACCAACATATGAAAAAAAAACCTCTGCAACCAAAAAAATTCCTTACATGCATGAGTGGCTTCCATGTATTCAACTTCAATTGTCGATAGTGCAATGACTAATTTCCTCCTACACATCCAACTGACTGCTCCACCAAATATCTCAAACACATATCCACTGGTCGATCATCTACGATCAATGTCTCTAGCCTAGTCGAAATTGAAAAAACCATGTGCATTGATTTCCTTATTTTCCTTAAGCTCTCCTCCATAATAGATTGCATAATCCATTGTGTTGTGTAGATGCTCTAGATGATGATGGATCTGTAGCTGCCAAAAGCTTACTAGTGTCTTCAAATACTTTCCTCAAAGTGCCCAAATATGAGTTCTCTTGGATTCTTTCTCATTGAAGAAAGTGATGTTTCTCGTTTTCCAAATGAAATAGCAAAGAGTGTAACTCCTCCGTAATTTATCATCAATAAAACTGAAAATTATACGTCACTTCAAAGTAAACAAAAAGGCGCTACAAATTCTCCATTTACTGTATTTAAGATAACAATTCCTTTAAGGCATTCTGATCAACTGTAAAACTCTTTTGGGGAGGATTGTCCAAGAACACCAAAGGGGGGGATGAGGCGGAAGGTTTCACGGTGATCTAGGGTTTGCAGGTTCGATCAGTCTACTATCGATTTTGTCAAGGCCTTGCTCCTGCATCTGCTCATTGGGGAAGGGAAAGTACGCATGGACGAATCCACAGGTGGGGAGGAACCACCTCCTCCTCTAGACCTGGATAAGGCAAAAGGTAAAGAGGTAATGTAGGGATCTGATATCCCCGCTGGGAAGGGAGGAGAAGGGTATAGCATCTTGAGTAAAGCAGCCCCCTCAGAAGCTGAAAATAGGAAACCAAGGCAATGTATGCCGAAATCCAAAATGGTGCCCAAAATTCAGATCCACTCGGATCGGATTCGAGAGGATATTCAGTACATGAAAGACCATGCTTTGATTGGAAAGTTTGTAGGGATATGGCCGGCAGAGAAGGATTTGATTTGGTGGATTAATACCACCTGGAAACCCCAAGGCCATTACGATCTTCATCTCAGAGTCAAAGGCTTATTCACCGTAGTTTTCTTTAATGACGCTGACCGCTCCAGAATTTTCGACAACAGGCCGTATTTCTTTAACTCGGAGGGCCTTTACCTGTGGCCATGGAAAGAATGCTTTAATCATGATAAGGAGAACTTAACTATTGCTCCAGTCTAGATCCGTTTGTATTCGTTCCCCTCGGAATACTAGAAAGAAGAGATCCTCACCGATATCGGCAATATGTTGGGAGTCTTCGTCAAAGTATTAGAGCAGAAAAGGCAGATGAGATACACAGCGTATGCCAAAATATGCCTTTACATGGATATCTCCCAAGACTTTTCTGATGGGATTGAACTCACTTAGGATGATGAAGAATGGTTTCAAGCGATTGATTATGAACAGACCCCCTTCAGATGCAAACGGTGCCATGAACACGGGCATCTCTTCCGCGATTTCCCACTTAATAAAATACCAGGTGGTGATAACAATCTTGCAGGGAATAAGGCAGAAAGGTTCACAAAAGTGACTACCAAGAAGAGAGCGGCCAAAAGAATAGTAGGACTTGAAGTTAATAAAAAAACTCAGACCCACAACAGATTTGAGGTACTGCAACCATAAAAATTTAGTGAAACCCTTAAGGAAGGTCAGAACCAAGAAAATCAAGTCTCAAATCTATCCCCTATCTCTTTGGAAAAAACTTCCCAAGAATCAGAAAAAGAAATGATTATGCGTAGGTTCCTCCTCCAGAGGAAGAAGGGGAAGAAATGGAGTTAAGAGGGTTAAATCTGGAAATCCTGGAGGCGGATGTCTTGGAAAAAAACCCCAGATTCCATTTCGCATAAGCAATTTTCCCTACTGGAGAAGGAAGTCCTAAAGACAAAGAACCTCAAATGCTTGGGAATAACCTTGGAACCCCTTAAGGAACGGGATGGAAAAAAGAAAGGTAGAAAGGAAAAAAGAGGAAGACACAACAATGCGCAGCGAATCCAGATGGTAGGGTCACAGTTAGTTAGATCAGAACAATATCCTACCATTGTTGCAGCTCTTGCCTCAACCCCCAAGCAGTTATAAGATGCGCATCACATCCTAGAACATAAGAGCCTATAAGAGCCTGCTGAAGATTCGTCTTCTAAAACGGAAAATAGAGATTTTGAAAAGTCGATGATCATGTTCCTTCAAGAAACCAAGTGCTCGGAAGTCGAGTTAAGAGTAATAGGAAGGAAAGCATGGCCCATTTGTGAGGTCATGGTGATGGATGCGAAAGGATCGGCAGGAGGGATTGGAATTCTTTGGAACACGAGGGAGGTGACTCACACAGGATTCTTTGCCTCTCACTTTTCCCTCTCGGTCGCTTTCTCAGTGGTGGGTACAAAGACTCGGGGCTTTCTATAAAATATATATGGACCTTCCTTAGCCAATCAAAACCCACCTTCTTGAACTCCCTGAACTCGTTAAAGGAATTGGTGGGTAATTCTCCCTGAATTCTAGGGGGGGATTTCAACCTGATACGCACGCTAGATGAGAAAAAAGGTGGAATTCATCAATTGAATCCCATAAACGATTACTTTAATGAATATTATTCATCAAAGCTCTGGAGCTAGTGGATATTCGAACGGAAAACAGTATCTTCACCTAGAATAACAAGCGGACGGGGGACAGGAGCATTGCTTGTCATTTGGACCGTTTCCTGGTCACGGAATCAGCAATGTTGGTAGGAGGTGAGTTGACAGCAGTTGTACTTCCTTCAGCCGACTCTGATCATTGTCCAATAAGACTTGAATGGTCGAGGGTTGGGGAGAACCTCCGTAGACCATTTAAGTTTGAACAGTTCTTTTTGCTCCACCAAGATCTCCCGGAGAAGATTCACCAGTGGTGGTCTAATATAGCTCACATCAAGGGTACGCTAATGTAACAGTTCCAACAAAAATTGAAGATCCTAAAAGGTAAAATTAAGCGTTGGAATATGGACTCCTTTGGGAACATCTTCCAAGAAAAAAAGTGGTTGGATAAGGAAATGCAGGAGGTACAACAGAAAGGTATGACCCAGGGCTTCACTGAGGAAGTGAGATCCTAGGAGCAGCGCCTCATGCAATAACTCAATACTCGCAAACAGCAGGAAGAAATCCTATGGAAGAAGAAATCAAGAAACCGGTGGCTGCAGGAAGGGGAACACAACACCAAGTTTTTCCATAAAGCCAATATTCAATATCATCAAGGGAACCGCCTAGTGCGGCTAAAAAGAGCGGATGGCACACATGCTGAAACTCAAGGAGAAGTAGAAAACACCTTGAACAACTTTTTTGTTGATCTCTTGGCAGAACCTGCAATTGACAAGCATGAGGCCCAAAATCAGGTGTTGCAATTCATACCAAGGGTAATAACGGATGACCACAACCTCATGTTGATGAAACCCATTGAAATGGAAGAATTAGAGGCAGCGGATAAAGCACTAGGACCGGATGGGTTCACCACTAATTTCTTTCACTCCTGTTGGGATTGGTTGAAAGAAGAAGTGTTGGCCCTCATCAAATATTCTAGGAAGACGGGAAGTATTCTGAAAGCCCTTAATGCCACCTTCCTCATGCTCATACCCAAAGAATCTGACATAGAAGATCTAGGGAAATTTAGACCGATTTCCCTGTGCAATGTCATCTATAATATTATCACCAAAGTAATTGCCAACAGACTTCGCCCTCTTCTCCCGCTTCTCATTTCCCCTGAGCAAGCCGATTTTGTGGAAGGTCGACAGATTATGGATGGCATCATCTTGGTGCACGAAACTATCCACTCTCTGAAGAAGGATAAAATTCCAGGTATGTTGCTAAAGCTCGACCTCTCTAAAGCTTATGACAGACTTAATTGGCATTTTCTTGCAAAGGTTCTCAGGAACCTTGGCTTTATGGTGAACTGGACCAATTGGGTGATGAGTCTTGTCTCCTCTGCTTTTTTCTCGATCCCGGTCAATGGTACCCCCGTCACAGCCCTTCCAGGCTTCACGAGGAATTCACCAAGGAGATCCTTTGTCTCCCTTCCTTTTTATTATCATCGCTAAAGGTCTGGGTCGTATGATTAAAGCGATGCAAAGGGAGGGACAGATTCGAGGGCTTACTCTCAGTGAAGGGATGGACCCTCAAACACATCAGCAATTCGTTGATGATAATATGTTAATGGGACCCTACATTGTTTAGGAATCCAGAGGCGTGAAGAGTGGGTTGGATACCTTCCTAGAGGCCAGTGGCTTAGAGATCAATAAAGAGAAATCTCAAGTGTATTTCTTTAATACTCCGAGAATCACCAGAAGAAACATCCTCGAGATCTTAGAAATTTCAGAAGGGCTCCTACCTTCTAAGTATCTGGGCGCTCCCCTAGCGGAATCTACTATTCGTCAAATTTCTTGGAAGGATTTTCTTGATAAACTCAATCAGAAGCTAGGCCACTGG
The DNA here is from genome assembly GCA_027924585.1 of Larix kaempferi. Taxonomy (NCBI): domain Eukaryota; kingdom Viridiplantae; phylum Streptophyta; class Pinopsida; order Pinales; family Pinaceae; genus Larix; species Larix kaempferi. The sequence continues at coordinate 12,452,712 of BSBM01000322.1, read as the reverse complement.
ACCTTTAGAGCCTTGAATTTTCCTGGCCGCATCATCCTGGTCAAATCAGTGCTCCAGGCCATGCCTCTCTACCTGTTCTTTGTTTTGGCAGCCCCTAAATCTGTCCTCAAGCAAATTCGCACTATTCAAAGGAATTTCTTGTGGGGTGGAGTGGACAGGCACAGGAAATGGGCCTTGGTCGATTGGGATACCTTATGCAAACCAAAAGATGCGGGGGTCTTAGGACTTCGGGACCCGGTCTGCTCAAATAATTTTGGGGGGCTAAAATTTGGTGGAGATGGATCACTCACACCAAGGAACCATGGGGGAAACTATGGCACTATAAGTATGCGCCCCATTGGCCCAAACAACAATTGATAAGATTTGGAGAGGACCTACCGGGCTTGAGCATATGGAAAGCGGAACAGGAGAATAGGGGTCTCATCCAAAGACACATTTTTTGGGAGATTAGAGATGGTGCCTCGGCCTTTTTCACGCGGGATGCTTGGCAACAATTACCCTGCATGTCCAACTGCGAGCATGAAAGGAAGACAGATTGCTCGGCGATCTTTTCATTGTTTTAGGAGTCAGAAAAGAGCTTAACAGAAACTCCCTAAGTGCCTTTTTCGTAAAAGGGGGTTGCTCGGCCCGAAAAAGGGATAAAATTATACCGAACAGAAATGGATTGATGAGGGCGAGAAAAAGGTCTCAAGCATCGTCATCAGTGCGGAAAACTGGATCCGGTGACATAAGGATTGCCCAAAACGGAGAACGGCCGATGTGGCACGCAAATCGAGGCGACGAGGGGGCGTGGAAAAAAATGCCCGAAAAATCTAAAGGTGAAAGCGAGAAATGATCTCAAGCATCATCATGAGCGTGGAAAACTGAATCCGGCGATATAAGGCACAACGAAAACGGAGAACGGCCGATGTGGCACGCAAATCGAGGTGACGAGGGGGCGTGGAAAAAATGCCCGGAAAATCTAAAGGTGAGAGCGAGAAATGATCTCAAGCATCATCACGAGCGTGGAAAACTGAATCCGGCGATATAAGACACATCGAAAACGGAGAACGGTCGATGTGGCACGCAAACCGAGGTGACGAGGGGGCATGGGAAAAAATGCCCGGAAAATCTAAAGGTGAGAGCGAGAAATGATCTCAAGCATCATCGCGAGTGCGAAAAACTGAATCCGGCGATATAAGACACATCGAAAACGGAGAACGGCCGATGTGGCACGCAAACCGAGGTGACGAGGGGGCATGGGAAAAAATGCCCGGAAAATCTAAAGGTGAGAGCGAGAAATGATCTCAAGCATCGTCACGAGCGCAGAAAACTGAATCCGGTGATATAAGGCACATCGAAAACGGAGAACGGCCGATGTGGCACGCAAACCGAGGTGACGAGGGGGCATGGGAAAAATGCCCTGAAAATCTAAAGGTGAGAGCGAGAAATTATCTCAAGCATCATCACGAGCGCGGAAAACTGAATCCGGCGATATAAGACACATCGAAAACGGAGAACGGCCGATGTGGCACGCAAACCGAGGTGACGAGGGGGCATGGGAAAAAATGCCCGGAAAATCTAAAGGTGAGAGCGAGAAATGATCTCAAGCATCGTCACGAGCGCAGAAAACTGAATCCGGCGATATAAGGCACGTCGAAAACGGAGAACGGCCGATGTGGCACGCAAACCGAGGCCACGAGAGAGGCTAAAAAATGGTCAAAAAATGGACCCCGTGAAAATGGGAAACGGAAGTAACCTCTATGAAGTTCTCGCTGTGCTGATCCCAACGGTACCAACGGTTTGAGAAATGGATTTCATATGATACCGCAATGGCTGTTGGAAAATTGGTAGATTTTCTATAAATAGGACGTGGGGCCCAAATGACTTGTCATTGTTACGAGCGAGTTTGATAGAGCTGTCAGAGCTATTTCTTGATTTCCGGGAGATTTCACCGTTGGTTTTCGATTTAGCGAGTTGCAGGTAACTCTATTCGCCTTAGCCTAGTCAATTATGTCTTTTTTGTTTGGCGGCGGGCCCCCGAAGGCCGCGAAACTCCACGTTGACTCTCCAACGTGGAACCGCGCGGGTTTCGGGGCTGAACCCGCGATGAACCGCGCGGGTTTTAGGCTCACAGTCGCGATGTTCATCGCGACTGTGAGGTCGGAACCCGCGATGTTCATCGCGAGTTCATGGGGGACAGTCGCGATGTTCATCGCGACTGTCCGGCCAAAACCCGCGATGTTCATCGCGGGTTTTTTCATGGATTCCGCGATGGCCATCGCGGCTTTTTGTGGAAAAGCCGCGATGGCCATCACGGCTTTTTGTGTAAAAGCCGCGATGGGATTTTTCTAAAAAATTTTGTGCTGGGGCTAAAAATTTCTTCTGTTTTCCTGGCAGGATGTTGCGGAGAGCTCAGTCCGTGTGGCGGGAGAGAGAGATCGATGGTGAGCTCATGCTGAGAATTGAGACTGATGCAGGGGTGAGACAGACCCTACCCATGAGCGGACTCTTGAAGTTCGCTCAGATTCCTCCTATACGTTCAGTGAGGCGACTCCTGAACAAGCTCGTGCAGTGGTGGGTGCCGGCAGAGGGTGCCTTCATTATTGGTGGTGAGAGGTTAGAGATTACTCTCACTGATGTATATTTTTTGACTGGGTTGCCTCGCTTGGGCGAGGTGGGTGATATTTCTCCGAGGTTGCCTCCGGGTGTGGATATGGAGGACCTCTTACAGACTTTCTGTGTGGATGACGTTGTTTTGGTAAACAGCTCTATTAGTCTGAAGTTCCTACGTGAGTGGGATATGCGAGCTGTTGGTGCCTGTGTTCTGAGGGTTTTGGGTGCTGCTGCACCACATCGTATGTCTGGGGGGCAGACGATGATGGTGGATTCCGTTCTACAGGGTACTTACTACTCCTGGGCGCAGATGTTCTTGGCTGGTGTCCGGAGAGATCTGGACAAGGCCGTTAGAGAGGGAGGCGAGTTTTGTTATGCCTCTTTTCTATGTTGTTTTTTCTTCGAGCGGGTGCCGACCTTGCGGCCACATGTACCCGTTCGTGCTGGTCTTCCGAGTGAGCCTCGTATGATGAGGTGGGGGCAGATGATGCCCCGTGCCGGGGGTGGTGTCCGCGGCTACTTCACGGAGGATTTCTATCAGCAGTGGGAGCAGATGCCCCTGGTGATTGAGGACTATCCCTACGCCGGCATGGATTACCGAGGTGACGCAGAGATGCCTCGTGCCCCAGGACAGGCCTGGGGCTTGGACGGTATGTTTGTGTTTTATTTGATGTTGTATCATGTGTTGCTTGGTTTATCATGATGATTTTGTTATATAGTATCTAATGGTTTACTTGCTTTGTGCAGATGTGGGTCCAGTGCCACCACCTGACTATGTGGCTCGGCAGGGGCGGGCGATGGTGGTCGCTCGTCCCCCTGTACCTGTACCTCCTCCGCGTGGTGGAGGATACGCAGCTCGTGGGCGAGGGGTTGGTCCTGATGGTGACGCCATAGATGGTGTCCGACGTACCTTTGCCCGGATTCTAGCTAGGTTCCCCGAGGATGGTTGGAGGGATCTGGATCGGGATGTTTTGCAGGGATGTCTTGGTGCGCCACCTGAGTGGCAGTCGCTCCTGTTGAGGACAGCGGTGCTTGCGGCGAGGCACGGGGGTGGTAGAGGAGATGCTCTGGCAGGGCCGGCTCAGGGGAGGATACGTTTGAGGGACGATCCAGCAGGGCCAGCAGAGCGGCGAGTTCGGGGTCGTCCTGACCCGGCGGTGCCGGCGGTGGAGGGGCCGGTGGAGGAGCCGGAGGAGGAGCCGGAGGATCCAGATGAGTAGATGACATTGTACTTGCCCCCAAATGCTCATGAGCATATGGGGGAGCATATTTTTTGTATGCCAGGAGTATTTTTGTATATCGGGTGCTGAGGGCACTTATGACATGTTCACTATTTGATTTATATATATATATGTGGATATATATTTTAGATATATTGTTGTGTATGCACGTGGATGCACATTTGTCTTTTGTATATGCCCGTGGAGGCACATGTTATGCACGTGGATGCAGTGTGTTTGTTGATTTATGTATGCCCGTGGAGGCACCTGTCATGCACATGGATGCATTATTTGGTTTGTTGTATATGCCCGTGGAGGCACATGTTTTGCACATGGGTGCGTTTTTGTTTATGGATATGGCATGATGTGATTGGTGTGCCAGTCGAGGACACTGTTGGCCATATTATCTGCTACACTATTGAGGTGTCTTGGGACATGTGTGAATGTAATGGATTCAAACTGTCTAACCATTTGTTTAGTGCACAGGAATTTTCTGAAAAGACAGGGATCGCGTACCTGGTAATCATTGTTGAGCTGGGAAACTAGGAGCTGTGAGTCCAAGAAAACGTTGAGGTGACGTATGCTCATCTGGAGAGCAGCGGCCAGGAGACCGGTCACGGCATCGTATTCAGCTTGATTATTGGTAGCGGCACCTAAACAGACTCCGTCAATGTGAATTAACTCATGTGAAGGGGAGTATATTACCCAAGCTGCGGAGGCGAGATTGGGAGACCAACGGCTTGCACCATCAGCGAAACCGACATGGCAGAGTGGAAGAGGCTCCATCTGTGGTCATGCAGAGGAAAACAAATATTTAGGTTTTTTGAAAAAAATTTGTGAACGAAAAATGTATGCCTATACTAAAATGGACGATGGTGTCCATCAGATTTTCTATGGGTAAAATCGTTTAAGGTACAACCCGTTGCGTGGGTTGCGTAGGGTGTTGCCTTCTGAATCGGTCAGAATGTATGCCCCCTGCCCGAGGCAGGTGTGTATGATGTAGGGGCCTTGCCACATAGACACGAACTTTCCCTTTCCAGTTTTATCATGAGCTTGATCGTAAGCGAGGACAAGGTCTCCCTCCGAAAAGGTTCTTGGGTGGACGCGTTTGTCATAACTTAGTTTCGATCGTTGTTTAGCAGCTTCCATGTTTTGAATGGCTGTGCGCCGATCTTCATCGGCCTGCTCTAGGAGCAGTAAACGTTGCTCGATCGGGGAAGTGTCCGGTAGGAGCTCAACGGCGATATGTAAGGCTGGAATCTGGCACTCAATAGGGAGGACGGATTCGACACCGTGAACTAGATGGAAAGGGGTAAAACCGGTGGCGGTTTTGGTTGAGGTGCGGTAGGCCCATAGTGCCGGGAAAAGCATGTGGTGCCAATTGGATTTGTGCTTGTCTACAGTACGTTGGAGAATGGTCTTCAAGATTTTATTGATCGCTTCGACTTGGCCGTTTCCTTGGGGATAGTAAGCGGAAGAGAAATGGTGTTCAAATTTCAACATGGTTGATAATTCCTTCCAGACGGCATCTTCGAAGTGAGAGCCGTGGTCAGAGACTAGTTGCTGTGGTACTCCGAAACGAGCGATAACATGGTTGAAGAAAAACCGTGCTGCAGTGTCGGCTTTGCCATTATAGGTCGGCATGGCTTCTGCCCACTTGGTGAAATAATCTACGGCCACGATGATGTGCTTGTGACCGCCGGCTGACGGGGGGTTGCAGTCGAGGAAGTCAATGGCCCATTTGCAGAATGGTCCAACAGTGATGACTGGATGAAGGGGGGCGGGCGGGGTTCTTGCCTTGGGGGCAAATAGTTGGCAGTTCTGGCAATGCTTGACTGCGGTGATGCAATCAGTAAACAATGATGGCCAAAAATAACCGGCCCGAATGATTTTCTGGGCGGTAGCCATGCCGGAGAAATGGCCTCCACAGGCACCGCTATGACAATCATTGAGGACTTGTTCTGCCTCACTATGGGATAGGCAGCGGCGTAAGATAGTATCAACGCCGCGTCGGTAAAGTACATCCCCAATAAGTAGGTATCGGGGGGCGTGGTGTCGTATGCGACGGCGTCCATCACGATCGATGTGTGGTCGGAATTTTTGCGTACGAAGGTAAGTCAAAATGTCTCCGTACCAAGGGTCGTCAGACGAAATGACGAAGATCTGCTCGTCAATCAGGTCCGTTTGGATGACGGGTGATGTTGAAGAGGATGGGAGATCTGTAATGAGGTGAGCAAGCGCGAGGGCTTTGGTGCTTTTGGGAGTCTTGAAAGTAAGGTCATATTCCTGGAGGATAATGACCCATTTAGCGACACGACCCTGAAGGAGCCGCCGGGTGAGGAGGTAGACCATGGGGTTGGAGTCGGCCACGACCGTGGTATGACTAAGCAAAATGTAGTGTCGTAGTTTTTGTACGGAAAAGACTACAGCTAGGGCTAATCTTTCCTCGTATGGGTAACGTAGAGGTGGGCCAGACAGGGTCTGGCTGACGTAATAAATCACATGCTCTTTGTGGGAGGCATCTTCTTGGACCAAAACTCCGGACACAGCATGTTCAGATGCCGAGACATAAAGGGTGAAGTCTTGGGAGAAATCCGGTGGGGATATCAAGGGGGCTTGTGTGAGAGCTTTCTTGAGGGCTTCGAATGCCGTGTCTGCTTGCTCATCCCAAACAAAGGGTATGTGGGTACGAAGTAAGCGTAAGAACCCGTGGACTTTGGTGGCATAATCAGGAACAAAGCGTCTAAGAAAATTGGACCGCCCTTGTAGACTTTGGAGCTGCCGAAGCGTGCGAGGAGGGGGAAGTTCTAAGATGGCTTTGACTTTCAGGGGATCAACAGTGATTCCGTCTTGGGAAACAATGAAACCCAACAACCGGCCCGCCGGGACGCAAAAGACACACTTGTGTGGGTTCAAGCGGATTTTATACTTGCGACAACGCAGGAAAACTTGCCGGAGGTCATTAAGGTGGTCTGATCGTTTTCGGGAACGAGCTGTGAGGTCGTCAAGATAGACTCGCAGGATATGGACCAAGTCGTGAAAACAGTAGGTCATGGCTCGCTGGAAAGTGGCACCAGCATTTTTAAGGCCAAATGGCATGACGCGATAGGCAAAGGTGCCCCATGGGGTGGTAAAGGCCGTCTTGTACTGATCCTCCTTGCGGATGTGAATCTGGTTATATCCGGAAAACCCGTCCATGAAGGATAGGACTTCATGGCCCGCACACTCGTCAATGAGTTGGTCAATGAATGGTGTAGGGAAATTGTCTTTTGGACAAGCGTGGTTTAAATCGCGGAAGTCAGTGCATACTCTAAGGGTGCCCTTCTTTTTGTTGACGGGAACGGGGTTCGACACCCAGGTGGTGTACGGTATAGGGTAAATGAACCCTGCTTTTCGAAGTTTCTCGACCTCAGCCTTAACAGCGGGGAGCTTGGAAGGGTGAATGGGTCGCTGTTTCTGACGAACAGGGGGTACCTCGGGCCATGTATCAATGTGGTGTTCAATAATGGCAGGGTCGAGACCAGGCATCTCAGTATAGGACCAGGCAAAGACATCCCGGAACTCTTGAAAGAGCTTTTTGTACGCCTGAGTTTCTGTTTGAGTGCAAGATGCGCCCAGCGAGATGAGCTCAGGTTTTCCTGGTGTTGTGGAAATGTCTATCTGTATAATGGGGGAAATGTTGGACATGTTCCCTTCTTCAAAGGCATCCGGTGCTGGGATGGGGTCCTTTAACCAGTCGACCTTAGCAGGTATGAAGTCTTTCGACTCGACCGATAGTTGGTTGGATGCGGTGGAGGTAGATGCTTCCGGGAGGAAGTACGAGCGATGATGCATATCATCCCATGGGTAGTTGGGTGCAGTGAGTGTCTCCAAAATTTGCTCATCAGTATTGAAGTAGTCAGACCATAAATCAAGGGGTTCTGGTTTGAAAGTTGTTGAAATCATATATATCGTATTGACTTCGTCCGACGAGGATGATGGTGGGGGGTGGATCTCCTCGATGAAGGGAGGAGATATCTCTAAGTCGGCATTGTTTAACTCGTACAATGCTGCTCTATAGTCAGGTAGATCAGGGCAATGGTGAGAGTAGTGGCCGTAAACACTGCATATAGCACAAGGATGGTTAGTGCGCAGTGATTTGTCGCGAGGCTGTAGAGGTGGCTCTAATCTGACTACTGGGATGCCGATGTCATCGTCCAACATATTCATATGCTCTTGGAGTGCTGGTAACTGTGGGCATTGATGAGTTGGATGGCCAATTTCATCGCATAATGAACATTTGGGGGGAGCTCGAAACACCGGTGGGGGTTTAACTGCCTTAGGAGGTGGTATAGCAGTGTATGGTTGTGGACCTCTGCCCCCAGCGGGCTTGATAGGAGGGGGAGGATTTGTTGACGACGAAGGGATATTGAGGTTAGGAGGAGGTGTCGTTGACGACGAAGGGATTGCGACACCAGGAGGAGGCTGATTTGTGGTAACAATAGGTTGTACCGGTTGGAGGATGACGTTTGGTGTCGGCGGTCGAACGGGAGGCGGAATATACCACACGGGTAATCCCAATGTTAGCCCGGGTAGACTAAGGGTAGCCATAACCGGGGCGCTTACTACACCCGAAGGGGGAAATAGGAAGGGGATGGTGTGGATGGGTGTAACACCAATGTGACTGGGGATCAATGGTGGTTGACCACCGGATGTTTGCGTATTCTGCGAAAGAGTACAGAGGTTTGCGACTTGGGTCTCTGGTGACGGTGGTGGAATGGCCTGGAATGTAGAGGTCATTGGTGTGTCTGAGTAAAGTCCGGGTCCCACAGAAGACACAAAGGATGTAACTGCACTAGAAGCGGGTTGTTCAATCATGGGAAGAACATTTTCCGGTGCAGCAGGGGCGTTGGGATCATAATAGGTGAGCTGGTCAATTTTGACCACGCGTCCCTCGTGGGGGAACATCATGGTGCGGAAGACGGAGGAGGCGACCGCTTTCATGGCGTACATGTAACTGCGGCCAAGTAAAAGGTTATAGTCGAGCTGGGCGTTAATGACCTCTATGTCGATGAGCACCGTTTTCCCACCTAATTGGACGGGTACCTTGGGTAATAAACCTTGAGGTTGAGCTGACCGGCCGTCGTAGGCCCGCAATGCAGTGGTGGATTGCTGGAGAGCAGGGGATCCCAACTTCTGCCAAACAAAAGTGGACATGACGCATGTGGAGGCACCCTCGTCGATGATACATCGATGGATGACAAGATTCCGAATAGAAACGGAGACTTGGACTGCTATGGTAGAAGGCAGCCGTGGTTCAGACTGGTCTAAATCAAAAGTCATTAATTTCGAATCATTTGGGTCAATCGCCCCAATGGCGGAAAGTAAAGTCTTGCGCTGCGTAGGACAGTTCTTCAAGACTTCTAACGCAGACATGGCTGCGGGAGATTGAGCTAGGTCATCTACGATGTTGTAATTGGACGCAGCCCGTGCATTGGGGTTGTTGTTGATTCGGCGAAGGGGGAAGCGAGGTGCTTTAGAAGCGCCATCGAGTGGAACCTGAGGTATACGCAATGTCTGATCAGTGGGATTAGCATTAGTATCCTTTTCGGCGGGGGGGGCTTCAGAAGTCGGTCCGTATTGATTCCGACGGGTTTGGATATTGACGTCGGCGGTGGACATCATCAATAAGTGGTGGGTGCCTGAATCAAACATGGGTTGGTCAGGAGCTGCGTAAGTAATTTGTTGTGGTTGCACGTTGCCCTGTTGGGGGGCTAACGGCTGAGTGTTCACCACTCCTTGTGTTGGAAAAGGGTTTTGGAGGACTAAAGGTTGTTGTGGAGGTGGTGGGGGGTTGGGTGGCGGCAGAGGAGCCGCCTGCCCTTGACGATGGGCATCATTTGTCCATAGTTGTCGAGCTCGCTCCAGATGTGGGCAAGCGTGGGTATAGTGGCCATAGACACCGCAAATAGAACAAGGATGGTTTGTTCGTAAATTAGCATTTTTGGGTTGCTTAGGTGGCCGATCAGGATTCTGATGAGCGGGCGCCGCGTTATTGTCTTGCGGAGGATGGGTAGGTTGTGGAGCTTGGTTACGGTTTTGATTGTTTCCACGGTTGCGTCCTCTTCCGCGGTTTGGTTGCCCACCCTGGTTGCGTTGGTTATTTTGGTATTGGGGTTGATGTTGTTGTGCGTACACATGCCCTTGAGCATTGGGGGGATTCTGAGGAGCCGCAGGTGCGGGAGCAAGTTGCGGTGGATAGTATGCAGGTGGAGCTGGAGGTGGTCCAGTTGCCTGCTGGGGTTGTTGGTACCCCTGAGCTGGTGGAGGTGTGAGGTTAGCTGGTGCAACCGGTTGTGGGTAATGCATGGGCTGTTGTGGGAACTGCATGGGGTTTTGTACCGTAGGTTGAGCATAGTATGTAGGAGGTACATATGCTGATGGCGCTGGACCATAACAATGTTGTGGACAAGAGGGTCCATGAACGTGATGGGTCTGGTTTGTTGGAGCATAAGAAGTTGTCGCTCCGGAACTAGATGTAGCCCTAGAAAGGTCTGGGGCGGGCATGGTGCTCACCATACTGAAAGGTTTTGCTTGCGGTGTAATTTGGCCAATAATGCCATCAGTGGCATGTGATGCCCCCGGTGTGTCACCGCGTGCAGAGTCGCCTCGTGGGGCGTCCGGTATGATCGTGTATAGGTAACCTGACTGGGCGTATATGAGATCAAACTGTTGGGCTTTGAGGATAGCCTCTTCCTCAGACTGGGGTCTTTCAGATGCTACATCCTTCGCAATGAGAGGAAGGAGGGATTTAAGGAACCAGTCTAAAAAGATTCGGTCGTCTAATTTGATCTTGCATAGGCTTCGGCGCCGGCGCCAATCATGAATATGGTCAGTGATATGCGTGGCTGTGTTCTGTCTGCAAGACAGTAGGATTTCGACGCCCGCATCATAGCGGACTGGTAGATGAAAGAACTGCAGGAAGGTCGAGGCAAGGGAGGTAAATGTGGCATGCGTCCCATGGGGCTGCTCGATATACCATTTGGCTGCGGAGCCAGTGAAGGTGCGTTGTAAAAGCCGTAGGCGGATTGAGTCATCCACTATGGAGTTGGAGGAACACCATAAATGGAAGGACATGATGTGATTCTGGGGGTCTTCTCCTGCCTTACCCTCAAACTTAGGGATGTCAGAGGGAAGCTTAGTGGGCATATGGGGCCACGCAGGATCATGTCTGATGGGGTCATTTGTGAGCCTAGCTAAATCTGGCAGGTTCAGACTTGCCATATATGGTAGACTAGCAGATGTGGTGACTGGAACTGGGACATGCCTAGCCATTGTGGTATGGTTTAGGGGTCCAGTAGCGCCTAAAGGTATGTTAGGTATGGAGGGTATGTGCCCTCCAATAGGTATAGTCTGGTGTGGGCCAACGCCTCCAAGTACAGCTTGGGTGACACTTGGGTTGGGAATCGCACTAGGGATTCCTGGGATAGTACTTCCAAGTGCAACATGGGTTACACTTGGGTTGGGAATCGTACTAGGGATTCCTGGGATGGGGTTTGTGGAAACCACAGGGGGTATGACCCCCATGTTGGGTATACCCATGACAGGTGGGGGCCCTGTGTTAGGCATTCCTAAATGTGGAGTGTTACCCATGTTGGGCATTCCTAAATGTGGAGTGTTACCCATGTTGGGCATACCCAAGGGGGTGGTAGTTGCCATGGATGGCACCACCGTGGAAGGGTCTATGGATGTCTCGCCTATGGTGCTAGTAAACAGTGGATCCAATGGTGTTCCAGACATTATGGTGGTTAGTGGTAACTCTGTGGGATTTTCGTATTCTACCTCCAAATCAAAGGTGAAGTGGGGTATGTCAGAATCGGATGACTGTCTAATTGATTGACGATGTGCCGAATCAAGGGATAGGGCTCTGCGTCCGCGACGTGGAGAGCCAAGTGGACTAAACTCTGGGAGTTCGCCCTGTAGACGACGAGAGCGTCTAAAATTCTCAATGGTGAGAATATGTGTTTAGGTAAAAAATTTGTTTTAAGTATCAGGTGGTGATATATATATAAAAGACTCAAAACCCTAATGCAACCAAGGGTGCAAGAAGGGGAGTGAAAAAAGAAGGCTCTCAAGCCAAAAACTCAATCCTCAAAAAAGGCACTTATTCTAGCAGCTGTGCTACAATAAGTGGAGGAAAGAAACAACTGGTCAGAATACCAACAAGCAAGCGGCTCCTAGAAAAAATAGGTGTAACTAGACCACAGGTAGGTTGAAATCATGCAAACACCTAATCTAAAAGTATTGTGACTCAAACAGACGATATCCTCTGCAAGGTGATGAAATCCAAGTCAGACAATATGAATGTTGAGACAACGGCTAGATATCCCCCTACCGGGAGGGACACCGGGTAATCAATCCTAAAAGACAGGCTACTAGGATACTCCGTTCATGACGCGTCGAGAAAAGGTAAATCTGCCGTTTGGTCCTTTGATCGCAATATCCCAATACAGGGATATCTCGAGAACTGCGAATGGTAGCCCTTCGGTTACTGAATGGGTTTCGGTATCCCACTCAGGCTTCCGGAACCATCCTCGCGACTTCAACCCTCCTAGGGGAGAGGCCTTCCCACAAACCGGTTGTGACCGCGCCAAAAAGTACTAAGAGATTTTAGCTCCCTAATTGGACAACTTCTATGTCTCAAATGTAAGAACTGAGGGGTGTTATTGGAACACCTATCCCCCCAATACTACCTAGCTACAAGAATTCTTTTAGTGTTCCCCAAGTGGGGTTAAAAGTGTGTTCAAATTAAGGCACGTTTTAAGGCTTAGTTCAATTAAGTGATCGTGTGAGTGCACGTGAGGTGTTGTAAACTGAACTTGAAAAAATTAAATGCTTTATAGGAAATTTTCAAAAAATAAAGGATTTTTCGAAAATAGAAAGCAAATATTTAAGACTTTTTTCACTAAAAGGAATTAAAATGCTTTTCAAAAAATAACTCAAAAAATAAAGGATTTCTTGGATTTATGAAAGCAAATAATAAACTCCTTTTTAAAAGAAATAAATGGATTTCTTCGTTTCAAGAAAAATTGCTAAGGGCAAGATTCTAAAGAAGTAAACAAGAAAAAATTTGAATCTAGCTGAAAATGCAAAATGAGTCTTTCTTTCACTTTCTTGAAATTTTTTAAAAAGATTTCTAGATATGCACTTTTAAATAGTAAAATTTTTTTTTTTTTTTTCAAAGCTGTAAAATATGCAGAATTTAATACTGTAAAAAATGTGCTATGGGCAGAAAGTACAGTAAAAAAGATTTTTTCAAAATCGGGATGGCCGAATGAAAAATTCAGCCGCGCGGGTTTTGGACGAACAGCCGCGATGGGCCGCGCGGGTTTTGGACGCACAGTCGCGATGGACCGCGCGGGTTTTGGCCGCACAGTCGCGATGGACCGCGCGGGTTTTAGCCGCACAGTCGCGATGGACCGCGCGGGTTTTAGCCGCACAGTCGCGATGGACCGCGCGGGTTTTGGCCGCACAGTCGCGATGAGCAGCGCGGAAAAATGCAGAAAAGTCGCAATGGACCGCGCGACTGTCTGGAAAAAATCCGCGATGGACCGCGCGGAAAAAGGCAGAAAAGTCGCGATGGACCGCGCGACTGTCTGGCAAAAAGCCGCGAGGCGGAAGCTGTGCACGGAAACCGAGAAACGAACCCGAAAATTGAAAATTTCGGGCTGTTTATGGGGCCAAAAACTCAGAGCAGCAATGGATCTGCTGTCTAAGATGGCAGATCTATGGATCTAAAGGTTAAAAACTCATAAAAAACTAAGATTAAAGGCAAAACTAGAGATCTAAAGTTCAAACCAAAGCGGAGTCGCCAAAAACTGTTGGCCCGATTTTGCAACCAGGCTTAGTGCTATGGGCACCTGCTAACTAGTAGCAGCAGTTTCAATTGAAATAAAGAACAATAAACTAATTAAACAAGATTATTCATGGATCTAAGCAAAGATATTAAGCAAATAATGTAAACATTTTAAAAATCAAGAACAAGAAACATAAGAAATAATTTTTTGTATTGAAAAATGGGGGGCAAGCAAGTGCTTGCGATATTACCTTCAATGGTGAAGGTTAATGTTGAGCAACTCCCAAGATGAGTAGCTCCAAACTCCAAGAGGTCTCCTTCTCCAAGGTTGCTTCAATGGCTAAAAGTGCTCAGGGGAGATTTCAGCAGCATAAGGATGAGATAATGGATGGATGTGAAATGAGGAGCCCCTACCACCTTTTTATAGGTTTTGGTGGTGAGGAATACCATTTGTGGTTTTGTGGAAACCAAATGGTATTGACCAACATGGTTTAGGTACTTTTCCCTCCTTTTTCTTTTTTTGAATAAAAATAATATTTTAATTCCCTTTTTAATATTTTTGGGAATTTGGACCCTTTTTGAGGGTTTTTTATGATTTTCTTGGAAAAATAATCTTTTTTAATGGAAAGAGGGGTGTACTAAGGTCTTTTGGTGACCTTTTGTTGGTTTCAGAGGCTCAGATGGTGGAAAAGTGGACAAATGGGTCATGTGAGTAAGGGAATGAGCTAGTGAGCACTTTTTAGGTGTTAACAGTGGGTGAAGGACTTTTGGGAGCCCATATCTACTGATGCCCACTTCAGGATCTGGAAACCCAAATATTGGTGGCAATCCCTTGCCCCTGATGAGAATTTGGACAGCTTCTACTAGGATTTGTGTAAACGCAGGATTCCCAAGGTGGAAGGCCCGGATAAGGTTCCTTGGGGGTATACGAATACCAGAAATTTTAGCATCAAAGAAGCAACGGGATTTTATATCGAAACCCACATAATGGCGACTAAGGATAAATGGTGTAAGATCTGGAAAGGTAATTGGTGGCCCAAAGTCGCTTCTTTTAGCTGGATTTTATTACAAAGACGCATCCTCACATGGGAGAATCTTCAGCGTCGGGGATAATAGGACTTCCCAAATGTAGAATGTGTGAGACAGACTCTGAAACCATTAACCACCTTCTCGACTCTTGCCCCATGGCCTCCTACCTATGGGAGAAGAAAGAAGAGTGCTAGGGTCCGCGATCGCCCTGATCTTTCCATAGCCAACTGGAAACCCAAAGCATTTAAAAATGAGATTTTGAACGGGATTTGGGAATTAGTTCCGGGTTTTGTGGTCTGGGAACTTTGGAAGGAAGGGAACAGGTGAATTTTTTAAGACAAAACTCGAAACATTGAAGCAGTCTGGAATCTTCTGGAAAATCATGTAAAGGAAACGTTAAAATTGAGCCAATGGACTCCATAATCTTGGAAAATGGACAATGCAGAAAGACAAATTCTGAACGACTGGGGTATATTTAACTTACCGGAAAACATTGGTTGTCCCCGCAAGGTAGTCGCACCTCCTCTCAGCCCTGAAGTGTGGAAGTGCCCGGCAGAAGGCTCATTCAAGCTTAACTTCGATGGTGCCGCAAAAGGAAATCCCGGCCCGTCCGGATTCGGAGGAGTTAACAGAAATACAGAAGGCATAATTCTAAGCACATTTTGGGGCGACTTAGGGGACAACACTAATAATGTGGCAGAATTGGAAGGAATATTTAGCGGATTACGATGGGCCTTATAGCAGGGATGGACACCTCTAGCTGTGGAAGGGGACTCCCTCATCATCATCTCCACTGTGAGGCGCATTCATCATGACTCGGCCATAGCCAAGGTTTCCTACAACTGGAAATGGGAGAATAGACTCCTGGTTCTTAGGAGTTTGTTGGACTCCAACCCAACCATACAATTCATGCACGTCCGCCGGAAGGGGAACAAGGTGGCGGACGCCTTAGAAAATAAAGGGGTGGGTGCTCGTATTTCCTTCCTCGAAGTGATGCGGTAGGATATGGAGGACGACGATCTGTGGATGAGATGCGATGAATTATCCAAGGAATATCTTGGCCACTTGGTGCATCGCATGGAGGAGGGCCAGAATGGAAGGACATGCCAAGAGGCCAACCGGCCTTACAATGAATCGCAAGCGGCCTCGATCATCAACAATGCTCTCATCCACATCATTTCCGGGACAGATGGCTTCTCGACCTTATACCACGAGGAGAACAATGAGGCAGTTGATGTTTACGAGCAGCAGGTTGATTTGACGGAAACATCTGATCCTGACACATTTGATTCCACTATCAATCACCATGTCAGGATTGTTAGTACACTTGAGGGTGAGGTCAAAGTGACGGTAGTGGAGAATGACACAGAGCATGGATCAGTCGGATGCCCTCAAACGTCACTCGTCCATTAAATGGAGTTCAAAGTATCATTTTAGGCCCGCTTCACACCATCTGTTTTCATCATTGTTTCAGCATGGCAGTTGGATTCTTAATTAATAACTGCTTCCAAGCTTCTGGAAGTAAAGTTGGTTGTACTTCGTCGAAACAAAAGTATTGTTACCAGGAGTTTCAAACATGCGAAATGGTTGTCTTCACTGATATTGAGTTAATCGGATGGTACGGCGCCATGAAGGATAATCTTCTCGTCTGTGCGGGGAAGAGAGACAATCTTTTGGATCAAAGGATGATCTACTTCCTGCTCTCATCCAAATATCCTATAAATATTCACGTCTCGGAGAGTATTATCAAGCTAAGAAAGAAACATTTTGAGAATTGGCTAAATTATCCTGTGGTTTTCTGTTGGCTAAGTGTTGTGGATTGGGAAGTTATGGCTCCCCGTATGAGGGCCAGTAGTCACAGGGGCTCCAGTCGGGGTGGTGGCTCTACTCGGCTAGGGGGATAAGTCCACTTACCCGGCAAGGGTTTATCTCAGCAGCAATCCTTGGAGACAGAGGCACCGATTCCTCTGCCCTTTAATTGGGGCGGTCAATATCTTGCAGAGACTCCGGCTCACATTGAGGCTCAAATTGCTCATAGAGAGGTTTCCCTCATGCGTGAATATGAATCCCACATGGACAAGAAATTGGTTGCAAACCCCTTCTGGGGAGTTTGAATTCTCTTGGCCCGTGACATCCAAGCTAGGCACCAGCTAGCTCATGGCATTCGGGAGGCTATACAGATTATCAAAGGTGATCAGAAGACCAATGCGGCTGGAGTTCGATGCTCAAATCGGCACTTAAGGACTACCTGGATCTCACTAGGGATCCTCCTCGGGAGGAAACAATGTCTCCAAGGAGGGAGCCCCCGACTCCCTAATTAACTTTGCTGGTCTTCCGTCCTGCGGTTGGTTTTCAGTTGGCCACTGGTTTTTGTTTCTGCTTGTTCATTTTGTGGCTTTTTATCATCTGCCCCTGGTATAGTCAGTCTCTGCGCAAACTCGGGTTAAGTAATGGGAATATTTTGTTCTGGGGGTCATTAGGCCAGGGCTCTCTGTTTGTTTTTTTTATAGACTATCTTCTGAAAATTCGACCATGTCGAGGATCGCCTATGGGGTATGAGCAGGGGCTCGCTCGTCTGTATTTTTACTCTGTATTATTATTCAGTTTTCAGTAATAGAAGGTGCTACAACTTACTTACAAAAAAAAACTGTAAAATTCTTTTGGCAAGTTTATTCATAAAATGTAGAAGATTTTCCAGCATTAACAAGCAGAAATCTACTGGCACAGACCCTCATTTATAAAATTTCACGCCCACCAAAATACTGTGTCCCCATGATAACAACCAAATGTGCAGACAAAGAAAACGTTACCCCCAACACATTGAACTTCTTGCAATAGACAGGGCATCTGCGTTCTCAACATTTTATTTTTCATTTGTGATAAATGTCCCACATGCAAAGAGTGAAAGGAGTTTGAGTAGTTTAAATATACAGATGTTCACAGCACATGCCGACATGTGGTGCATGCCTTTGGCTCGTTGGATCTTTCCTTTATTCTTCATGTGGGCGTTTCTTTGTGGCTTGACTCTCAAGAATTTGTTTGGACATGACTCTCACTTGACTTGGAATGATATTGGTGTTGGATAAAGGCAAGAACCTTTTTACATAGCCAAAACAAATAACCTAAGCTTTTAAAAATGGACTTACATGGATTTTGGAATAGGACAAAACCATTTTTTTTTAAATAACCAAATCATAATAAAAACAAATATAAAATATTATTTTAAATCTATAAAATAATGTATTTTTATATTTATTTTTATAGTTATATATATTTTTAAAGTATTTGGTTTAATTATGAAACTTGGTAAAATAAGGCTTCGTAAATATGAGACTTAATTATCATGAGATATTTTGGCTTGGCATCAACAATGCAAATGACGGCGAGACTCATCAAATGGTAGGTTAATGAAGACTTTGGCAAAGCTTGGCGATGACTTGAGGCAAGACTTGGAGACTTTGGTAAAAATATCATTGGATGTTTGAACTTTCGGTAGTGAAAATTGGGGTCTATCTTTACAGGCGCGCTGCCGGAATCTGAAAATTTTGATGAGGCAGATTCTGGTACCAACATCTGGCTTTGGTTGGGGATGGAGTCCTCCCTGCGAGGCTCTAAGAATATGTAGACTAAGTGCCTTGATCCTGAAACCATCTCTAACATCTGCAACCTGTCATGCTTATTTTTCATTGCAAACCAAAGCTGTAATATACTCTGCTCATCAAGATCTAAAAGGACCTTGTTCTGCAAATTGAGGCTACTCTGCAACTGAAAATAAGAAGCACCAGTGCTCCATTGGGATGGAGTATTATTCAATTTAACCATTCGACTGCATATCACTAAGAACCACTTGCAAACTGAATTCAAACTGAAAGCTGGATGCTCAAATGCGAGCTTATTTATTTACACTTTCGACATTTACCAGCAGCGTCTATCTTGATCATGCAAAGGAAAACTTCTAATGTAGCCAATTAAGTGTTTGTTTGCTTAAGATATTTTCTTTCTTGCAACTATGTGAAAAGATGTAAAAAGAATGTGACAATCGGATCAAGAATTCCACAGGAAAGTTATACTTACTGTTGCAATCTGGTTTAATCCCAAATGCTACAACATTGGAATATTTTGAAAGGATTGTCTCCATATAGATGGCCACGGGATCTTGAATAACATGAAACATTTGCAACTGATCTATGAGATCAAGTTGCTCTTTTGAAATTTTTACTTCAATACTGACAACTATGGGCTCGATTATTTATGTAATCTGCTAGCCATTATTTGGTGAAGAGGAAGACTTGGAAGATAGTTCTAGTAACTTTCCCTTATTTCCTTCCAATAGATCAGACCTATAGTTGTCATACATAAGCTTAGTGTTGAGAAATTCCAAAGGTGTTGATTTAGAGCATTGCTCTTCTAAATCATCTGGGTACTCATCATAAACAAGCTGATCCTTAAACATTTATGCATCTTGAAACTCAAAATTTCCTGTTTGATTATGATCTTGGAAAAAAAATGGCTCGTGGGAAGCTTGATCTTCGTTAACATATGGGACAACAATTGCATCATACTCATGACTACTAGAAACATTTGGATCAGTGACAAATGCATCTACCGTTTTGATATCACAATCATCATGATATTCATGATTGGCATATTTTTTGTATAACAAATCGAACTCCATACAACATTCTTCATAAAGAAGATCAGTCGAATACCTCTTTTTGCAATAATTATTAAATGCAGAATGGAAGTCTTTCAATGAATGAATACTAGCAGTAGGGAGAGCATTACACCACTCATGGGCATGTCCTTCTAAGGAAAATATGAACATTTTAATCAAGAGATCTTCATGTATAACTTTCAACTTAAGCATGCACTCGTGAAAATCTAATAAAAACTCAGCTAGCACTTCCCAATCCTCACCTCTAAACCTAGGAAGGTAGCCTTCCCATTCACTTCTATGAAGCACAGGATTAGGAAAACCAGATATATTTGTGAAATCACAAAATTCATACTTCTAAGCAAGAATCTTGTCCATTTCAAACTAGTGAGGTCGCCAATATATTTTTCTCTGATGAATTTGGAGTCGCCAGGTAGAAAATAGCAGTCAAGCTAGTGTCCTTCTCCTGTCTACCATCAAGAGTTGGATCTGATCGTTGTCGTTCTCCCAGGGAAGCTAACCTTCACTTTCATTCCCCGGCAACGACACCAAAAGATGTGTGTGCTAAAATATGCACTTCGACTGCTGAGAGGGCATGGCTAGCGCATCTTAAGCTCTAGGGATGAATAAAATTTGAATGGGTTGGTTAGGCCCAAAGGAAATCCAGGAAACGACTCAATAAGGATTATGATCAGTGAAGGGAACGATTAACACATGTTAAAGGAAATCAAGTACATTACAAGTTGAGTTTGAGTTTGTATTCGGTGGATGAATGGATGAAGAAAATAGGGAAAGACTATGAAACCACTAAAAGCAGACAATTACACAGCCTAGATATGAACACAACCATCAAAGACTCTGTCTGAGTTGTACACAAAAATGACTGAATGAACATGAATAATATCAATTATAACTGATGATGAAGCAACTAGCAAGAACTCTTCATAGAAGATGAAGCACTTAAGCGAAAACTCTTCATAGAAGATGAAGCAAAGTAGACAAAAGCTCCTCAATACATAATATCATTATGCATTAAATCACGAGAGGAAATAGATATGAAATAAATAGAGGAAATCACATAAGCTTACAAGATACTGTCATGAGTCTTCAAAAGCGTTGTCTCATTGCATTAACTGATCAAAAAGATTTTAAAATTTGCATACACAGGAATTTCACTTCAAGAGTCAACAACCGTCCTCTTGGCTGGAACCCCCCGCTATTTACATTAAAAATGATAAGCTTTTATAGAAAATACAAAAAACAAGTTGTTTCCATCTTTTGGGAATCGAGTCTATCTAAATATAAATGAGATCTAAGTTTAATCACAAAAAATATGGAAGGACTATGTTCAATTGCCAATTGATCCTTCGACTCCTGGTCCAATTCTTGATAATCTGGGATTTTTTGTTGACATATGGACTTGCAATTCATCGATTGGTTGGAAAATTACCTCGAAGGATACTAACAATACTGATATTCTTATTTTGTTGTCTAGAGTGCATTCAAATTCTGAAATGTTGGAAATCCTCTACCACCGGTTAATTGCTATATTTATGCTTTGAAAGGCTAGGACTGAATTTAACAACTGCTGCTGAGTTTTCCATTTCATTGATAGACACGTGAAGACATATCAAGCACTTGATGAAAGATCCAATCATAACTTGAGAGCCTACATAGAATTTATAAAAATATAAAAACACCTTCTCAAAGATGCTATGTATAAAAATATAAAAACACCTTCTCAAAGATGCTCTGGCTGATGATGGATCTATAGATGCCAAAAGCTTACTGGTGTCTTCAAATACTTTCCTCAAAGCGCCCAAATATGAGTTCTCTTGGCTTCTTTCTCATTGAATAAAGAGATGTTTCTCATTTTCCAAATGAAATAGCAAAGAGTGAAACTCCTCCGTAATTTATCATCAATAAAACTGAAAAATTATACGTCACTTCAAAGTAAACAAAAAGGTGCTACAAATTCTACATTTACTGTATTTAAGATAACAATTCCTCTAATGCATTATGATCAACTGTAAAACTCTTTTGGAAAGTTTCTTCATAAAATGTAAAAGCTTTTCCATCATTATCAAGCAGAAATATAATGGCACCGATCCTCATTTATAAAATTTCACACCCACCAAAATATTGTGTCCCCACGATAACAACCAAATGTGCAGACAAAGATAACCCCCAACACATTGAACTGATTGCAATAGACAAGGCATATGTGTTCTCCACATTTTATTTTCATCTGTGATAATTGTCCCACATGCAAAGATTGAAAGGAGTTTAAGCAGTTTAAATATACAGATGTTCACAGCACATGCCGATGTGTGGTGCATGCCTTTGGCTCGTTGGATCTTGCCTTTGTCCTTCATGTGGGCGTTGCTTTGTGGCTTGAATCTCAACGATCTGTTTGGACATGACTCTCACTTGACGTGGAATGATATTGGCGTTGGATAAAGGAAAGAACCTTTTTACATATCCAAAAAAATAACCTAAGCTTTTAAAAATGGACTTACGTGGAGTTTGGAATAGGACAAAACCATTTTTTTTTTAAATAACCAAAACATAATAAAAGCAAATATAAAATATTATCTTAAAACTATAAAATAATTTTAAAATAGTATATTTTTATATTTATTTTTAGAGTTATATATATTTTTAAAGTATTTGGTTTAATTATGAAACTTGGTAAAATAAGGCTTCGTAAATATGAGACTTAATTATCATGAGAGATTTTGGCTTGGCATCAACAATGCAAATGATGGTGAGACTCATCAAATGTTAAGTTAATGAAGATTTTGGCAAATATTGACGATGACTTGAGGCAAGACTTGGAGACTTTGGTAAAAATATCATTGGATGTTTGAACTTTCGGTAGCGAAAATTGGGGTCTCTCTTTACAGGCACGCTGCCGGAATCTGAAAATTTTGATGAGGCAGATGTTGGTACCAACATATGGTCCAATTCTCTTTTCCAGATATCGACATGTACTTGCTCAATACTCCCACAGCATGGGGAATATCAGGTTGTGTATAGACCATAACATACATTGGACTACCCACAACACCAACATATTGCACATGTAACATGTACTAAATTTACCTTGACTGGTTTACTTTCCTACATGTTGAAACATTTCATAATTGTCTCAACATATTTACTTTGACTTAACTAGAGCCTTCTACCTGCACGATCTCTTTGAATTTCCATTCCAAGAATGAAATTTGATACTCTGAGATCCTTCATGTCGAACATGGAGGATAACTACAGTTTCACCTCTTTTATCAAATCCATGTTATTCCCAACCAACAACATGCCGTCAACATACATAACTACATATATGAAATGACCACTGACTTTATTCCCATACACACAGTGATCATCCTAACTTCTCACAAACCTAAACTTATGGATATACATATCAAACTTTTGATACCACATCCTGGGCGATTGCTTTAAACCATAGAGAGACTTCTTGAGTTTACATACCAACTCCTTTTCTCCTTCCATTGAAAAACCTTCAAGACGCTTCATATAGATTTCTTCTTCAAGATCACCATAAAAAAATGTTGTATTTACATCCATCTGTTCCATCTCAAGATCCAATTTTGCAACTAAAGGCATTAGTACCCTTATGGAAGTTATCTTAGTAACAGGTGAGAAAATTTTATCGAAGTCAACTCCCTCAACTTGGGAATACCCTTTCTCTACTAGTCGACACTTGGACTTCTTGACTTGTCCTTCTACATTCAACATTTTATTGAACACCCACTTACTACTGATGATTTTCCTTCCATTTGTTAATCCAACTAGATCCCATGTTTCATTCTTCTTCAAGGGCTCCATTTCTTCTTCCAATATTGCCCTTTTCTAGAGTTTACCCTCTTTTGATTTGATCGCTTCCTTTACTGACCCGAGATCATCTTATATGGTAGAAAACACAAAAGCGGAGTGAAATTTGAGTGGATTATACCTTTTTGGTTGTTTCCCTGCTTGACAAGACCTCCTGGAAATAGGAGTCTATTGTTCCACCTCTTCATCAAATTCAGTCTACTCACCTAAGTCCAAACTTTCGTCATTCGGTTCAAACTCTTACTTTCCTGGTTTTTCTCTTTTATCCTCTTTATTCCTAGAAGTTCCTCCAACTTCTCTAAAGATCACATATCAACTATAAACTATCTTCCTTGTCACTAAGTTCCATTGCTTACACCCTTTCACTCCATCATTGTACCCGATGAAGATTCACTTCTTTGACTTGTTTTCAAGTTTAGTTCTTTTCTCCTTTGGGATATGCACAAAGGCATCACACCCAAGAACTCTAAGATGTGTAATATAGAGTTTCTTACCATCCCATGCCTCATATGGAATCTTGTCGACCAAATCCTCCATTGATGACCTATTCACCAAGTAGCACACCGTATTGATTTCCTCTACCCATATTTTGTGTGCAACTCTTGTACTATTGAGCATGATCCTCACTTTATCCATCAATGTTCTATTCATTTTTTCAGCAACTCCATTCTTTTGAAGCATGAATGGAGTTGTGTTTTTTCGAGCTATATTGTGTTGTCTGCAAAAGTGTTCGAACATTTTTCCACATAATACTCCTCCATTATCAGTTCTCAACACTTTGGTATTTTTACCAATCTAATTCTCCACAAGATATTTGAACTCCTGAAACTTTTCAAAAACCTTATATTTCTTCCTTAAAAAATGCAACCATGTCATTATGGAGAAATCATATATGAAAGAGATGTAATATTGATATCCTCCTAGTGAAGGGACTAAAATAGGTCCAAACACATCACTGTGTATTACCTCTAGTATTTAGTTATCCCTAGTAGCACCATATGAGAACCTTACACAACTTTGTTTACCATAAATACAATATTCATAGAAGTTGACTTCTTCAAAGCAATCAAGGAGACCTTCGACCATACCTTTACTGTGCATAGCACAGAGACTTTTCTCACCTATATGTCCCATTTGTTGATGCCACAGCATGGTCGAGTTGGCTAGACAAGAATATAAGGTGATGGACTCTAGACATACCGAATTAGCACTTTCGTTAATGTCTGTTCTTCCCAATAACTTATACAAGGTTCCAATCCAAACTCCCCTCATCAGTACCATCGCTCCTCACACCATCTTTCATGTATCTTTCTCAAATACAGACTACAAACTTGCATTTCCCATCTTACTTAATGAGATCAGGTTTTGAGACAAGCTTGGGATATGTAGAACCCATGGAAGTGTTCATAATCTTCTATCTTTGAGTTTCAATCAAACTTTACCTCATTCAACTATCATGGTCCTTGAATCATCTCCCAGTAGAACATCACCACCATCGATCTTCTCAATTTTACAGAACCACTCTCTATGAGGTGTCATATGATATGAAACACCAAATTCAATCAACCAAGAATATCAATCCAACTGTGTACTTGTGGAGGCCAAATACACATCTCCTTTCTCTTCTTATGAATACTTACCAGCATTTGACTAACCTTCCTTAGACCCTTTTCCTTTCTCAACTTCCATCAACTTGCAGTTCTATCTAAAATGTTTGACTTTACTACATCACCAACATGTTTTTGTCCTTGGAGCATGAGAACTAGTCTTCAATCTACCTCTAGACTTCGACCTTCAACCAGAGGTTTTACCTTTTCCTCTGTCTATTGATCGAACTCTTACCATCAATGCTTCATGGATCACTCCTTCCATTTCTTTTTCATCTCTTCTCTTTTGACAATAGAGATGCGACTACATCATCGATATTCAGTGTGGTATTATTGCTTCCAATATCCACGACCAGGATATCCTGTAACGCCCGCCTTAGCACTTATGATTGGTTAGACTATTGAGATTAATGTTTGTTTAAACTATTGAGACTTATGACTGACTTGACTATTGAGGGCACTAAATTGAAGTGACCCGGTTTTATAAAACTTAGATCATGGAAATTGCTTTGGAAACTATCATATGAAATGGAAATGATTAGATGAATGTTGAAAATGCTTTATAATGAAAATGATGAAAATGCTCGACTGACTGAGAAATGATTAGATGAATGTTGAAAATGCTTTATAATGAAAATGATGAAAATGCTCGACTGACTGAGAAATGATTAGATGAATGTTGAAAATGCTTTATAATGAAAATGATGAAAATGCTTGACTGACTGAGAAATGATTAGATGAATGTTGAAAATGCTCTATAATGAAAATGATGAAAATGTTCGACTGACTGAGACATGATGATAAATGATGAATAATCTATATGCTCGATTGACTGAGATACTAGAATGAATGATGGAAATATTTTATAGTGCAGCGCTACTAATGTGCGCTTGAGTGTATGCAGTGGCAGGTAAGACGATTTACCGACTGACCCACAATGGAATTATAGGGTTCGTAAGGACAGAAAGAACACATAGGAGTACGACGACAGACTGTCGACCCTAAGATAGCAATCCACGCACGGGTAGGAAGTCGTTTCAGCTCACCTGGGGAAGCGTGTGTTGTACGGGCGAGGCCATAACGACTTGGTCACGTACGATGAGTTGAGGGACGCGTGATAAGGAGGACCTTATCCCTTGGCAACCCTTAGTCTCCAAGAAAGCGTAGTTGGAAGGTCGCGGTAAATAATCCCGATCGCTACTCAGTACTCCCCATAAGAAGAATGAAATGGAACTGTCGGAAGGACCCGCCGAAGAGGTATCTAGACAAGAACGGGAAGAAGTTATCTAATGAAAATATACAAATTGAAATTACATTAAAGGAATGAATTAATTTATCTTGAAGGAAATTATAATTTTAAAAAAAAAATAAATTTACTCATTTTATTTTAATTTTATTTACTTTGAAAAGAAGAAAATTTAAATTAGAATGGAGTTTTATTAAACGAAATATTCTTGGAATATCTTAATCCTTTTATCTTAATTTTATTTTGAAAAAGAAGTCCTAAATTTTATTTATTTTAAAGAAGAAGACTTAAAGTAAAGTAGAGTTTTATTTTCATATATCATTCCTTTTTAAAAAAATTAAAAAGGAGAAAACTTAAAAATATATATAGTGGAGTCTTATTAAAAAGATGAATGTAGAAAATATCGTTTCTATTCACTGGGAGTTTTATTTAAAAAGGGATGTTTTGAATAAAACTAGTTGTCAAAATAGAAACACCCACCTTGCATTGATTTAGGAATTAAGTGCACACTCAAAATAGAAACACACACCTTGCACTGATTTAGGAATTAAGTGCACACTCAAAATAGGAGAGACACTTCTAATTTGGGAGTGAATTCTAATAAATTACTAAATTAAATGAATGATGTGCATGTGGAGACACATGGCACACAGGCTTCTGTTATAAAAAGAGAGAGGAGAAGGAGAGAATGATCTATTGCTCCCTAGTGCTGGATGGGCACCGGAATCGAGAATCGGTTTATGATTTTTGTGAGTTGGGCTTAACTTGATCGGGGATTGGGAGATCCCACCGGAAAGTTTGTTTGTGTGTTCTTACGACCCCATCAGCTCGGGGGTTCGAGGTGAAAGAGAATAACCCTGATACGGTAGGGAGGTCAACTGAGGGGTTGTCGGTATCTTCGTCAATGTTGAACTGCTCGGGAGAGCTGATTCAGCCGCTCCTACAACTATCTACTCCATCCCGGATTCGACAAGCGAATCAGGTTCCAGCATCTTAAAGTTTTACTTCTGTGTCGATTTACCATTTCTGTGTAATATTTCGGTTTATGTGACGGGTTGTAAGTTCTATGAATTATTTCATTTTCTGTATAAATATGAAATCTCATAAATTTATAATCATATTTCTTCCATTGAAAGTTCGTAGATCAGTTTTTAAACAAAGTTTGTTTTACATTCCAATATTGAGATGTATACTCTGATTTCTTGTCCTTTCAATGCATTCTATAATGATAGATTTCTGTATCTTGAACTGGGGAATGTCGAACTCTATAAATCGCTGCTTTTTTGTTAAAAACTCTGTATACTCTGTTTTAGTTTGAAATTCTTTTGAGATCACTGCATTCCTCATTGATGAGAAGGGATCCACTCTTCCAATTACTATTTCGATTTAAATCTTCTTCTTTGTCATTTGCATGGCGACCGATCTACACGTGGGTGTTGTTTTTAATGCAATATTATTTCCTTGAATCGTAACACCAATTGTATTTGTCTTTTAAAAATCTTTGTGTTTTTGTTGAACGGCGATTCCAGAAGTTGCAGTATGATTTTTTTATTTTATTTTTTTAAATAATTGAGGAATTAGCCGCATCCTCCCTCCGAGCAGCGTCGATTGGGCAGGGTGGGATACAAACCGTAGGCCGGGTTCACCAGCGAGTGAGAAGGCAGGGACGAATTCAGAGATACCACGGACGAGTCCAGCAATTAAACCATAGAGGGAGCAGGAGTAGAACCCTGGTCTCTATCGTAATAACCATGAGAACCAGCCACGGAGTCCGGAGCCTCAGCCCCAAGTTGCAGTATGATTATGTATGCTTACTTAAAAATTCTGTATGTCTAATCTGAATTTTGAAAGGGCATTTCCTGGTCCATAGTCGTGATGACTATCGCTCACTTAAAACCTTGTGTTCATTTTCTTATTCAAGGAGCGTTACCAACCCGTAAATCTGATGGTGACCGGGTCTGTAAAATCTCTGCGAATCCCAAAACTAAACTTAGTTATAGGAATTCTCATTTTAATTATTATATGCACCTTGTCTTCATAGAAATTGAAGTTTTAAATATTACACTTTGGGAATAATTGCATTAATAGACCCATGTTATAATTGTTATTATAATTTACGCATTTAAAGTTTCATGTTCATTGAATAAAAGATTAAGATTAAGATAATAAATTAAATAATGAAGACTTCATATTTTATGAATATGGTATATGTATTGAAGAATAAATATTTATATCCATGAAAGGGTAGGGATATAATTTATATGTTTAGAGTTTCATGTATTTTTACAAAAGATTAGGAATATAAAATCATATTTATGGGAGATTTCACTTTGATTGTAAAAGCTTGTGAATATGAGTTATGTATTGAAGATGTCATATATAATTGTGAAAAGAGTTTTAAAATAAATAAAAGTTATGTTAGATTGTAGAAAGTATTTCTTTTATGAGTTTTTAAAAATAGATAAAAGTTATGTTTAAATTGTAGGAAGTAATTCATGTATATGTTGGGAATATGTTTACTCTGAGTCAATAGGAAAAGGAACTTCTACAAATGCTTCTTCCATAATTATGTTGTAGAAATAGTATGATTACATGCTTAAAAATCAACTTTATTGCACATTAGCTCAGTAGAATTACTTGTGAATTTTTGTTATAGATATAAGTCTAAAAAAAAAAAAATCAACACACCTAAGGAGGAAGGTCCTTACATATCCGAGGAATTCAGTAAAGAACACAATAAATTGATGCATTTCTTATCCTCGGTGATTTTAATATCCATGGAAAACAAATTGATAATAAGAGTTTTGAAAGTGTTTAGGTGCTCTGTAACTAATTCACCTTCACCCATCCTCAGAAGATATAGCTTCTTCCGAAGAAACAACTTGCTAACCAGATATTTCTATTGGTACAATTTTCCCAACTTTTCCCACAACTTATTTGTAGTTTCTTATTCTAAGACATTTAGGAATATATAATATAAAAAAAAATGTAGATTTTACTCCTTGTATTTATTTCTATCTTCTATTAGTATTCTTTTGAAACGCTTATTGGAGTCGTTCCTAGGTTGACTGCAATCCATTGTTCACGATCTACAAGGAGACCCCCATCTTAAGCTTCTAAAGATCAAAAAAATTTCCATTAAACTTTTCAATTTATATCCTCGACGTGTTAACCATTCTAACTATGAATCAATGCTTCTGACAGACTCCCACTATAACAAGTATTCCACGGATCCATAATGAAGCTAAACAATCAACAACAAAGCTGACCCCTGCAGTCAAATATAGCTTTGATACCAATTGTGGGGTCTTAATACCAATTACAACAGTTTTTCAAATTGATTCATACAGTTAAACATGTTAAACATAAGACAATGGCACACAACAAATCAACACATTACATATAAAATGCCCTAGAAACCTCTCTCCTAGAGGAAAACTAGAAAACCATTAAGCTTTCACTCATCTATTAATCAAACACTCAAAATAGGTGTTTACAACCGTGACTTGCTGGACCAAAAATCACAATTCATTACATGATCATGCTACACACTACTTCTAATAGTATAGGACATCATGCATAGCCATTTTATCTTATTTATAGATAGATATAACCAACTGCTCATTAATGACAATCCATAACTTCCTAACCACTTTCGGTTATTATGTTACAGTTGAATTGACTGAGTTAACTTTGGTTGGTTTTCCATTGATATTTCGGTTTTTTTGTCGACTAGTCATTTTCCTTTTGACCAAATAAATATTCTGGTCGATCGACCAACCAGATTTCCACCATTTGTCGCCTCCAACTCCAGTCGACTTAAAATAGTCAACTATCAACTTTTGGAGTCGATGCACATGCAATGAATATAACATTCCCAACATGAGGGAGGGATGAAAGGAAACTTGTAAAGGTTCCACCACGTAGAGAAGGAGCAACATAAGGAGGTGCGAGGAATCGAGAACTAGAGGAATAGCAAAGGAGGATAGAAAAGCTAGAAAACAAAAGGCTTGGGGATACTAAAACATATTCAAAGTTGGAAAACAAGCCTAAAAAGGAGTGAAATGTTGAATAAGTAGGCACAACATTACGTTTGATATCATTTTTGAAAGACATAGGTAGTGTAAAAGTGGAAGTTTCATGCTATGATGGTAGTTTCAAAGTTGATACTCTCATTGACTAGATAAGGGAGCTCAAAAAATATTTTGAGTATGAAAATGTTTAGGATCCCAATCAAGTTCGATTCGCCATGAAAAAGCTAAAGGGTCATGTTGCACTCTGGTGGGATATGCTACAGAAATACAAGGTAGACAATCGATAGGAGAAAATTAGAACTTGGAGGAAGGTGGTTAGTGAAATCAAGGAGAAATTCCCACATATAGATTACCAATAGAATTTGTGTAAGCAAGTGCAAAACTTAATGTATAAAAATACATATGTTTGTGAATATACTGAGGAATTTTTCAAACTGGCACTTAGATCAAGGATAAAGGAATCATAAAATCAAAGAGTGGAGAGATATGTGAATGGGTTGAAATATAATATTGAGGATGAGATGAGTGTGCATTACTTTCATAATGTAGATGAATCCTATTGAGTTTCTTTGAAAGTGGAACAAAAGATTGATAGAAGATTATGATATAAATTCCAAGGAAAAAGACCTAGAGGCAGAGGAAGAGTAAGTGTTGCTAGAAGCAATGAAAAGGAGGATGGAGAGAGAATCAGCTAGAATACAAGAGGAATAAATGGAATGGGGAGAGGTAGAGGATTTGGAAGATGTAAGTATGTGATCACTTGTTTTAGATGTGGAATAGAAGGTCACAAGGCTTAGGAATGTCCAGAAAAGCAAAACATCAGGAGAATAAATGAGGCCAAAACACAGGTTACCGAAGAGGATGGGGCAACATTTGTTGGCAATAGTGTGGAAGTGATTCAATAGGATGAAGGAGAGAAATTATGTTTAGAATAGTGCTACTCTATGTTTTTGTACACAATAGTTACCAGTAGCAAACAAAAGACATCATATATCACATGAGAACATATATGAATAAAATAAGTAATGGTGGAACCGGGGATAAGTAGCATTATATTATCATATAATCATCTAGTCATACATAATGTCTTGCATATCCATGCTTATATATATTACATCCAAGGAGGGGGGGTTACAATCTCCATAACTATCAGTCGGTCGACCCACTAGATTGGTCAACTGTCGTGACTGACCAAATCGACCGGTTGTTACATTGATCTAGTTGTCTAGGACGACTAACTCCTCCAACATCTCCCACACCCTAAAACTTTATTCACCCCGAAGAATATGGACAAAAAGAAAAAAAATTAATACAAAAATGTTTACAAAATACAAAAAAAATATTTTGACTTATATATTTGCTCCTCAGCTGATATGAATACTAGACTATTCTTCAGGATGTTGCTCTGTCAATTGTTGGGTTGTTAATGTACTTGGATTGAAGAAATAGAATTATGGTCTAGGTGGAGATGGAATCTTATGTTCTTCCCTTGGTCTATTATTTTTTGTACAAGTTTGGTGTATTAATGGAGCAATTTGTTGTAATTGTTCTTTGAATGCTTTCCAAATTTCAATCTCATGTTCACACATGATAGATGTTCTCTTCATTTCTATTAAGTACTTTATCTTGTCTTCTAATGATGCATTCTAGATATCTTTAAATTATGTGTTGTACTATGCCTACATTTTATTTATCTACCTCAAGGACTCCCATATTTGTTTGGATGATCTTGAGGATGAGTGTGTTGCATTGCTTCCTTCCTTAAACCATTGTGCTTCTTGTGTTTTCCAATATTTTAGCTTAACTTATTCTTATGTAATATGCTTTATGAGTTGTGATCTTTCATCAGTTGTAGGTGCAAGGTCTTCCAACTTTGACAGTTTTTCAATCAGGAACTCTTTCTCATTTATAATGTTACAAATTTTTGCAAAGTATGATGGCCAACTATTGAGTGTATTTCAATATTATCGGCTCTTCTTCTCTTGCTACTTCCATTTTCTTTTTGAGTTCTTCAAAATTTTCATGTGTTGGTTGTAGTATGGTTTTTGTTTGATCCAACTTTAACTTTTCATTTTCTATTAATAGTTGTTTCTAATTATGAATTTTGTTTCTAAGAAGAATCTTCAATCTATCAACTTGATCAGAAGAAGGGTCATGTAGTGTTATTCCAAGTTCTTGTTCAGCCCATAGTCAACAAGTTTCCCAACCTCTTTCTTCTTTTTGTATTCTGTCTTTGAGTTGTTTTCTTGCATTGTTACATCTTTTGTTTTATTATTTAGTCATTGATTTATGCAGATCATATATTTCCTTGTTGGGTGCATTCTTTGGGTTGAACTCGACTTAAGGATGGTCAACTTGTTCCCCTTATACCTTAAATGATTGAAATAATTTTTTCCCTTTGCCTTGTTCTTTTTCCTTCTTACTCTTTCATTGTGTTTTTCCTTTTTTGTATCCTTGTGTACCTCTACATCTGGTTGATCTTTTATTTGTTCATGTGATTATGTTTGTTGTTCCTATTGAGTATGTTAGGCTGACTATTCTTGTTTCTCTTTATTGGGTCTTAATACCGATTACAACAAGTTTGAAAATTGATTCATATAGATAAACACATTAAACATGAGACAATGGCACACGACATATTTAATTAAATACACATAAATTACCTTGGAAACCTCTTTGCTAGAGGAAAACTATCAAACCAGTGAAATTCTGGTCATCTATTAACCAAACACTCAAAATAGGTGTTTACAATCGTGACTTGCTAGACTTCAAATCACACTTCATTACATGATCATGCTACAAACTACTTCTCATAGTACAGTACATCATGCATAGCCATTACATCTTATTTATAGATGCAATACAACCAATTGCTCATTAATGACAATCCATAACTTCTTAACCACTCTCAGTTATTTTGTTATAGATGACTTGGCTGGGTCAAATTTGGTCAATTTCCCATTGAGATTCTGGTTGTTCCATCAACTTCACATCAACCAGTCATTTTCTTTCCCACCAAAAAACTATTTTGGTTGATCGGCCAACCGTAGACTTTCGACGTTCGTCGCCTTCGACTCTAGTTGACCTAAACCAGTCAACTATCGACTTTTCCATTTGATTTATATGCAAATAATATAGCATTCACCACATTCTCCCACTTGTTGTATTCTTTGCATAAACATGAGATTCCAAACTTAAGTTAATTCAAGCAGAGATAACAAGCCCATATTTTCCCTACACTAGGAAAACTTATAAGTGATTACCGACTTTGTTAATGAGTCTGCAACATTCTTCACTGTATCTACATTTTCTAGTAACACCTTCTACTTCTCCACCATATTTATCACAAAATGGTATTGAACATCAATGTGTTTTGTCTTTGGATGATATGCTAGATTCTTTTCTAGGAAGATTGCATTATAGTTGTCACAATCCAACCTAACAACATGTTGTTCAAACCCAACATTTGAACACAACCTCTGCAACCAAATGACTTCCTTACATGCATGATTAGGTTCCATGTATTTAGGCTCAGTATTTGGTACTGCAATGATTGATTATGTTGTTCTCTTCATCCAAATGACTGCTCTACCGAATAGTTTGAACATATATGCACTGGTCAACCACCTGTTGTTGATGTCTCCAACCAAGTCAAAATCGAAAAAACCATGTACATTTATTTCTAAGAGGAACTTTCAGCAATTAAATGATGAAAATGCACGATATATCAGAAATAGCAGAACACAAAAGGAATTTATTGATCGCAGGCCACTTCGAGGGGGAAACCTCCTTTGAGCAAGCTCAATACAAATAACTCGTGGATGCCTTCCTTGGCCTCAACACATACTTATATACTAAGTCTAAGCTAAACAACTATTACTCCCCATGAATGTGGGATAATACAATATAATCATGGGATGACTTACAAAGCATATGCGTCCATAAACAATATACTGACAATGTGGGATAATACAATATACTCACGGGATGACTTACAAAGCATATGCGTCCAACAACAATATACTAACAAAGTAAAGAGAAGGGTTGACACGGGTTCCTAACATCCCCTCTCCCTTAGAAAAAGCTTTTTCCTCAGAGCTTTAGATATGGAAATTGTTGTTGAATATAAAGGAGTGGTTCCCATGTAGCATCCTCTGGTTGCATTCCATGCCATTGAATTAATACCTATGTGATGGATTGAGAGCGAAGCTGATGAGTGTGCCTATTGAGAATGGCTTTCGGCTCCAAAATGATGGATCCTTCATTTATCCAATTCTGGTAAAACAGTTTTTGCTCTGATGTTGGTGCCAAGAAATTTCTTTAGACAAGAGACATGAAATACTAGATGGATGCAGGAATAAGGAGGAAGTTCCAATTTATAAGCAACAGACCCAATCTTCTAAAGAACCTTATATGGCCCATAGACATTTGGAGCCAGCTTATGATGTCCTTTGAGTTTTAGGGAGGATTGCTTGTAAGGTTGTAGACGAAGAAAAACCATATCACCTACTTGAAAAGTGCGCTCAGAACAGTGTCGATCGGATTGTTGCTTCATTTGATTTCTTTCCATGTGAAGATTGTCCTGCAAAATGCGAAGAATCTGATCTCGGGTTCAAAGAACCATGTCAAATTCCTGTACTGGTGAACCGTTGGGGGTGTATGGAAGAAGCACTAGTGGTTCCTGACCATAGACTGCTTCATATGGAGTCAGTTTAGATGCAGTATGGTAGGAGGTATTGTACCACCATTCAGCAAGAGGGATCCACTTTTCCCATTGATGCTATTGTTCAGAGGTGAAGCAATGAAGATAAGTTTCCAAACATTTGTTGATAACTTCAGTCTGACCATCTGTTTGTGGGTGATACCCTGAAATCATCTTTATTTTGGTGTCAGTGTGGCAAAATAGTTATGTCCAAAAATGACTGGTGAAAGTTGCATCGCGATCTGAGACAATGGAAGAAAGGATTCCATGAAGACAGAAGATCTGGTCCAAGAAAATCAGTGCGACTAAGGAGGTGGTATAGGGATGGATGAGGGAACAAAAATGACTATATTTGGAGAGGCGATCAACCACAACCAAAATCATTGTCTTCCCTCCAGTTTTAAGGATCCCTTCAATGAAATCCATAGAAATATCTATCCAAATCCATGTAGGGATGGGAAAGGGTTCGAGAAATCTCGGAAGGAGTGTCATTTCACCCTTATTGCACTGGAAGGTATCACATTCAACCACCATCTGTTGAATTGTCCTTTTCATTCCCTTCCAAAAGAAGTTACGTTGTGCCCGCTCATACGTTTTGAGGAATTCAGAGTGCCCTGTCGATGGAGAAGCATGGAGTTCATAGAAGATATCCTGTTGAAGATCTGTGCTCTGGGGAAGCACTAGGATACCTTTGTATCTCAGGGAAGCACCATCCCAAGAGTAATGTTGTACAACAGAAGGTTTGTTGGCAAACTGTTGGATGATTGGAGATAATGAGGAGTCATTGACATAGCCCTACTGAACAGATTGCAACCAATTTGGAACAGGCATAAAAATAGTTGAAAGAGAAACTTGGTCATCAAAAGTGCAAGAAAGAGAATCTGCCACAATATTGTCCTTACCCTTATTTAAGAGACCTCATAGTCATAACCCATGAGTTTTATAGCCCATTTCTGTTGTGCTAGGGAGGAGACCCGTTGTTCCAAGAAATATTTCAGACTCTGGTGATCAGTCTTGATGCAGAAATGATTCCCTAATAGGTATGGTCGCCACTTTTGTACTGCATGCAAAATAGCCATCATTTCCTTCTCATATGTAGAGGCAACTAAATTCTTATCGGAAAAGGATTTGTTGGTGAATTCAATGGGATGTTCATCTTGAAGGATAACATCACCATGTCCATTGTCGCAAGAATCACTCTCAATAGTGAAGGGCTTAGAAAAATCGGGCATAGCTAGAATATGTGTACTACACATAGCTTGTTTCAGTTTGTCAAATGCACACTCAACAACATGTGTCCATGTAAAGAATCATTTTTCAATAGAGTGGTTAATGGAGCTGCAATCTTCTCGAAATCCTTGACAAACTTGCGGTAGTATCCAACCAATCCCAAAAAACCACAAAGGTTCTTGAGTGTCTGAGGATGCGGCCAATTTTTCATGGCATCTATTTTGGCAGGATCCACACGAACCCCTTGTACTGAAATAATATGCCTGAGATACTCTACTTCCTCCTATCCAAAAACACATTTAGATTGTTTGGCATGGAGATGATGATCAGAGAAAATTTGCAGTACAAGATCCAGATGCCGGATATGTTCATCCCATGTTTGACTATAGATGAGGATATCATCAAAGAAAACCATAATGAATTTCCACAAGTAGGGCAGAAATATTTTATTCATCAATGCCTGGAATGTGGAGGGAGCATTAGTAAGGCCAAAGGGCATGAAAAAAAACTCATAGTGGCCATCATGTGTGTGGAAATATGTTTTAGGGATATCATCCTCATGAACCCGAATTTGGTGATCACATAGAACAAAGATCCAACTTGGAGAAAAAATGAGCACTATGAAGCTCATAAAGAAGCTCATCAACAACAGGAATTGGAAACTTATCCTTGATTGTGAGGTGATTAAGTGCTCGGAATTCAATGCAGAGGCACCATGACCCATCTTTTTTTCGGACAAGAAGAATTGGTGAATAAAAGGAACTGGTACTAGGGCGAATAATACCTTGCTTCAATAAGTCCCGAACAAGCATCTTAATCTCTATCTTTTGGTGAAATGGGTAGCGGTAGGGCCTAAATTCCAGGAAGGAGCTGAATACGATGGCCCTCTGGTCTTGAAGGTGGAAATCCCATTGGTTCAACAAAGACACATGCATATCTATCCAAAATTTGTTATAGATCCAAAGGAGTAGTGGAGACCACTGATGGGTGCATCTGAATGGAATGGAGCTGAGCGATGACACCATGTGAATTCTTCTTAAGGATATTTTCCATGCGATGTGAACTGATGATGCTGAGAGAACCTGGTTGTAATCCCGTCAATGTGTTTTTTTTTCCACTGACTGAAAACTGCATCCAAAGTTCAGCAAAATCCCATAAGATGGGGCCAAGTATGCGTAATCATTGAACGCCCAAAACCACATCACATCCACCTAAGGGAAATGAAAACATGTCGGAGTGCAGGTTATAATATCCAATAGAGACACGCACATTACGACACTTCCCCTTGCAAGGTAAGGTTCCCCCATTGGCAATCATGACTTCAAAGTTGGAGCAAGGATGGACAAAACAATCAGCCCGTTTGGCAATCTGAGGGTCAATGAAGTCATGCGTGCTACCAGAATCAATGAGTATTGTAAGAGGGAGTTTCTTGAATTAACCCTTGACCTGCATTGTTTGGGGGGTGGTGAATCCATCTAAAGCATGGATAAATATCTCTGGGTGGTCGTCCTGATAAGGAAGGTCAATAGGCGGTTGTTGAATTTTGACCTGATCATCTACTGTATCCTGAGCTTCTTCACAAATTCCAATTGCAGGCGAAGAGTCCACATCCAAGAGATAGAACTTTTGCTCAACACATCTATGTCTCCGAGTAAATTTCTCATCACAAGTATAACAAAGCCCTTTTTCTCTACATGCCCGCATCTCTGCTTCAGACAAATGCTTGATAGGAGTTTCTCTAGGAGCTAGCGTGATGGGAGGTCGTTGGGAAACCATAGTTATGAATGGAACAAAAGTGTATTTGGAGTGTTGTTGGGATATGATCTTTTCTTCCGCCAACTTATCCAACCCTATGGCTTCCATCATTGTGCTGGGATAGAACATTTTAACCTCAGATCGGATTGCATCCTTTAGACCACTGACAAAACAACTCCTGTAGAATTCATCAGAAAATCTTTCTGTGTGATTGTCTAGTTTCTCAAATTCTCTCTGATACTCTCTCACAGTTCCAATTTGGATAAGTTTAGTGAGTTCTCCTATGAAGTGATCAAAAGCACTAGGACCAAATCGTTTCAAAAGGAGTTGGAAAAAATCTTTTCGTTTTGGCTCTTCATGAGCCTTGATGTACCAACAAAACCATTGAAGGGATTCATGTTCCAAATGAAAGGATGCAAGTGGAACTTTGTTGACATCAAAAGTATTATGTAGACTGAAATATTGTTCTTCCCGATATATCCATTCAGTCAGATCATCACCACTGAAGCGAGGAAAATCAAGCTTCGGCCCACGAAAATTGTTGGAAGAAGAGAACCCAGTGTCGACATAAGACTCTGGATGTCATCTATTGTTCATGGTTGAATGTTGAAGATGGAGGCCAAGAATTTTTTCATCCAGATCTTGGAGTTTAGTCTTGAGGGCTGCAAGTTCTTCCTCCATGTTTTTTTCTCCTACGCTGGTGACAACCATAACTAGAAGTTTTTTGTTTTTGTTTTTGGAAGAATGGGTAGAAAAACAAAAACATAGACTTCTTTAGTAAAGGAAAAATTGGATTTGGGAAAAACTTTGATGGGTAATTGGGGTTTGACTAGGTTTTGGACACTTTCTAATGGACATGGAAACAAAAAATGGGGATTTTAGAAGTGGGGTGAAATAATGAGAAAAATTTTCAAAGAGGGACAAAAAAGTCGAAATAGGAAATGAACACCATGGCAAAATTTGAAGGCGATTGGGTGAAAATCAAAGAAGTTATGGCAAACCCTAAATATAGACAAATGTGGGATTTCGGGATTTGGGAAGTGGAATTTGGGATAGGGTCCTCGGGAAGGAAATATGCATAATGGAAGTGCAGGGGTTCCTTTTTTTTCAGAATTGATCTGCAACGGCTCGGAATTGATCTGCAACGAATCTGGACAAATGTAATTTGTTATTTATTAGCTGGAAATAGATATGGACCCCAAGTATGCTCGGCTTCCTAAAGGAACAGGGGATTCACTCAGCTACGAATGCTATCTAACGACTTGCGTATTGCGGCAGTACCCCTCACTCCACGACTCAAGTAAAAATGATAATCGCTTTGCCACAAACGAAAACTCTTAGTTTACCTCACGGGTGGGAAATAATCAATCAAGTAGGGGTCGTTTCCCTTTTTGCTTGAAGGTCCTTTCAATGGGACAACTACTTTGGGGTTCATGTGGTACTCCTCAGAATTATTTTTAGGGATATGCCCAAGTACTTCCTACAGTTAAGCGGATAGGGATTATTCCCATATCCAAACCTGCAATTGAAAGCAACAATACAAATGCAAAGAAAAAGAACTACTGCAATAATCACAGCGCCTAGAAGCCATTGCGAAAAATAAATTGGCAGAAATTCCACCCAGCGAACCCAAGAAAGTGCTCTGATACCAGATGAGAGGAACCTTCAACAATTAAATGATGAAAATGCACGATATATCAGAAATAGAAGAACACAGAAGGAATTTATTGATCGCATGCCACTTCGAAGAGGAAACCTCCTTTGAGCAAGCTCAATACAATAAATCGTGGATGCCTTCCTTGGCCTCAACATGTACTTATATATTAATTCTAAGCTAAGCAACTATTACTCCCCATGATTGTGGGATAATACAATATACTCACGAGACGACTTACAAAGCATATGCATCCAACAACAATATACTAACAATGTGGGATAATACAATATACTCATAGGACAACTTACAAAGCATATGCATCCAACAACAATATACTAACAAAGTAAAGAGAAGGGTTGACACGGGTTCCTAACAATTTCCTTGTTGTACTTAGTCTCCCCTACATAATGGATTGTATAATCCATTGTGTTGCGTAGATACCTAAGTATTGTCTTGACTGTGGTCTAGTGCTCTTTTCTAGGTGTCATGGTCTATATCTGGTCATGTACATACCATAGCATACATCATACTACCCACAACACTAGCATATGGCACACATAACATGTACTCCTTTTCTTCTTTTGTCTCTAGACATTGTTCAACAGATAACTTAATTCCCACATGAATAGGATCCTTGACTGGTCTACCCTCATTCATGTTGAAACATTTGAGAACTATCTCAACATATTTCCTTTGACTTAACTAGAGTCTTATACCTACACGATCTCTCTAAATTTGCATTCCAAGAATGAAATTCGTTGCTCTGATATCCTTCATCGAATTTGGAGGATAACTACAGTTTCACCTCCTTTATTAAATCTATGTTATTTCTGACCAACAACATGTCGTCGACATACAAAACTCCATATATATGAAATTACCAGTAAGTTTATTCCAATACACACAATGATCATACTGACTTCTCACAAACCGTAGTTGTTGGATATACATTTCAAACTCTTGATACCACATCCTGGGAGATTGCTTTAGATCATAGAGAGTTTGCTTGAGCTTATAGACCAGCTCCTTTTCTCCTTCTACTGTAAAAAATTCAAGTTGATTCATATAAATCTGTTCTTCAATATCATCATGAAGAAATGTTGTCTTTACATCCATTTGGTCTATCTCAAGATCAACTGATGCAACTAAATACATTAGTACCCTTATGGAAGTTAGTTTGGAAACAAGCGAGAAAATTTCATCGAAGTCGAATCCCTAGACTTGAGAATACCCTATCGCTACCAGTCGAGATTTGTACTTCTCAACTTGACCTACTACATTTAGCATTTTATTGAACACCCACTTACTACCAACGGGTTTCCTTCCATTTGGTAATGTGACTAGATCTCATGTTTCATTCTTCTTCAAGGACTCCATTTCTTCTTCCATGGAATTTTTCCAAAGTTCTCCCTCTATCAAGTTGATCACTTCCTTTATTGACATAGGATCGTCTTCTATGGAAGATAATTCAAAAGTAGAGTGAAAGTAAGAAAGACTATACCTTTCTATTTGTTTCCTTGCTCAACCAAACCACCTAACATCCGAAGTCTATTGTTCCACCTCTTCATAGGATTTAGTTGAGTCATCCAAATCCAGTCTTTCATTGTTCATTTCAAACGCTTGCTTTTCTAATTTTTCTCTTTTAACCTCTTCATTCTTAGAAGTGATTTTTAATTCTCTGAAGATCACATCTCAACAATAAATTTCCTTCCTCATCACTGGGTTCCACATCTTATACCCTTTCATTCCATCCTTGTACGTAATGAAGATGTACTTTTACAACTTGCTTTCAAGTTTGGTTCTTTTCTCCTTTGGAATATGTACAAAGGATTCACACCCAAACACTCTGAGATGTGTAAGAGACGAATTCTTACCATCCCATGCCTCATATGGAGTCTTGTTGACCAAATTCGTCGACAACAATCTATTCACCAAGTAGCATGCAATGTCGACTTCCTCTGCCCAGAATTATTGTTTGACTCCTGCACCACCAAGCATGCTCCTTTCTTTCTCCATCCTCATCTTGTTCATTCTTTAGAAAATATATTCTGTTGAGGCCTGTAAGGAGTTGTGTTTTTTCAAGTTATATTGTGATGTCTATAGAACTAGTCGAACTCATTTCCATATAATTATCCTCCATTATCAGTTCTCAACACCTTGATATTTTTACCAGTATGATTCTCCTCAAGAGATTTGAACTCTTGAAACTTCTCAAAAACCTCTGATTTCTTCCTCATAAAATAAAACCATGTAATTCTATAGAAATAATCTATGAAAGAAACATAATACTAGGATCTTCCTGGTGAAGGGATCAACACGGGTCCAAACACATCACTATGTATTAACTCCATTGTTTATTTATGCCTAGTAGCACTAGATGAGAAACTTACACGATTATGTTTACCATAAATATAATGTTCATAGAAGTTGACATCTTCAGAACAATCAGGGATACCTTCGACCATAACTTTGTTGTGAATAGCATGAAGACCTTTCTCACCTATATGCCCCATCCGTTGATGCCATAACATGGTCGAGTTGACTTGACAAGCAAATGTTTTGTTGGACTCAGGAAAAACTACATTAGCACTTTTTCGGTGTATGTTCTTCCCAATAGCTTGTACAGGGTTCCAGTCTGAACACCTCTCATCAAAACCATTTCTCCTCACACCATATTACACGTATATTTCTCAAATAAAAACTATACACTTGCATTCCCCATATTGCTAATCGATATCAATTTTGATCCAAACCTAGGATATGCATCACTCCTGAAAGTATTCTTGTTCTTCCATCTTTTAGCTTCAGTCGAAATTTACCTTGTCCAACTATCCAAGTCAGTGATTCATATACCAATAAGACATCAACACCATTGATCTTCTCATACTAATAGAACCACTCTCTATGAGGTGTCATATGATATGACGCACCTGATTCGATCAACCAAGTGTGACGCACCTGAGTCGATCAACCAAGTGTCTCGATCTGACTGTGTGCTTGTGGAGTCCAAGTACACATCGCCTTTTTCCTCTTGCAAAGTCTTATTGTTAACCAATTGTCCTTCATCAGTCCCTTTTCCTTTCTCGACTTTCGTCAACTTGCAGTTTCATTTATAATGCTTGACTTTACCACATCTCCATAATGTTTTTGTTGCTATACCAGTGGATTTTGTCTTAGCTCTACCCCTTGACTTCGATCTTCTACCGGAGGTTTTTCCTTTTCCACTTTCTACTAGTCAAACTTTTACCATTAAGGCTTCATGGGTCGAACCTTCCACATTATTTCATCTCATCTCTTCCAAAAGTAGAGACGTGACCACACCATCAATATTCAAAGTGGTATTGTGGCTTACAATAGCCACGACCAAGCTATCCCAAGAATATGGCGCCAAAGAACACAACATATTGATGCACTTTTCCTCCTTAGTGATTTTAATATCCACAGACAACAACTGGTTGATGATAGTGTTGAACGCATTTAGTTGCTCTGTAACCAAGTCACCTTCTCCCATCCTTAGAAGATACAACTTATTCCAAAGAAACAACTTGTTAACCAGAGATTTCAATTGGTACAAGTTTCTCAACTTTTTGCATACCTTCTTTGCAATATCTTCTCCTTATACATTCAACAACATAGAATCTACTAAATAGAGTCGGATTGTACTCCTTTCCTTTCTATCAATATTTTTATAGTCTTCCTTCAACAAACCGGTCGAAGTCATTTTTGGTTCAACTACAATCCATTGTTATCGATCTACAAGGAGATCCTCCATTTTAATCTTCCAAAGCTCAAAATTTTTCCCATTAAACTTTTCAATTTCTATCCTCAATGTGCTATCCATTCTAACAATGAATTAATATCTCTAGAGACTTCCACTGTAATCGGAATTCATCAGATCCAGGTGCCCACATCCCACCTAGAGACCATATATCTAGTAGAGAGGATCTCTATGGTAGTTTGAATCCTTATTCATAGCCATTAAGATTGAGAATCTTCATTTTGTGCGTAAGGCCCTTATCCTTGATTTCCTCCCCTAGTTATGGTATGACCATAACACACTATTTATTGTGTAGAACATACTAATAATGCCAATGATTCCCTATAGAGGGGAAATATCCCCTACAAAGGTCTTGTGTGGTTGGTCGAGAACTAATACATGATGTTTGATCCTAATTAGCTTAAAATAGGACCTTGCAGCCTTATGTTCCTTATTTAACCATGTTCAAGCACTCAAGTGCATTACATGGTGCACAAAACCTCCTAATGGAACTAAGATCCCACTTGGAGGCCTTCAAACAAAAATGTGTTTCACAAAACCTGTGAATGGTAGAAATATCCCACATAGAGGCTAAATATCACCTAGAGAGGATATATGTGGTGTTTTAAGTCATTGTTCATGGCCATTGATCTTGATAATGTGTGTTTAGTTCCTAAGGACATTTCATCATCACCTAATCATGGTAGGTTCAAGATACCCATTCTTACTTTGTAAAACATGCTAATGGTGCCATATTCGTAGTTTGTTGCATTGCTTATGGCCATTGAGCATGAAAACTATTTGGTTAGGGACTAATGCCCTTGTCTTCCACCCCTGACCATGGTATAGGCCTTAAATCCCATATGTGTTATGAACAAACTTGTAATGATTCCCAAATCCCACCCAAAGACCATAACTACATTAGAAAGGATATGTGTGGTGTTTTGAGGCTTTGTTCATGGTCAGTCAGCCCAAGAAGCTTCATTTTGGGCCTAAGGAACTCATTTTTGTCTCCTAACCATGGTATAGGAAACAAAACATACTAATGGAAACAAAGATCCCATTGAAGGACATCAATCCCTTAGAGAGTATTCATGTGGTAGTTTGAGGCATTGTCATGGCCATTGAAATGTAGAAGCTTCATTTTTGACCCAAGGTCTTTATTTTCCTCCATAGTCCATAATAACTAGTCTAAGACCCATTGTTATTGTGGAAAACATACTAATAGTGCCCTTTTTTTCCTCCCATGTCCATGGTCAATTCCTTGATATAGATTCTTATTGTGAAAAAAAAAACAAAAGAAGTGGTTCCCATATTACCAATGAGAGGCCTTGTTCATGGCCATTAAGCATGATAAAGGTTCAACACGTTCCTAAGTCCTTTGTTTTCCTCCTATAACCACTGTAAAGATCCTAAATTCCATAAGTTTTGTGAAACAAATTTATGTGCTCATATCCCACATAGATGCTATATATCCCTTAAGGAGGATCTATGTAATGGTTTGAGGCCTTAGTCATGTAAATTGAACTTCAAAACACTTTGTTTTGGGCCTAAGGCCCTTATTTTCCTCCCTTGGAAATGGTATAGGATTTAAGAATCATTTTTATTGTGAGAATCACACTAATGACACCAAATATTGTCACTACATACCCAAAACATACTAATGGAATGAAATAT
This sequence comes from Larix kaempferi, assembly GCA_027924585.1. NCBI lineage: Eukaryota > Viridiplantae > Streptophyta > Pinopsida > Pinales > Pinaceae > Larix > Larix kaempferi. The sequence continues at coordinate 12,407,859 of BSBM01000322.1, read as the reverse complement.
CTCTTGGAGGCCATATATCCTTTCGAGAAGATCCATGTAGTGGTTTGAGGCCTCGTTCATGGACATTGAGCTTGAGAAGCTTTATTTTGAGTCAAATTCCCTTGTTTTCCTTCTCTAGCCCTAATATGGGCTCTAAGATCCATTTTTATTATGAAAAACACATTAATGGCCCCAAATATCCCCCATAGAGGCCCAAAACATACTATTGGTGTGAAAGATCCATTTGGAGACCAAAGACACCTTAGAGAGTGTCTTTAGGTGGTTCAATGCCTTGTTTATGGCTATTGAGCTCAAGAAGCTTCATTTTTTCTTTAGGGCACTTGTTTTCCTCCCCTAGCCATGGTCTTGGATTTAACCATGATAAAGTCCCTTATACCAAATCCTATTGAGCAAATCCTATCAATTGCACTTGTCTTTGTAATTAGAGGCTAGGAATTACCCATAGAAGCCCTATATGGTGATATTGTTGAGATGTTAGAGGCCAAGTATTAAGGTTGATATTATTAAGGTGAAAATTTTAGTAGTTTATAGAGTATTAATCCAATATAAAAGGAACATGCATGCTTTATAGAATGTGTTCACATTACTAACCTGCATGCATCATATAATGTGTATGAATTCATTATTGGTTAAAAAAATATGGAAGAAATCACCACCTCAAACTCTCAAAAAAAACCTAAGGTTTTATGTAAGTTAAGAAACATCTTCCATGAATAACTAACTTTACAAACTAATTTACATTTTTTTGTGATTGTATAGAAAATATTGTATATTTATCATTTCGAATTCGTGTGAACAAGTGGAACATACATAATTGATTAAGAAATTATTTGAGGAAAGTGCAACTTAGTGGAAAGGTCAATGAAAAAAGAGAAAAGGAAATGCTAGGTATGAAAAAATGTAGGCTTTTAGTAAAGGCCAATCCAAATTTTAGGACAAAATATGCCATTTTTGTTTCTCCTCCGTCACCATTAGAAAAGCACAAGATTTCAATAGAGGAAAATGAAATTTTGACGTCTAGTGAGCCTCCAATGATTGTTTCATCAAGTTAAGTTGTTGATGATGAGCATATGATATGGGGTTTTCTTGGAGATAACCTCTTGGTGCACAAAGTTCCAATGGTGAACCTCTTGTTGAATAGTTAGGAATTCTTCAAATTAGCCAGGGGATATAACAAATTTGACGTGTTATTTAAGGGATGTAACAAAGTATTACATTTATGCCACAATAGAGAGGTGAAGAGTGCCAAAATATAGGTCCATCATCTTGGCTTAGACTAAGCAAATGGGTTCAGGTGGATGAAAGTAGTTTAGTATCCCTTGAAGGTAAACTATCTAACCAAACTATTTGTTATCAATCACCCAAAACTATTAAAGAATATTTTTAATTAAAACTTATGCAACCAATGTAGTTATTTCTATGTTTGTTAAAATATGGGATTCTAATTTATCTTAGGAAAATTTTAGGAAATAAAATATTTAAAATTTGATAAATAAGTAATCATATTGTTAGAATCCTTGTGGATTCTTTTCATACAATTGGTAAGAAAACACATTTGAAAGACTATAATGCAACTCAACATGTATTATCACAATTAATTATTAGCAAGATTAAATGAAAATATAATTTTCTCAAATAAGCATATTTTCCCATTAATGTAATTTCAAAACACTTTGCAAGTATTATATTATGTGTAACAACCTGAATTGATAGTTGATTTTAACACTATTTAAATGGCATATTTCTTGAGAATTTGTTAAGAAAAGAACTAGTCTATCGAGTGTATATTCATTAATCAATTACCATCAGACAATTAGTAGAAAATAAAAATTGTAATCCAAGGAGAAGAATCTTTACTTACCTGATCGATGAAAATCTTAACCAATTTGCCTACAGACCTTGTCCTTAATCAATCACTAGCTCCTCTATCTGCAACAACAATTGAGGTGTACAACTTGTTTGATACTTCATTTTGAAGTGGACCAAGAAGGAAGCGAAAGAAGAGAAGTCAAGGGAAGATAGTTGCATAAAGGAAGGAATTTGTGGAAGAGTACTAGAAGTTACGGAAAAAAGGTAACGACCACAATTGTTTTTGGACCAGTTTTTTACCCGCTTCGCAAGTCTAAAAGGGAAGTGGAGGATAGAGAGGAAAAAAGAGGAGAGATGACAAGTGTGCAAGGAAATTCAGAGAGCATCTGAGCACCAGATCAAAGACAAAAGGGACTGAGATGGATAGATCCACAATGGGGTTTATGTAATCGAGTTTTGGGGTTTCTAGATATGAGATGTTTTGTCCCATGACTAGTAATTCCATGCTGAATGTAAGGCTTAAATCCCTGATTTTTTTTTTCCAAGAAAAAAAGCGTAATTTCATTCATCTGTAGAGATCAAAATTACATTTTGTAGGTTCACCATAAATAGTGAATTCTTCAAGATCATATATTCCTATGATGGAACTGTTATGTCTTCTTTCAGTTTACAAAAATGAGCATACTATGATGCTGTATAGATAAGTAGATCATCCCTGTAAGGCATATTTCATAAATTATTTATGTCCGTGTTTTTGGACTTCGTCACATTAAGAAAAACTAGTAGAATACTAATAAGCTTTTACAGTGTATCAAAAAGCAAGAACTATATCATAGATAATGTGCTGATATATTTCATAGATTCTCTATAAATGGCCTATGATAGTAAGTCTGTGTTCGGCCATTTAAAATTTCTTTTACATGCCATGTGCCAATGTCCCTCGAGAGCCTCTCCTTGGATGCGGTGTCCGCTTCTTTGTTGTTATTCCTGTAAACATGCCGACAAGATATATTGTCAAACCGCAAAAGGATCATCCTAATGGATGAGAGTATATTCACCAGCCGCAAATTTCTGCACTCTTGTATCTGTTCGATCCAATTTATAACATTCATTGAGTCCCCGAAGCAATTCAATGTGTTGCAACCTTTCTCAAGAGCAAAGATTAATAATAGTTTCAAGCTCTGCAATTCGGCAAAGTTGTTTGAGCCTCCCCTAATCCCATAGAAAGAGTGAATGAATGCGATTCTGATAGATGAAGAACCGCGCCACCCCCACACAAATTTTGCTGTGAGGCTCCATCGAAAAATGCCCATGGCCAAGAGCGATCAATCTCCACCTCCAGATTCCTTCTTTGATTGTCTGCCCTTATATGCACAGGTAGTGACTTGATGATACCGATAGTTTGTGCTGCAGTTATCTCTGGAAGGCATGGCTTATCATTGAAGATAGCATTGTTCCGTGCCACCCATATCCCCCAGATAACAAGCAGAGGTAGGTTCTTATAAGTCTTAACTGTGTTCATTCTCCACCATGCTTCCCATGCTACCCCAACCGAATCTCCATCCCATTGACAAAGAAACCCCACCAAAACTGTGCACTCCTTCCAAACTGCAACAGAATAGGGACATGTAAGGAACAGGTGAGAAGCAGTTTCAAGTTCCCTTTTTCATAGCACACACCAGCTTGGCCCATGAAAGGACCTCTTCTGCAAAATATCCCATGTAGGTGCTCTGTTCTCGAGTACACACCACATAAAAAGTTTCTATTTAGCTGGGCATTTTAACTTCCAGAGAGACTTCCACCACCAGGCTACCTCCCTCTGTTCCTCCTCTGAGCTTAATAAAATATAACCTGCCTTGGGAGTGTACTTACCTTCCGGATCCGCCTCCCAGACCAGGGAATCCTCCTCATCATTCAGCAATACATTTGCCACTTCCAAATGGCAGATATATACCTCCAAGATAGCCGACTTCTGTTCCTGAAGCCCCAAAGTGTTTTCCCTAAGCCATCTCTGTCTCCAAGACTCCACAGGTCTCGGAACTGCCAACTGATTCAGTGTGTAAATCCCTCTTCTTCCAATTGCCTCAATAACATGGCCAGGTAGATGTGTTCATGTGTACATCCCATCCAAGGGTCCCTTCCTACCAGTAGCTTTTCACCATTCCCCACATTCCAAGCTAGATTGGATTCAATCAGGCCAAAAGATTTTACCACAGCCTTCCAAATCATCGATCCCCCCAGATGGGACTTCCTAGAATTCCTAATGTAATCTTCAATGCTTTCATCGGCCAAGTATTTTTGCTTGATGACCCTGGTCCAGAGACTAGTAGTCTTCACCAGCCTCCACCCCCCCTTGGCTGCCAAAGCCTTTGAAAACAAGAAAATGTTCTTTATCCCCCAGCCCCCCATGCCCTTTGGAGTTGCAAGTCTCTTCCAGCTTACCCAAGGGGTGACCTGTACGTCCTTTTTGCCGCTCCAAAGAAACCTAAAACAGATCCTCCTAATGCTTTCAAGAATTCCTTTAGGTATCCAAGCTAATGACATCTAGTATACAGGAATTGCTTCTAGCACTGCTTTGACCAGGACCAGTCTACCTGCTCGAGACAACCACCTATGGCTCCAAACCATCAATCTCTTCTCCACCTTCCCAATCAACCAAGCCCAATCCCTCTTCAAATATAAATTAGCTTTTATCGAGAACCCGAGGTATTTCAGACCATCCTCTAGTCCCACAGTATTGAAGGGAAAGAACCTAGTGAGTGTTGCCTCCTCTTCCGGTCTCAACAAGTGAGTGGATAAGGTAGACTTCCCAGCATTAATTTCCATACCAGTGGCCTTAGAAAACAATTCCAATGTCTCTTTTAGAATACAGGTATCCCCTCTACTTCCAGAACAGAAGATTAAAACATCGTCCACGAATAGCAAATGTGTAATATACAGATTTGGAGCCACCGGAATCCCCTGAAACATCCCTTCAGCCTTTGCCCCGCTAATGGCCCTACTGAGTCCTTCAGCAACCAACAGAAAGAGCAGCGGGGATAAAGGACAACCCTGTCTAAGTCCCCTTTCAGCATGGAAAAAAGTCGAAGCCGCTCCATTGATAAGTACAGAAAAGGAGACAGTAGTGATGCATGACATTACCCATCTAATAAAAGCAATACCAAATCCCAGATGGGTAAAAAGTAGGCGAAGATACAACCAGCTCACTTTATCATAGGCCTTTGAGAGATCAATTTTAAGTATGGCTCCCTTCAGATTCTTGGTCTTCAAACTATGCATCCCTTCCTGAGCCACTCCAACAGCCTCATGAATTTGTCGACCCTCCAAAAACCCAAACTGTTCTGCAGATATATGTTGTGAGAGGATACTTTTTAGGCTTCTGGCAATAACTTTTGAGATGATCTTATAGATACAATTGCACAGTGAGATAGGCCTGAATTCATTTAGGGTCATTGCATTATCAGACTTAGGAATGAGGGCGATAAAAGTAGAATTGAAACTTGCCGGTATTTTCCCTAATTCTCTGGAGTCTTCAACAACTGCCATGAGGTCATTCCCCAAAATCTCAAAGAGATCCAGGAAGAAATCTATAGTCCACCCGTCAGGGCCAGGGCTCTTGTCTTTTTGAAAGCTTATGAGTACCTTCTTAAGCTCCTCCTCCATTAATTCCTTCATCAGCTCCCTATTTCCTTCATCATCAACAAAACTAGGAAACATCTCTGCCACTTTAATCACCTCAGCAATAGTAGCCTGATTTGGTGCCCGGAACAAATTCTTAAAATGCGTTACCCCACACCTGGCCTTATCATCAAAACTGATATGTGTGTTTCCATCATCATCCTTCAGACTCCATATGGTATTAGCTGCTTTTCTCCCTCTGGCATAAGCATGGAAAAAAAATTTATTATCATCCCCACACTCCAGCCAAATCGCTCTGCTCTTCAACCGCCATGTCTCCTCCATTTCACATAACATAGTGTTCCGCCGCCCTTCCAAGTGGATAAGAGCCTCCTTGGATTCCTGAGAGATCAGTCCTCCCCCTTTACCCTCATAAATCCGCTGTAGCTCATCCTCCACCTGTTTCAATTCTGCATCTTCCCTACATCTCTTAGCAATAGCCCAGTCTTTGACCAATCTTTTCATCTTTTTAATATTATCTGCAAACTGAAAGGCAGCTGATCTATCAAAATCCCTATCAAAAGGTGTCCAGTTTTTAAGAAAGAGATTTTTAAATGTCTCATCTTGTAACCATAATTTATTGAATTTCAAGGGACTCGGAGGATTTGCAGGCCCCTTTTGTATCTCAAAAAAGATAGGAAAATGATCAGAGATACCTCCATTACCAACCCACTGTCGAACTTGAAAGAATCTGTCCACCAACTGTTCAGCCACCAGAAAACGATCAATCCTTTTCGCCACCCTAGCATCCCCACTGCGTTTATTTCGCCATGTCGGTTTCAACTTGAGAGGCTCAATATCCAGCAAACCCTTCACCATTAACTTCTGAACAAAGAATCCACTTGTGCATGTGGTCCCCATACCTCATTCAGACCTAGAGAAAAGTTTAGATCCCCCCCGATGATCAGTGTGTCACTACTCAAGAGGGGGTTTCCAAACAGTGAGTCCCAGAACTCAATTCGATGCAGGTAAGGCCCATAAATATTAATCACCTTAATAATGTTCCCCAATTCAACCAACAAAACATCAACACAAAGAACAGAATCCATTCCCCACGAATTCACAAGCTTAAAATTACATTGCCTCCATCCCACAGCCAACCCCCCAGAATGTCCCTTTACATCCAAAGTGAGAAAGGACCATCCAGGCAGCCAGCTCTCCAAACGATTCTTAATAACATCTCCTACACCTAAGGTCTCTTGTAGCAGGATCACATCCGGGTGTTCAAGAGTAAGCACCCTTCTGAAGGCTGATTTCTTGTTGGGCCCAGCCAGACCCCGGCAATTGAAAGACATAATTTTCATGTACGCCCTTTCTTCAAGGCATTCCCCGCTCTAAGTGCCTTAACAATCGAAATTTGTTTCCCTTCCAGGAGATCTACCCTTGCCCTGGATTGTGCCTTATGAATATTTGATTTTCTACCCCTTCCCTTACGAGCAGTAGTAGTGACTTTCCCCAGCCCCGCAAAGGTGGTTTTCATACAGGAGCGTAGGAAATAACCCGAATCTTGTGATTTCGTGGGAGAGAGGTAATCCTCCTCTAGAGCATCTCCGGGATCAGAGTCAAAAAAACCATGAGGGGTATCATCCACAGCACCTATACTAGCAGTAACAGGTTCCAAAACCGGTTCCAAAGAGGGAGTAATCAGGAGCGTTGCTTCCTTCTCACCATCGTGATAACCAGACCGAGACCCCCCAGGACCCAAGTTGCTCAAGAGAGAAAGGTTGCGCAAACCCTCCACCCAATCATGCCTCAATAAAGTAACAGAGTTCATAAATAAATTGACAGTATGGGGTAAAGAGAGAGAGGAGATACCAGGGAAGACAGGTCCCCGTAGTACATCTTCAATATGATGTGTAGTCACCAATTCCATCTGTTCTGCCGCAGTATTCTCCACCACCGGACACACCTGACTAAGTTCATCTCCGGACGGCACATTCCCAAGGTCATCTGAAGAGGATTGGACAAAGTCAGAAGAACCCGATCCAATTTCCGTGTAGCGCACCTCAGCTCCTGAAGGAAGTTTTTTCCGCCCCCCCAACTAGTTTCGAAATGGAAGGCTGCAATCGGATACGGGGTGTCCATAAGCGTGACAACACCGGCACCTAAACGGTACATTTTCATAGTCCAGAATTTGTGTGATGATCTCCGGTCCGCATTCCAGCTTTATTTCCTCTGCCAGCCCCTCTCTGATATTGATGTTAACCAGAATGCGCGCAACCTTTTGGCATAGAGTCTCCAAAAATGACATATCCACCTCCAGGAAGGTCCCCAATATATCCCCGATCCATTTGAAATGATGTAGTTCCCAGAAGTGAAGTGGAAGGGCTGGCAAATGGACCTAAATCGAAACTACATCCACCCTTTCCCGGCTGGCATCGAACAAAGAGTACCATGGCTTCAGCAGCACCGGAGTGTGATTGAGATGCCAGTTCTTATTCAAAACCCGCCGCAGCTCCTCCTCTTTAGAGAATTTGAATGTGAACCATCCCCTGTTCAGCTCCACCACCACCGGTAATTGACCCACCAGGTCCTTCCAATTTTCCTCAACCCAATTCGCCACCGTCTTCCTTGAGAAATTGCATCCCATAACCCTGCCAACAAGGGTAAAATGTGCCATCTGCAACACATTACCGCATGCTATGTCTTCGCCCACCGCATAGTTCTTAACCACTTTAACCTTAATCCAACTCTTCCTCTTCTTCACAGGGCCGCCGCCACCCTTCTTCGAGCCAACTGCAACATCAACGGTCTCCTTCCCCCAACCCCCGTCCCACTCCGGAGAGCTAAAACCCCGCTGCTCTGCAACCCCTAGGGAAACCCTTCATTCTTCCTCCGACGAGTACCCACTTGAACCACTGCCCAACCAACCCTGTCAAGCCACTCCTTCCGTCGCAACCCTGTCAAACCCCACCGCCTCCTCAGACCCACCCTGCGCCGTTTCAACTGGAAACCCTAGGGCCTTTGAGAAAAAAGACCATGCTTCCCTCCAGCTCGTATTTCCGAGCAGATCAACCGACTGCTGTTCCACCACAGGGCCCTTTGTTATCCCATGTGTTAACTGCTCCGCCGAAGTGAAGAAAGAAGACAGAGAAAAGTCAGTAGAAAAGTTTATCGGCTCCAACCCTGCCGGCTGAAGCATCTCAGTTTCCAGCACCGGAAAATCCACCAGCTCTTCTAGATCCCTACCACATGGCACCCCCCATCCATCACGACCATCCAACCTGTCACTTACATAAACAACGGCATCCTGATCTTCCATGGCAGCAGAAAAAGGTTCACCAAAACTGTAATAGTCACCAATCTGCTAAGCTCCAAACCCTAGGAAACCCAAACTGCCCTCCTGCCAAAACAATAAAAAAGAACTACCATACCCCCTTGGATGGGGAGTAGTTCAAAATCCAGACACGGTCCCAAGTCAATGCAGCGATCGAAGCTGACTGATCCCTGACAGGGATGGCCCTCCCATACCCCTCAAGGTCCTATTCGCCGTCTCCAACCCGTCGCCGTCCATCCTCCCAAAATTTTGTAGTTCTATACAATGAAGTAGACTCCTTAAACTCAAGGATTAAATCCCTGATGTAAGCCACTATAATGTAATTGATATAATGAAAGAGATTGTTTGGCCCCTTCAATTTTTTGTGTTATGCATGCTTATGTTATGTTTGATTATGTTTATTGTTTTGAGTTAAATAATTTAATAATGAACGATATTAAGTGTTGATGCAGTGTATTTCAATTAATAATATGATGATGCTTGCCGTTTTAAACCCTCGATCGCAACCATATGGTTAACTAATCCCATCTTATTCCAGCCTTACATGTGCTTCAGGTGAGACCTTCCCCCTTTAGGGGATTGAAAATTCCATCACACTAGACTACAACGATGTCCTTTTGTTGGCCCATGTGCAAGAACCTTGGTCTCCATTTTACGCCAACAATTGGTTCCATTTTCGGGATTTGGTTCTTAGCAAGACCCTCTTAACTGTATGGCCACTTTGTGGTAACAAGTTGTATTCAGGTTTGTTGGGAAAAGAAACTTAACGATTTCATGGTATAAGAAGTTGAACTATGAGATGGGAAGTATCCAAGTTCAGACAATACCTTTTCTATGGAACACCATTTCTAGATTAGTACAAAGTTTTATAGGTTGAAATTCCAGTAAACATACCAGAGTGGTTATGATGACTTGTGGAAGTACCTAAGTATTGCAATAGATAGAGAAAAATGTTGTGTGGACTACAAGAGATCTAATCAAGTTAAATTAGCTAGACTCACCCCTGACAAGGTTTGTTTATTTCTGGGTATAAAATACTCTATTTGGTGATATTATGGAGTTTGCAACTGAAAAAACCAATCCGCGTTGAAATATGAAGATGAACTCAAGAGAGGGGCATGAGGAAGACTGTTGAAAGAGGTTCCTCTATGGATTAAGACCTATTTGGTGGAGTTTGAGTTTTTGCCTCTAGACTGGATTAGAATGGAAGATTAAACCTCTTGCACACATGGGGAGAGGTCAGGGTGATGCTACTACATTGCAGAAGGTAAATCTATCATCAATGGAGTAGATTGACAGTGCTGAAGCTAGGGATGAGCAAGTAGAGCGAAGAGAATAGATCAAAGAAAATTGGTGGAGAGATATGCTAAGAGGAGTGTTAGCACCTAATTTTTACAGCATAGGTACTAAGGTGTAATGGGTGGAGAGCTAAGAAATTCCCTAAAGAAAGCTTAAAATTGCCTTATTTTTCATGACTAAGTGCTAAGGTGTGAAAAGAATTAGTTTGGAGGCATTAAATAAACCAAGGTAAATCCAAAAGAAAATGCAAAATGATCAAAAATAGGCCAAAAACCATAGTCCGACAGCAAAGAATTGAAATGGTTAAATATCGAGAAAATCGCACCGTTGATTGGGTGCTGGTATGAGATCTACGGGCCTCGTTGGATGTCGCATAACCGAGTTGCACGAGAGTAAAGGGGCACAGGTGGTTGCGTTGGAGAAAACAGGAAGGCTACGTGTCTTACGCAGGAGACATTGCAGAGAAAGAAAGTGGCATGCAAAACCATCGAGATGGAGTGTGATACTGCCAAAGTAAAAATAGGTCTTGCAGACCATGTGGACCGCGGAGATGAAAGGAGGGAGATCCTATGGTTAAAGATAAAATTCCAAAGGGGTGCAAGTGCAGCAGAGTAAAGAGAGGTCCAGATTATTGCATGGTAGATCGACGGTTCTTGATGATCAACGCATCGGGAAGATGCACGATGGATAAAGGATGTGGTGGTTGCGACAAAATATACCATCTAACAGGTGTCAGCACCTGGACTCTTCGCGAGGAGGATAGGCGGTAATGAAAACCATTTCTGAGAGATGCGACACCACTTTGTTGGTATATGGTGCTAATAAAAGGACAACAGGGATCAAAACATGAAGGATGATCCGACGGTAGATGGGAAAAGGTGTCAAATCAATTAAAAGAACATCGGATCTAATAGTATAAATCATAGCACATGAGATCAATGGCCAGGAGGATCGTAAACCTAGAAAGATGCTAGGGGGATAAGGAAAAAAGGTTATATATATATAATTTGGTATGTGAAGTTGACATTTGTGTCTTGAAGCTATCGGAATCAGAGGCTTCCAGGCGTGTGGAAGACGAAGAAGACGACAGGAGGAGTCATTCTCATAGTTTTTCAGTGACAGGTAGGGCCTTATAACCGCTCCTATTAGCAAATCTAAGTCTATTTGAAACAAGAAATGGATGAAGAACCAGTTCCTGGAAAGGTTAGGGTTAAATTCGCTCGGGAAGGTAGGGTCTCGATGCATTTGATGCAGAGTTTCGGCTGACTATACCTGAAATTAAGAGAAGAATGAGGGTTTACTAGAAGAGGGTTTAGATGTGCGTGGAGGGTTTCAGTCGCCTTTTTTCCTTTGTTGCATTGACCAAATTATGTTTTTCCCCGAGTCCGAGAGTTTTTCCCGAAGAATCTGCCATCACCACATATAGGCGGTTTTCCCCCTGAGAACCGCCAAACCTTTTCGACCACCTGTATTAAACCTGAGACAGAAGGTAGAAGATCTAGAAGCTAAAGAGAAGACTAAAGAGGCCAACTGCCCTATTAGTAGATGCGAGTGGAATTGCAGAGCTGGAGGGCCTAAAATTTACGAACATGGTATGACCTGTGCCATTCGAAGGTCGAGATGAAAATGAGGTTAAGATCTATGGTGTAGATTTGAATAGGCGGATAGATGGCTTAAATGCATCTCTACTGCCACCGAAATGATTGCAAATAAGGCAGGGGGCACCTCAATGTCGTCGGATACTTTTCCACCTCTTCGTAAATCCTGGTTAAGCATGTTTCACGTCAGCTCAGGCCTTAGACATCATTGTTGCTCAATTGGGAGATTCGGTCAGGTCATCATGGCGAAGGTGATCGCACGTTGTTGTCGTCATCATCACGGTCGTTATAGACATGGTCCCTGCGTCCCCTGTTTGAAATCAGTGAATGGGAAAGGTGGTGCACCTGGCAGCCCAGGAATCTTTCAATTAGAGTTTAGTCATGGAGAAGGAGCAGGGATCCAAAGTAGTCTTTATGCCCAAGCAAGCATGGTCTGAGGTGGAGGAAGAACACGCTCCTTCATCCCCTATGGTATTCGACCACGTAGAAAATGGCACCACCAGCGAAGATGAAGATCCCGAAGAGCGATAGGTGTGCAGAAGGGTTCGACGTCGAGGGAAGAAAGAGACCACTGAAGATGAGCGAGACATCCACCAGGACATGGAGATTCTCAAGGATTTTGTAATCTCCACTGAGGAAGCGACACCTCCCCCTCCAACAGAGGAATCGCAGGCGGAAAGCTCTTTGAGAATAGAGAATTTCTTTGATCCGCGGGGCCAATTGAAGGCTCAGGAGTAAGGTGGTGTTCTACTCACCGTATTCATGTTTCCCATCTTAATCAATCTGTTTTGAGCTCGACACATATGTAATATTCCCAAATTTTGAGGTTGTCCAGGTGGAAGCATAGTTTTAACTATTTCCTGATGATCAATTCGACTCTAAAGGCCTATAAATATCATTGTAATAAGAGAGCAAAGGGTTGGAAAATCATTTGGCTAAGGCCTGGGGATCGAGCTCGGTTTTGATACTTTTACATTAATATAATGTGCAATGCCTATGGTAGACCGTTTTGTAGAGATTCATGTGTTGCTTTACTTGTAGTCTGTTTTTTCTTTCTCCTCTATGTGCTCGCACTTCCTGTTATACATTTACATTATGTTTTCCCTTTCATATCTGAGATCAGTGTATAATAGCTTAGAATTCTTGGAAACAAACTCTGGTTATTATCTCAAGTGTTCACTCAATATTGCTACTAAATTTGATATCAAATTCATCTTTGCTGGATGCTCGTATCAATGGTATGTTCTTACTTTCTTCTTTTATCACCAGAAAATAGCATTACGACGGCAAGAGAGTGGCTACCTTGCCTCTGTTTTAATAGTCCGTACTGTGGCACTGGTGTCCGATCTTCATGTTGTATCCTGACCCCATCGTCCAAGGTTTATGCTCTCGATTGTCCCACCAAACCTCTAAATAATTTGTCCCATCAGAAGTCTGACCTTCTGAGCATGCCATGATTGAATATTGTGGATTGGAAGGTTGTGTGTTCCTCATTGATCATTTTTCAGTCTTCTATAGAATGTTGTATGTTTATCATTGCAAAAAACCTTTGAGTATTTTCAGTATCTTATGAATAATTAAGAGAGAGCCCTCTCTGCTTGTGTTGGGTCAGTAACACAAGCTAAAGTGGTTAGTGGTTACCCTAGTTTTGCCTCTCCACAACCTTGGGGTACGTTTCGGGTGCTAACAAATTGGCGCCGCTGCCGGGGACAATTGTCTTATCATCCCTAGGAGAACGACAAAGTTTCAGACCTGATTGTTGATGGTGAACAACAGTCGGACATTGAGAAGGTTGTATACCTTTCACCTGGTGACTCCATTGATGATTCAATCCGATTTGCAGGCTCCATTGGAGAACGAGCTCAGCTTCCTTGGATATGGAAGGATTAAGGTCCAAGTATCAAAGTATCAATCTCTTCAAAGAGATCTTGTTCTTATGTATTGGTCTCCTTTTGCCTTTATGTATATATATCAAAAAATTCTTGTCTCAACGAAGAGCTCTAGGTCACAAGAGAGCCCCTTTTGTATATCCTTCACTAGATTTTGAAAATGTACATCCTCCTTTCACCCCTAGAGTTGAGCCCATCCCTTCTTCTGAACCATGTAAGATGGCATAACCAGCCTTGCAGATCCCATGAGAGTGAGACTGAGGATATTCTCACTGTACATACTTCTTTGCCTTCCAAACTTCAGCAGAGATATAGCCCTTTAAGGTTGCCTCCTGTTCTTCATGATTTCCCTCCCAAGTACCATAAATACCTTCCTGTTTTTTATGGAGGATCCGAAATTCTTACTGTTGAGAAGCACCTTCAAGGCTTCGAACATTTCCTGGACCTTTTTTAAATAGGACATTATGATGCTTTTATGAGGGCTTTTGCCCAATCCCTCCGAGGAGATGTGAAAAAATGGTTTAATCATTTGCAGCCTGAGTCTATTGATACCTGGGAAGAGTTATCTGATATCTTTTTGGGGTTTTTGGGTAGGAGAAGGCCATGGGACATAGTTCTTTCAGATTTTTACTCCATGAGAAGGCAAGAAGATGAAACCATGTCTAGCTTTAACAGGAGGTTTGCAAACTTCTATTATAACATGCCACAGGAAATTCAGCCCCTAGAGAATGCTACTAAATTACACTATGCATATATCTTTCCTCCTGATTTATCTCTTCATCTTTTGGAGAGAAGGTCTTCCAATTTGCAGCATATGTTCATTGATGCATTGGAGGTTGAAGGCAATCTTAGGATGTCTGGAAAGTTATCAAACCAAGATAATGATGAAAGGATTGAAGAAGAAATAAGATTCGAAGAGAGACATGAACAAGGGGAACTTGCCTTACATTCCAATCTTCCCCATGATGAGCAGAGAGATGATCGGCCCTGTGAGGTGCCAGAAGAAGGTAATCTTGATTTGTTTTATGTAAATTGCAATCAGCCTGCTAAATTTTCTGTTAGTGATGATTTTAATGAAGATTTCATTCCACCTAAATATGATGAATATGAAGAAGACTGCTTAGAGAGCTTCATGAGATTTTTTGAAATGGATCATAAAAAGGAAAAACAAGTGTGCAATCAGTCCCAACACTTACAAGAAGCAGAGGTTTGCAATAGGGAAGAGAAATACCAAACAGAAAATCGGGGTTTTCTTTCACATTCAGAATTTTCATGTCAAGAAGAGTTTGTTTCACTTGATTTCATTGAAAAAACTAATGATATTTCTGTTGCATTTGATGAAAAAGATCAAGTTTCAAATCCTGAAAGTTTGAATGAAAGTATTGATGTCTCACCTATAAACTACCAGGAGAACTCCCTTCAGGATCCTTTTGAAAAATGGTTAGGCAGTGTGCAAGAAAGTTTGTTGTTGAAGCAGCCCTGTCTTGGCAAACAAGTAATAGATTTTTTTTAAGGTTGTCAAGTTTTTTATGATCCGGTGGATGATTATATGAAAGAATTTTGCAGCAGTAAAGATGGGTTATATCTTCGCCTCAAATGTCAGAACCTCTATCATACATTTCTGCCACTAGATTCTTGGGTTCTAATTTTGATTAAGCATGATCAGAAAGTTTTTCTATTTGACCAACTGTTGGATTGGCTTCATTGGCACTTTTTCATTACTTGATTAAGCAGTAATCTTCAAGCAGGGCAGAGTTAATTGTATATAAATAAGCTTGACATGGCAAGCATCTCTTTCAGCAATTTCCAGTTTGTTTTCAAAATGTACAGTCCCAGTTTTGGGTTTTGGCCTCAAGAAATTTTCAGTTTGCAGTATGACAGAGCATTTTTTGGTTTGCGTAAAGGTCGCCACAGGATACCCCTCACAGCAAATTTCCCCATATGTTTGCCACGAATGCTTTCAGGCAAACCCTCCAAGTATTCTACACCAAGAAAGGTGTTATACAAAGAAGATTTTCCTGCATGGACAACCCAATGGATCAGGCACCCGGTCTATGAGGTTCTTTGCTACCTCATAGGGAGGATAGCATCCCCAGTTGGAGCCAGTTGTTAGCACCTAATTTTTACAGCATAGGTACTAAGGTGTAACGGGTGGAGAGCTAAGAAATTCCTTGAACAAAGCTTAAAATTGCCTTATTTTTCATGACTAGGTGCTAAGGTGTGAAAATAATTAGTTTGGAGGCATTAAATAAACCAAGGGAAATCCGAAAGAAAATGCAAAATGATAAAAAAAATAGGCCAAAAACCATAGTCCGACAGCAAAGAATTGAAATGGTTAAATATCAGGAAAATCGCACCGTTGATTGGGTGCTGATATGAGATCTACAGGCCTCGTTGGATGTCGCATAACCGAGTTGCACGAGAGTAAAGGGGCGCAGGTGGTTGCGTTGGAGAAAACAGGAAGGCTACGTGTCTTACGCAGGAGACATTGCAGAGTAGGAAAGTGGCATGCAAAACCATCGAGATCCAGTGCGATACCGCCAAAGTAAAAATAGGTCTTGCAGACCATGTGGACCGCGGAGATGAAAGGAGGGAGATACTATGGTTAAAGATCAAATTCCAAAGGGGTGCAAGTGCAACAGAGTAAAGAGCGGTCCAAATTATTGCATGGTAGATTGACGGTTCTTGATGATCAACGCATCAGGAAGATGCACGGTGGATAAAGGATGTGGTGGTTGCGACAAAATATACCATCTAACAGGTGTCAGCACCTGGACTCGTCGTGAGGAGGATAGGCAGTAATGAAAACCATTTCTGAGCGATGTGACACCACTTTGTTGGTATATGGTGCTAATAAAAGGACGACAGGGATCAAAACATGAAGGATGATCCGACGACGGATGGACAAAGGTGTCAAATCAATTAAAAGAACAACGGATCTAACGGTCTAAATCACAGCACATGAGATCAGTGGCCAGGAGGATCGTAAACCCAGAAAGATGCTAGGGGGATAAGGAAAAAAGGTTATATATATAAAAGTCAGTATGTGAAGTTGACATTTGTGTCTTGAAGCTGTCGGAGTCAGAAGCTTCCAGGCGTGTGGAAGACGAAGAAGATGACAGGAGGAGTCATTCTCATATTTTTTTAGTGACAGGTAGGGCCTTATAACCACTCCTATTAGCAAATCTAAGTCTATTTGCAACAAGAAATGGATGAAGAACCAGTTCCTGGAAAGGATAGTTCGCTCGGGAAGGTAGGGTCTCGATGCATTTGATGCAGAGTTTCGATTGACTATACCTAAAATTAAGAGAAGAATGAGGGTTTACTGGAAGAGGGTTTAGACATGCGTAGAGGGTTTCAGTCGCCTTTTGTCCTTTGTTGCATTAACCAAATTATGTTTTTCCTCGATTCCGATAGTTTTTCCCGAAGAATATGCCATCACCACATATAGGTTGTTTTCCCCCTGAGAACCACTAAACCTTTTCGACCACCTATATTAAACCTGAGATAGAAGGTAGAAGATCCAGAAGCTAAAGAGAAGACTAAAGAGGCCAGCTGCCCTATTAGTAGATGTGAGTGGAATTACAAAGCTGGAGGGCCTAAAATTTGTGAACATGGTATGACCCATGCCATTCGAAGGTCAAGATGAAAATGAGGTTAATATCTACGGTGTATATTTGACCAGGCGGATAGACGGCTTAAATGCATCTCTACTGCCACCGAAATGATTACAAATAGGGTGCGGGCCACCTCAGTGCTGCCGGATACTTTTCCACCTCTTCGGAAATCTTGGCTAAGCATGTTTCACATCAGCTCAGGCCTTAGACATCATTGTTGCTCGATTGGGAGATTCATTCAGGTCATCATGGCAAAGGTGATCACACGTAACTGTCGTCATTGTCACGGCCGTTATAGACATGGTCCCTACGTCCCCTGTTTGAAATCAATGCATGGGAAAGGTGGTGCACCTGGTAGCCCAGGAATCTTTCAGTTAGAGTTTGGTCATGGAGAAGGAGTAGGGATCTAAAGTGGTCTTTATGCCCGAGCAGGCATGGTCTGAGGTGGAGGAAGAAAATGCTCCTTCATCCCCTGTGGTATTCGACCACGTAGAAAATGGCACCACCAGCGGAGATGAAGAGCCCAAAGAGCGACAGGTGTGCAGAAGGGTTCGACGTCGATGGAAGAAAGAGACCCCTAAAGATGAGCGAGACATCCACCATGACATGGAGATTCTCAAGGATTTCGTAATCTCCACTGAGGAAGTGATACCTCCCCCTCCAGCAGAGGAATTGCAGCCGGACAACTCTTTGAGAATAGAGAATTGATTTGATCCGTAGGGCCAATTAAAGGCTCAGGAGTAAGGTGGCATTCTACTCATCGTATTCATGTTTCCCTTCTTAATCAATCTATTTTGAGCTCGACACGTATGTAATATTCCCAAATTTTGAGGTTGTCCAGGTAGCAGCATAGTTTTAACTATTTCCTGATGATCAATTCAAGGCTAAAGGCCTATAAATATCATTGTAATAAGAGACCAAAGGGTTGGAAAATCATTCGGCTAAGGCCTGGGGATCGAGCTCGGTTTTGAGACTTTTACATTAATATAATGTGTAGTGCCTATGGTAGACCGTTTTGTAGAGATTCATGTGTTGATTTACTTGTAGTTTGTTTATTCTTTCTCCTCTATGTGCTCATACTTCCTGTTATACATTTACATTATGTTTTCCCTTTCATATCTGAGATCAGTGTATAATAGCTTAGAATTCTTGGAAACAAGCTCTGTTTATTATCTCAGGTGTTCACTCAATATTGCTACTAAAGTTGATATTGAATTCATCTTTGCTTGATGCTCGTATCAATGGTCTATTCTTACTTTCTTCTTTTATCACCAGAAAATATCATTACGACGGCAAGAGAGTGGCTACCTTGCCTCTGTTTTAATAGTCCGTACTGCGGCACTGCTATCCAATCTTCATGTTGTATCCTGACTCCATCGCCCAAGGTTTATGCTCTCGATTGTCCCACCAAACCTCTAAATAATTTGTCCCGTTAGAAGTTTGACCTTCTGAGCATGCTATGATTGAATATCGTGGATTGGAAGGCTGTGTGTTTCTCATTGATCATTTTTCAGTCTTCTATAGAATGTTGTATGTTTATCATTGCAAAAAAACTTTGAGCATTTTCAGTATCTTATGAATAATTAAGAGAGAGACCTCTCTACTTGTGTGGGTCAGTAACACAAGATAAAGTGGTTAATGGTTACCCTGATTCTGCCTCTCCACAACCTTGGGGTACGTTTCGGGTGCTAACAAGGAGCATGAAGGAGAAGCACGTAACTGTGAGAAAGCATAAGGAACAGGGAAAACAATGAAGAAATCGAAGAGGAGCCACGTCAGATGAAGTGGAGAGAGGAATTGACTAGTGCCAAACTAAGAGAGCATGGGATGGACGTGCCATACATCCTAGTAAGAGGAAGTTGGGAGGAACACACATGTAGGATTAAAGGTCATGAAGACCAGTTTCCGCATAACGAATTGCTCTATCATACACTAGACTCAACCTTAAATGCATACAAGGACCATTAAGAGCTATCAGGGCATACTCTAGAAAGTGAACCCCTCATTAAACAAGGAATCGAAAGCAACAGAGCTAGAACTCACTTGAATCACCCCTAGGTTCCCTTGCAAGATATGGTAACAAAATATCAAAATTTTATTTTACAATTGCCTTGGTATAGTCATGTGAATAGTAGTAGCAATAGTTCTCAGAGAAGTTCACTAGTAGGAGGAAGTAGCAATAGTTCTCAGCCAAATAGCAACAACTTTATTATGCAATCAGGACCAAAATGTCTTAATAAGAACACCAGTTGCAACAATGGCAGGAGAACCAGCAAGGTCACCCCTAATATTCCCAAAGTTTTTGGGGAACAAAAAAGATGGCATAGCTCAACATTGGTTTCTTTATGAATCCATCTTGAACACTAGAGAAACTCTCTTTACATCCAAGTTGGTGGAATTTCATATGACCCTCCATGGCAGAGTGTTACAATGGTACATGAAGCTAGATGAGAGATAGGGTCCAAACATACCAGATCCTACCTTGGTAGAAACAAAGAAATTGTTTTAGGATGAGTTTTCACAACCAATGTATGAATAGCAAGGTGTTGCATCATAAAGGGAAATCCAATAAAGACCTGGAGAATCATCCTAGGAATATGCACGAAGTTTCATATATGTACTAACTAAGTTAAAATATCATGTCTGTGAATCCCATCATAAACTATGGTTTATTCAAGGTTTGTTGCCTTTAACAAAGATAGCCTTACCGCAACAAGTAATGGAATCTCCAAAGACTGCTTTAAAGAAAGCAATCAAGATTGAAGCTATGGAAAACTATCCAGACTCAATGGGAATGGGAATGGGAGTGGGAACTTCATCTTCTTCTGGTGAATTAGTGCAAGTGCATAACAAATTAGAAGAAATAATATAGAGGCTCTAAGATTTGAATACACCAAAAGCACAACGACCACAGTTATGGTGCACTAGCTTCCATATAGGACATCACGCCGTCGAGTGCTTAAGGACATGAGGAGGAAAATTTCCTTCGAGAGGACCGTTCAATACAGGACCTACTATGACTATTGCACAAGTTTTTTTGGCAAACCCATTTCATTCAGCGGGATGGTCATCGTATCCAGGTCCCCCAACTGGTTCTCCTAATGATTACACTGAAATCTGTAAATTTCGGTCACCTGCCGTGACTTTTTCCTCTGTTCTAGAAGTACTCTGTAGTACCTAACACAGTATACTATGAAGTATATGGATCTACTACACATAGTATTTAGAAGTGAAGAGCTTTGGACGATCTCACTTTTGGTTGTGGATATTGATCTTCCTTATTTAGAAGTCATGTTTTAGCCATGTCTGGATCCCAACCCGTGATGGGGGGGTTTAGGTGGGACTTCGCCCAAAAAATAGTCACCATGGGGGGTCCAGGATGGAGGGGTGAATACTTTTATGACCCCCCCCCCTTCGAGGGTTTGGGGGCAGCACCCCCGTAGCAAAAATTTTGGAAAAAATGCCTTGTAAAATGTTGTAATTTCATAGTCATGACTTGGTCAATAATGGGTGATTTATGGGCCCATGGTATTGGGTGTCCCATAGTATTTTCCCATGGTAATCCCTCTTTAAAAGGAAGGAATTGTAATATGGTTGTGTATTGTAGCATTATAAAGATATCTATGATTGTGTAAGAGAGACTGTGAGAGAGTGAAGAGGAAGTTGCAGCAGATGTGTTGTAGGTTGTATCCCTTCATTGTTGGATGGTATAATAATAAGGTATGGAAATTTTTGTGTGGACATAGCCCATATTGGGTGAACGAATTTATATTGGTGTCTCTCTTGTAATGTGTTATATGTGATTTATATTTGCATCTTGTTTATTGTTATTGCTCTGCAATCCTATTTTTCTAACATTCAAGGAGATATTGGATCAATCTATATTTCGAGTATTTGATCAACCCCAAGAGAAAGGAGGGGGAGGCAGAGGAGGAGCATTTGGTGCTAGGAGAGGAGGAGGTCACACAATACCACTTGGATGCTACAATTATAATGATGTAGGCCATTTAAATCACGATGTCCTTTACCCAAACTGCCATGGTGTTGTTATTTTCACACCAATACCCATATTGTAGAGGAATGCCCTGATGTCATCACTAAATGGTAGGATCGCACAAGACAATTGACCAAATTCATAAACTACAAAACCTAAGAAGACATGATAGCAGTAGGTTTTGTTGTCACTAAGGCAAGTGTGAAATCTAGAGCATATCAACGAAGACCAAACTCTTTGGTGATTCAGAAGGAATCACCTAAGAGGACTAAATACATTCCAATTCAATGAAAGGACATATACATGGAAGCTACCGATATGTTTGTTCGAATACCAACCCCGCCATCCTAAGAGGGTGTAAGCCCATCTCAGCAATCCTGGTCAAATGACACCGTAGCTCAAGGAAAGGAATCAAGTAATCATCAAGAAAAAGATCACGTTTCCCTCTGGTTTCACCTACTGAAGGATACTTGAGAAGATGAGAAATCCACTCATAAGATACGAGGGGTGATTCGCAATATTTCTGATGTTGAGGAAATTAATGGATGCATTTGTGCCCCATTATTAGAAATAAATCTATAGTTTATGTGATGAAGGAGAAGGAAGAGAACCAATCGAGAATTCCATTTGGTTGCACGAGTGCATGGCTACGATATCAAGAATGTAATGATCGACTTGGGCTCATATGTGAACATATTACTGAAGAAGTCATGGGAATCAATGGGTTCTCAACCTTTGGTATATTCTCCCATTTAGTTGCGGATGGAAAACAAATATTTCATTTTCCCTATTGGATGCTTAGAGAATGCGGAAGTGGACCTCGAGGGTGTTAATACCAATATAGACTTTGAATTCATCGATATTATGGGTGACACAGATCCTTATCCAGTATTTCTCGGAATCGAAATTTGTTCCTATAAGAACTACAACATAATTGATCTAAAGAATAGAACAATGACCTTCGAAGTAGATGGAGTGAATGTAATGCAACCTCTAGATCCACACCAAGATCCACAGTACACTGAGCCAATCCAAGAGAACATGTAAGACATTTTTTGGATGGAATCTATAATTTAACCGCAGGACAGAGAGATGACTATGTGAATCCAATTGTAGATGGTTTCGTGAGATGGAGAAGTATTCAATCCTTTGACAATGATTTTGAGGATATGTGGGAAAATTAGAAAAAAAAATCATGAGCTCTCATCCAGACATTCTACAATGGTGAAATATGTCAGATGGATTGGCATAGAATTCAGTCGTGTACCAACATATGATGGAACCAATCATCTAGATACATTCCTACATAAGATGGAAGCCTCAATAGAGGAACAATACCATATGGATGTCTTGGACGTAGCTCTTAGAGGCACTCCCATGATGGTGGGAAATGCATAGAGATGATTTTCCTTATTGGGATACCTTACAACTTACTTTGATGATCTTGTTCAAACCATCCCTGCATGCTAACATGGTGGAAGAAGCCTCCATGGGGGAATCCAATTTGTATCAGCATATTGAACTGTGTGAGCACAAGTGGGAATTAGGAGGATTACAACCATAGTTCTAGGTTCACCAATTCTTCCATGAGCTTGGCCCTATTCCGAAGGCTTGGTATTTGCATGAAGAAACAAGAAGATAAACTGATTGTTGGAAAAATCTATGTGTAAAGTTTTGTCAAGAATTTTCCTTCTCTGAAACAAGTAACATGGTAACAGAAGCATTGACAACTATCAAGGGTGCATTGTTTACTGACCAGTTGTGGAAGGTAGGCCATTCATACATTTTCTCGTCATATCAAGAATTTGAGGACTTCCACTAGGCTATCCTAGAGATCAGACAACCTCTCTGTTGCACAAAGGTAGATCAAGATGACCCAAAACCAGATGAACTAGAACAATTACGATACATGAATTTCTAGGAGTCAAAGTGTGTTCAAGAAGTCAGACACACCAAACCCGAAGATATCAAAGCTATATACACACAAATTCTATAGCTAAAGAAGATCAAAATCGGTACTAAAGATAAACCAAAAATAGTAGTTTTTGGATATTATTGGGACAACCAAACAGTCTCTGAAATCAAATCCCTTCTGAAAGAGTATGAAGACTTGTTTTCGCAAAGATTTGTAGAACTTAATGGGTTTCAAGGAGACCTAGGAGAGATGAATATTGAATTGATTCCATTTGCAAATCCAATCAAACACCGTATGTATCGGTTGAATCCTTGAGTCAACAAAATGTTAAAAAGGAAATTGCTCGTATGCTAAGTGCATGATTAATATTCTCAGTCGATGAATCCGAGTGGATCAATCCCATTGTGATCCAGAGCAAGATACAGAGGAAAATTGAATTTGTGTTGTTTTCTGCATCATGAGTGTTGCCTTTGTTCATGATCCATTCTCGAATTCATTCAATGATGAGGCATCGAACCAAGTGGCGGGAAACAAAGTATACTCTTTCACTGACAACTTCTCACACTATCACCAGTTGAGAATCACTGAAGAAGATAAGAACAATACTACATTTACTACTAAGTGGGCTTCATTCACATATAATATTATGTCGTTTGGACTTAACAATGCTCCAGTTGTCTTCCCAAGGATAGTAATAGCATCTTTACACAAGTTCCTTCGTAAATTCCTCAAAGTATATCTATATAGCTGGACAGTTTACATCCTGCTCAAGGACCATGTTTCTCTCCTTTGGATCATTATGGATCATTGCAAACGGATGGGGATTTCATTGAATCCATGGAAGTACATCTCATGTGTACCTTTTGGTAACCTACTGGGACATATTGTATGTAAGGATGGAGTGTTGGTCAACCCTACAAAAATTGTCTCTATTGTAAATCTATAGGAACCAACAATAGTAAAAAAGTTGTGATCACATTGGGTCATACTAGTTATTATAGAAGATTCATCTGCAACTATGCATCTATTACTGCACCATTTGAAAAATTGTTAAAGATGAATGAGATTTTTCAATGGAATGAAGACTGTGAGCAAGCATTCAACACGCTCAAAGAAAGAATGGTAAACGCCCCAATATTAGCATTCCCTGATTGGAAGAAGGAGTTCCATGTCCATGTAGACGCATCAGGAATCACCCTTAGTGTTGTACTATCCTAGACGAGGGTGAGATGGACTACCCAGTGTATTTTGCTAGTAGAAATATATCATAGGCAGGACACAACTACACGACCACAAAGCGGGAGGAATTATCTATGATTTATGCATTACAGAAGTTCCACCACTATATTTTGGGAGGACATTTCAAGTTTTTCATGGACCACTATGCCTTGAAGTATCTAGTGAATAGGCCTGATCTAGGAGGATCTAGGACCACTCAAATTTTCAAAGTCTCAAATGATGAACAGAAGGGCACCATCGCGAAGGGCTCAATGAGATCTTTTTGACAATTTTCATTTTTCCTCAAATGGACTCTGGATGGCCAATATATTGAGTTATTAAGTCTCGGAAAAACAATAGTTGAATAGTGCATAAATGGCAAAAAGGGGTGCCACATGGCAACGTCTACAAGGGTGACACATGGAATCCATACAGTTGCATGGTGCTGACATGGAATACCCTAGGGAACCACATGGCATACAAATGATGAGTTGGCAGACACATGTCAATCCCCCATTGGGGAGATATGGTTAAAGTTTACCAAACGTATGATGGAGGCGACGGGATTCATACCCATGACCTCTGCTACAATAGACCAGTGAATTACCAATACACCATGGCATGAGACTTGATAATAATATGGAAAAATATTATTTTAAGTTTTCAAATGTTGTAAGTTGGTGGAAAAAGGGCATAAGGGCTTAGCCCTTGGACCCATAGTATATATGTAACACTAAACCATATGGAAAAATCCAAGTCTGCGGGGTAGTATGTTGTAACAAATGTAACAGTTATGTATTAATATATATTCCACCACACATAAGAATATACTCACCACACAACCGGTGGTCGACGGGGTTAGACCCCCCGACATACCACTTTGTACGCCAATGTCTTGGCCGGTGCACCATGAGTGGCCCTTGTTAAGGGAAACGTAAAAAATAGTATTTAAATTTAATGACATCTAATACAGGAATTTAGGCCATGGTTTTGGTCACGGGCCCCTATTTAAACCACGCTAATGTGCAGTTAGGGATACAATTTGGGAGTCAAGTATATGCAAGGAAACCAAGATAGTGAAGTACAATCAAGGCATGATTCCCAAGATAGTATTGGGCATGGAAACCAAGGTGGTTTTACATAGTCATTGGTGGGTTTTGGCATGAATCCAAAGGGCTGAAGTGTGCATGCATCCTGAAGCAATATGCATGTAGCCTGAGGCGATATGCATGCATCTCGATTCTCGAGGTAGTTTACAATGTGCATGTAGTTCGAGGTCATACAAGTTGTACGGATCAGAGGAGGTGTTGGAGGCAGTTCCAAAGGGGGGGTCCCGAGGCCCATTTCAGAAGGTGGTCGTTTTAGAGTCAAAATTTTTTGAATTTCACAAGGATTCTGATTTTGGTTTCTATTTCTACATCCGGGCACCGAGATAGAAAATTGCTTGCAAGAAACTTTTAGGGACACCAAAGTACATTCATTTTTATACTTCAAAGTTGTAGAATTGTCTATGGCAGTTGATGGTGAAGTCTGTTTCTACTCCAGAACAACAGAAATCAAAGGTGATACCAGGAGTTGCCATTTTTCCTTCCTTTGTAAAATTGATATGCATTTTTTAGACTAATATAGAGTGGTCCCACTAATAAGGAGTGGACCTGGAGACATAGTCTGAAGTAGGTGAACTCCGTTATCAAATCCTGGTGTATTTGTGTGATTTGATATTTTCTCTTAGCCTCTTTACATTCATCTGATAATTATATTTTAAACCAAGTAATTTTACTTAAAGTTGCGCAAAGAAAATAGTTATTCCACATAAACTGCAAGAAGCACTGTCAAGCAAAGTTCCTGTTTTATTTGAAAAAATATTATTTAACCAGTGAGTAAATATTTTTTAGATCAAGGTCATTGTTATAAGGAAGAATATGTAGATGGTTACTGTTGTTTTAGGAATTTTCATTTGAATTTATAGTGAGTATAGGGAAACATAATCATGGACTGGATCATATTTATCGCATTGAATCCAGTGAAGCTGATGTCCCAGAAGATAATCAACTCGTAGACACTACATTATTTAGAGTGAAATCCATTCCAGATCACCTAGAAGAGATTGCACGCTACATTGTTCTACACAAAAGAGACACCTAGTGGTAAGAGTAGTGGAATATCAACTAATTGCAAGATAGTTGTATAAATTGGGGATTGATGGAATCTTGCATAGATGTGTCTTAGATCATGAACGCAAAATTATTTTGTGGGAATGTCGTTCTGGAGTTGCGGGAGGACATATTAGCGAAAAAGAAACATGAATAAAGGTGCTACAAGTCGGATTGTGGTGGACTACATTATTCAAAGATGCTAAGGAGTACGCAAGGAAATGCAACGTTTATCAACGCATTGGTTGAACATCCTACCGAGATGAACTTCCATTGAATCTAGTCCGAGTGCTACAACCATTTAATAAATGGGCAATTGATTTTGTAGGACTAATTCACTCATTAATAAAGCACTAAAATTCTTGGTATATTATTGTTGTAACTGATTATTTAACCAAGTGGGTTGAAGCTGCAACAGTCTGAGATTGTTCCACAGAAACAACTGCTCAATTCATTTATGAAAACATTATAACTCGCTTCAGATTCCCTAGAAGTCTCACAAGTGATCAAGGGAAGCATTTTTTGAACAAAAAAAATGAATATTTGATAAATGAGTTATTGATTCAGGATCATATGAGCAGTCCATATCATCCTCGGGTGAATGGCATGGTCGAAGCATTCGACGAGATTTTGGAAACAAGATTGACCAAGTCTATTGCGCAAACAAGGATGAATGGGATGAGTCGATTCCAGCTGTGCAATGGGATTACAAAACTACCACCAAGAAACTTCACAAGTAGACACCATATCAGTTGGTTTATGGAAGAGAAGCAGTAGTTCCCGCTGAGTTCATCGTTCCAAGCCTTTACATTTCAAATGCAACTCAAATGACAAAAGACGAATCAATAGCTGAATGTCTTTTAGAAATCATGGAACTTGAAGAATCTCGATTTATGGTAGAATATCATGCAATAGTAGAAAAGGGGAGATAAAAATCATGGCACGATCTAGCACGTGGGTTACTCCTCCATTGACCAATTTGTAGCTCTATTGGAAAAGTATTTGGTCCCTGGTTCGCTTCTAGTAGCTCCCCGTGAGCATCTTCTACACAAGTCACATATTGTCTCATAACTTTCCTTTAATATATCTCATTTTCCCATTAGGTTCAGTATGTCTATCCATTCATCTTGCATTCCTCGAATTAAAATTGTCTTCAAGATGTCACCATCTAGAGTGGTGTGTGGAGACCTCTACAAATTGTACTAAAAACTCTCTACGTAGTCCTCTAGTTCTCTTCTTCATTCTATGTCATCTTGAAGATCTCCTCCCTCAACTCTTGGGATCTGCAATACTCTTGGTATTTCTCAAGAAAGGCCTGCTTCATTTCATCCCAAAAAGTTATGGTACCACCACCAAGGCCCATAAACCATCTCAAGGCTACCCCTTTCATAGTAGCAGGAAATAGTTTCAGCTTATGCAAATCTATGGTATAGTCATAGCTTCGACATAGCACATCAAATTCGAATAGGAAAGCGTTTGGATCTTTAGTAGTTGTTCCATGGAAACTAGGAAGAGAAGATAATGAAATGGGCTTCATAGGTGCACCTCCCTAAGTGTTAGCAATGGGGAATTCGATTGTGGATGCTAGAGTAGCCATGTTTTCTCACAATCTCCAATATTCTTTTGGAATACTAAGTCAGCAAGTACTCACTGGAATGAAATAGGTTCCTTTGGTTCTCGTGCATAAGGTTTAGCAACACTCCCTTTATTTGGAATAGCAATTTCAGGGGTTGCTTCTCATTTGGGAACCGGACTTTGATGCTCAGGTGTAGGTTCCCATGTTTCCCCTTGTCCTTCTGCTAGAATTTGAAATTCATGCTCTACTTCTACAGAAGAGGGTTGGTTTCTCCTTAAGGCTCTGATTCCCTTATATCCTCTCTCCCTTTTGGAGGAACTTGTAGCTCAGATTCTACTGTTGCAACATAATTACTTTTTGAAAAGGGTTGAAAGTTGGTCCCTGCGTGAGATGCCACCCTGATAGCGTTAGGATATCCTTCTTTGGATTCTTCTCTTGAAATTATCGCATGTATGTATGTATTTATTCCTTGATATTTCTAACCTCGACCTCCTATACCTGCAATGTTATTATTTTTGGGGGGTCTTCCTCTACCTCTAGGCTTTCCTATTCTATTCCTGCATCCTATATGCCCTGGTGTCAGTGAGACGGGAGTCTACCATGGATAATCCCCTTAGTTTAGGAATTGGTTATAGATGCGTAGGTTCTTACCTTCAGTATTTATTGCTTAGGCTTCAATAGAACTAGAAGTAATGCAGCTAAAACTAGCACTAGTTTATACTTTTGCGCCCTTATAACCTCCCCGGAAACGACGCCAAAATGTTGAAACTTTTTAACTATATTTTCATAAAAAATAAACATCCATAACATTAATTATCAACCCAAGTTAAGTCTGTTATTTAATTTCAAGGTTATGTGCAAGGTATATGCAGGAAACCATTTCCTCTTATAGCACTGGTTATACTAAATACTCTTACTGAAAAACTCAATTAAACTCACTCTTGCTTGAAAGGAAAACCACACTTCTAACTTAGATCACAGACAACCTATGAAAAGGAAATTCAATCAACACCACTCTTTACTTGGAAAATAAATCACACCTTTGAAATTAAACTCATACAACCAATAACAACATTCTTGTCAAACTGAAAAGGATAACTACATAAGTAAACACATCTTCAAGAGAGAATGCACCTACGATAATGTCAAAGAAAGTAACTATCTTAAAAGAAATCAAAATAGGATAAAAAAACTAAAGTAATGCTTAATTCTATTGAATTAATAGTAGTAGCAATTGTGAGTAATAATGACTAGAATGGAAACTATCGATTGATCTAAATGGTATCAATTGTAAGTAACAACATGCATGAGCAATATTTAATTAACAATAATAGCAAGTAACAACAGCATCTACCAACAATTAAATAAATGATCTATGATCTATCTACTTAAATGAATAAATGAAATGGAAATACCTATACAGAGAAGGGGGCCCTTCCTTCTCTGACCAAGGTTGTTGGAACAACTCATGAATTAAGCACTCAAATCACACGAACAAGTATACTCTTATATTACGAAAAGGAAAGATACAATAGAGTTCAACAGTCCTATGTTCTGCAATATACTTCTGGCTAACCTCCAACCCACTTCTCATAAGAGAGGTTTTCTACTATGGACAACAACCTTTCTTAATAGGATATTGGAACGGTCTTGAGAATCTCTGATTCTGAAGGCCGTCCCTAACAATAAATAACATAATATCAATTTGCACATATGTGTTGTTACACCATATTTACAAATAAGGAATTTCATTCCTCGTTAATAGGTTACAACTCTATTGGGTGGTTGCAACAACTGGCAGTACCCATGTACATCATGTGGTGACTCATCATTGTCGCGTTGGAGATATATTCGCTCCTATGCTCAAGCATCGATCGAAGAGCAAATGCTCGAGTACCAACAGGATCACGACTGTACTAGAAACAACTTCATTTGGGGGTGACAACACGGGAAGTAACAACATCCAAAAAGTAATAGCATTTAATCCTGCGCAAAAGTAGCAACATCAAGTCTTGGACTAATCAACTCCCTATCCTTTGACTCTGCAAGTACAAATATTCAAGCTACTCATGAGTAATAAAAATCAGACACGGAACCACTTAATAACCTACATTATTGCTCAAAATAATGCAATGCATAAAAAAGGTTGTACCTTGGGCAAGTCTCAAATGTATAGACAGGATACCATCAAAAAGGATAAAAGGAGGACTCAAAATGTCTTTAAAATAGGGTAAGTGAATATAAAAAAGAGTGTGATTTGGAGACCCAACAGTTTTTACTCTGGAGGGATGTAGAAGTGAGAAAAAGATGATGTTCTCAAATGAAAAAGATACAAAAAGAGAAAACTTGTAAATATAAGCATTTCTTAAAACTTAAAAAAGATGCTTGATCAAAAAACTTATGAAAAGTACCAAAACTAAGAGAATGTTTTCAAACCCTAAATGAAATGCAAGTTTTCTTGAAATTTATAGTTCAACTCTAGGAAAATAATTATTTTTATTTTCATGAGTGAATGATAATGAAATAAATTTAATCTTTTTCCTTTAAATGTAATCACTTCCATGAAATAAATTTAATCTTTTTCCTTTAAATGTAATCACTTCCAATGCATCAAATTGCCTAAGAGATTCCTAAATGAACCAATTTTTTTTTTTGAATTTGATTGCAATATTCAGTAAAAAAATAATGAAAACCAAAGACAAATATCTAATACCAACGTCCCAAAATCCCAAATATGCACTAAAATCAAAATTGTGTAGTAATTTTAAATTTTACAAGTGTTTTCTTACTTTCTAGGGGATACCCACAATTTTCTTGAAGAGAACCCATAAGTGACTATGCCTTTTGTATAGAAACATTATGGGTACTTGATTCTGTAAGTAAAAACAGACGAAGGTGAAGGAAAAATATGAGAAAAATACGATTCTTGGTTTCCCAATAGTCAAAAAATAGAAATTCTATAGGTTAGAATAAGACTATAATTCAACAACTAGAAAAGACAAAGAAGTGAGACCCTATAAGGACAAACTCAAAGAGTTCTCCCGAGTGGAGTTGGCAGTTCTGTTAGAGGGAATAATCCCCATTGACTAGGTTTAGGCCATTGACATAGTGGATACAAGATACCAATCTAGTTTCTAGAATAAGTAAGCTATATATAGCATAACTACATAAGGAAATGAGAAAACAAAATTACTTGTATCCAAATAGTTGTTCTTTGCCAATCATTTGTACATAGATCTAAATAAACTATTCACTACTCTAAGTAATTCTTCAATGATCTTCACAAAAGAAACGACACACAACCTTCCTCAAATCCTCTTAGTCATAATAATATAAATCATGATAGAGACACAAATTCACTTATGTAATGATCCTAATTAACTTATCATGAGAATAATTCCACCACCAGATGAATATGAAAATACAAGAAATATTATAATGAAGAAGAAAATACAATTATACCTAGTAATATATTGTTGGCAATTATGTTACATGAGTCTAGGTTCCTCCATACTAGTCCACTAATCCAATATTTTGCATATACTTGCTAATTTTACTTTGGTTAAGAAACAAGATGGATTTTATATTTAGATCCAGCGGAAAGCTAGCATCGAATTCAGAACCAAGCAACTCTAGAAAAGGGGGTGACAAAGTGAATGACATAGTTTCTCCTTTTATCTATTATTCCAACATATCCTCGTTGAAATAAGTGTCCATGTGTGTTTCTCCTCCTTTGAACCTCTTATTTATAAGGAGAAAAGTCGGTTCAAGTAGTTAGAAGTCAGTTTATGGGATGTATCTTTGTATGGCCTGCGTGTTTTATGCTCAAAAAATTATTTTGTATGTTTTAAAGGTAATTTTGAGGTACCCATGCCTTTCATGAAGGAAAAGAGTGGGTGTAAGGAAAAATAC
Organism: Larix kaempferi; assembly: GCA_027924585.1. Classification (NCBI taxonomy): domain Eukaryota; kingdom Viridiplantae; phylum Streptophyta; class Pinopsida; order Pinales; family Pinaceae; genus Larix; species Larix kaempferi. The sequence goes on along the minus strand of BSBM01000322.1, from coordinate 12,375,924 downwards.
TTAAAAAATTCTTCAGAGGATGTAGAAACTAGTGAATGAATGCATGCATGTGGCCTAGCTCTATTTGATGGTTAAGGGTGACCAAATATAGATATGTGACAATCATGACACCCCTCCCTAAGTCACTCATATTGCAATGTACTTAATTAGCATAAACACTGATTATTGAGGAATTATTCAAGAAATGTAAGATGCAAAAAACAAAATAAGGGAGTTGATGATATAAAACATATAGAATATAACTTGTTATTGATAATCCAAATAAGAGAGAGAAATTATCACAAGCCTGTTTGAGGGAGTAATTTTTTTATGGGAAAGCCCCAATACAATAACAACACTTGAAGAAACACTACAACCTCATAGTTCTATAAATAGTTTCTCACTAGCAAAACCCTAACTACTATGGTCCCTCATTAATGAGTATTAACCACCTATTGGGCCTTATTTAATAAATATAACCTTTTCAGATTGAATAACTATCCACTTTATACCCAATGGTATTATTAATAAAATTTGGAGTCATACATTATGTAACTAAACTTGACTTAGGGAGGCCTAGGGTGGGATCCTAGCATGCCTCCCCCTTCAAAAGTAGCATTGTCCTAGAGGTTAGAGGTGTGGTAATTGTTGTAAAATTGATGTTGGTTCCCAAGTGGCATTATCTAGCTCAATATCCTTCCACTGTATCATCTGGCTCAGTATCCTCACTTTTATTCTTCCCAATTTCCAAACCTGCATGGCAGGGAATAAGCTACCATGCAACCTGGTTTAATATTAACTTGCATCACTTGTGCAAAGTAAACTTAGTTAGGTTAGACTAGGTCCTTCTCTAAGCAAATTTAAATACAAGTTTTTATGACCAACCCTTATGTAGAATAAGACAAGATTGAAACATTTTAGGTAGCATTGTGACGTTTGAACACCTTTGTTTTGTTTATGGAAGAACACATTTAGTATACAACAGGTTTTAAAAAATATAGTTGTTTAGTTTTAATTGTTTATTGAGGTGAAGATCTTTGTTTTGTCTCATATATAGTTCACTCCGATTTGACTAGGTGCTTCTTTAAACAATTTTAAATAAAAAAATTCTAATCCAATTTTAAATAAAACATTCGAGATATAACTTAATGACCAAATTTTGTTGATGACCATCCATATAATCATGAAAAAACCATCCATATAATCATGAAAAAACCCATGAATGAAAACAATTCAAAGATACCATCACTTGCCTCCAAAATATGGTCAAGCCTAAAAAATTTATCTTGATATAAAGGAACAACACCACCACAAAAACTAGCCCATAGACTCTATATTGCATCATACTGTTCATAACCAATGACAACATTTTCTAACACATATTGAGAAAATATGAAACATACATGATTCCACTAGTGCCTAGAATTAGAATAAGTGCAGTGGGCCATCTCATGGTTACCTCGTAATCGTAAAGTATCTTAGGCAATAATTCCCCGGGCCCTACCTATCTCTAAACTTCATATTGGCCCTATTATCACAAAAAATAATTGTAGTAAAAGCATTGGCAAGCAATAAACCTGAGTGTTCAGAATTACCTGGCCATTGCCCTTCTTTTTTGGGATAAAGGGATCAGTCTACAATGGCCCGTGAACCAAAAATAGTGCAATGAGATAAAAGCATGTCTCCATTAATCCTTGCAAAATTCATAGATAGATTTCACGAGTGTTTTCTCAATGAATCCTTGCAACAAAAACCAATGCTTGTGTCTCAAGAGAAGTCTCTACAACTTTGATTTCTTGCAGACTTACTCGTTATGCATCGAGGGATTTGCAAGCAAACAACAAAGGAGAACTCCAACTGGCAATCGATCACAGGCATGTAATAGAGCAATGAGTGAGAAAAGGATTGTTAAAACCGTAAGCTCATGGATACCAAATCGATGAAGATATTAGCGCTGAGGAAAAATTAGTGTGAACAATGGTGGCGATGTTACGGGACGCCGCCTCCTCCTCTTGATACTGCCTAGCCTTGTGTAAGATGGATCAGCCGCATTTTACCCCTTCGTCTTTATCCAGATCTCCTCCCACATTTCAGAATGGAACTTCCTTCTGCATAAACAACAATCATCCGCATTTTCCCTCAGTTTTGCAAGCTAATTCTCGCCCTTTTTATTTGTATGGCTGTCGTAGCACTCCCACTTCCACAGTTGTTGCAACAGCAGTTAAACAGCGACTGCAAACTAAAGTAAGGAAGACGAGAGAAGTAGTTTCAGCAGGTACCACCGCATATGACAACCAAAACCAATTGACACAAAGCAATACACACAAACACAAACGACGCAATTTTTTCTTCTGGAATGATTTGGTTAGAGATTCTGTAAAGAATGGCTTCTGCCGCAAAGCGCTGAGGCTGTATTATCAAATGCTACAGGCAGGCATAGAGCCGGACAGGTTGGTGTGTATTTCTTTAATCAATGCATGCGGCAGCCTATCAGATCTGCAAGCGGGCAGGGAGATTCATGAAGCTACAGTTGCAAGGGGGGTTGATTCGGATATTTGTGTGGGCACTGCGCTTGCTTCAATGTATGTCAAGTGCGGAAGTTTAGAGAAAGCACGCCAAGTGTTTGACAGAATGCCTGAACGAGATGTTGTGTCATGGAATTCAATGATTGCTGCTTATTCCCAGAATGACCATCCCTATGAAGCCCTGGGACTCTTTAATGAAATGCAAGTCAATGGTGTAAAACCCAACGCAATCACCATGGCTAGTGTTCTTCCTGCGTGTGCTGATATTTTGGCTGTAGAACCAGGTAAGCAGGTCCACGGTTATGTAATAAGAACTGGACTTGAATCTCATGCTGTTGTGGGCAATGCTCTTGTAGATGTGTATTGTAAATGTGAGAATGTTGACATTGCCCACAAATTGTTTGAAAGAATGGCTAAACGAGACGTTGTATCCTGGAATGCAATCATTACTGGCTATGCAAAATGTGGGAATGTTAACATTGCTGCCAAATTGTTTGAAAGAATGCCTTTTCGAGATGTTGTGTCATGGAATGCGATCATATCTGGTTATTCCCAGAATGGCTATTCTCATGAAGCCTTGGCATTCTTCCATGAAATGCAGGTCCAGGGCATAAAACCCAACTTAATTACCACAGTTAGTGTTCTGCCTGCATGTGCTGATTTATTGGCTCTGAGACAAGGTAAACAGATCCATTCTTATGTAATAAGAAGTGGATTTGAATCTCATGTTGTTGTGGGTACTGGCCTTCTAGACATGTATGCCAAGTGTGGGAATGTTAACATTGCCTGTAAATTGTTTCAAAGAATACCTCAACAAAATGTTGTGACCTGGACTGCAGTCATTGCTGGTTATTCCCAGAATGGCCATCTCCATGAAGCCATGGCATTTTTCAATGAAATGCAAGTTCAGGGCATAAAACCCAACTCAGTCACCATGGTTACTGTTCTACCTGTGTGTGCTGATTTATTTGCTCTGGAACAAGGTAAGCAGGTCCACAGTTATGTAATAAGAAGCGGATTTGAATCTGATGTTGATGTCGGCAATGGGCTTGTATACATGTATGCCAAATGTGGGTATATAGGCATTGCTCGACAAGTGTTTGACAAGATGTCGAGTTGGAATGTGGTTTCATGGACTGCAATGATTTGGGGATATGGAATTCATGGACATGGTGAGGATGCTCTTGCTCTTTTTTCCCAAATGCAGCAGACAGGCACAAAGCCAAACCATATCACATTCGTTGGTGTTTTGACTGCCTGCACTCATGCAGGGCTAGTGGATGAGGGCTGGCAATACTTTGAGTGCATGAAGTCGGATTATGGGCTTGCACCAGAGCTGGAGCACTATGCGTGCTTGGTTGACCTTCTTGGGCGTGCCGGGCATCTAGATGAAGCACACAACATGATCAAAAATATGCCATTAGAGCCTAATGTTGTTGTGTGGGGGACCTTGCTAGGGGCCTGCAGAATTCACTGCAATATTGAGCTTGGAGAAGAAGCTGCAAAACACCTTTTTGAATTAGAACCAAACAATGCTGGATATTATGTACTGTTGTCAAACATCTATGCTGAGGCAGACAGGTGGGAGGATGTAGCAAAGTTGAGGACAATGCTCAAAGAGAGAGAAGTGAATAAGCAACCGGGATGTAGTTTTATTGAGGTAAATAGAGAGGTTCATACATTCCTCAGGGGAGACAGAACCCATCCTCAATCTGAACAAATTTATGCAATGTTGGGAACCTTGTATGGACAAATGGAGGAGGCAGGTTATCTGCCTAACACAAATCTTGTGCTGCAAGATGTGGAGGAGGAGATGAAGAAAAACATGCTATGCAGTCATAGTGAGAAGCTGGCTATTGCTTTTGGGATCATCAATACAAGCCCAGGCATCCCCATCCGGATCATGAAGAACCTTCGAGTATGTAGTGATTGTCACACTGCCACTAAGTTCATCTCCAAGATTGTTGGACGAGAAATTATAGTGAGAGATGCAAACCGTTTCCACCACTTTAATGCTGGATTGTGCTCCTGTGGAGATTACTGGTGATGCTGATTGAACTGAACAACAAATATAGCTACGCTTTCAAACTAGTATGCACACTGTTCCTTTATTATTCAGAGAATAATATATCTGTACGGAGAGAGGAATGTGTTGACCTATATTGGGTGCATGTTTGGATACGGTAATAAGCTGAAGCCATAAGGAAGATGTCTACAAAAAGACACTCATTTGGACTTGCATCATATGATATACACACAAGATAGTATTTCATATGTGAATCTTTATAATATAGTTAACATTTTGCAGCCTCCTGATTTTTGTGCATTCAGCACTGTCATGAACCTATTGGATAGGTACCACAAGGAGGCATATATAAGCAATTTATATATAAGGATTAATACCCTGATATGATTGTTTTGCAAAACTGACATCTTGTGCTACCTGTTACTATTCTTCTAATTGTACTGACCTCAAAGGGTCATTATAAGAAATGGAGCCGGACATACATGGCCATGTAAAGATAGAAGAGACAAAATTGCATTGAGAGCAGACCCAAATGAGGCTGACAAAAATTCTTAAATACATTGATATTGTCTCTTCTCTATCGTACTTAATTTTATTTTTTTTCTGAATTTTTGGAGTATAGTTTGGGATAATGTCGAGACCTTTTTGTTTCTTTATCTTATCAGGTACCTTCTTTTGATTTATTAGAAGGAAAACTTATTATCAGAATCAGTGATGTAAATTATCTTTCAATTGCTTGTATATAGCATGAATGGGTATAATGGTTAAGAACATGTACTTTAAGGAAACTTTTAAGTATTCATATTTATCTTACAGTGTATAAACCTTGGCAAATCTCACTAGTTCTTAAAATGCCAACCATAAAATGTTTAGCTATGTTTTTGTAACTAAAATATTCAAATTTCTAAGGATTTTATGTAGTTTCTAAAAAAAATTGGCATTTTTTAGTGTAAAATACTTTTATGCTACAGAATTTGGGAGAATAATTTTAGAAGAAAATGGAAATTGACAAAAAAAATTGGGGGGGAATGCAGAAAATAAGTCCATGGGAAAATTTTTCCCTAATGTGTTTCATCTTTGGAGGTCACTAAGTTCAAATTCAAAGGGGTGTAGGGTTTGTACACCTCAGTAGACTATGCGGTCAGACCATTACACAGAAGGGGTCCCTTGTCTCACAAACAAGGGGTTTCATACATAAAGTTGGTGTTTAGCTAGGCTATGACCTTAAATTAGGTCATTATTATTTTTTATTATAAGCAACACATCAAACATTTATAAATATTTGATATTAGGTTTGGTGGTATTTGTTTGTTGAACATATGTTATATTTTCCCAAAAGGTCACAATGGACAATGAAATTCTAGGTGGTTTTTCAGGCTATTTAAGCCAATTAGAAACCCAACTATGTAATTGTTGTCAAGCAACTAGATGCTTCATTAACAAGAAAAGACAGTAAAAGAATGAGCATTGCATTAGCATGTTAGATAAATGATGCATGCATGCTTCCCTATTGGTTGAAGAGTGATGCTTCAGAGGACATGCAATTGAGAATCTAAGTAGAGATCAAATAAAAGAAACTGTATGTAAGGATATGGCATCTCAATATGGCATATTAAACTTAAAAACATGAAAGAGAATAATGGTCCAATTCTTAGAGTTGCAATGGATACAACTGAAGGTCTTGTGGAGGCAACTGGTGAAGATTTGGAATGATGGAGAAGCATTGTGATTAATCATAAAATTCAAAATAAACTCTTATCATCTTTGTTAAAGAAAAAAATCAACATCAAGGGGTACATTGGCACAAAAGCTTTTAAATGCAAGAACCATTGATGCTTAGTTGTCTCGATGCTACAAGCATAGGGGAGGTGAGTTCTCATTTAGCATATGTGTCTTATTCTTCAAGCACATACCCTCTATCTGACTGCACTTCACCATTAGGCCAAGCCTAGTGATGGAGCCACAGATGGCATGGTGGGGGAGTTGATGATGCAGTTTGGTGGTGGCATAGTGGGCATGATCTTCACTATGGACTTCTTTGATGTCCAGGAGTAACAAATCAAATTGTTAGAGTATCGTTATGCTAGGATCGACATTCAAGGAGACTCGAATCTATTAATGTCCCCAACGGATGGTTGAGGACCTAAGGTTGAGTGTTTTTTTTAATTAATTTACACCAGCATATATGTATCTATCCATATGTTTATACTTTGATTATGATACATATAATACTAATGATTTCCATGTGTGCAAATGCTAGGTTGGTGAGACCCACCAAAGTAGTGCCAGTACTATGGGTATCACCAACTAGGGTGGAACCACAAAAGAGTAGAGAATATTAGTTAGTTGGGCTAAGTCTTGTTTTTCGATGAGGAAGGTGGGAAGTAGTCGTGGGGGGTTGCTAGCAGAGGCATGTCATCGATTTGACTTATTATTGGAGGGAGTTCATGATGATAAATAGTTTGCTATGGAGGATCAGTATGTCGATGCATGTGCCAGAATAATAATGGAGTGGAGGTTGTTCTTATGGAAAGTGACTTTAGCAAGCCAGATTGTTAGGGATCTCGTGAGAAGTGGGCTCAATGAGACCTCACCTTCAAGGAACCTACAACCTCTAGATAGGTTACCTCCACCATAATAATGTGGTTTGTATTGGGAAAGATGCCCCCATTGTTTGTATGGTAGGGAAGATATGTATATAGATTTTTGGAAGATACAAACACATGATGTAAAACACTATTTTTTGAGATACACACACAATTGGTTTACCCCCACCACAATAATGTGAAGTTTGTATTGGGCAAGATGTCCCCCCATTTTTTGTATGGTAGCAAAGATATGTATATAGATTTTTGGAAGATACAAACACAAGATGTAAAACACTATTTTTTGACACGCACACACAATGTGTTTACAGTTTATTTTCACTTATGATTATTTTATATGTTTTTATTATCATGAGATGATATTTATGTAGACACTATGGCTTGTCTTCATTCACACTTGTAAATGTTTAATGTGATGAATTCCCATCCAAGATTTGATTTGCCATATTATCTACATAATGTGATACATACACAAAACATGTTTACAATTTATGTTTACTTATGATTAGTTTATATGTTTTTCTTATCATGAGATGACATTTATATGTAGAAATTATGGTTTGTTTTCATTCAAACTTGTAAATGTTTAATGTGATGAATTTCCATTTTAAGATTTGATTTGTGATATTGTCTACATAAGTGTTGTGATTTACACGCACACATGATGTGTTTATGGTTTATGATGTGTTTATGGATTACGTTCACTTATGATGGGATGTGTTTGATTAGTTATATGTTTTTCTTGTCATGAGAAGATATTTATGTAGATGCTATGGCTTGTTTTCGTTCACACTTATAAATGTTTAATGTGATGAATTCCCATCAAAGATTTGATTTTCCATATTATCTATATAAGTATTGTGATTTATAAAGACATAAATGAATGTAATGATAGCAAAATCTTGAGATAAAAATCTAATCAATAGATATTTCCTAAATAGGTCAAGGTCGTGAATTCTATAAACATTGTTTACTTACATCATGAGAAACTAAGATTTGAGTTGAATATGAAAATCATAGATGTGAATGGTGATGGTGTCAACCAACAAACCGATCACAATATTGCATTCAACTTGGTAATTGGTTGTGGAGACCAAGAAAACACCATTGAAACGAAGTGGCACATATGATGTCAAGTTGTAATACACCCAGTTTTGACCCCGTTGTATGTGAATGATATCGTGGTGAGGAGCTCAATGCCAAGGCCCTGCCATCAATTTCCTAATTATGTATCGGTAATTAAATGTGGTCTTGTTGGACTCTGTGTTGCTTAGGCACAATTAAAATAGTGGTTGTGATATATATATATATATATATATACACACAGAGAGAGAGAGAGAGAGAGAACCCACAAGTGACTATGCAAATCAACAAGAAGCAAGGGCCGTGATCTTCATAAGATTAGGGAGAGAGCTATTCAACCCATGAGCCATTAACACCCAAGTTTAACTGTGCGCTCAATCATTCAATTCTTCAGCAGTTGAGCCAATTATCATCTTGGGAAGAGGAAGGGGTGTATGCCAGTTCCATGTCTTAGTCACCCAACAGTTCTGAAACTGGGATTTCTTGTTGTACAATAGAGCGACTGTGTATGAGAGGCCATCCCTTCAATTAATTGATGAGTCCCACCTGTCTTGAGTTTTGGTTGGATAGAGGGATGACCCGTGAGCTTCTTGCATGTAGTATGTTATGCATGAGTCAGTATGCCTGAGTTTTTATCCAGTATCGACCTGTTAGTATGAATCCATTGACCATTGAACCTTCTGCAAGAATCCAAGAGTGGAAATGAGGAAATATGGATGTTCTTAATAAACCTATTAAAGGTTGGACCTCCTTTATTGGAATGTGATCAAGGTTTGGGTTACCTTTCTATGCACACACTGAATAGCACCTAAAAGAAGGGAACACCTGAGGGACTATTGAGTGGAAAATAAGACCTTGGTTTTGTGTGGGGCAGGTATTGTGGGTGCCCAACTAGATGAGTCTTCTTGAGGCGCCTATAGCTCTGTGGTTGAGCTCACTAGCTTAGAAATCATTTTCTTAGTTCTCTTGGTAGCCTGATAAACCCAATTGTAGGATGGCTTGGTTGTGTAAATGTGTTTTAGTGACTGAGTGGGATTGAATGTCCTCGATAAACCCAATGAAGGATAGAACCTCATTTCTTGGTACATGACCATTGTTTGGGCTACCTTTCTATGCACAAACTAAATAGCACCAGTAGAGAAGGGGACCTTCTTGGCGTTGTATGGGGCAGACATTGTAGATGCCAGGTTGGTTGAGTCTTTTTGAGGTGCATGTAGCTCTGTGGTTGAGCTCACTAGCTTAGAAATCATTTGCTGCCAAGTGTCAACCTTAGAACTCATCCAAATTCTGCCATGCGCTTTGAGTAAGCCAATTATCTCCTTTTGACTATTGAACCCAATCATTGAATGCATGTGTACTGAGGTTAGTGGGAAAGTCACCTCATGCAGTTATTAAAGCATGGGGTATGAATGCACTTTTATGTCAATTCTGTCATGTCAGAACTCAATCTGCAGCTGCCAAGAGTCCTTTCTTCTATGGTAAGAAGCCATGTTAGTTTTATTTTCACCATTTTCTCCTATCCCTTGGAGTCAACCCTCATTCTCTCATTCTCTTAGGCATATCTACACTACGCAAAGCTCTATATTGATGTTCGTGACCTCAACAGACTATGTTTATCTCATAAATTCGAATTTAGAGATAGAGGTGTAGATTGAAATTGAAAAATAGATGGTTGTAGGTGAGTAGAGAGGTTGGGAAATCTAGGAACCTTAACCAAAAATTTCTGCTACTCACAAGTGTTGGAGAAGCCATGAATTGAAGCTACAAGTGGTTCTCTAACAACACATATCATATTGGACTTATTCTATGCACACACTGGAAGCACCTGGCAAGATGGATCGCCCAAGAGAACCATGGAATGGTGAAGGGGATGCTTGAGCTCAAAAGGGTGTTGTGTGGGGCATGTATTGTGGAAGCCAAGGTTGTGATGACTGAGTGAGATCCATGTAGAGCTTTGTATGAGCATTTGGATAAGCACAGAGAAAAGAACGGGTTGTAGGATGAGAGAGAGAATCATGTAGGTGTTTCCTTCGCCCCGGTGGCCCCATAGCCCAACTTGGGAGTGGCCTCTCAGCAGAAAGAGTATATGCTAGATAGAGAGCCTATGGTTGGGTGGAAAATCGCTCTTACATAGTCAGTTGCTTGGATCTGCGTTGGATAAAGATAAGTATTCTCATGTATTTGAATTCAAAAAAAAATTGTCTGATGCATGTGATAATTATGTTGATAAATTCATGTTGTGTGTGTGTGTGTGGATCGAATTTACTTTAGCTACGTGTTTTTACTTTTCATCTGCACACATATTTTACATATTATGAAATCATGGGGCGAAACTTGTGATCCCAAAATCAGTTAATGTCCCCTCCCGTTGGTCGGATTAGGTGAAGGGGACATTACAGAGTGGCATCAAAGCTTCTAGTTACAATAACGAAGCTATATGGGCTAGAAGTCCATATTATAGGAAAATATTAGAGATGGTTATGTAGAAACTGGGTTCTGTTAAGTTACGGATAAGGGGATAGGAGTAAGTTTGAATTAATTTCGAATTAATCCCCTTCTGGGAAAATTAAAATTTTGCATAGTTATGAAATTAAAAATTTGGGAATTTTATAGTAGGCCCCACTTGTGCCACGTGGACAGGTGACATGGAGGATCCACATGGGAAAGCGGTCTAACATGGAGGGTCCATGTGGGAAGAAGAGGCGATGTGGACTAGCCACATCAGATCTATGTGCATAGGTGATTACATGTGACAAAGTGTGAAGGCAGGTGAATATTTGACCATTGGATGGTGGAGATCAAGATCGCAGCGCTTCAGGCTCATGAATATGCATGAAGGATAACTAATCTGCACGACCCTGAAGTGGTAAACCACACTATGATGTGTCACACTTTCATGCACTCAGGCTTGCGAAATCGGGTTCAGGAAACCACTTTCCCCGGAGACTGAAACCACTTTTGGTTTGATAGGAAGTGATGTGATGTGGGGTCCATATGTTATGTGCAAAGATGTCAAAAAGGATGGGACCCCCCATCAGTCAGGGAAATGTTGAAAGATCGTTCATATCTGATCGATGGCCATGATTTTTTGAGGGCCACGAACCTGCACGACATATACCTAAATCCACATGAGGCTGAAAGGGAAACCACCTTGTGACGTGTCACCCTCTCATGCATTCAGACTCATAAAAGAACTTTCAGGAAACCACTCTTCCTATATCCTAAAACCGCTTATGACTGACAACAGGTAAGGTGATGTGGGTCGCATCTAAAGGGCGCAAATCACAGAAAGAGCAGGGTTTTCACAGTTGAGTTTCGAGTGCCCGAGATCGAAAAACGCAATCAATCTTATGCACCAGATTGCACGAAATGGAAATATTTATTAAAAAAAATGAGGGTTGACAAAGTTGGTTCAGTTGCGGCTGTGAACAGTTAGAGTTTGAGGGGGGTGATTCAAATGTTTCCGTGATTTGATAGAAATTGTCAATATGGATTGTTCCACGAATGCTTGAAAATAATTTTATAATTTTCTGAGAATATAATAAATCTCAAATGTGTTTATATGAACACATTTTTCAGATTCAAAATCATATCAGTGATTGCTAAGGGTCAACAGTGAGTATAGTGCAGTTGAGAAATATTTTCTCTTGGTTGGACCAAGAAGATCATCATCATGGATGATGCACATGATCCATATTAAGCTGAGGGAGATGCAATGGGAGAGAATATATAGGTTGGGAATGCGGAGACAAAATCCAATGGTAGAAGAAACCAAGCAACAATGAGAGGTTGATTAGAGCTCAAGAAGAACATAATCAATTGAATGCATAATGTGCTTCAAAGTTTGACATACATTCAAAGGAAGATTAACCATGGGAATAATTCATAAAATCCGGAAAAGAGTGGGAGTATCTCAAGGAGGCATTCCCACAAGAGGTCCCATAGCTCAAGAAGGATTTACAGAGACGGGACATACACTCCATAAATCTCTTCTAGCAAGTCATCGGACTCTAAAGAATCCATTAAAGGTTCAAGTTCTTCATCTCATATGAATAAGAGGAATAGGTCTTCCAAGAACAACTCGCATGGATAATTTAAGAAGGCCAAACCTCCTACATTTGATGGTGAGGTAAAATATGGTCAAGAAGCTGAGGCTTGTCTTCTTGGGATGAGGAAGTGTTTCCAAGTCCAAGACTGCTAAGGAAATATGAAGGAAAGAGTGGCTATATTCAATCTGAATGGGAGAGCATCTATATGGTGGGATCACCTTAGGAAAGTAAAGAGGATCAATGAAAGGAAGATTGTGCGGAATCAATTCAAGAAGCACTTCAAGGAAAAGTACCTTTCTGATAGGTACTATAATGGAAAAATCAAAGAGTTCCATGAGCTGAAATTGGGACAAATGATTATGGAAGAATACGCGAACAGATTCTTGGAGTTGCCGAGGTATGTCAAATATATCATGGATGATAAGGTGAAAATTCAGCAGTTTCTAAGTGGACTGCCCCAGTCCTATACAGACATGATTGAGTTTGACGAACCTCGAACTTTAGATGAGGCCATAAGAAAATACAAGTATTGTTATGATCAAAACAAAAGCAAACCAAAATTCCATAAGGCATGTAAGGACAAGAAAAATGAGAAGTTCGATTCAAAGGAAGAAGGGGTTGAAACCTCCTCAATTCAGAAATCATCCAAGGAATCCACCACAGGGTGTGACTAATCCATCTAGGATGATGGGAGACATGCCAAGAGAGCCACTTCCATGTTTGGGATGTGGAGAGGACCATATGCTTAGGAATTGTCCACATCGGAATGGGAGTGCAAAGCAAGTTCACAACATCCAAGGAGCTGAAACTGTGGGTCAAGTAGCAAGCACCGTCCCTAGAATCTATGCAGCCCTAGAGGACCTCCAAGCAGACCATCATTCAATTGTGGTTGAATTTGAAGGTAAGATTTCTAAGCAATCTATTTCTATTTTGATTGACCTTGGATCTACTCAAAGATATGTCACTCCTAAAATTGTTGAGATTTGTGCTTTTAAGAAATCGAATCATAGTAAATCATGGTTATTCCAACTATCCATTGGAACCAACAGAAAAGTTAGTGAAATGGTGGAGAAATCTCCATTGGAAATGGGTGGACTGTCCACTTTTGAAAATCTGAACATTTTGCCACTTGGTTCCTATGATATCCTCATTGGAATGGACTGGTTGGAGGCCCATAGAGTTAAAATTGATTGCTACAACATGAATTTTGAATGCATTGATGAAGAAGGAAAACCAAGGGTCATAAAGGGCATTCCAAAGGTAGTTTTTGTTAGGCAAATTTTAGCCATGTAGCTGAAGAAATTATTTAGCAAAGGTTGTCAATTGTATGCATCCCATGTTTTGGAGAAAACAGAAAATGAAATTCCTAAGTTGGAAGACCATTATGTTTTGCAGAATTCAAGGATGTGTTTCCCAATGAAGTGTCAAGACTTCCTCCAAGGAGGAAAATTGATTTTACAATTGATCTTGTTCCAGGAGCTGCACCAGTTTCTAATACACCTTACAGGATGAGTACACCGGAATTATTGGAGATGAAAATGCAATTGCAAGAATTATTGGAAAAGAAGTACATTCGTCCAAGTGTCTCCATGGGGAGCACCCGTTTTATTTGTGAAAAAGAAAGATGGAGAACTCAAGTTACGTATTGATTGCATGCAGCTTAACAAGGTTATAGTGAAGAGAAAATACCCCTTGCCTCGAATTAATGATCTTTTTTATCAAATGAGAGGGAGAAAGGTATTTCTGAAGATTGACTTGAGGTTTGTTTACCATCAAGTGAGAATCAAGGAATAAGACATTCACAAGGAAGCCTTTAGAACGAGATATGGGCACTATGAATTTGTGGTGGTTCCATTTGGTCTCACAAATGCACCAGCTACATTCATGTGCATAATGAATAGTGCTTTCAACAAGTATTTGGACAAGTTTGTTCTTGTTTTTCTAGATGACATTCTTATCTATTCTAAGAATGAAGAACATTTGAGAATGGATTTTCAATTGCTAAGGGAGCATAAGTTGTATGCAAATCTAAGCAAATGTGACTTTTATAAAAATAAAATTCATTATTTGGGTCACATTATTTCAGAGGAAGGAATATCGGTGGACCCTAAGAAGATTGGATCCATCATGAATTGGCCAACACCAAGGAATGTGACAGATGTGAGATCTTTTATGTGCATTGCTGGTTACTATAGGAGATTTATTGAAGGATTCTCCAAGGTTGTACACCCAATCATTTCTTTGCAAAAGAAGGGGATAAATTTTGAGTGGACACTAGAATGTGAAGAAAGCTTCCAGGTGTTGAAGAAGCTTCACACAAGTGCTCCAATTCTAAAAATTGCACACCCAGAAAAATATTTTGTGGTGTGTACAAATACGTGTAAACAGGGACTTGGATGAGTTTGTATGCAATATAACCATGTGATATGCTATGAGTCAAGGAACTTGAAAGATCATGAGAAAAACTATGCTACCCACGATTTAGAACTCGAAACCATAGTGCACGCCTTGAAAATGTGGAGGCATTATTTAATGGACAAAAAATTCAAGCTAAGGACATACCACTATGGTCTGAAATATTTGTATGAGCAGCCAACATTAAATGCTAGGCAAGCTAGATGGTTGGAATTTTTATGTGAATTTGATTTTGAGATCAAACACATAAAGGGTAAGGAAAATAAAGTGGCTGATGCACTTAGCATAAAAGTACATGAGATGCATGCGGCATCCATTAGTACCTTCCAAACAGATTTAAGGAAACAGATTGTTAATTGTATCACTGAAGATGAACTGTATGTGCAAATAAAGGACAAATTACAACAGCCGAATTTAGAAAAGAGGTATGAATGTTACCATTTGGAAGGTGACGAACTTCTTATTTATAAAAACGGATTTTATATTCCAAATGTGGTAGACTTGAGGAGAATTGTTATGGATGAAATCCATAAAATGCCATATTTCGGTCACCCAGGATACCATAAAACAGTTGCTACAACGAGAAAGCAATATTTTTGGTTGGGAATGAAGAAGGACATTGCTGAGTATATTTCTAAGTGTATGAAATGTTAGCAAGTGAAAGTTGAGCATCAACACCCAGTAGGTTTATTGCAGCCTTTGCCAATTCTGGAATGGAAATGGGAAGTGATTTCCATGGATTTTATTACAGGTTTGTCGATGATAGTGAGACAACATGATTCCATCATGGTTGTGGTGGATAAACTATCAAAGGCGGCACACTTTATACCAGTTAAATACACATATAAAACATATGCCATTGCAAATATTTTCATAAAGGAAATTTTCAGATTGCATGGATTTCCTAAGGCAATAATTTTAGACAAGGATGCCATGTTCACCTCAAATTTCTGGAAATTTCTTTTTGCATATTTGGGTACGCAATTGAACTTGAGTACTTCCCACCATCCACAAACAGATTGGAAAACATAAAGAGTAAATCAGGTGCTTGAAGACATGCTTCACATGTATGTGATGGACAAACCATCCAAGTGGGAGGATTAACTACGCTTGGTAGAGTTTGCATATAACAATGGGAAACAAGCATTATTGGGCATGAGTCCATTTGAATCTTTGTATGTCAGAAGGTGCAGAACACCAATTACTTGGGATAGTCCAGTGAACATAATTGTACTTGGGCCATAATTGATTAAGAAAATGGGACAAGAGGTTGCAAATATTAGGCAAAATTTAAAGGCAACCTAAAGGCAACCCAAGATAGACAAAAAAGCTATGCAGATAAGAACAGAGTGCATAGGGAGTTTCATGTTGGGGATCATGTTTACCTTAGAGTGAGGCCAAGGAAGAGTTCCTTGAAGCTTGGGAGTTGTTCCAAGCTATCACCAAGATATTGTGGGCCATCTAAAGTGCTTGAGAGGATAAGGTCAGTTGGATATAGATTTGCATTGCCTACTAACACCAGAGCTCATAATGTTTTTCATGTCTCTTTACTTAATAAATATGTACATGATCCTAACCATGTGATTGATTGGGATGTGATCCAGGTGGAAGCCGAGGGAGAGTTCCAAACCGAGCCACAATGCATACTATATAGGAATGTGACATTGCTTCAGAGTTGAGCCATCAGACGGGTAAAGATGCAATGGAAGCACTTTGGTCCCGATGAGGCTACATGGGATGTAATGTACCCAACCTCAAACTAAGGCCAGAGGAACGGGGAAACCCAAAAAAAAGGGGATAAGTGAAGTATTAGACAGTTGATTATGGTTAGGCCAACTCACCATTCAACCAATAAATTTAAATCTATATCCTTCTGAAAGAATTGCAAGCCTATGCAAGCATAACATTCCCCTATGGTGCATATTATTGAACATAATAATAAATTAATTCGTAATATGTACATGAGTAAGGAATGGTAATTAGAATCTCTAGTACGATTATGAACATACAATTAACTCAGGTACTTGATAGAAATTATTGGATTGTACTGCTATTGAGAACATGATTAGTAAGTATTTAGTTGTTGTGGTTGTCTTTCACTTGCATAATAATTCTCTTTCATATTAGGATTACTTATTAGTTCTATTATGTGTGTGTTGATAGTATGGTTAAGTAGTAAGTAATAATAGCATCAAAACATTTCCACAAGCTTCCATATACAGCCACACACAAACCATAGCACAGACAGAGGCACATGCTACCAACTACAACCTCCAAAATAAGATCCCGTCATTGTACCCTACAACCATCTTTCACTAGTACAATTTAGATTGTATGGTTTCCTTCCCTCCTGCCATCAGTCACTAATACAAATCAGATATACAATAATATAATAAGATATGCAACAATAAAAATATCTACATATGGAGGTAGTCACAATCAAAAGATAGGGTGCATTCCTTTCAGCACCGGAAACACTGCTGGACCAAAACAGTCATAACCTGGTCATAAAAAAAGATTTTTCAGTGAAAAAAAAGGTGTTCTTTAATGGAAGCATCACTATAGACACAATGGAACAGGTATCAAAACCCATAAATGAGAATAAATAGGTGAACCGTGACATATGGTTGCTCCCCTCTCAACACCGTGAGAGCCACAATTGTAAACCCAAAGGAGAAGAGAAATAATAGATGGTAGAGAAGGATCATAACAATTCGGAATGATCATGTACAAATGTCATCCATCCTACATACAGATCCTAACATATAAACCATGAACATAATGATAGCATAAATAATTTACCACGGCACATATACAGAATAAAATAACATGAATATCACATGAGAAAATACTTATCTCAAATTTGGGCTATTGACTTCAACGAGACAATGTTCCTCCCAACCATAGACACAATCAAGCCTAACTTTATCGAATAGGTCACCCTTGAGCTGAGGCCACGGATCCACAAGCATAACACACTCAATCTAGTAACTCTTGGAAACTCCTCTTCTGAGAAACGACAATACTTCACACTACCACCCGCTCCCCATCCATCTCGACTTCATATGGGATGTGACTCCCTTCATCTAAATAGTTCCTTAGGATATCACCATCCCATTCCTAGGCATCCCATGCAAGAAATTGGGCTAACAGAGTGGTTCCTAGTGTAGAATCAAGGGCAACATTCGCCAGACTACCCTCTAGAAATGGATACTAAAC
The DNA here is from genome assembly GCA_027924585.1 of Larix kaempferi. Classification (NCBI taxonomy): domain Eukaryota; kingdom Viridiplantae; phylum Streptophyta; class Pinopsida; order Pinales; family Pinaceae; genus Larix; species Larix kaempferi. The sequence continues at coordinate 12,358,022 of BSBM01000322.1, read as the reverse complement.
TGCTCTCTAGGGAATCCTACAATAGGAACTCAGTCCCAACATAGTCTCAATACTGTCAACACTCACAACATATTGATATATAATAATTCAAGTGATCCAAGATCATGATTAGCCTCAAAAAGGAGAGAGCACATGAATTTATAGGAGAGAGAGGCAACTCGAACCAAGGCAAGCCCACTCGGGTCAAGAGGAGGGGATAACTCAACCATAAGGTATCCAACTCGAATTCGACCAAGGAAACTTGAATTAGTGTGTGGACCACCTAATCATGTGTGAAATTCTAAATCACAACATATCATGGAGCTAAGTATACCGCACAGAGAAAGAATGAGCAAAAAAGATGAATTACAGTGAAAATTGCAGTAAAAATGAGTAGACAATTAATCATGCATGAGAACTCATATAGGAATAGAATAATGTCACGTGATCCAATAGTCAATATAGTCAACAATGATGTTACAATAAAGAGAATTTGAATCTCCTAGGAGAATTTGAGTCACAGTCTGTCTAGCATAGGAATTGTCACCACTGGAGTGCTCCGGAAGTCCCAAACTCAACTCATCTCAACCTAAACTCAGTTAACTGAAGCTATTGTCAGTTAACTTACCAAGGAGGGAACAATCATGAGTTTTTCATACAACTCACTCAGAAAAGGGCACATGAAGCCACAATTAGTGGCAATCTAAGCACAAACCCCCCACAAGAATCAGCTAACTCGGGTGGACTGAATCAGATCACTGAGTTGGCTCCTAAAATGTAAGGAACTGCCTCTAGTGGTCCTAAAATCATGCATGCATGGGAGCATTAGGTGGCTATTGGTTCCTAGATGACATTTGCACACCACTAGGTGGAAAATGACATCATAAACTACTAGGTAAATGAAAGTAATGCTAAGTAGGACAAGGATGGAGTATTAATTATCCTAACACCCCCCCTTAATCCAAACTTGGACATCTTGGGCCCTGGTTAATGAGACCAAAGGTCACTCATACAATGAAATAAATGATAAAATAATTGTTCATGAAACTAAGGAAATGGGGCAAGACCTTATGGGAAAAATACCCCCCCTAAAAAATGAACAGTAGGAAACTCAAATAGCCTTGACATGTGCAAAAAATTTGTGAGTGAAAGACTTTGTAAAACTGTAGGCAATCTGCTCCTATGTAGGATAAAAATGCAAATGCTAAATCTGGATCTAGATCTGGATCTGCTCCTTTGATATGCCTCCCACTATGTCGAAGTTGTATTTGTCAAAACAAGTATTTCAGAAACCCTTCTTGCTACTGGAGTGAATGGCTCATTGTAATCCAAATCATGAACCTTTGAGTATCCTTTGTCAACCAAACGATCTTTGTACTTGGTTGTAGATCCCCCATGGAAAGTCTCTTCAAGGGATTGTGGATCAAACCCCACCATCATGTAGCACCTCTCTGAGAGAAGTGGATCTGCATGACATAGTGCAAGGTTTGCATGATACTGATATCTGGTTGTTCCATGGTTAGATGGATCCTCAACTATGTTCCCAGGAGCTACAAGGACATTGTGAGCCCATATTGGCCTTGGCCATGGATTGGGAGCAGGTTTTGGATCTAGATCTGGATCTGCTTGAACTTTATTCTCAACATCAAGATATTGATCCTCATCTTCATTAGAAGAGATATCACTCTGATCTTCATCAGATGCCAATGGAGTAGGCATAGAGTATGGAAAAAAGTGAGAGAATTCATATGCCTTTGAGGCATGGTTTGCAACCCCTTTCGCTATAATCTTCCCTATAGAGATCTATGTAATATCAACTGTGTTAGGACCAAATACCACTTTCTTTGGTGAACCTGTGTGATTCATCTGATAGACAGACAACAAATTGTTGACAAAGAAGGCACAAATAGAAAAAATTTGAACTTTCCATGCTCTAATTGTATTGTTCCCTTCCCTTCAAATGATATCTGAGAATCATCTCCCATGTGAATACTAGGACCATCATTGATATCTAGAGAAGAAAATGATTCTTTGGAGGCAACCATGTGGTTGGAGGCTCTTGAATCTATGAGGAAGGCTTGTGATTGTGAAAATATACCCTTCAGTGCATGGCATCTCTCATGACAATCGGACTCACTTCCAGAATCAGTCTCTCTTGTGCCTTCTAGGAGGGAAATGTTGTGATGTTCAAGAATTTTGGTCATCTGATCTACTTCTTCTTCGTGCATGAACTCTCTGGATGGTTTCCTTTCTTGCAATAGGAACACTTGGATTTCTCAAATCCCTTTTACTTATCCTTCTTGGAGTTGGAGGCTCCTTCCGATGGTTTAGAATTTGGATTCTGCTTGGTCTCAAATTGCTTCTTCTCTTTACCCTTGTTCTTCCCTTTGGCATTCACACTTTTTGACTCCCCAGCCATAAGAGGCTGATTTTTGGAGGCTTGAAAAGCGTCCATCTGAATCGGTTTGTCTTGTTATTGGATGAGATATTCGGTGAATGCATCTAGAGAGGGAAATTTCCAGTTGGGGATTGAAAATCTCCCTGAATGGAATGCAGAAACAAAAATGTAGAACTCCATACCAAGCTTACTTAGAATGGATAACACCAACTGCTCATCCTTATTCTCAATGCCACACTGCTTGCATTGCATGACCAAAGATTTTAATTTGGAAAATAATTGTTGGATGGTTTTGAAACTGTTGGGTTGAAGAGCAATCAACTCATTCTCCAGAATATGGCCCCTTAGCTCATCTTGTTTTCTAAATAGTGTCTCCAACTTCAACCAAACCTCTCTTGGAGTCTTCAATCCTTCGAGGTGGAAGAGTATATCTCTGGAAATATGAATACACATGAAACCAAATGCTTCATCCAATCTATTCAGATACTTGTCCTTCTCAACAATTGCTTGAGGTTCGACCTCCTTTCCCATTGTTACCATGTACAGTGACTTTTTGCGCAACACCATCTGCAATTCATCCCTCCAATCAATATAATTGAAGGGTGTTGGGATCCTGGGAGAGAGAGGAGCATTTGAATTATCCATTAGAGTTGCTGGAGCGAATAAAATGTGGTACTGTTTCTACTGCCGCAATGAAAAACTTTCAATATCCTACAAAAAAATCTCAATTTTGGATATATACTACTATTGAGCATTGCTTTAGGACAATAGGCACATTTTTCTTGATCCTTCACACCTGGCTAGAACTCAAAGGATTTCTCCAATGAATTCAATGCAATGGCACCAGGATTTGCTGTGGAAATCCAGAGGATTCTAGTGCACTATTGAAAGAAAATACTCAACCTACGCTCTCTGAGCTCTGATACCATGTGAAATTCTAAATCACAGCAGATCATGGAGCTAAGTATACCTCACGTAGAAAGAATGAGCAGAAAATATGAATTACAGTGAAAATTGCAGTAAAAATGAGCAGACATTTAATCATGCATGATAACTCAAATATGAGCAGAATAATGTCACGTGATCCAATAATTAGTATAGTAAAAAATGATGTTACAATAGAGAGAATTCGAATCTCCTAGGAGAATTCGAGTCATAGACTATCTAGCATAGGAATTGTCACCATTGGTGCTCCAGAAGTCCCAAACTCAACTCAACTCAACCTAAAATAAGTTAATTAGAGATACTATTAGTTAACTGACCAAGGAGGGCGCAATCATTATTTTGTCATGCAAATCACTCAGAAAAGGGCGCATGAGGCCACAATCAGTGGAAATCGGAGCCCAAACGCCCCACAAGAGTCAGCTAACTCAGGTGGACTGAACTAGATCACTGAGTTGGATCCTAAAATGTAGGGAAATGACTCTAGTGGTCCTAAAATCATGCATGTAGGGCACATTAGGTGGCTATTGGGTCCTAGATGACATGTGCACACCACTAGGGGGAAAATGACATCATCAACTACTAGGTAAATGAAAATAATGCTAAGTAGGACGAGGATGGAGTATTAATTATCTTAACATCATGAAGGGGGAACTCGAATTAGGGAGAGTGGAGACTCAAGTGGAGGTTACTTAACCCATAATAGTTCCATGAGTAAGAGTTACACAAAAAAATGGGTGAGTGGAAACCAAAAATAACTCAAGGAGGGCACATTAGAAGTGATGGAGTCTCATTAATGAGCTGGAGGCACACAAATAAGAAAGGATATCATCAATAGGGTGCACTAGGAGGAATAGAGGCTCATAAATTACTTGGAGGCGTAAAAAAAGGAAAGAATCTCTTCATGATGGTGCACTTACCAAGTGGGACCCACAAAACCATTAAGGAGGGTGCATAAGGTATAAATTGGTCCACTAAACCATAATACAAGATCCAAAGTATCTCCCAAGTAAAACATAATCAAAATTAGGGTCCGTTGTACAATGTTAGGGTGTGCAAAAACTCATAAACCCCAACCCCCTCACTTATGGAACCATGGCCTCCCATACTCTTTTAATTGTCTCTGTTGAGCTAGTTTTATTTAATTAATAAAAATCATCAAAAATTATAATAATAACAATAATATTAACATCAAAATACATAGTCACATCAACGAACAAATAATCATATGTACATAGTCACATCAACAAACAAATTATCATAAGTTCAAGGCTTAATAACCGGGGTATTACATCCCATCCCCCTTAAAACAATGCATCGTCCTCGTTGCATATTTATTACATACATTATGCAACACAAAAATTTCAAAATAGATGAGGGTATGCTTATTTCATAGCATCTTCCAATTCCCATGTAGAATCCTCAGGACTGTAATGATCCCATTGGAGCTTTACCTTCATGATCTTTCGATTCCGCAACAACTTGACCTTGCTACCTACAATGGAAACTAGACGTACCAGAAAATCCCCTTTTGGTTCCACATGGATCACAGTCTATTCAATTACATAATTAGTACAATATATATATATATATATATAGAGAGAGAGAGAGAGAGAGAGACATTGTGTACTCTAATTACTTGGATCACATTCCAATCAATCACATGGTTAGCATTAGGTATATACTTTTTTTAATAAGGACACATGAAACACATTATGTACTTTAATGAAAGCGGGAAGAGAAAGCTCATAATAAACAGATCCTATCTTGGATACAATCTCAAAAGGGCCACAATATATAGCAGCTAGCTTAGAATAGTTCCCTAAGTTCAATATGCTCTTCTTGGGTCCGACTTTCAAAAAGACACGATCCCCAACTTCAAACTACCTGTCAGTTATGTTCTGATCTACATAACTTTTATGTCTATCTTGAGCTTCCTTCAGATTCTGCTTGATCTTAACCATATGATCCTCCATATATTTCAATAGTTCTGGTCCAATAATTATTATCTTCATTGGATTATCCCAACTAATAGGAGTATTGCACTTTATTCCATACATAGCCTCAAAAGGTCGCACCTTCAGAGAGGCATGATATCCATTATTATATGCAAACTCTACTAAGTGTAAGAAATATTCCCACTTGGATGGATAATCCACCACATACATTCTCAACATGTCCTCAATCACTTGATTAACTCTTTTTGTCTAAGGATGCTATGTTGTACACATGTTCATATTTGTACCAAATCCTTTGAACAATCCCTTCCAAAAGTTACTAGTAAACTTTGAATCTTTGTCCGACACTATAGCCTTCAGAATTCCATGCAATCTGGAAACCTCTTTCATGTAAATGTATGGAATGTTAGTTACCGAATGAGTCGTATTTACTGGAATAAAGTGTTCCGCTTTATTCAAGTTATCCACCTGTTGGGCCCTGGAATTGTCCATTTTTCATCACTTACCGACATACCTTTCATCCATTTTCTTACCATTATTTCTCATTTATCATTCCATTTTTCATTCATTTGTTGTAGCTGCGCGTTGAACAGCCTGCTACTTCCATTGATGTTTTAAGTGGTTAATAGTGATTATTTTCTTTTATCTTTGATGAATTAAAAGACTATTATGCATGATTTTACTAATGATGGTTTGTGGAGTGAGTTGTCACGTACAGGACGCTCATAGCCAGCTGTTACAGCCTTAACCAAAAACGCATGCCACATAAGAACACCTTGATTCGCATCTTGATTTGCGGACAGATGGAAACGAATCTCAAAAATCTGAGACATGGGTTTTGTGCGTAACATCCTCATTTACCTGACTCGTGAGGAAATCTCCCAAACAAGCTACGGTTTGTGCTATGCAGGTGGTTCTTCGAGAGGGTATTTTCCAGATTTGGTGTTGCGGCCGGCTCCAAAGTTGCCAACAGTTACGGCCGTGTTCCAGCTGTTGCAGATCACAAGCTGGGGGTTCAGTTCTTCATTTCCATGAGATAATTTTATGTATAAATATGTAATCAATCTCATTGAGAAAGGGGGGATAGATTGATAGAGATTAAGCATGATAGATTAGGCAGGATAGGAGATGCAAGATAGGAGAGAACACAATGTTATGATGTAGGATTTGATCTAGATCTCTTGTAATTCTTCCATTATGATAATACATGCTGGCAGTTTCTTAATTCTGGAGTTGTAGACTTTCATTGTGGAGATCCAGATCTGCTCAGTGGAGGAAGGGCCCTCTTCCCTGAGCAGATGCTGGTAGTATTGATTGTAAGTGTTTTATTTTGTAGATCTGTTATTGTTAATTCATGCTTTCATTCAGTAGATTGATCATAGTTGTTTTATTATTCAATTCATGTTTTATTCATTAGATTTATCATAGCGTTCTCATGTTAATTCATTTTGATAGATCGTTGGACAACAAAAGACTCATTTTATATTTATGCAATCAGATCTTGTTTCACAGGAATAGATCTTGTTTGAAGTGTGTTCGATTTACAGTTTGATTTATAAATGGGTTGAGGTTTGATTTGCTTTCAAGAAGCTGTGACTTATTTTACAAATAGTTTTGATTGCATACCAATAAATAACAATGTCAGATAGAAATTGTACTCGCATATATTTTGCACGTTAGCTTTGAAATAAAAGACTTCCTCGGGTTGATAATTTATGTTTAGCACTCTGCATGTTAAGATTTTAATTAACTGACATATAGTGGGCACGACATTTTGGCGCCGTTGCCGGGGAAGTTATCAATTGTGCAATAGTATATCTGACATTGTTTTGCAGATGCATTGTTAAAATAGGGCATGTAGGTTGCATGATTACATTTCAGTTTATTGAATTTATTTTGAGTGTTAATTTTCTGTCTTTACATTCAGTTTTATTTCATTTTCAATCTTTGATTCATAAATCTTATCATTCCCCTAGTGGTGTTGTGAGCACCACCCATTCTATTAACAAGTTGACAGGAACATTCGAAGGAGGAGCCTCAAGATAGCACACAAAGAATCTAATGAAGGGATGGCAGGTGAAAAAGATGGAGAAGTTGTTACCTTCGAATTTCCCATCAGAGATTCGAGCGAAGTGGCACCAACAAAAAGAATTCCCCCACATGTTCTACCAAATTTTCACGGTTTGGAAAACGAAGACCCTGATGTATTTTTATTTCAATTTGAAGTACTTTGTAGAGGATATGGTTATTGTGCTAATGATCAAAAGTTGAATGTATTTCCCCTTACTCTAAAAGGAACAGCCCTCCGATGGTTCATGAGCCTCGGTGGGAATTGTATACAAACTTGGGAAGACATGAAACATGTGTTCTTGAAAAGGTACCAAGATTATTGCAGGGTCAATGAAGACATCTTCGAAATGACACAAGGAGAAGAAGAGAGTCTGGAGGAATACATAGAACGATTTCAATATAACCTCCAAAGATCCAAACAGAGGAAACTGGGGAAGGAAATCTTAAAAACACTTCTACTCAAGGGAATCCAAGCTGAATGTTTAGAAATATTAAATCTGATCGGAACAGGTAATGTATTTCAGTTAGCATATGATGATATTTGTGAGTTATGTAGAAGGTATTCAAGAGGAAACTTCAAGACTGGTAAGAATTCTAAGGAACTTTTATCTCTATTTTTGAAATCTGCTGCAAAAACAAGAGTTTTACGAACTGAAATCAACAATTTATTTGACATTTTTAAAGCTGATTTACAATTGGGTGTTTTGCAGGATAAGGAAAAGCAGGAGGAAATAAGAGAAGCAAGGGATTTCCCTTTGGATAGTCTTGAAAGTTGTGGTATATGTGACTTGAATCATTCCACAGATCATTGCCCCTCCTTACCAAGGATGAAAGAAACATATCAAAGAGATCTGGGAGTTGCAGCCAACTCGTTGCGACAATCATGTCAACCATGGCCTACATCTATGGTTCAAAATTCTATCCCTCCATTTCCTTACTTTCATACTCAGTCATTGAATACTCTTCCACCATGGCAGCTGTTGCAGCCTCAATTTAACTCTTACCTACCTTACCCACAAGGTTGGAATGGCCTATTTTATGATCATATGGCCACTCTCCCTCATGCTGCAACAAAAGTTGGTCCTTCAATATCAACCTCACAACTCAATCATCTACATCAGCCACATCTATCTTCTCATCAAACTCCTTGGTATCCAACACAATTTCCTGTCCAATCCACCCTCCACCCTAACCATAATAAAGCAGTACAGTATGCTTACAGTGCTGAACTGCAAAATGTTCCTACACTTCCCTCTTATTCTACCTCATCCACACCGCTGCAAAAAGGCTGTGCGTTGTTGCAGCAAATCCATACGAGGCCTAAACATGTTTTAGATCCAAGTTTTGCAGATGGAGTTTCTTCTAGTCCTCATAAGCAAGCAGACAAGATCAACAATACACACGTAATATTTGATGGAGAACAGCCATTGGAACCAAAAGCATCATTCACATCATTAGATCCGGAAATCTTATGCATTGAGGAAGATCAGTTTAATAAGGATCTTCATGGTGTAACATCCATGAGCAATCAAGGGAACAAAGACTATATTGAAGCTTGGTTTCAATCTGTAATCGGTCTGCAGCATCATTTCATACTTCACCAATTCTTGGCACCATCATTTGAAGGGAAGTTGATCTCTCATATCCTAGAATTCATAAAGTTATATTTTTCTATTAGGAGTATGAGCATACTTGAGTCACTTTTTCGAAAATGGCTCCATTGGAAATATGCATACACTTGAACAATTTTTTTTCTTTTTCCAAGTAGAATAGGGTAGGGTAGAATAACATAATAAAACCATGCTTTTGTTTTTTTTAAGTTTTTATTTTTGAATAAGTATGCTCTCTTCCTGCGCCTTGTTGCGATCTGGAAGATCAGAAAGTAGAAGTATGAGGAATGGGTATGAGATGTTTTCATGAATGCTTTGGAATTGTTGACTATTTGAACAAAAATGCTCAAGTCCTTTTTGTCATCAATTTCCCAATTTCAATTTGTTTCTATTTGTTACAAATAAAAATAAAAATATCATGAAAACAAAATTACAGTAATTCGAGAAAGTGAATGAAGGATCCACAGGAAAATGAGCCCATGATTATGGAACCCTTCAAGCTTGAAATTTGACATAAAGTTGTTAGCTGCAACAACCCAACTGTGAGTGATTACTCTCAGCTGTGATTACTCGCAGCTACAACAGTGAGCTGCAACATTGGCTGTGACAAGGAGATCCAACACCCAGCTGTGACTGTGCTACAGGTAAAAATTAATGAGTTTGAGATACGTGGGTGTTGCACATCATGATATGTCTTTAGTTTTTTTATTTTCCATAAAAATTCACATGCTTTATTTCAACATTATGTCATTTTTTAAGAGTTGCAGCTATGGCTGCAACAAACTGTGTAAGTCAATCTAGGTGCTCAATGCTTGAAATTTTTGGTATGGATGTGTATTATATTTAAATTTACATCATTAAAATCATTCACACCTATTTCGATCAATTTTTGGGGGTTAAATTTAATTTATTGGATTTTTGTGACATTTTGGCTTGAAAATTTTACTGAAACATAGACGGGACAGTCCATTTTTGGGACACCAAATGAACTTATTTTTAAAACCTGTTTATATCCCAAGTAGAAATTTGAATCTAGTTTCCAAAACAATTTGAATTTTTACGATTGGGTGTCAAACGAAAATTTTATGGCCAAAATACTAACAGGGTGTCAAGCTGGCAGCTTAGGAACAGAGCTGGGACAGTCCATTTTTGGATGCCTTATTGGACATATTTTGCAAACCTGTTTCATTGGTATATTCCCCTATGAATCTAGTTTACAATTCAATTTGAATCACTCCATTCCGATGTCGTACGCAAATTTTATGACCAAAATACCGACTGCCTGTCCCAAATCTGCATTCCTAAAAGTATATTTTCTAGACTGTTCATTGGCTTATTTGACCCATCAATTCTTGTTGGATTCAAAACCTGTTTCTAATGGATATACCTACATGAATCTACTTTCATCTCCAATTGGAATCACATCAATCCGTTATCAAACGAAAAAGTTAAGCCTAAAACCGTGACTGTTGGTCTAGTCCAGAATTCAAAAAAAAACACCTTGTCATGCAGGCTGTTACTGAGTGATTTGGAAGATCATTGCATAGAATTTTAAAAACCTGTTTCTAATGGAAATAGACCTATGAATTTACTTTCATTTGGCTTTGGAATCACTCAAATTGGGCAAGGAACGAAGACGCTATGATCAGAATGCCGTTGGTGAGTCTAGATGGACATTGCTCTGCCACAGGTATAAAATGGATTTTGCTTTGTTCATTTTTATTTGGATTTGTTTTATGAGTAATTGCTTGTTGTTTTTTTCATTAGTGTTGGGTGAAGAGAGACCAATCATCTCTCTTCTTCCATCATCTCATGTTTTATTACAGGCAAAAGCTAGGTTTTGCAGGTCCTTGGAAGAAGAAGGTCAATGCATGCACGAGTGACTCTTGAAGACTTTTTATCAATTTGCAATTGGATTGAGCACATAAAAAAAATGGAGAGATTGATGTGCAAACCATACAGAGTCCAATGTTTCCGAAGTCAAGTCCCATTGCTACATGACAGAAATCATTTTTAGACACCTGTCATCCCACTTGTTGCTGAAAGAAACCCCTCAAGAAGCCAATTTCCCTATGGTAGATTCATTCACCCTCCTCATTTCAAAACCCTAAAAATCCATTCATGTCGAAGTCTCATTTTCCACTGCTTATGTAGTCACCATAACCATTTTATTTCCCATCACTACTACATCATGACTTCACATATACTTTCCGCTTCTGAGTTTCATGTTGGTCCTATTTTTCACTATGATTCTTCACAATCATTTATTTTGTACTCGTATTGGATGATGTGGAATGCATTAAGGTCCACCTTCCAATGGTCTTGTCCCATCGACTCCGACACATCATCTGGGATCAAGATTAGAGTTTTTATAGTGCCCTGGTATCTGCATGAATCAATGGCAGATTTCCTTGTTGTTAATCATGGGGATTCATCAATGCCTCTTGATTGACAAATCTTGCAGGTGACTCGACTCCAGCACATCCATTCGTACCTGTCAAGATGCACTAAGGTACTTTAGAGCTCATTGTCATCAAATGTGAGTTTCTTCACATTGGTTAACGGCATACATTAATGGCCGGTAATCCAATGATTTCTTTCCATGCTCGACTTCAGCACATTCATTCGCATGGTAAGAATTGTACCTCGGGTTTGTAGCAGCTGAAGATTATGTGATCTAATGGTTTCAACAATGACTTGCAGCATCATTTGTTCAGTAGTTTTGCAGTTGATTTGCAGAATAAGAGAAAGGGCTTTCTGCTTCTATGGTAGAATTTTTCCTCATCAATTGTCTCAGCAGTTAGTCTTACAGGCAACCAGCACAATATCATGGATCAAATTCAGTCTCATCCAGTTTTAGCTCTCATATACATATGTCTCAGCATCAAATCAGCCTACATAGCTCCAGCATACACCAGTCCATTCATGTCAACCAAGGCTTCCATGGAGGTAACACTTGAGGTAAAATAGCATGAGTTTTTTATTTATTAAAGATTTAGGGAAATGTCATGAAGAACCACTAAGCATTAGCCATTTCCATTTTCTAAATAGCATTTTATGTCCATCCATTCCCATCATTTCCCACTCAGTTTTAACACTTCATCATTCATGCACATCCACTTCAAGTTCCAACCCAACATCTCACCAACCCAACATCTCACCGACCCAACTGACGAAGCAAAAAAAGAAAAAAAGAAAAAAAAAAGGGATACCTTATTGTTGTCACACAAGAACCAACAATAAGAAGTCTTGCTGCTGCCACACAAGAACCGGCAGTAAGAAAATAAGTCTTGCTGTTGCCACACAAGAACCAGCAATAAGAAACTGTGCTCTGTTGCCATATAAAATATAATGAGGAGAAATAAAGCAGCTGATACACATCTTGAAGGAGAAGGATAGGCTGGACACAAGAACCTACAACAGAGGATGCATTTCAAAGGTATGTGTTTCTTGGTTCACCTGATACATAAATCGGTTCAAACGCATGGATGTTGTGGCTGAAGAAGAATATAGGGGACTTAGTTGCAAGTTACATGAATGGCTCTTCTATCAAAAACCACATATCATCATTTTCAGTATATACAAGATAGAAGGAAAGTTTGAAAGTAATAATATCAAGTCTTATTACTGTAATTGTGAGGGATGGAAATCACAACATTCCTGTAGCAGTGCATACCAGCGTTATCTTGTACATTCAAGGCAGAGGAATGATAACATTTATGACTGGTTCTAATCTTTTATGGGCATATTTCAAAATCAGTAATTACAGCACATCTTTAACAGTATTGTGTTGTAGGTAAAAGATGAGACAATTTTATGACATTCATTTCTCCACATGAAGGTTGGAGGGCTACAAAACTCAATGGAATTTCCATATTTTGTCTTGGGGCAGCCACATCTTTGTTACTTCATCTTAATTACATGGTAAAATTGGCATTTGGATACCATGAGCTGATTTGAATTATGTTTGGTGCTATCACAAAGTTATATGCATGAGTATTGTTGAGTGATTGAGAGCCATAAAAATTTGATATATGCATTTATTCTTCTCCATGGAGCAATGGGCAGCTGTTACAAGTGAAATGTTTGTGAGAATTTGAGAATCATTGAATGCTGCATATGTTAAGTTTGGGGGAGATGGCTACTTTCCAACTAAGAAACAAACTCCTACTTTCCATGAGGACATGAAAAATTATTCAGTTTGGGGGAGGAGCTACTATGCTTGTTGCTTTTTCATTCACATTCATAATTTGGATGCATATTGTTCTTCACATAAAATGCCTAATTTGAATTGAGCATATCTCACAAACCACGAATTGGATCCTCATGAAATTTGGACAGGGAATGCATAACAGCATGATGAACAACTGTGGCAAGTTTCAGCTCAATCCAGTGCACGGGTTTCGAGAAAATGACCATTATCACCTACAGCCAATTCGCATTTTTCTCGAAATCTGTGATGTGGGTTCATCTAATTTTTGGTGAGAAGATGCACTATAATGGTATTTACCTGCTTGAAAATTTTCAGCCCAACCCAGTTTGTAGTTTTTGAAATATTGGCTCTGGAAGATCAGCTGCAATACATTTTTATTCATGTTCAAAAGTGCAGAATTTGATTTGGGCATATCTTTCAATTGGTAAGTTGGATACTCATGAAATTTGGACAGGGGATGCATAACATCATGAAGAACAACCGTGGCAAGTTTCAGCTCAATCCAGTGCACGGTTTTTGAGAAAATGGCCATCATCACCTACAGCTAATTCGCATTTTTCTCGAGATCCGTGATGTGGGTTTGTCTAATTTTTGGCGTAGAGATGCATTAGAGTGGTAGCTACTTGCCTGCAAAATTTCAGCCCAACCCAGTTCGTCGTTTGGGAGAAAATGGCTTTAGAAGTTTTCCGTTCAAAAAGACTAAAACGCCGTAAAATATTGCCGTTTCCCGTTTTTCGACAGCTGCAAGTCCACCAAATTTGCCGCTAAATTTAGCGCTATTCCGCCAAATTTGCCGCTAAAACCTTCGCCAATTTCTCTGCTAAAATTAGCTGCCTGTTTTTCGGCAGCTGCAACATATTTTCCGGCAGCTGCATATCCTTTTCCGGCAACCACATTTCCCTAGCAGCCGCAAAATTTCTTTTCCCGCTTGCCGTCGATTTTTTTTCCGGTAGCTGCAACATCGGTGGCTGCGACATCGGCGGCTGCAACATAGGTGGCTGCGACATTAGCGGCTGCAACATCGGTGGCTGCGACATCGGCGGCTGCAACATAGGTGGCTGCGACATTAGCGGCTGCAACATCGGTGGCTGCGACATCGGCGGCTGCAACATAGGTGGCAGCGACATTAGCGGCTGCAACATCGGTGGCTGCGACATTAGCGGCTGCAACATTGGCAGCTGTAACATCTTTTTCCGCAGCTGCCACCCTATTTCCCAGCGGCTGCCACTTCACGGCCATTTCATTTCCCGGTAGCCGTAATGTCCTTTTTCCGTCAGCCGTCAATCTTTTCCGGCAGCTGCAACTTCGGCAGCTGCGACATCTTTCCGGCGGCTGCGACATCTTTTCCGACAGCTGCAAGTCCACCAAATTTGCCGCTAAATTTAGCGATGTTCCGCCAAATTTGCCGCTAAAACCTTCGCCAACTTCTCTGCTAAAATAAGCTGACTCCGCCAAATTTGCCGCTACATTTAGCGCTGTTCCGCTACATTTAGCGCTGTTCCGCCAAATTCACCGCTAAAACCTTCGCCAACTTCTCTGCTAAAATAAGCTGACTCCTCCAAATTTGCCGCTACATTTAGCGCTGTTCCGCTACATTTAGCGCTGTTCCGCCAAATTCACCGCTAAAACCTTCGCCAACTTCTCTGCTAAAATAAGCTGACTCCGCCAAATTTGCCGCTACATTTAGCGCTGTTCCGCCAAAATCTTCGCTAAAACCTTCGCCAAATTCTCTGCTAAAATAAGCTGTGACTTTGCCAATTTTCTACTAAAGAGCTGCGAATCCGCCAAATTTTCTGCTAAATCCTCCGCTAAGTGACTCTGCCAATTTGTGTTAAACTCTCTATTTCTTCTAGCTGCAGCTGTGCAAATGGTAAAATAAAAGAACAAGTGAATGAGTTTTTTTTTCAAGTTGGATGCTACACAGGTATTGGGTTGCATGAGGACATGCAAGAAGTTCAGTTTGGGGGAGATGTTGGGCCCTGGAATTGTCCATTTTTCATCACTTACCGACATACCTTTCATCCATTTTCTTACCATTATTTCTCATTTATCATTCCATTTTTCATTCATTTGTTGTAGCTGCGCGTTGAACAGCCTGCTACTTCCATTGATGTTTTAAGTGGTTAATAGTGATTATTTTCTTTTATCTTTGATGAATTAAAAGACTATTATGCATGATTTTACTAATGATGGTTTGTGGAGTGAGTTGTCACGTACAGGACGCTCATAGCCAGCTGTTACAGCCTTAACCAAAAACGCATGCCACATAAGAACACCTTGATTCGCATCTTGATTTGCGGACAGATGGAAACGAATCTCAAAAATCTGAGACATGGGTTTTGTGCGTAACATCCTCATTTACCTGACTCGTGAGGAAATCTCCCAAACAAGCTACGGTTTGTGCTATGCAGGTGGTTCTTCGAGAGGGTATTTTCCAGATTTGGTGTTGCGGCCGGCTCCAAAGTTGCCAACAGTTACGGCCGTGTTCCAGCTGTTGCAGATCACAAGCTGGGGGTTCAGTTCTTCATTTCCATGAGATAATTTTATGTATAAATATGTAATCAATCTCATTGAGAAAGGGGGGATAGATTGATAGAGATTAAGCATGATAGATTAGGCAGGATAGGAGATGCAAGATAGGAGAGAACACAATGTTATGATGTAGGATTTGATCTAGATCTCTTGTAATTCTTCCATTATGATAATACATGCTGGCAGTTTCTTAATTCTGGAGTTGTAGACTTTCATTGTGGAGATCCAGATCTGCTCAGTGGAGGAAGGGCCCTCTTCCCTGAGCAGATGCTGGTAGTATTGATTGTAAGTGTTTTATTTTGTAGATCTGTTATTGTTAATTCATGCTTTCATTCAGTAGATTGATCATAGTTGTTTTATTATTCAATTCATGTTTTATTCATTAGATTTATCATAGCGTTCTCATGTTAATTCATTTTGATAGATCGTTGGACAACAAAAGACTCATTTTATATTTATGCAATCAGATCTTGTTTCACAGGAATAGATCTTGTTTGAAGTGTGTTCGATTTACAGTTTGATTTATAAATGGGTTGAGGTTTGATTTGCTTTCAAGAAGCTGTGACTTATTTTACAAATAGTTTTGATTGCATACCAATAAATAACAATGTCAGATAGAAATTGTACTCGCATATATTTTGCACGTTAGCTTTGAAATAAAAGACTTCCTCGGGTTGATAATTTATGTTTAGCACTCTGCATGTTAAGATTTTAATTAACTGACATATAGTGGGCACGACATTTTGGCGCCGTTGCCGGGGAAGTTATCAATTGTGCAATAGTATATCTGACATTGTTTTGCAGATGCATTGTTAAAATAGGGCATGTAGGTTGCATGATTACATTTCAGTTTATTGAATTTATTTTGAGTGTTAATTTTCTGTCTTTACATTCAGTTTTATTTCATTTTCAATCTTTGATTCATAAATCTTATCATTCCCCTAGTGGTGTTGTGAGCACCACCCATTCTATTAACAAGTTGACAGGAACATTCGAAGGAGGAGCCTCAAGATAGCACACAAAGAATCTAATGAAGGGATGGCAGGTGAAAAAGATGGAGAAGTTGTTACCTTCGAATTTCCCATCAGAGATTCGAGCGAAGTGGCACCAACAAAAAGAATTCCCCCACATGTTCTACCAAATTTTCACGGTTTGGAAAACGAAGACCCTGATGTATTTTTATTTCAATTTGAAGTACTTTGTAGAGGATATGGTTATTGTGCTAATGATCAAAAGTTGAATGTATTTCCCCTTACTCTAAAAGGAACAGCCCTCCGATGGTTCATGAGCCTCGGTGGGAATTGTATACAAACTTGGGAAGACATGAAACATGTGTTCTTGAAAAGGTACCAAGATTATTGCAGGGTCAATGAAGACATCTTCGAAATGACACAAGGAGAAGAAGAGAGTCTGGAGGAATACATAGAACGATTTCAATATAACCTCCAAAGATCCAAACAGAGGAAACTGGGGAAGGAAATCTTAAAAACACTTCTACTCAAGGGAATCCAAGCTGAATGTTTAGAAATATTAAATCTGATCGGAACAGGTAATGTATTTCAGTTAGCATATGATGATATTTGTGAGTTATGTAGAAGGTATTCAAGAGGAAACTTCAAGACTGGTAAGAATTCTAAGGAACTTTTATCTCTATTTTTGAAATCTGCTGCAAAAACAAGAGTTTTACGAACTGAAATCAACAATTTATTTGACATTTTTAAAGCTGATTTACAATTGGGTGTTTTGCAGGATAAGGAAAAGCAGGAGGAAATAAGAGAAGCAAGGGATTTCCCTTTGGATAGTCTTGAAAGTTGTGGTATATGTGACTTGAATCATTCCACAGATCATTGCCCCTCCTTACCAAGGATGAAAGAAACATATCAAAGAGATCTGGGAGTTGCAGCCAACTCGTTGCGACAATCATGTCAACCATGGCCTACATCTATGGTTCAAAATTCTATCCCTCCATTTCCTTACTTTCATACTCAGTCATTGAATACTCTTCCACCATGGCAGCTGTTGCAGCCTCAATTTAACTCTTACCTACCTTACCCACAAGGTTGGAATGGCCTATTTTATGATCATATGGCCACTCTCCCTCATGCTGCAACAAAAGTTGGTCCTTCAATATCAACCTCACAACTCAATCATCTACATCAGCCACATCTATCTTCTCATCAAACTCCTTGGTATCCAACACAATTTCCTGTCCAATCCACCCTCCACCCTAACCATAATAAAGCAGTACAGTATGCTTACAGTGCTGAACTGCAAAATGTTCCTACACTTCCCTCTTATTCTACCTCATCCACACCGCTGCAAAAAGGCTGTGCGTTGTTGCAGCAAATCCATACGAGGCCTAAACATGTTTTAGATCCAAGTTTTGCAGATGGAGTTTCTTCTAGTCCTCATAAGCAAGCAGACAAGATCAACAATACACACGTAATATTTGATGGAGAACAGCCATTGGAACCAAAAGCATCATTCACATCATTAGATCCGGAAATCTTATGCATTGAGGAAGATCAGTTTAATAAGGATCTTCATGGTGTAACATCCATGAGCAATCAAGGGAACAAAGACTATATTGAAGCTTGGTTTCAATCTGTAATCGGTCTGCAGCATCATTTCATACTTCACCAATTCTTGGCACCATCATTTGAAGGGAAGTTGATCTCTCATATCCTAGAATTCATAAAGTTATATTTTTCTATTAGGAGTATGAGCATACTTGAGTCACTTTTTCGAAAATGGCTCCATTGGAAATATGCATACACTTGAACAATTTTTTTTCTTTTTCCAAGTAGAATAGGGTAGGGTAGAATAACATAATAAAACCATGCTTTTGTTTTTTTTAAGTTTTTATTTTTGAATAAGTATGCTCTCTTCCTGCGCCTTGTTGCGATCTGGAAGATCAGAAAGTAGAAGTATGAGGAATGGGTATGAGATGTTTTCATGAATGCTTTGGAATTGTTGACTATTTGAACAAAAATGCTCAAGTCCTTTTTGTCATCAATTTCCCAATTTCAATTTGTTTCTATTTGTTACAAATAAAAATAAAAATATCATGAAAACAAAATTACAGTAATTCGAGAAAGTGAATGAAGGATCCACAGGAAAATGAGCCCATGATTATGGAACCCTTCAAGCTTGAAATTTGACATAAAGTTGTTAGCTGCAACAACCCAACTGTGAGTGATTACTCTCAGCTGTGATTACTCGCAGCTACAACAGTGAGCTGCAACATTGGCTGTGACAAGGAGATCCAACACCCAGCTGTGACTGTGCTACAGGTAAAAATTAATGAGTTTGAGATACGTGGGTGTTGCACATCATGATATGTCTTTAGTTTTTTTATTTTCCATAAAAATTCACATGCTTTATTTCAACATTATGTCATTTTTTAAGAGTTGCAGCTATGGCTGCAACAAACTGTGTAAGTCAATCTAGGTGCTCAATGCTTGAAATTTTTGGTATGGATGTGTATTATATTTAAATTTACATCATTAAAATCATTCACACCTATTTCGATCAATTTTTGGGGGTTAAATTTAATTTATTGGATTTTTGTGACATTTTGGCTTGAAAATTTTACTGAAACATAGACGGGACAGTCCATTTTTGGGACACCAAATGAACTTATTTTTAAAACCTGTTTATATCCCAAGTAGAAATTTGAATCTAGTTTCCAAAACAATTTGAATTTTTACGATTGGGTGTCAAACGAAAATTTTATGGCCAAAATACTAACAGGGTGTCAAGCTGGTAGCTTAGGAACAGAGCTGGGACAGTCCATTTTTGGATGCCTTATTGGACATATTTTGCAAACCTGTTTCATTGGTATATTCCCCTATGAATCTAGTTTACAATTCAATTTGAATCACTCCATTCCGATGTCGTACGCAAATTTTATGACCAAAATACCGACTGCCTGTCCCAAATCTGCATTCCTAAAAGTATATTTTCTAGACTGTTCATTGGCTTATTTGACCCATCAATTCTTGTTGGATTCAAAACCTGTTTCTAATGGATATACCTACATGAATCTACTTTCATCTCCAATTGGAATCACATCAATCCGTTATCAAACGAAAAAGTTAAGCCTAAAACCGTGACTGTTGGTCTAGTCCAGAATTCAAAAAAAAACACCTTGTCATGCAGGCTGTTACTGAGTGATTTGGAAGATCATTGCATAGAATTTTAAAAACCTGTTTCTAATGGAAATAGACCTATGAATTTACTTTCATTTGGCTTTGGAATCACTCAAATTGGGCAAGGAACGAAGACGCTATGATCAGAATGCCGTTGGTGAGTCTAGATGGACATTGCTCTGCCACAGGTATAAAATGGATTTTGCTTTGTTCATTTTTATTTGGATTTGTTTTATGAGTAATTGCTTGTTGTTTTTTTCATTAGTGTTGGGTGAAGAGAGACCAATCATCTCTCTTCTTCCATCATCTCATGTTTTATTACAGGCAAAAGCTAGGTTTTGCAGGTCCTTGGAAGAAGAAGGTCAATGCATGCACGAGTGACTCTTGAAGACTTTTTATCAATTTGCAATTGGATTGAGCACATAAAAAAAATGGAGAGATTGATGTGCAAACCATACAGAGTCCAATGTTTCCGAAGTCAAGTCCCATTGCTACATGACAGAAATCATTTTTAGACACCTGTCATCCCACTTGTTGCTGAAAGAAACCCCTCAAGAAGCCAATTTCCCTATGGTAGATTCATTCACCCTCCTCATTTCAAAACCCTAAAAATCCATTCATGTCGAAGTCTCATTTTCCACTGCTTATGTAGTCACCATAACCATTTTATTTCCCATCACTACTACATCATGACTTCACATATACTTTCCGCTTCTGAGTTTCATGTTGGTCCTATTTTTCACTATGATTCTTCACAATCATTTATTTTGTACTCGTATTGGATGATGTGGAATGCATTAAGGTCCACCTTCCAATGGTCTTGTCCCATCGACTCCGACACATCATCTGGGATCAAGATTAGAGTTTTTATAGTGCCCCGGTATCTGCATGAATCAATGGCAGATTTCCTTGTTGTTAATCATGGGGATTCATCAATGCCTCTTGATTGACAAATCTTGCAGGTGACTCGACTCCAGCACATCCATTCGTACCTGTCAAGATGCACTAAGGTACTTTAGAGCTCATTGTCATCAAATGTGAGTTTCTTCACATTGGTTAACGGCATACATTAATGGCCGGTAATCCAATGATTTCTTTCCATGCTCGACTTCAGCACATTCATTCGCATGGTAAGAATTGTACCTCGGGTTTGTAGCAGCTGAAGATTATGTGATCTAATGGTTTCAACAATGACTTGCAGCATCATTTGTTCAGTAGTTTTGCAGTTGATTTGCAGAATAAGAGAAAGGGCTTTCTGCTTCTATGGTAGAATTTTTCCTCATCAATTGTCTCAGCAGTTAGTCTTACAGGCAACCAGCACAATATCATGGATCAAATTCAGTCTCATCCAGTTTTAGCTCTCATATACATATGTCTCAGCATCAAATCAGCCTACATAGCTCCAGCATACACCAGTCCATTCATGTCAACCAAGGCTTCCATGGAGGTAACACTTGAGGTAAAATAGCATGAGTTTTTTATTTATTAAAGATTTAGGGAAATGTCATGAAGAACCACTAAGCATTAGCCATTTCCATTTTCTAAATAGCATTTTATGTCCATCCATTCCCATCATTTCCCACTCAGTTTTAACACTTCATCATTCATGCACATCCACTTCAAGTTCCAACCCAACATCTCACCAACCCAACATCTCACCGACCCAACTGACGAAGCAAAAAAAGAAAAAAAGAAAAAAAAAGGGATACCTTATTGTTGTCACACAAGAACCAACAATAAGAAGTCTTGCTGCTGCCACACAAGAACCGGCAGTAAGAAAATAAGTCTTGCTGTTGCCACACAAGAACCAGCAATAAGAAACTGTGCTCTGTTGCCATATAAAATATAATGAGGAGAAATAAAGCAGCTGATACACATCTTGAAGGAGAAGGATAGGCTGGACACAAGAACCTACAACAGAGGATGCATTTCAAAGGTATGTGTTTCTTGGTTCACCTGATACATAAATCGGTTCAAACGCATGGATGTTGTGGCTGAAGAAGAATATAGGGGACTTAGTTGCAAGTTACATGAATGGCTCTTCTATCAAAAACCACATATCATCATTTTCAGTATATACAAGATAGAAGGAAAGTTTGAAAGTAATAATATCAAGTCTTATTACTGTAATTGTGAGGGATGGAAATCACAACATTCCTGTAGCAGTGCATACCAGCGTTATCTTGTACATTCAAGGCAGAGGAATGATAACATTTATGACTGGTTCTAATCTTTTATGGGCATATTTCAAAATCAGTAATTACAGCACATCTTTAACAGTATTGTGTTGTAGGTAAAAGATGAGACAATTTTATGACATTCATTTCTCCACATGAAGGTTGGAGGGCTACAAAACTCAATGGAATTTCCATATTTTGTCTTGGGGCAGCCACATCTTTGTTACTTCATCTTAATTACATGGTAAAATTGGCATTTGGATACCATGAGCTGATTTGAATTATGTTTGGTGCTATCACAAAGTTATATGCATGAGTATTGTTGAGTGATTGAGAGCCATAAAAATTTGATATATGCATTTATTCTTCTCCATGGAGCAATGGGCAGCTGTTACAAGTGAAATGTTTGTGAGAATTTGAGAATCATTGAATGCTGCATATGTTAAGTTTGGGGGAGATGGCTACTTTCCAACTAAGAAACAAACTCCTACTTTCCATGAGGACATGAAAAATTATTCAGTTTGGGGGAGGAGCTACTATGCTTGTTGCTTTTTCATTCACATTCATAATTTGGATGCATATTGTTCTTCACATAAAATGCCTAATTTGAATTGAGCATATCTCACAAACCACGAATTGGATCCTCATGAAATTTGGACAGGGAATGCATAACAGCATGATGAACAACTGTGGCAAGTTTCAGCTCAATCCAGTGCACGGGTTTCGAGAAAATGACCATTATCACCTACAGCCAATTCGCATTTTTCTCGAAATCTGTGATGTGGGTTCATCTAATTTTTGGTGAGAAGATGCACTATAATGGTATTTACCTGCTTGAAAATTTTCAGCCCAACCCAGTTTGTAGTTTTTGAAATATTGGCTCTGGAAGATCAGCTGCAATACATTTTTATTCATGTTCAAAAGTGCAGAATTTGATTTGGGCATATCTTTCAATTGGTAAGTTGGATACTCATGAAATTTGGACAGGGGATGCATAACATCATGAAGAACAACCGTGGCAAGTTTCAGCTCAATCCAGTGCACGGTTTTTGAGAAAATGGCCATCATCACCTACAGCTAATTCGCATTTTTCTCGAGATCCGTGATGTGGGTTTGTCTAATTTTTGGCGTAGAGATGCATTAGAGTGGTAGCTACTTGCCTGCAAAATTTCAGCCCAACCCAGTTCGTCGTTTGGGAGAAAATGGCTTTAGAAGTTTTCCGTTCAAAAAGACTAAAACGCCGTAAAATATTGCCGTTTCCCGTTTTTCGACAGCTGCAAGTCCACCAAATTTGCCGCTAAATTTAGCGCTATTCCGCCAAATTTGCCGCTAAAACCTTCGCCAATTTCTCTGCTAAAATTAGCTGCCTGTTTTTCGGCAGCTGCAACATATTTTCCGGCAGCTGCATATCCTTTTCCGGCAACCACATTTCCCTAGCAGCCGCAAAATTTCTTTTCCCGCTTGCCGTCGATTTTTTTTCCGGTAGCTGCAACATCGGTGGCTGCGACATCGGCGGCTGCAACATAGGTGGCTGCGACATTAGCGGCTGCAACATCGGTGGCTGCGACATCGGCGGCTGCAACATAGGTGGCTGCGACATTAGCGGCTGCAACATCGGTGGCTGCGACATCGGCGGCTGCAACATAGGTGGCAGCGACATTAGCGGCTGCAACATCGGTGGCTGCGACATTAGCGGCTGCAACATTGGCAGCTGTAACATCTTTTTCCGCAGCTGCCACCCTATTTCCCAGCGGCTGCCACTTCACGGCCATTTCATTTCCCGGTAGCCGTAATGTCCTTTTTCCGTCAGCCGTCAATCTTTTCCGGCAGCTGCAACTTCGGCAGCTGCGACATCTTTCCGGCGGCTGCGACATCTTTTCCGACAGCTGCAAGTCCACCAAATTTGCCGCTAAATTTAGCGATGTTCCGCCCAAATTTGCCGCTAAAACCTTCGCCAACTTCTCTGCTAAAATAAGCTGACTCCGCCAAATTTGCCGCTACATTTAGCGCTGTTCCGCTACATTTAGCGCTGTTCCGCCAAATTCACCGCTAAAACCTTCGCCAACTTCTCTGCTAAAATAAGCTGACTCCTCCAAATTTGCCGCTACATTTAGCGCTGTTCCGCTACATTTAGCGCTGTTCCGCCAAATTCACCGCTAAAACCTTCGCCAACTTCTCTGCTAAAATAAGCTGACTCCGCCAAATTTGCCGCTACATTTAGCGCTGTTCCGCCAAAATCTTCGCTAAAACCTTCGCCAAATTCTCTGCTAAAATAAGCTGTGACTTTGCCAATTTTCTACTAAAGAGCTGCGAATCCGCCAAATTTTCTGCTAAATCCTCCGCTAAGTGACTCTGCCAATTTGTGTTAAACTCTCTATTTCTTCTAGCTGCAGCTGTGCAAATGGTAAAATAAAAGAACAAGTGAATGAGTTTTTTTTTCAAGTTGGATGC
The DNA here is from genome assembly GCA_027924585.1 of Larix kaempferi. Lineage (NCBI taxonomy): Eukaryota > Viridiplantae > Streptophyta > Pinopsida > Pinales > Pinaceae > Larix > Larix kaempferi. The sequence continues at coordinate 12,333,541 of BSBM01000322.1, read as the reverse complement.
TACACAGGTATTGGGTTGCATGAGGACATGCAAGAAGTTCAGTTTGGGGGAGATGTTGGGCCCTGGAATTGTCCATTTTTCATCACTTACCGACATACCTTTCATCCATTTTCTTACCATTATTTCTCATTTATCATTCCATTTTTCATTCATTTGTTGTAGCTGCGCGTTGAACAGCCTGCTACTTCCATTGATGTTTTAAGTGGTTAATAGTGATTATTTTCTTTTATCTTTGATGAATTAAAAGACTATTATGCATGATTTTACTAATGATGGTTTGTGGAGTGAGTTGTCACGTACAGGACGCTCATAGCCAGCTGTTACAGCCTTAACCAAAAACGCATGCCACATAAGAACACCTTGATTCGCATCTTGATTTGCGGACAGATGGAAACGAATCTCAAAAATCTGAGACATGGGTTTTGTGCGTAACATCCTCATTTACCTGACTCGCGAGGAAATCTCCCAAACAAGCTACGGTTTGTGCTATGCAGGTGGTTCTTCGAGAGGGTATTTTCCAGATTTGGTGTTGCGGCCGGCTCCAAAGTTGCCAACAGTTACGGCCGTGTTCCAGCTGTTGCAGATCACAAGCTGGGGGTTCAGTTCTTCATTTCCATGAGATAATTTTATGTATAAATATGTAATCAATCTCATTGAGAAAGGGGGGATAGATTGATAGAGATTAAGCATGATAGATTAGGCAGGATAGGAGATGCAAGATAGGAGAGAACACAATGTTATGATGTAGGATTTGATCTAGATCTCTTGTAATTCTTCCATTATGATAATACATGCTGGCAGTTTCTTAATTCTGGAGTTGTAGACTTTCATTGTGGAGATCCAGATCTGCTCAGTGAGGAAGGGCCCTCTTCCCTGAGCAGATGCTGGTAGTATTGATTGTAAGTGTTTTATTTTGTAGATCTGTTATTGTTAATTCATGCTTTCATTCAGTAGATTGATCATAGTTGTTTTATTATTCAATTCATGTTTTATTCATTAGATTTATCATAGCGTTCTCATGTTAATTCATTTTGATAGATCGTTGGACAACAAAAGACTCATTTTATATTTATGCAATCAGATCTTGTTTCACAGGAATAGATCTTGTTTGAAGTGTGTTCGATTTACAGTTTGATTTATAAATGGGTTGAGGTTTGATTTGCTTTCAAGAAGCTGTGACTTATTTTACAAATAGTTTTGATTGCATACCAATAAATAACAATGTCAGATAGAAATTGTACTCGCATATATTTTGCACGTTAGCTTTGAAATAAAAGACTTCCTCGGGTTGATAATTTATGTTTAGCACTCTGCATGTTAAGATTTTAATTAACTGACATATAGTGGGCACGACATTTTGGCGCCGTTGCCGGGGAAGTTATCAATTGTGCAATAGTATATCTGACATTGTTTTGCAGATGCATTGTTAAAATAGGGCATGTAGGTTGCATGATTACATTTCAGTTTATTGAATTTATTTTGAGTGTTAATTTTCTGTCTTTACATTCAGTTTTATTTCATTTTCAATCTTTGATTCATAAATCTTATCATTCCCCTAGTGGTGTTGTGAGCACCACCCATTCTATTAACAAGTTGACAGGAACATTCGAAGGAGGAGCCTCAAGATAGCACACAAAGAATCTAATGAAGGGATGGCAGGTGAAAAAGATGGAGAAGTTGTTACCTTCGAATTTCCCATCAGAGATTCGAGCGAAGTGGCACCAACAAAAAGAATTCCCCCACATGTTTCTACCAAATTTTCACGGTTTGGAAAACGAAGACCCTGATGTATTTTTATTTCAATTTGAAGTACTTTGTAGAGGATATGGTTATTGTGCTAATGATCAAAAGTTGAATGTATTTCCCCTTACTCTAAAAAGGAACAGCCCTCCGATGGTTCATGAGCCTCGGTGGGAATTGTATACAAACTTGGGAAGACATGAAACATGTGTTCTTGAAAAGGTACCAAGATTATTGCAGGGTCAATGAAGACATCTTCGAAATGACACAAGGAGAAGAAGAGAGTCTGGAGGAATACATAGAACGATTTCAATATAACCTCCAAAGATCCAAACAGAGGAAACTGGGGAAGGAAATCTTAAAAACACTTCTACTCAAGGGAATCCAAGCTGAATGTTTAGAAATATTAAATCTGATCGGAACAGGTAATGTATTTCAGTTAGCATATGATGATATTTGTGAGTTATGTAGAAGGTATTCAAGAGGAAACTTCAAGACTGGTAAGAATTCTAAGGAACTTTTATCTCTATTTTTGAAATCTGCTGCAAAAACAAGAGTTTTACGAACTGAAATCAACAATTTATTTGACATTTTTAAAGCTGATTTACAATTGGGTGTTTTGCAGGATAAGGAAAAGCAGGAGGAAATAAGAGAAGCAAGGGATTTCCCTTTGGATAGTCTTGAAAGTTGTGGTATATGTGACTTGAATCATTCCACAGATCATTGCCCCTCCTTACCAAGGATGAAAGAAACATATCAAAGAGATCTGGGAGTTGCAGCCAACTCGTTGCGACAATCATGTCAACCATGGCCTACATCTATGGTTCAAAATTCTATCCCTCCATTTCCTTACTTTCATACTCAGTCATTGAATACTCTTCCACCATGGCAGCTGTTGCAGCCTCAATTTAACTCTTACCTACCTTACCCACAAGGTTGGAATGGCCTATTTTATGATCATATGGCCACTCTCCCTCATGCTGCAACAAAAGTTGGTCCTTCAATATCAACCTCACAACTCAATCATCTACATCAGCCACATCTATCTTCTCATCAAACTCCTTGGTATCCAACACAATTTCCTGTCCAATCCACCCTCCACCCTAACCATAATAAAGCAGTACAGTATGCTTACAGTGCTGAACTGCCAAAATGTTCCTACACTTCCCTCTTATTCTACCTCATCCACACCGCTGCAAAAAGGCTGTGCGTTGTTGCAGCAAATCCATACGAGGCCTAAACATGTTTTAGATCCAAGTTTTGCAGATGGAGTTTCTTCTAGTCCTCATAAGCAAGCAGACAAGATCAACAATACACACGTAATATTTGATGGAGAACAGCCATTGGAACCAAAAGCATCATTCACATCATTAGATCCGGAAATCTTATGCATTGAGGAAGATCAGTTTAATAAGGATCTTCATGGTGTAACATCCATGAGCAATCAAGGGAACAAAGACTATATTGAAGCTTGGTTTCAATCTGTAATCGGTCTGCAGCATCATTTCATACTTCACCAATTCTTGGCACCATCATTTGAAGGGAAGTTGATCTCTCATATCCTAGAATTCATAAAGTTATATTTTTCTATTAGGAGTATGAGCATACTTGAGTCACTTTTTCGAAAATGGCTCCATTGGAAATATGCATACACTTGAACAATTTTTTTTCTTTTTCCAAGTAGAATAGGGTAGGGTAGAATAACATAATAAAACCATGCTTTTGTTTTTTTTAAGTTTTTTATTTTTGAATAAGTATGCTCTCTTCCTGCGCCTTGTTGCGATCTGGAAGATCAGAAAGTAGAAGTATGAGGAATGGGTATGAGATGTTTTCATGAATGCTTTGGAATTGTTGACTATTTGAACAAAAATGCTCAAGTCCTTTTTGTCATCAATTTCCCAATTTCAATTTGTTTCTATTTGTTACAAATAAAAATAAAAATATCATGAAAACAAAATTACAGTAATTCGAGAAAGTGAATGAAGGATCCACAGGAAAATGAGCCCATGATTATGGAACCCTTCAAGCTTGAAATTTGACATAAAGTTGTTAGCTGCAACAACCCAACTGTGAGTGATTACTCTCAGCTGTGATTACTCGCAGCTACAACAGTGAGCTGCAACATTGGCTGTGACAAGGAGATCCAACACCCAGCTGTGACTGTGCTACAGGTAAAAATTAATGAGTTTGAGATACGTGGGTGTTGCACATCATGATATGTCTTTAGTTTTTTTATTTTCCATAAAAATTCACATGCTTTATTTCAACATTATGTCATTTTTTAAGAGTTGCAGCTATGGCTGCAACAAACTGTGTAAGTCAATCTAGGTGCTCAATGCTTGAAATTTTTGGTATGGATGTGTATTATATTTAAATTTACATCATTAAAATCATTCACACCTATTTCGATCAATTTTTGGGGGTTAAATTAATTTATTGGATTTTTGTGACATTTTGGCTTGAAAATTTTACTGAAACATAGACGGGACAGTCCATTTTTGGGACACCAAATGAACTTATTTTTAAAACCTGTTTATATCCCAAGTAGAAATTTGAATCTAGTTTCCAAAACAATTTGAATTTTTACGATTGGGTGTCAAACGAAAATTTTATGGCCAAAATACTAACAGGGTGTCAAGCTGGCAGCTTAGGAACAGAGCTGGGACAGTCCATTTTTGGATGCCTTATTGGACATATTTTGCAAACCTGTTTCATTGGTATATTCCCCTATGAATCTAGTTTACAATTCAATTTGAATCACTCCATTCCGATGTCGTACGCAAATTTTATGACCAAAATACCGACTGCCTGTCCCAAATCTGCATTCCTAAAAGTATATTTTCTAGACTGTTCATTGGCTTATTTGACCCATCAATTCTTGTTGGATTCAAAACCTGTTTCTAATGGATATACCTACATGAATCTACTTTCATCTCCAATTGGAATCACATCAATCCGTTATCAAACGAAAAAGTTAAGCCTAAAACCGTGACTGTTGGTCTAGTCCAGAATTCAAAAAAAAACACCTTGTCATGCAGGCTGTTACTGAGTGATTTGGAAGATCATTGCATAGAATTTTAAAAACCTGTTTCTAATGGAAATAGACCTATGAATTTACTTTCATTTGGCTTTGGAATCACTCAAATTGGGCAAGGAACGAAGACGCTATGATCAGAATGCCGTTGGTGAGTCTAGATGGACATTGCTCTGCCACAGGTATAAAATGGATTTTGCTTTGTTCATTTTTATTTGGATTTGTTTTATGAGTAATTGCTTGTTGTTTTTTTCATTAGTGTTGGGTGAAGAGAGACCAATCATCTCTCTTCTTCCATCATCTCATGTTTTATTACAGGCAAAAGCTAGGTTTTGCAGGTCCTTGGAAGAAGAAGGTCAATGCATGCACGAGTGACTCTTGAAGACTTTTTATCAATTTGCAATTGGATTGAGCACATAAAAAAAATGGAGAGATTGATGTGCAAACCATACAGAGTCCAATGTTTCCGAAGTCAAGTCCCATTGCTACATGACAGAAATCATTTTTAGACACCTGTCATCCCACTTGTTGCTGAAAGAAACCCCTCAAGAAGCCAATTTCCCTATGGTAGATTCATTCACCCTCCTCATTTCAAAACCCTAAAAATCCATTCATGTCGAAGTCTCATTTTCCACTGCTTATGTAGTCACCATAACCATTTTATTTCCCATCACTACTACATCATGACTTCACATATACTTTCCGCTTCTGAGTTTCATGTTGGTCCTATTTTTCACTATGATTCTTCACAATCATTTATTTTGTACTCGTATTGGATGATGTGGAATGCATTAAGGTCCACCTTCCAATGGTCTTGTCCCATCGACTCCGACACATCATCTGGGATCAAGATTAGAGTTTTTATAGTGCCCCCGGTATCTGCATGAATCAATGGCAGATTTCCTTGTTGTTAATCATGGGGATTCATCAATGCCTCTTGATTGACAAATCTTGCAGGTGACTCGACTCCAGCACATCCATTCGTACCTGTCAAGATGCACTAAGGTACTTTAGAGCTCATTGTCATCAAATGTGAGTTTCTTCACATTGGTTAACGGCATACATTAATGGCCGGTAATCCAATGATTTCTTTCCATGCTCGACTTCAGCACATTCATTCGCATGGTAAGAATTGTACCTCGGGTTTGTAGCAGCTGAAGATTATGTGATCTAATGGTTTCAACAATGACTTGCAGCATCATTTGTTCAGTAGTTTTGCAGTTGATTTGCAGAATAAGAGAAAGGGCTTTCTGCTTCTATGGTAGAATTTTTCCTCATCAATTGTCTCAGCAGTTAGTCTTACAGGCAACCAGCACAATATCATGGATCAAATTCAGTCTCATCCAGTTTTAGCTCTCATATACATATGTCTCAGCATCAAATCAGCCTACATAGCTCCAGCATACACCAGTCCATTCATGTCAACCAAGGCTTCCATGGAGGTAACACTTGAGGTAAAATAGCATGAGTTTTTTATTTATTAAAGATTTAGGGAAATGTCATGAAGAACCACTAAGCATTAGCCATTTCCATTTTCTAAATAGCATTTTATGTCCATCCATTCCCCATCATTTCCCACTCAGTTTTAACACTTCATCATTCATGCACATCCACTTCAAGTTCCAACCCAACATCTCACCAACCCAACATCTCACCGACCCAACTGACGAAGCAAAAAAAGAAAAAAAGAAAAAAAAAAGGGATACCTTATTGTTGTCACACAAGAACCAACAATAAGAAGTCTTGCTGCTGCCACACAAGAACCGGCAGTAAGAAAATAAGTCTTGCTGTTGCCACACAAGAACCAGCAATAAGAAACTGTGCTCTGTTGCCATATAAAATATAATGAGGAGAAATAAAGCAGCTGATACACATCTTGAAGGAGAAGGATAGGCTGGACACAAGAACCTACAACAGAGGATGCATTTCAAAGGTATGTGTTTCTTGGTTCACCTGATACATAAATCGGTTCAAACGCATGGCATGTTGTGGCTGAAGAAGAATATAGGGGACTTAGTTGCAAGTTACATGAATGGCTCTTCTATCAAAAACCACATATCATCATTTTCAGTATATACAAGATAGAAGGAAAGTTTGAAAGTAATAATATCAAGTCTTATTACTGTAATTGTGAGGGATGGAAATCACAACATTCCTGTAGCAGTGCATACCAGCGTTATCTTGTACATTCAAGGCAGAGGAATGATAACATTTATGACTGGTTCTAATCTTTTATGGGCATATTTCAAAATCAGTAATTACAGCACATCTTTAACAGTATTGTGTTGTAGGTAAAAGATGAGACAATTTTATGACATTCATTTCTCCACATGAAGGTTGGAGGGCTACAAAACTCAATGGAATTTCCATATTTTGTCTTGGGGCAGCCACATCTTTGTTACTTCATCTTAATTACATGGTAAAATTGGCATTTGGATACCATGAGCTGATTTGAATTATGTTTGGTGCTATCACAAAGTTATATGCATGAGTATTGTTGAGTGATTGAGAGCCATAAAAATTTGATATATGCATTTATTCTTCTCCATGGAGCAATGGGGCAGCTGTTACAAGTGAAATGTTTGTGAGAATTTGAGAATCATTGAATGCTGCATATGTTAAGTTTGGGGGAGATGGCTACTTTCCAACTAAGAAACAAACTCCTACTTTCCATGAGGACATGAAAAATTATTCAGTTTGGGGGAGGAGCTACTATGCTTGTTGCTTTTTCATTCACATTCATAATTTGGATGCATATTGTTCTTCACATAAAATGCCTAATTTGAATTGAGCATATCTCACAAACCACGAATTGGATCCTCATGAAATTTGGACAGGGAATGCATAACAGCATGATGAACAACTGTGGCAAGTTTCAGCTCAATCCAGTGCACGGGTTTCGAGAAAATGACCATTATCACCTACAGCCAATTCGCATTTTTCTCGAAATCTGTGATGTGGGTTCATCTAATTTTTGGTGAGAAGATGCACTATAATGGTATTTACCTGCTTGAAAATTTTCAGCCCAACCCAGTTTGTAGTTTTTGAAATATTGGCTCTGGAAGATCAGCTGCAATACATTTTTATTCATGTTCAAAAGTGCAGAATTTGATTTGGGCATATCTTTCAATTGGTAAGTTGGATACTCATGAAATTTGGACAGGGGATTCATAACATCATGAAGAACAACCGTGGCAAGTTTCAGCTCAATCCAGTGCACGGTTTTTGAGAAAATGGCCATCATCACCTACAGCTAATTCGCATTTTTCTCGAGATCCGTGATGTGGGTTTGTCTAATTTTTGGCGTAGAGATGCATTAGAGTGGTAGCTACTTGCCTGCAAAATTTCAGCCCAACCCAGTTCGTCGTTTGGGAGAAAATGGCTTTAGAAGTTTCCCGTTCAAAAAGACTAAAACGCCGTAAAATATTGCCGTTTCCCGTTTTTCGACAGCTGCAAGTCCACCAAATTTGCCGCTAAATTTAGCGCTATTCCGCCAAATTTGCCGCTAAAACCTTCGCCAATTTCTCTGCTAAAATTAGCTGCCTGTTTTTTCGGCAGCTGCAACATATTTTCCGGCAGCTGCATATCCTTTTCCCGGCAACCACATTTCCCTAGCAGCCGCAAAATTTCTTTTCCCGCTTGCCGTCGATTTTTTTTCCGGTAGCTGCAACATCGGTGGCTGCGACATCGGCGGCTGCAACATAGGTGGCTGCGACATTAGCGGCTGCAACATCGGTGGCTGCGACATCGGCGGCTGCAACATAGGTGGCTGCGACATTAGCGGCTGCAACATCGGTGGCTGCGACATCGGCGGCTGCAACATAGGTGGCAGCGACATTAGCGGCTGCAACATCGGTGGCTGCGACATTAGCGGCTGCAACATTGGCAGCTGTAACATCTTTTTCCGCAGCTGCCACCCTATTTCCCAGCGGCTGCCACTTCACGGCCATTTCATTTCCCGGTAGCCGTAATGGTCCTTTTTCCGTCAGCCGTCAATCTTTTCCGGCAGCTGCAACTTCGGCAGCTGCGACATCTTTCCGGCGGCTGCGACATCTTTTCCGACAGCTGCAAGTCCACCAAATTTGCCGCTAAATTTAGCGATGTTCCGCCAAATTTGCCGCTAAAACCTTCGCCAACTTCTCTGCTAAAATAAGCTGACTCCGCCAAATTTGCCGCTACATTTAGCGCTGTTCCGCTACATTTAGCGCTGTTCCGCCAAATTCACCGCTAAAACCTTCGCCAACTTCTCTGCTAAAATAAGCTGACTCCTCCAAATTTGCCGCTACATTTAGCGCTGTTCCGCTACATTTAGCGCTGTTCCGCCAAATTCACCGCTAAAAACCTTCGCCAACTTCTCTGCTAAAATAAGCTGACTCCGCCAAATTTGCCGCTACATTTAGCGCTGTTCCGCCAAAATCTTCGCTAAAACCTTCGCCAAATTCTCTGCTAAAATAAGCTGTGACTTTGCCAATTTTCTACTAAAGAGCTGCGAATCCGCCAAATTTTCTGCTAAATCCTCCGCTAAGTGACTCTGCCAATTTGTGTTAAACTCTCTATTTCTTCTAGCTGCAGCTGTGCAAATGGTAAAATAAAAGAACAAGTGAATGAGTTTTTTTTTCAAGTTGGATGCTACACAGGTATTGGTTGCATGAGGACATGCAAGAAGTTCAGTTTGGGGGAGATGTTGGGCCCTGGAATTGTCCATTTTTCATCACTTACCGACATACCTTTCATCATTTTCTTACCATTATTTCTCATTTATCATTCCATTTTTCATTCATTTGTTGTAGCTGCGCGTTGAACAGCCTGCTACTTCCATTGATGTTTTAAGTGGTTAATAGTGATTATTTTCTTTTATCTTTGATGAATTAAAAGACTATTATGCATGATTTTACTAATGATGGTTTGTGGAGTGAGTTGTCACGTACAGGACGCTCATAGCCAGCTGTTACAGCCTTAACCAAAAACGCATGCCACATAAGAACACCTTGATTCGCATCTTGATTTGCGGACAGATGGAAACGAATCTCAAAAATCTGAGACATGGGTTTTGTGCGTAACATCCTCATTTACCTGACTCGCGAGGAGAAATCTCCCAAACAAGCTACGGTTTGTGCTATGCAGGTGGTTCTTCGAGAGGGTATTTTCCAGATTTGGTGTTGCGGCCGGCTCCAAAGTTGCCAACAGTTACGGCCGTGTTCCAGCTGTTGCAGATCACAAGCTGGGGGTTCAGTTCTTCATTTCCATGAGATAATTTTATGTATAAATATGTAATCAATCTCATTGAGAAAGGGGGGATAGATTGATAGAGATTAAGCATGATAGATTAGGCAGGATAGGAGATGCAAGATAGGAGAGAACACAATGTTATGATGTAGGATTTGATCTAGATCTCTTGTAATTCTTCCATTATGATAATACATGCTGGCAGTTTCTTAATTCTGGAGTTGTAGACTTTCATTGTGGAGATCCAGATCTGCTCAGTGGAGGAAGGGCCCTCTTCCCTGAGCAGATGCTGGTAGTATTGATTGTAAGTGTTTTATTTTGTAGATCTGTTATTGTTAATTCATGCTTTCATTCAGTAGATTGATCATAGTTGTTTTATTATTCAATTCATGTTTTATTCATTAGATTTATCATAGCGTTCTCATGTTAATTCATTTTGATAGATCGTTGGACAACAAAAGACTCATTTTATATTTATGCAATCAGATCTTGTTTCACAGGAATAGATCTTGTTTGAAGTGTGTTCGATTTACAGTTTGATTTATAAATGGGTTGAGGTTTGATTTGCTTTCAAGAAGCTGTGACTTATTTTACAAATAGTTTTGATTGCATACCAATAAATAACAATGTCAGATAGAAATTGTACTCGCATATATTTTGCACGTTAGCTTTGAAATAAAAGACTTCCTCGGGTTGATAATTTATGTTTAGCACTCTGCATGTTAAGATTTTAATTAACTGACATATAGTGGGCACGACACCACCACCACCATGATGGCATCATGATGTAGTCTCGTCTTAGGAAACTTAGTGATAAAATCTATTGTCACTACGTCCCACTTCCATTCAGGTATCGACAACGGTTGTAATAATCTTGTTGGATGTCGATGCTCAACTTTAAATTTATGGCATTCCATGCATCTCCCTATATATTATGCAACATCATTCTTCATCCCTAGCCAATAGTATTGCTTCCTTACTACTCCCATTGTCTTCAAATAACCTGAATTTACAGTATCAGGAACATCATGCATTTCCTTCATAATCATCTTTCTTAGATATCCTAATCTAGGCACATAAACTATATCTCTATGCAAAGGGATTCCATTCTCTTCCAAATTATACTTATCAAATTTTTGTGGTATTTTCTTTTGTTGCAATCCTTCCTTAACTTGTTGATAGTGTTCATCTATAACATTGGCTTCAATAATATTATCCTTTAAATATGAAGTACAAGTACTAATAGCTACTATATGCATCACATGTATCTTCCTACTAAGTGCATCATCTACCTTATTCTCCTTACCTTTCATGTGCTTGATGTCCAAGTCATATTCACATAACAAATCCATCCACCTTCTTTGTCTTGCATTCAAATTAGACTGCTCAAATAAATACTTCAAACCATCATGATCAGTCCTTCACTCAAACTTCTTACCCATCAAATAATGTCTCCACATATTCAAGGCATGAATGATGGCTGCAAGCTCTAGATCATGAGTGGCATAGTTATGCTCATGTTCCTTCAAATTTCTAGATTCATAACTGATCACGTGTCTATCCTACGTCAATACTCCACCAATACCTTGCTTACATGGATATGTGCTCACAACAAAACTTCTGCCAGGATCCGCAATCTTTAGGACTAGTGAACTAGTGAGCATTTCCTTAAGTCTTTGAAAAATATCTTCACACCTAGGATTCCATTCGAATTTTTCACCCTTCTTCTGTAAAGATGTGATGGGATGGGATAAATTTTAAAATCCTTCAATGAACCTTCAGTGGTATCCAAATAAACCCATAAAAGATCTTCCTTCTGACACATTCCTTGGTGTCGGCCATTCCATAATAGCTCTTATCTTCTCAGGGACTATTGAAACACCTTCCTCACATATGATATGTCCTAAGTAGTGGATTATTCTCTGATAGAAAGAACACTTACTTAGTTTGGTGTACATTTAATGTTCTATAAGTACTTGCATACTAACCTTATATGTTCTTCATGTTCTTATTCTATCTTAGAATAGATAAGGATGTCATCCAAGAAAACAATTACAAACTTATCCAAGTACTTTCTAAAAACTCCATTCATCAAACACATGAATACTACTGGTTCCTTTTCCAATCCAAAAGGTACCACTATGAACTCATAATGTCCATACCGTGTTATGGATGTTGTCTTATTGATGCCCTCATTCTTAATTCTAATTTGGTGGTATCCTGATCTCAAATCTATCTTTGAAAACATTTTGGCTTCTCTCAACTGATCAAACAATTCATCAATCCTTGACAAGGGGTACTTGTTTTTAATTGTTGCTTTGTTCAATTTTCAATATTCTATGCAGAGTCTTAGAGTTCCATCCTTCTTCTTCACAAATAACATAGGAGCTCCCCAAGGTGAAACATTGGATCTTATGTAACCTTTCTTCAATAACTCCTTTAACTGCATCTTCAACTCTTTCAACTTTGGGTATTGTTGACCATATGATTTGCATCCTAGTCAACATAAGGAGGGATTAACCCGAATGCATGTATTTAGGAAACCCTAAGCCGTTTAAAAGTCGCTAACCCTCACGGCTTTAACGGCTTCGTTAGTCGATGTTGATTTCTAACTTAATAAAGTGAGTAAACCTTAAAACCTATGGGATATAACACATATAATCTTGAAGAGAGAATTAAAAATAATATGTAGAGAAAAATAAATTCCTAATAAATACAATTATACAATGGTTCAACGAGGATCCCAAATCAATAAGTTTAATATACAGATAAAGACAAAAAATAAATTATGATACTATGAAAACAAGCTCAAACAATAAATAAATATCTAGGCTATACTAATATACTAATCATTTCAGGTGTCTAATTAAATATAATATCCAATGCAAACGAAATGCATCAAATATCTAACTCAAGTTGATTTGAACATAATCATGTTTCAGTTCAACCACACCTCATAAGATTACACCCAACCAGAATTATCTAACTAAAATTATATATTTAATTACACCTAGTGTTAAACCAACACGCCTAACCTTGGCCAAGAGTTTAATAATATAATAATTGATCAACTTTAATGTTTAGATTAATTCCAACTAATATTTCAGACACGGAATAATCCAATGTCACAAAATAATAATGCTGAAAAAATTATTAAGGAATCACTGAAGTCAATAATCATTCAATAACTTAATTTAACATTAAAATTAAACAGTTATGATAGCCATCCCAACTGTAAATTAATAATAATATGATTTCTTTCCATGTAACAGAATGAAACTACTCCATCAAAATAAAATCATATATTTACGATTTTATAGAATAACAATTCACTGAAAGAAATCAGATCTGAAGCAAATCGACTCGATCAATGAACCTAAAAGAAAACATAAATATAGTTAGACAACTAAGTATGGGATGATGAATAGAAAATTTAACCGTTGCTAATGACTGAATCAAATCAAGCCAAGAAAACAGTAATTTAATCTAGAGACAGAATTTATACAAATATAAAATTTCAAATCCCTAGATTCAAAACAAAACAATGACCATTAACATTACAAAATTTCCATCAACACATATAAATAAATTTTATATATATACTCACAGTAGTTTTATAAAAAGTAACAGAGTCACGGTTTGCATAATAGTTTCATCAGTCCCCCCAAAAATCCCCCTTTCAATAGTTTGGGGCGATCTATTTATAATCAAAGTCAACACCCCTCAACCAAATTCAAACCTGACCTAGATAAGAGGGTGAAAAGTCCAAAATTTTAGGATATTAAAACTATTTTATCCAAATTTTTCTCATGCACTCGAAAAACAAGAACCTATCCCAACTATACAAATCTATTAAACGAGATAGTATACTCAAAACACTTGACCGAGGTGTAAATACCGATCTTACAAGTGTACAGTATTGAGATGTTCCCATATATACGTCTAGTTTGTGCCAGCTGGAACAATTTTAAATTTGAAATCATAAAAATAAAAATAAAAACAATAACTAAATAATAAAATTGAAACAAAAATTTAATGACTTACCTTTAATGAAAAACGTGGACTCTATAAAGCCTTACATACAATAAAAAAATAAGATGTGAAATATTGATGAACTTCAGCTACTTTAACTTGACAGGCTCAGAAGGGATGGGATTAACAAAAATGTTAACACCAGAAGTGTTAATGACTGTACTGTTAGCATAAGTCTTCATTTTTTCCTTCACTAATTTCGTCTCGACGTTTCCTGTTCAATATCCTTTTCTGCGTTTTAAGCTGGTTAATCTTATCCTGAAGGTATTTTATATGTTCGGACATGGAGTATAATTTTTCCTCGTAATAACTCATCAAATTCTGGAAAATAATACTATAGCCCTGTTGGACATTCTTTTTGTTATGTCCCGAGCATTATTGGCCAACAGAACGATCTACCACCATCTTGTGATTCTGCAAGGGCATACCATTATCTGGAAAATCTAATTGTGTCTTCAAAAAGGGGGGAATATTATTAACAAAGTCATACTAAGAGAATTCTCCATCTTCTGGTTTGTTCTGTTGAGTAATTCTCTCAAGTTCACATTGATCTTCATCTTGGATATCAATCACTAGAATAGACTCCTGATTTATTTCAGTTTTACCTTCTTTGGCCTTCTCGTATCTAGTGAAACGAGATACGATTCTAGCTTGCTTCTTAGCAGTGGTGTTATTAGGAAATTGGTGAGATGTTTTACATGTTTTTCACTTGTTTATGTTGTTGTGGAAAAAATTACACAAGTGTTCATTCCTCCACTGGGTAAGGGGATAGGCCTTGTAGGACACAGCAAGGCCTCAGTCCTTGGATCCCCTGTGTGGCCATTAGTTGTCCTCCAAATGATCTTGCAAGAGATTGTTAGTGGAATTCACATAAAATGAAGAAAATTAAACAAAATACAATAAAAAGAAAATGGGGGGAGAATGCAAACTCCAACAACAATCAAAGGTATGCAAAACCACTTAGTATTTCCCTATGGTCAAGTTGTATAACACCTATGAGGTGTGGGCTTCAAGGGAAGCCAAAAATATCCCTTAGGGAGGTCCTTCTTGTCCAAACTATATGCTAAGTGGGTGGTAGAACAATGGAGAGAAACTCTTGCACCTTGGAGGAAGGTGGCAAGGGATCTTGGGAATACTTACAAAGGTAGGAAGAGATGGGCTATGAGGAAGCTCCAATACAAATCCAATAGAATAAATTTTCTCTTCTTTTTCTCTATAAAATGCATGTCAATGGCTTCCTTTTATATGCCAAGAGGTGGCCAAGAAACAACTAGGTCCAAATGTGAACTCATACACTCCATGAACTAGTTCCAAGGTACACCAAGGAGGCTATTTAATGCCACCAAGTGTGTGAGGAGCCAAATTCGGATTGTTGGAGGTGATGGAGCCTTCAATGCACCGCGAGAAGTAGTTGGTCCCACCATTTTGATAGTAGTGCGTCTATCGAAGGAAAATTCGTGCAAGTATTGTGCAGGCATTGAACTGATAACAAGGGCTATAGTGTGGGTTAACAATGGTTCAGTCGTGCGACCTCTTCTTTTGACTGGTCGTGGGAACTTTTGGACTCATGTTTCCTTTTGGATTTTTTGAGGATGCCTTTGGTGAATTGTATTCTTTATGTTGATGAAGCCTTACTACAAGAATCGCCAAAATGTCGCATGTGTGCGAGATTTAGGCGTTAACAAATGCCCCCTGATGTATGAGGTTCGGAAGGTACTATAGAGCCGATAATGCATCATTGTTTCTTTTTTTTTCTCTCCTATTCTGTAGGACAAAGCATATGTGTACAATAGGGTCCTCCCATGGGGGAATATTGTTGGTGATGATTGTTGGAGCTGTAGTAAAGAATAGTGGTTTTATACAAAGGAGATCGGTATACCCATGCTCGTGAAATGTTGTCAAGCTAATTACAATGAGAGGGGACTGGGGGGTCAAATCAATTATACTGCGGGTACATGGAAGAAGATGGATTGGATCCATGTGAGAGTAAATAACCCAATAACTGTTGCGAAGTGTTGAAAAAGTAGTACTACTCATGATCATGATAAGACCACGGGGGTGGGGGACCAGTGTGGTGGTGAAGCTAATTGAGAGAGAACTTCACTGTTCCAGATGGACTGCTACCATGGTTTGCTAATGTGAAAACTGTTACCTTCAAAATTAAGTTTCTCCCTGATGTGATAGATGTTTTGACATCGAGCATAGGGGAAACCACTAAGTTAGGGAGCACTAATGACTCTTCCTACAAATTTCGAGGTGATCCCGAGGTACAACTATAACTATTGCAACTCTTGGAATATAATGTTTTGACATCGACGAGGGTTGAAGTACATGATAAGACGGGGTCTTATCCTAAGAACCTGAAAAGATCATGTTGTAACCAACTGTTGGAAGGACATACCTAACACAAGACTAGATGATAAGCATGGGACTCATAACTTCCTTTGATCGATGTAAAATTGGGGAGTGTATATGACATCCTTCCTTTCGGAACGGTACAAGTTGATACAGAGGGAGACAAACTGCAAATGAAATGGATTTGATGGAGACACAATACAAAGAGTAATGGTGACCGAAAAAACAAATACCGCTAAGGATATTGAGACTCAAATACATCGATCAAAAGAGACCATGGGTTGCTTCCAAAAAAAGAATCGGGTGTTCCCACAATGTTATGTGATGGGGGAACGATATGTACATAAAGAATAATGGTGGGGTCCCCATAATTTTGGGTGTGTCGGGGGATAAATTTGATGATGGGTGGAGTACCCACGGTTTTGAGTGGGTTGGGGGATGCTTTCCAAGATGAGGTGGCGGTTGGTTTACAAATACGAAGACGAGTGCCCCTTGAATCAATGCCATGCAGATTATTCCTGCAGGAAGAACTAAATAGAACTGGTTACTTCTTAGGGTGGGGGTCCCTTAGGTGTCTTCGCTGGGGTGATGATACGAGGACGATTAGGGAAGGTAAAGTGGTCATGGAGGTATGAGTGGTCTTTGTGAAGCTTGATATTAACATGCGTTAAGGAATCAGATGACGTCTACTGCGGGAGTTAGGGGAGTAAATGTGCAAACATGAAATGATGAGCTAGGGGTGATATTTTCAAGTTGTATCAGATTCCTTGGACTTGAGGGGGGGTCAAAATCATGGGTGTCAATTTATGACAAGGTTGGAAATGGTATGCATATCCATGGGGGAACACGCTATTCGTTGCGATGGCGTTGATGGCACATCAAGACTGGGAATGAGGGCCATATATTTATCAGCGGGAATACTTGTAAATGCATTTGTAAACGGAGGGAATTCATTGCCTATATGCCAGTTTCGAAATGATACATGTGGTAAGGATCCTGGCACCATTGTTGAGGGATGGAGTCTTATTCTTATAATGGAAAAACAATAGTCTCCTTATTGTCTTGGTCTTGATCTTGCACATACGGTGCACACACCCAAGTGTAGTAAATAGCGTATCCAAGGTATCAACAATGGAGACAACATAAAACCAAAACATGCCACATCTAAGGGGTTCTTGAAAAATAGGGCCTAAGTGAAACTATTCAAAATAAGGGCTGGTCATCTCCATGTCGAAGATCTCAATGCGTTGATCATAGTGGTGCAAATGTTTTGTAAAACAGAGCTACGGTTTGTTTGTAAGGTCAGTTTGAAATCCGTGCCAAATGAATACAAATAGGGGGTGGAGTCCACATTTTGAAATCATTTGTACTATTCGTTGACGACCTCCCAGAGTGTGTTTGTGGTGATTCTGGGATATTTGAGCATCCATTTAACGAGCCGCGAGTTCCATGTATATTGTAACCTTATGTTTTTGTGTTGGGTCTGGGTAGATATTGGACAAGTGGGTCCCTAGGATTCTAGGGGATCGATTTATCCCTTAAGTGGATACCATGTGGGATTTTGGGGAAATATTGCACTATAGCTCGGGATAATGGGAAAATCGTGTGCTTAGTAGCGCGGGATTTTCCCAAAATTGCACGCGATAGTAGCGCGGGCATTTAGCATGGAACAAATGCACTATTTTGCGCTTCGAGCAGGATATGGTTTGTTCATCCGCGCCCTATAGCGTGGCCGAATAGTTCAAATACCACGCGCTGGTGTCATACAAGTAAGCGCAATATAGTCACGCAAGGCATGGACAATCCTTGATGATGCCACGCTACGCACGGGATGTTAGAAAAACAGGATCGCAGAGCAATAACAATAAACAAGATGCAAATATAAATCACATAAACACAATAAAGGAGAGACACCAATATAACGTGGTTCACCCAATCTGGGATACGTCCACGGATAAATTACCAGTCATTTTATTATTATACCATCCAGCAAATGAAGGGATACAACCCGCAACACATCCGCTGCAGCTTCCTCTTCACTCTCTCGCAATTTCTCTTACACAATCACATAGATCTTTTCAATGCTAAAATAAATTTCATAGTCATATTACAATGTCTTCCTTTTAAAGGGAATTACCATGGAAAAATACCATGGGATACCCAATACCATGGGCCCGTAAACTGTTGTCCAACAAAACAACCCATAAAATTTCTTTCGGGGGCGAACAGGTTATGCCCCCCCACACCCCCTCGTTGGGATGAGTGTACATTCCACCTGCATATCATATAAAAATGGGGTACAAACACGGTTGAAACAACAACATATCTGAATTAAAAATATCAGGCTCCGCAACCAACAATCTCCCTCTTGGATATTGATCACAACAACTCCAAAACTGCTGCACTTGCTGGACTATGATCTCAACCTTGGATCTAGCAAATTTCTCATCTTCACCTTCATGCTAGTAGGTCAACCGAAACCGAGCAGGAACTCAGTTTCTCTCTAGTTACTATCTTTTTCAACATGTCTGCAGGATTCTGGCTAGTTTGTATCTTTTCTAGCTTCAACAGTTCATCTTCTAGAATAGACCGTATGAAATGGTACTTTAGTTGTATATGTTTAGTCTTAGAATGGAAGGCAGAGTTCTTTGTAAGATGAATGGCACTTTGGATATCACTATACAACTTGCTATCCTCCTGTTTCTTACCCAATTCCTCCATAAACCTCTACAACCAAATCATATCTTTACTAGCCTCTGTAGCAGCAATATACTCTGCTTCTGTTGTTGAAAGTGCAACAACCTTTTGCAGCTTCGAAATCCAACTTAATGTTGTCCCACCTACAGTAAACACATACCCTGTGTTGCTCCTCCTGCTATCTTTATCACCTTCCATATGTGCATCAACATATCCCTGTAGAACAGTGTCTGAACCTCCAAAACATAATTCACGAGTGGTACTACCTCTCAAATACCTGAGAATCCATTGTACTGCCTTCCAATGTTCTTTACCTGGATTGTTCATATACTTGCTCACAACTCCCACTGCATGTGCAATATCTGGTATTGTGCACACCATGGCATACATCAAGCTGCCAACTACTGATGAATAGGGAACCCTGGACATGTAATCTATCTCTTCATGTGTCTTGGGACACATCTCCTTACTTAGTTTGAAATGGCTAGCCAAACGTGTACTAACTAGTTTTGCATTCTGCATTCTAAACCTCTCCAACACCTTTTCTATGTACTCACCCTAAGACAATGTCAGCTTGCGATTTTTCTTGTCTCTTGTTATTCTCATACCAAGGATTTGCTCTGCAGCACCCAAATCCTTCATCGCAAATGAATTAGCTAACTTCCTCTTGCGCACATTTATATCATGCATATTAGACCCTGCAACAAGCATGCCATCCACATACAATAACAAGATAATATATCTTCCATTATCTAGCCTCTCGAAATAAACACAGTGGTCAGAATGACATCTACTATAACCTTGTTCTGTCATAAACCTGTCAAATTTCAAATACCACTGCCTTGGAACTTGCTTCAATCCATATAAACTCTTCTTCAACCTGCATACTAAATTTTTCTTCTCTTTGACCTCATACCCTTGTGGCTGCTGCAAATAAAGCTCTTCCTCCAAATCCCCATGGAGAAAGGTTGTTTTACATCTAACTGTTCAAGATGCAAATCTTCTACCGCCACTAGACTTAAAATAGTCCTAATTGAAGTCATTTTAACAACAGGAGAAAATATTTCATCAAAATCTATACCTTTCTTATGTGCAAACCCCTTTACAACAAGTCTGGCCTTGTACCGCTTCTTGCCTCCATCTTCTTCATTCAACCTGCAAAACCATTTGTTTTGCAATGCTCTTTTACCTGCAGGAAATCAAACCAAATCTCAAGTCTGGTTTCCTACCAATGAGTCCATCTCCTCATTCATTCCTTGCTCCCACTTCTTTCTAGTTTCCACCTGCATTGCTTCTTCATAACATTCTGGTTCACCAGAATCAATCATCAATAAATAATACATTGAAGGAGAGTATCGTTCAGGGGGTCTACTTAACCT
The DNA here is from genome assembly GCA_027924585.1 of Larix kaempferi. Classification (NCBI taxonomy): domain Eukaryota; kingdom Viridiplantae; phylum Streptophyta; class Pinopsida; order Pinales; family Pinaceae; genus Larix; species Larix kaempferi. The sequence continues at coordinate 12,313,078 of BSBM01000322.1, read as the reverse complement.
GGTAGATCTTCTAACACTTGTAGGAGTTTGAGGTACATGTTGTTGTTCTTGATTTTTTGGCACATTTGGAACTTCATTTTCTTTGATTTCAGCAAGCACTGTGTACTATGTGTTTTCCTTTTCTTGTTTCTTTCTCTACAACCAATCTTTATACATGACCTTTTGATTGAATACCACATATCTACTCCTAATGATTTTGTTACTTTTATAATCCCATAAGCGATAACCAAAATCATCAACCCCGTATCCAATAAAGGTACATTTCTTGTATTTAGCCTCAAGCTTTGTTCTATTTTCTTTCTCAATATGGACAAATGCTTCACAACCAAAAGTGCTCATAAATTAGTAGTTTACCTTTTTACCTGTCCATTCCTCCTCTGGAATCCCACCATCCAAAGCGCTTGAAGGCCCTCTGTTTATTAAGTAAGCAGCAATATCTACAACATCTGCCCAAAATTGTAAGGGCAACCCTGCATGCAATCTCATACACCTTATGTGCTCCATGATCGTCCTATTCATCCTTTCTGACACACCATTTTCTTGAGGTGTTCATGGGACTGTCTTCTCTCTACGAATCCCATGGTATGAACAGTAACCATCAAACTCCTTTCCACAATACTCACCTCCATTATCCGATCTGAGACACTTCAACCTTTTTCCTGTCTCATTCTCAACCAAAGCTTTCCACTTCTTAAAAGTAGAAAACACATCAGATTTTTGTCTAATGCAATAAACCCAAGTTTTTCTAGTTGCATCATCAATAAATGTAACATAATAATGATATCCACCAAGAGATTGTAACTAAGCCGGTCTCCATACATCTGTATGCACAAGCTCTAACTTTTCACTCTTCTTTTGTTTCCCAACCCTGAGAAACATGACTCTCTTCTATTTTCCATAAACATAGTTCTCACATAATTCCAAACTTACCTGCTTGGGATATGGCAGCAACTTCCTTGAGTGGAGAATCTGCATCCCCTTTTGCACTCTTGTGGCCAATCCTATGATGCCACAATGTTGTATTTGTTCCTGTGGAAGCTAAATAGATAGAATAGTCAGTATTATGAAGACATAAATACAACGTACCTATCATGTCTCCTTTTGCTATCACCATCGATCATTTAGTGATCTTCCACCAAGTTTCTTCAAACGTAGATAAACAACCACCATCTCCCAAATTCCCCGTTGATATCAAATTTATTTTCATAGCAAGAATATGCCTTACATATTTCAACAACCATTCAGTTCCATTCTTTAATTTTATCCGTACCATACCAATTCCAACAATTTTACATGGCTCATCATCGGCCCAATAAAACATGTCCAAAATCGCCTGGAACATATCATGAAAAAATTTCCTATGGGGTGTAGCATGCCATGAAGCCCCTAAATATACTACCCAGTAATCACTAGTATTATCTAATGCAAGAATGAAGGCATCTAGTAACACATCAACTGCTACATTTGCTTCCTGAGTAGTCTACTGTTTTCCATCTCCTTTATTCTTTAGAGATTTGCAGTCTTTCTTTCGATTTCCTATCTTTCCACAGTTCCAACACTCTATCTTTCCCAGTTTTTACTTGGATATTCCCTTCCTAGACTTGTTGCGATTACCTAGGATCTTTCCTCTCTCCCTTTATCTTCCCCTTCTCTCCATGGTCAATGCATTACCTGATGTCTCACATGTGCTTTTCCTTCACATTTCCTCGCTAAGAATAACACCAACAACATCATCAAATTTTAAATTTTTTGAACTAGAGACAGAGTTACTTACAGCCATGACCAGGCCGTTCCAACTTTCTGGTAATGAAGACAAGATTAGAAGATCCCTAACCTCATCATCAAAATTCACTTTTACAAAAATTAGTTGATTTGTAATCGCATTAAATTCATTTAAATGATCGACAACAAATCCACCTTCTGACATCTTCATATTAAATAAACACTTCATTAGAAATACCTTGTTGGAGGCCGAGGGTTTTTCATACAGCTTACCCAATGTGCTCATCAGAACCTCTGTTGTATTTTCTTTTGAAATATTGAAAGCCACCAACGAAGCCATGCACAACCGTATTATTCCCAGTGCCTTTCTGTCAAGAACCTCCCATTCTTCGTCCTTCATAGTCACCGACTATTTTTCTTTTCCTCCCAATGGTAGGAATAGATCCTTCTAATACAGATATTCCTCCATTTGCATCTTCCATAACTAGTAGTTTTGGCCGTTAAATTTCTCGACCTTAAACTTTCCTTCTTCCGCCATTGCTCCCACTCGAACTAGGAACCCTTATTTCCTGTGAGTTTATATGCCAAATAGACCTTTGGCTCTGATACCAATTGTTAGAAAAACAGGATTGCAAATCAATAACAATAAACAAGATGCAAATATAAATCACATAAACACAACACAAGAGAGACACTAATATAACGTGGTTCACCCAATCTAGGCTACGTCCATGGATAAATTGCCAGTCCTTTTATTATTATACCATCCAACAAATGAAGGGATACAACCTGCAGCACATCCGCTGCAACTTCCTCTTCACTCTCTCATTGTCTCTCTTACACAATCACAGAGATCTTTTTGATGCTACAATACATTTCATAGTCGTATTACAATGTCTTCCTTTTAAAGGGAATTACCATGGGAAAATAGTACGGGCTACCCAATACCATGGGCCTGTAAACTGTTGGCCAACAAACCAACCCATAAAATTTATTTTGGGGGCCCGCTGGCTCCCGGACCCCTGTGGGGGGGCGATGCCCCCCCCCAAGCCCCCACTGGGATGAGTGTACAGTCCAATTGCATATCATTTAAAACTGGGGTACAAACATAGTTGAAACAACAACATCTCTGAATTAAGAATATCAGGATCCACAACCAACACGGGCTTCCTAAGGGGAGGTCGCGCATGTATAGGGTTTTGTTTGATGGATGTCTGATGGGTGGAATTTTACCTGTGTAGGTGAGCTTGAGTTGCTTATGGTTATTGTGGGTGCCATATAGTGGCGGGAGAGGAACTATGATGATTTGATGCCACTGGTTCTAAGGGATCTGGAAGTGACCCAGATGATGCATGATGCAGGGCTCTTGAAGTTCTTCAAGTGCCCCTCAATGCGGTCATCAGAGTAATTCCTATGGAGAGTGTTGGATATGTGGGACCCGGATGGGGGGGTCTTCATGGTGGGTGATGAGTACCTGAGTATTATAGCTCTGCATATCTATTTTCTAACTGGGTTTCCCCGCCGTGGGATGTGGGAATTTCTCCCCCCTGAGATGGATGGGAAAATGATCCATGGACTGGTGGATCGGTATTGCGATGGTGACCAGAGTGCTCTGAAATCTGGTTAGATCTTCATGATCCATATAAGGGATCTGTCGGTGAGGGTTGTAGAGACAACCATTGTGAGGGTTTTGGGGGTTGTGTCCCCCAACCGTATTACTAGGGGGAAGTTATCGCTCATGGATTGGGTTATTTTCGGTCAACCAGTGGCGTGGAGGCCATTGCTGCTCCAGAATATGACCAGGCAGATGACAGATTTGCGGCAGGGAGGTCTGAGGAGGACCTTTTGTTATGGGAATGTACTATGCTCCTATTAAACAAAAACAACATCAACATGAAAAATGCAGTATATATATATGAACAATAACATCAAATTGATGATACATGCCAAATATATACCTCCAGTCCAATAAATACTATAACATATCTAGTCCACCTCCGGAACCAGAGGCATTAGTACCTCTCCCACCAGAGGTTGAGGCATCGACACCTCCACCAGTAGATCCATAGGTATCAACACCTCCGCTTGCAGAGCCAAAGGCATCGACACCTCCATCAGTAGAGACAAAGGAATCAATACCTCTATTAGGAAAAAAACAAGCCAGGAGAGCAACATAGATAGGTCTATGGAGGCTAAATTGTACGTGTTGTGACCATCGTATCTACAACTGAGGTGACTAGAGAAGGAAATGGTTGATGGTCAGGTTGATAAGGAGGATAGGTTGTTTGGTCGAGTAGGATTAGATGAGGAGATGGACATGTAGGCTAGGTGGGGGTAGATGATGAGATGAAGGAGATGATGGAGGAGGAGGAGGAGGAGAACGAGGTAGATGAGATGTTGAAGTTGATGGAGGAGGAGGTGGAGGAGGAGGATTTGGATGAGATGTTGGATCTAATGGAGGAGGAAGTGGATGAGATGTCTGAGATGATGGAGGAGGAGGTGGTGGATGATATGTTGAGGCTACATCATCTCAAAAATCAGAAGGAGTTGATGGAGGAGGAGGTGGATGAGATGTTGAGGCTATGTCGTCTCAATAATCAGAAGGAGTTGATGTAGGTGGAGGTGGAGGAGGAGGATCTCCGCCCTCATCAGATGAGGAATGGTCATCCTTCCTAGCAGCTAAAAGTATGGATGCACTGACAATATGTTGCATCAAGTTCCTCATATCATGAGGAACCATCCTCCATAACTCTATGAGGTCAGGTTGTTGCATAATGTCGTGCAGTCGTAAAGGATGAACCCCTTGTTACGTAAACGATGTCAATAATCAATCCACCATATCCTATTGATATGTATCATCATGCCTACGTCGGAGGCCAAGTATGGACAACTGTGGCACCTCGGGCTCCTGTATCTCCTCATCATCTTGAATGGGGGGAGGCATCCCCTCCTCATCAAATGTGCCAACGTCTGCAAAATATATAGTACACAACAATAATTAGACAATTTCATTAAACAATTTAATATAACAATTTAGAATATATTTCATTTGCATTAAGTATAAAGAGAATAAAATGCAACTGGATTAATTTAAACATAACACTAATATTACCTCTCTCATCTGGTGGCTCATCCTAGGTGAATATGTTGTGGCACGCTCTCTATTCCAAGATCACATATGGATATGGCTCAATGTCTAATGCATGGTTGTCCTCTCTAGATAACATCTCAAACACCTTTAATGTGATCCTAGCCAAAAACTCAAGCTTCCCCCTCTTGGACATCATCTTCCCCCCACATGTGTGTACGCACCTCCAAAATCAACCTAGGAGGGTGGTGCGCAAATGATGGCCTGGTGGCCGGAAACCTCTCAAAAAATTAGACAAAAAATCTTTGAACCAGAAGGGAAGTTGACCCTCCCATCAATATGTGCATGGCATCAACCCAAAACAAAACAAAACTGCCGAAAAAAAATGGCAGACCACCTAGTGCATCCAGGTCTTTGTAATAAAGAATCAACATAATACGATAGAGGGAAACTAATGCAATGCCCATTAGTGGTGGAGTGTGCCACCGTCATAAGAAAAATAAATAGGCACATAACCTCCTCTGCACTAAAAGCAGAAATCTGAAGTTGTCCACCGCACACCTGAAAATTAGCAGGATCGATGACGTGGTCACTGATATATCTTTGAGAGTAAGCTAGATGACTCTTTATTGTAGCATCAGTTGGGACATAAGGGAACTGGGGAAAATCCCCCCCTCTCTTGGATAGCCCAGTGATGAAATAAATGTCCTCCTTAGTGAGATGAAACCAATGATCAGGACCAACACAAAATGCCTTCTTGCGATGATCACAGCGTCAGATCAGCCGCCCCAATAATAAAGAGTTCCCCTTAAGGGATAGAACCTCAAAAGGCCAACAAGCATCAATAGGTGTCATGTCTGAATAGTAATGGGGCGAGGGTAAAAATACCTCTCCCTCTCTCTAGCCTCCTAGTCATGCACAAAGTTGTATCGATCAACCTGTGCATGCTGTTGTTGATCAACCTCTCACCATTGATGTCTTTGTTTCACATATAACATCAATTGGTGTTACAAATAGACATAAAAGCTTTAAATATTTCATTCAATGAGCACGCTATTCAATAACATCAAATAATAATAATAAATTCTCAAAAAAATGTTTTTGACTGGCGGTGCACCTTAATTATAGTTGTGCACCAATAATGGTGCTCTTGGACCACACGTGCAACATAACGGTGCACAACGAATAATAGAGTGCACCTTTACACATTTTATAATTTTTAAATGGTGGTTGATGGTGCACCCATTAAAAATTAGCGCACCGAAAATGGTGCACAAATGTTCACAAACCACACTATCGAAGTCCTTTGTGAGTTTATTTTTATTTTTTTATGGTTTAATGGTGCACTCGTTACATGTCAGCGCACTGATAAATCAGTGCAGAGAGTTTAACATAGTGCACCGTTAAATGTTTTTTTTTATTTGTTAAAATTTTCCACCCCTTAACCGGTGCATTGTATACATGTCATCGCATCGAAAATGATGCGTAAGTGTTCTTAGAGTGCACCATAGCCGCCCTTGGTGAGTTCGAAATTTTTTATGTGATAACAATGTGCCATTTACACATCAGCGCACCATGACATCGATGCGAAAAGGTTAATGTACTGCATCACTTAACGTAATGATTTTTTAAAATTATTTTTGGTTATGCAATGTGCTTGGCACACGTCAGTGCACCGTCTCGATGGTGTGCTTGGGTTTAGTGTGCACACCATAGAATTCCTTTATGGTTTTTTTTTTTAATTTTTTATTGTTTAATGGTGCGCGAGATACACATCAGCGCACCAAACAATCGGTGTGGTGAGTTTAACAAAGCACACCATTAAACATTTTGATTTTTTTTAATTTTTAAAATTTTACACCCCCAAAACCGGTGCATTGTGGACATGTCATCACACCATAAACAATGTGTAATTGTTCTTAAAGCACACCATATCCTCCCTTGGTGAGTACACAAATTTGTATGTGATAACGGTGCACCTGATACATGTCTGTGCATCGTGATATTGATGCATATAGGTTAACGAACCACACTGCTTAACGTTATGATTTTTTTTTAAAATAAGTTTAGTCATGTGGTGTGCCTGGCACATGTCGGCGCACTGTAACGATAGTGTGCACAGGTTTAGTATACGCACTAGTTTATGTTGATAGTTTTTTTTAAAACCTAGTTTATTGGTCCGTTATGATATTATAGTGCACCATTTTTTAAAATTAAGTCTACTTATGCGGCGTGCTTGGAACACAATACTGCATCGTCTGGACAATGAGTATGGGTTTCGTATATGCATCGGCTTATGTTGATAGGTTTTTTTGAAAACCTAGTTTATCGATGCGTTATGAAATTATAGCGCACTATTTTCACAGTGCGTGTCTGTCCAAAACACACTGCACGCGGTGCACCCTTTAAATTTATAGGGTGCACCAACTTGCGATGCAAGCCAAATGACTCAAACACACCGCGCAAGTTTTTTTTTAATTTAGGAGAAAAAATGGTTAATTTCCAATTTTAATCCACTAAAAAATTAAATTATGACGTAACAAAGAATTTACCTAGACACTTGCGCATCAGGGAAGCATGGTTGTGATGTATGTCAATTTTAAAATTTTGCTTACTATTTGGGAAAATTGAAAATCCAGTTAGCAACCAATGGAAGCAAGCAATGTCGCAATGTGGAGCACAGATGTCAAGGCGTATGAGCAGGGGATGTACAACACCGGTGTTGTAGGGCTCAAAATCATTGTAGATGTGGTAAAAATGATTTTTTCATGCAGTAATTTTTTTGTTAAACCCTGTTATGGTGCGTCTGAAACTATAACACATCGTTGCAGTCGATCATATACAACACACCGGTAATAAAAATTTAAAATAAAAATAACATAGTTCGTGGTTTTAAATTCGGGATTTTTTAACCCTAACGTTGTGTGGCTTAGGCTACTGCACCCCAGTGTGGTTGATTAGAACAACTGCACTGGTGATGGAAATTAAAAATTAAAAAAAAATAGTAATCCAGTGCGCTCGATTATCCGTGTACGCTACTTCGATGCTTTCAACTATGTGATGCCCTAGTGCGCTTTGTTAATATAAACACACCATTTGTAAAATTTTGTTTTTTTCTTGCTTAGTGGTGTTTCTTGATGTGGTGCCACATGATTTATTTGCAACACCGGTGTGTTGTTGTCTTGTATGCAGCAATGCATTTATTATGTATAAATGCACAAAAAAAAACATCTACTAAAACCTCCACCCACTCGCCTCTGCTAATCACCTCCACTATAAACATATATTTGGGTTCTTTTTAGAGTAGCATTCGCTATAACCTCTGCAAAAGGGCCTTTTCCTTGTAGTGTAACATTGTTGAGTTGGGAAATATGATAAGATCAAGTAATTGCAGGGCCCAAGTTGATTCAGGAAATGGAAGAGCAAGTGATTCAGATTAAACACGGTTGAAGGAAGCACATGATAGACAAAAGAGTTATTTCAATGCGCATTGGATTGACTAAAGTTATAAGGTAGGAGATGGGGTTTTCATTCGGATTAGAGCTAATAAAAGTACCATTTGGTTTAGAAAGGGGACAAAGTTGTCACCCCGACCTATAGGACCCTTTGAAATTTTGGAGAAAGTTGGAACTATCACATATCATCTTGCACTGCCACCCCATTTGCATAAAAGCCATAATGTTTTTCATGTATTTTTTTACGACATTATGTAGCTGACGAGTCCCATAAAGTAAATTGGAAAGAATTGCAGGTTTCGGATGAGGGGGCCATCAAGGTCGAAACAATACGTATATTGGATTGTAGGGTTCAAAAACTCAGGCACCGTTTGGTGGACTGGGTTAAAGTCCAATGGGACAAGTATAGCTTAGGTTTTTCTACCAAGGAAGACGTCAAAACAATGCTTCATGATTTTCCAGCACTATTTTGACTGTAACTTCGAGATAACATTTCCCAAAGTGTGGGTCTATGTAACACCTGGTTTTTACTTCACCCACTAAACTACATTATAACCTACTTTGTATTTTGTTTATTATCTGTGGAACTTAGTTAGAGTGACAACATTATATTACAGGGACATATGGACTTGTATTGCAGAAGATATATATAAGTTATGTTTATGTTGTTAATGATAATTTTTATTTGACTTACTTCCAACATGCAATTTTAAATAGAATTTCGGTACGTGGATACCAATTTAAATTAAATGTTGAATGAATCGATAAAATACTAGGTGCGTGGTACATATACAATCTCGTTTACTTCATGCATTAGTTAGTAACATAGTATGTACATGTAAATGATTATATGGTTATGCATAATCTTGTGTTTGGTAAACTAACCCATAGGATGGATGACCTAAGTGATAGCCAAACAATAAGGCACCAAAGTGACATCGATGACTTGGACCTCAAAAGAGGAATGGTATGCTTGTGAAGCATTGTATTTAGAATTATTATTGGTTGGATTACTAAGATGTGTGGGAAGGTACAAGGTTTCAGGAGCACAATTTCCCAAACTAGTTATTTGATGATGAATCCCTAAGAACAACAATAGTGATGCAATATGCCAATGTAGGGTGTTGACCCTAGTTTTATCAAGAGGGGTGGAGGTATTAATCACCATTTATCCTTCGAAACTTGGAGTAGTGGGAGGGCCATGTTTAGCCACGCTCCCCAAGGTGTGTGATGATGACTAGAAGTTTCCTATTGGGGAAGCTTAGTCGATGTAACCGACACTTCTGCTTACGGGTTCTATCGGGGGTTAGGTCAATATAGTTGATGCTCCCAGATATTCCAGCAAAGGAAAGATATGATTTGGAAGATACTTGTGAATTAGAAAGATGAAGCATGTGGTAAAGATGTTGAGGAAGTTAGCTATAGAAGTTTCATTACTTGTGTGTGTGTTAAAACTCTTGCTTTGTCCCTTGCATGATAAACTCAATTACTGTGTAGTTGTATTATATTAATGTGATCTAGGTAGTGAAATTGATGATGTTTGATTACTAAATCCATGTCTGCATGCTTGATTGGGAACAAATAATAATGGCGAGTTAGAGACAACACTTGTTATCATTAGTACATGCGCATGATATGTACACGCTAGCTACACATACATACATGATGAACGTGCACTATTACTACTAGAACTAATTGTATCAAACTATTTTATTAATTGTACAGTGATTAATGTAATGTTTATGGAAAACTTAGATGTATACATAAAAATGTTGATAAATATCTAGCTGCATATATTACTAGTTGGTGGGGATTAATTAATTTATTATGGGGGTTGTCTTAGATATTTTGGGAATATGTCACTTACATGGGTATGTATTTCCTTGCATTCATTTTATGATTATGTTATGTCAATTCCTTGGGATTGAGTTATTAAATTAATATTTTCCTATAACTAAAAGGAGGGAGATTTATGAGCATTGAATGGGGTGGCTGATAATGGATTTTGGGGATAAAAGAAGGGCGAAGTGTCAAGAAGAGGGGATGTTTTAGACATGGGAATATTTACTTGGGAGAGAAGGAGGTAAAAAAAACTGGAGAATTGCATGGATTGAAAAATTGTGGATTGTTGTTGTTGTTGTTGGGTACTTCGGGCACAAAGGGCCAAGGAACCTACGGGTTTTCTTGGAGCCAGGGAGCCAAAGAGGTTGTTCCTAGCTAGTTGGGAGGTAAAAAATTCAAATTGGGCTAGACCGTGGAAGGAAAAAGAAAGAAGGCTTGGGGTTAACTCAACAGATTACATATTTACAGGTATTTTTTATGATTTTCCACCTTTTCTTGCTTGATAAACTATTAGTTTTGTTATTATGATGATGCTTAATGAGTTGTAGTATTGTTATTGTGATGATGAAATCTTAGTCCTGTTATTATGATGAGGAATTCTACATGGAAGCTTTATTATGAAATTTTGAAAATTGTACAAAAATTAAATCAGTATTTAATTTATGATACATAGCTAAAATTATTAGGATTTAATCCATGCTTCATGGTTAATATAACATAAAGACCTAGTTAACTTAACCAGGTCCTTACAACCTAAAAACTTGTTTTTATGTGATTTTTGGTTTTTAGGAATATTTTGAAAATCCCAAAGGACGAACGAGATGATATGCAGAAAGTTATGGTCAAGATGTCCAAAAAATGTACAAGGAAATGGTTAAAGAAATGAACATAATTGCATCCTAGGAGGAGCAATCTCAACAACAATGTGCATCAAACGTATGTAATCATAGATTTTTTCTTTTATGTGCATATAATTTAATTATTTTTTGTTTGCTAGAATATTTCTGACTTGCAGGAGTGGTCTTTGGTCTAAGAAACCATGACCCAGAAGCATATTAGTCGTCAAAATCACATGTGGAATGCACCCGGCCTGGGCCACACCAACCATCAATCGGTTGGGTTTTGGGTGTCTCCTCTCAACTAGCCCACCCCTAAGGGGAATTGAACCTGGGTTGCCCTGCTGACAAGACCCACACCTTGATCGAATGAGCTAGTGGGATTTGATGCATATAATTTAATTATTGAATGAAATAATAATTTTTCAATTTTTTTGTTGCATAAAAGAAAACAAAATGGAACCCATTCAGCACATAAGATAGGATGCCAAGGAAGAAAATGATTGATTGCAAAGTTTGTGATTACTTGTGTTTTCTTTACTCAAAATTTCATATTTCTTGTGATCTTTATATTTTAATTATTTTACATTCATCGTTGAATGTCTCTTAAAATGTGTTAAAATATAAAGAAGAGTCATCCGAAGAATTGATTGACATTGGGTTAAGTATGGGTTGTGAGTATCTGTTGTAGTAACAAGGGTTAATTGTGCAATTTGTAAGTAGTTATGTTGTTTTAATGCTCTCATTTTATAATTAATAGAACAACAATAAACCTTTATATTAAATATGTGATTTTTCATGACGTTTAAAATTTGTAGGAAATAAAGTATGGAGTGGAGCCAACATAGGAGTTGTTGAGAGACAACATGAGGAATGACTTTGAAATAATGTGTACCATTTATGAATCACTTCTTGATATGGTACGCTTTTTTATTTACATGATCATGTATATGATTTATTTTTTTATAATCCCCACTAGCGTAGATATACTCATTATGCTTTATTTTATGTTTGTAGATGGAACATGAAGAGGAGGAACAAAATCAAGCCAATTGACAAAACGTTGGGCTAAATAACCCAAGTATAATATCATGTACAAGTGAAGAAGATATGAGTTTCCATTGAAGCAACTCGAGCATTGATAATAGTTTGAGTGAAGAATGACAATCAATATTATGTTAATGCAAATTGTATGTTTTAAAATGATTGTCTGTGAAAATCAAACATTTTGTTTAATGTATTGGACATATTTTCTCAATTGGTTACCAATAAGTGTAACAATTATATATTGACATTTTGATTATTGTGGACCTTTTATTGATGAAGGGTCTCTTATTCATGTATATTAAATTAGGTTTATTGTTATATAGCATTGTCCAATGTTGTAAAATGTTACATTTCTAATTGAATATATGGATGATAAAATATTACAATGAACATATGTGTAATTCGATGGTATAACACATTAGTGCAATCATTATATCCAAACACAATAATTAAAATCCAAATATCAATATTATTATAAAAATATTTCATTTTATGGTGCTTAATGAAATTTAAAAAAATGAACTCAATGTATGGTGTGGGGCATATGTCATTCGTTCATGGTATTTTATTCATGCTTAAAAATGCTCTCTAGTGATTTTAAACCTATAAATTGAATCGAGTTTCCCATATGATATAAATTCCTTGGTGCTTATATAAACGCCGCACACTGTTGTGCCTTTACATTAGACACGCACCGCTAATACCATCAAAGGGTTGTTGTTGTCATCGTGAAATTTAATAGCACTTTTGGTGTGCATATAATGATATGCACAAGTGCGTCTTTGTTAACCCGATTTCCCAGTGTAGCCTGAATGATAATAGGCCATAGTGCTATAATCCATGAACAATGCACCAGGATGTTATATCAATGGATGACACCGGTAAATCACATTTAAATTGAAAGCCTAATGCTATTTGAGTTACAAAGCACCAGTGCGAATATGTGTCAGTGCTTTACATAAATGGGAAGCACTGATGTGGAATATTTAATGTATATGCACCGGTGTGATTTGTATGAACATTCACTGGTGCATTTAGTCTATGTATGCACACCAAAAAAAAATCTCCGCTATAACTTCGGCCACCCATATTTTTTTAGTTATAATAAATTTTCGTTACAACCTTTCCCAAACCATCTGTTACCATTTGTGGAGGTTTTAACAAAGGTATTTTTGATAATTTTACCCAATATTGTAACACCAAAAACCTTTGTTATAAGGTGTTTTCCTTGATAAAAACAAAATCAAGATTCTAAGCATGAGATATGGCATTTGTTTATATGACATTAAAACATACATTAAGAATTTTTTTTAGAAAGAGAACTACCAAGTATTTTGACTATTGGACACTGGCATGACATTAAATTAAACATTGTCGGAATTATAAATTACAAGTTGGAATTATATTTTTACTTATCGTCTCAGGTTTGTAAGGTAATATTGTTGAATATAATTGCTTGATTAATATTGTTTAGAATCATGTTTCCATACATAATCATTTTAATTAAATATGGGATACATCCTGTCATTTTAGTAGTATTCTATATTGCAAGTATGTTACATATGATTTGGTGCATAATCAATTTTCATTTAGTATAAAACAAATACTTGTACTTAATTTTATAATCTTCTATTCATTTTTTTCTATGGAAAAGAATTTGTAATCTTATTAATATAATAAAATTACAATTGGCAAATGCTTGTTAAGTGTTCCCAAAAAAACACTAGAAAGGATTGATCTACCTCACTAGCATATGATTACATGGCTTCTACAAAATAGTCATAGCTTGAGATGGACAAAATTATCTCTTAGAGTTCATCATATGATGCTTTATTAGATCATGCAATTCCTTTAAAAGAGAGATCAACTAGAGCATCCCTACTTCTTATACAATCCAATAATGTATGTATTGATAATAATAATAATATTATTATATTTTTAAGGTCACAACCTAGCAAGACACCAATTTGGTGTATGAGACCCATTGTTTGTGGGACAAGCTCCCCCCTCCACATAGCGATTTGATTGTTAAAGTCTACGGAGGTGTACATACCCTACCCCCCTCCATATTGGAACCTATGATCTCCTAAGAGGAAGCACATGTTCTTAATTGTTAGGCCCACTTAGGTTGTATAAAAATATTAAAAACAAAATTACTGTGTAACAAACCACACAACAAACAAAAAGCACCTAGCGGAATCCCATTAATAAGTTGCAAGATGGGTAAATTGGTTATATGGCCATCTTGTTCCCTTATGCCAATGATATGGTGTCAGCACTAAACCTTCTTTGGACAACCTATCAACTTGTGTATCCCTTTCTCTATAAATATGCTAGAAATAAATGGATTGAAAAACATTTTTTAGGTCATAATATCATAAAAAAAGGATGTAATATAATATTTTCACGTGTGTATCCACCCCGCATCCATTTGATAACAATTTGGGAGTCACCAAAGACCTAAACACTATGAATGCCACGATCCCATGTAAGTGTGGGAGCGATCTTTAGAGCCATCAAATCAGTTAAATGATTGGATCCTTTGTCTATTCTTGCTTTAAATTTTAGCCAATGATGGCCCAATAAGTGAATTATTCCTCCAACTCCATGTTATAATCATATCCCTTAGGTAGCTCCATCGAAATATATCCAAACCCCATACTTGTCTATCACCTATTCCACAAGGTTTCTTGGATTCTTTACAGGATTACATTGTACAAAGACTTTGGGAATATCCATTGACTGTAGAGCACATTGCAATGGAGGTATATGTTTATCCTTAAATAAATTTAGATTTGTAGACAACTATACTCCCCAAGCTACAACTAGAGGAAGTGCATGATACATTTTCACAGTAGAGTTCCCATCCCAAATTTTAGGACATTCTTATATTGTGCCTCCATTCCAAAAATTATTTGAGCCTGATAATGCATCTATTTCCTTCAAAACCTGTTTAGTGTAGGAACAAAAAATGAGCAAGTGATTAATAATTTCATTATTTTCTTTGTAGAGCGAACACCTCTAGGCCCATATTTGTTTCACTTTTTCAAGCTATCCCATGTGAGCACCTTATTATTGAGTGATAACCACATAAAAATTATGGAATTTAATGAGCATTTGTACTTGCATATCTTCCTCCACCACCAAACAGTCTCCTCTTAAATACCTTCTTCAAATAAAACCTCGTAGCTTAACTTAGGGGAATATATGCCTTTATTTGGATTCTTTGACTATATCATCTCATTCTCTACCTCATTAATCCCGATGTGGCTATACTTTGGATATGTTATGTATTCCTCCTAGTACAAAGCTTAATCATTTAACAATGTGATACTCTTTGCATTCCTACATTCCTGACTCCAAATTGTGGATGAGTCAATATTGACTACCTAAGACAAATTAAATAATCATTTCTCTCTAAAAGTACCAATTAATTTTCTAGATAACTTAAAGGATTCACCACATTCCACCCACGGGTCTTCTCCTAGTTTGACCCTGTGGCCATCTCCCACCTTCCATACAAGCCAATTACCCATAAGGGGTAGGCCTTTACAAAGGCCTTCCAAATGATTGATCCATTTTGAAAATATTTTGAGGGAGCTCTAATCCATTATTCTATTGTACCATGAGCAATATACTTATGAACTATCACTTGACACAAGAATCCATTCCCCACCATAAGCCTCTAGACACTTTTAGTAGAAAGAGTAGTACAAAAATGAGAGATATTTTTTAGCCCCAAGCCTGTGAACTCCTTCAAGACTACTAATGTTTTCCATTTGACAAGTGGAATGCATCTTTTATCCATAAAAATAAAGGTAAGGATCATCCAATTCACATGGATGGCTTCCAACATTGATTTTACCAATATCAACCTTCCTCCCTGAGATAACCAGTGATTATACCAAATCGAGAGTCTCTTTTCAACTTTTGTAGTAAGCCATACCTAGTCCCCTTTCCGATAGTCATTGGGATTTATGATAAAACTTAGGTATTTTAATCCATGTTGCAGATTTGATTGTTGATATGGGAATGGTTTTGTAATGTATCTCTCCTCATCTTCCTCCATCCCAACCAAAGAGATGGTTGATTTCTATTATTCATCAACATCCCAATAGAAAAATGGTAGAGACTAAAAACTTCTTTTAACTTAGTAGCATCCCATCTCAAGCCATCACCAAACAATAAAATATCGTCAACAAATAACAATGTGTTAGATTAACCAATCTTGTTTTTATACCCTTTAAAGCTCCAACATTTCTTGCATTCATCAAATCCTTACTTAAACCTTCTACCACAATAAGAAACAATAGAGGCAAAAGGAGGCGCCCTTGTCATGGTCCTCTACCTATCCTAAAAAATCCTATAGTTGAATCATTAATCAATATAGTGAAAGAAACTATGGATACACAATTCATTACCTAAGTTAAAAACTATACATAGAACCCCAGTTGAATCAACATAAGCCTCAAATAGTTCTAGTTAACCTTGTCATAAGCTTTTATGAGCTATATTTTGAGTACCATAGAAGACATATTCTTGGTTTTGACCAAAATGCAAACCCTCCTACATTATACTGATCACCTCATGGATCTGTTGACCTGATAGAAAACCAAATTACTCATATGATATTAACTTTGAGAGAATGTCTTTTTACCCTCATCATTATTACCTTAGCAATTAATTTTTATATACAATTGCATGAGGAGATAGGCCTGCATTCATCAAAATACACATGATTATCAGATGTTGGGATTAAGGACGTAAAACTTGATTTGGAAGTTGCCAACATTCTTCCATTGGTTCTTGATTCCTTAATGACCTCAATAAGTCTTCACCGGTGATCTCATAAAACCCAAGGAAAAAATCAAACGGCCATTTGTCTAGGTCATGACTTTTATCTTTTTTGAATCTATGAAGAATTTCCCCTGGTTCAACCTTTCAAACCTCATCTAACAATCTTCTATTATCCTCATATGAAATTAAACTTGGGAGATATTATGTCATTTTAACTATTTCTAAAATGTTCATCCTATTTGTCATCCTTATAATCCCCTTCAAAATATTATACCCCAAGTATGGCTAAGTCTTCAAAGCTAGAAACATACTCACCTTCTCTATTCTGCTACTTCCAAATAGTATGAACATTTTCTAGTGGTTAGCAAATTGGTGGAAAAAAATTGGTAATTCCATCACCTTTTGCAACTAGATGGCCTTTATTTTGACCTCCAACCTACCTCTTTATACTCTAACATTTTCCTCTTTCTTTCCTGTACATAATTAATCTTTTGTTTAACATCATCAAAAGAAAATCCAACCAAATCCTAGGTATGCATAAGCTCTTATTGGGTCTCCACCTCCTTCAAATCCTTATTATCCTTCATTTTATTCTCATGTGCCTAGGAGACAACTGATTCTTTTGTATTTTTAAGATTTTCCACAAACTATAGTGAGGTCGATTTAATTCTAGTCTCATCAAAGGGAGACTAGTTTTCTTTTATCAATGTAACAAAATCTTCCTCTTCAACCTAAGAAGGGTTGTGTTTGAAGGGGCTAGGAGGCTTATTCCCAACCTTGGCCATTTTGAAAAGATGGGAAAATGATATGAGTTTCCACCTGATCTAAACCATTACCTGATCCCAAAATTGTCAATAAGCAATCCTTAAAACATTAGAAACTTGTCTAGTCTTTTTGTGATCCTATTAGTACCTACCCATTTGTTTCCCTGGGTAGGCTAAAATTTAATGGGCTATACATCAAGTATACCACTATCATATAGTCTTTGAATTAAAAAATATGTTAAGGAATAAACTTGGGCAACTTAGCCCCAAATTTTTGCTCCCCCCAATGACAAATTTAAGTCACCTCCTAAAATAAGATCACTCTTTTTCAAAAGATTCGTCGTAAACAACTTTTCCCAATATGCCACCCTTTCAGTATAAGGCCCATACAAATTCAACATTGTGAACTTCCTTACCATGTCCCGTGAATAAAGTATAGTAGCTAGACTTGAAATCATAGACAAATAATTAGTATTGTAGAAAGAGCCTACATACTTCCCTATGATCAACCCCCCCCCTCCCACCCCCTCCAAAGCGACCATGAACATCCAAGAAGGAGGAATCCTATATTGCATGTAATTTCTCCAACTCCAAAACCAATTTCCTACCAGCCCTCGATATCTTATGTAACATAATAATACCAAGTTTATGAACTTCAACAAATCTCTTCATAGCAATTTTTTTAAGAGATTTCCAAACCTCTACAATTAATGGATTAGTAGACCATGGGAAAAACATCTTTGAGAGGGTCATTTGCTTTGAGTATCATCAATAGTGTAGTTTGTTTACCAGAGCGAACCTCTTACATTGCCTTATCTTAATGCCCCAGATATAAAAGGATTTCTCCCATGTCTAGATGCTTTTACCTCTCTCCTCGGGTTCGTAAAAGACCATAACTAACCCTCCCTCCTTGAGGTAAAGAAGCAATTTTTTTGATTTTTAGGTTATGCCTATTATCACACTCTGTGATGTTACTTTGTTCAATGGATTCAATTTCACAAAGGATTGAAGCAAAAACACCCTTTTGCCCCATTTTTTCTAATAAACTTACCGCTATCGTAGGGTCATGTAGGAAACACAAAGACCTAAGAGATAAGTCCTTTCCAAGTTGATTCTCCATATTGAATATAACATTATTCGACAAATTTGGCTATGGGTTCTATAATCAAGCCCAAGAATTGAGATCCTCTTCCTTATATCCATACGAGATAGATTCAAGGGATCTAATTCAGAAATATGCATACTTTTAACTAGTGGAGACTCCAAGAGCTATGCATCCTCCACAAGGTCAACAACTAGTTTCGGGTTTGTACCCACACAAAGTGGTAAACCTTCAATATTAATATTGTCTTCACTCTCCTCAGTAGAAGTCCCGTCCACAAATTTCTTAACATTCTTGTCATCATGAACCATCATATTAAACTTCTCATCTTCATCTCTTAATGAATTATACGAATCCACTCGAGTTTTCCCTTTTTCAAGACTCGTGCATGTGTATTTCTTATCCCTACGTTTCTTATTGAAAGGTAACACATAGTCCTTTGCAAGGTTCCCATGATTGTGACATCTAAAGCAGTTGAGCAATGCTCCACAATAGTCTAGGTCTTGAATAATATAAGAAGTTCCCTTATGTATAACAATTTCAAAGGCCAAGCCATCTCTAGTGTCATTACCAACCAATATCCTAGCTAGTGTCATTTAATTGGTCTAATCTCATGTCTACCTCCAAGAATTTCCCCAAGGAGTTATATATTTCCTTGAATACATCAACATACCAATATTTGATAGGAAGACTTGCTAGTTTCACCCATAAAGGGACTATATCCAATCTTTTTGAATGTGCATCAAAAGAGGTGACCAAATTTTTAACATGAGATGGGTATGATCCCACTACCAGGGAGATGGCATAAGTTTCTTTGCATCTAGGGAATATATGAAGGTGAAGTCCAATGGACCTCTCACAAGAAAAAATACCCTTGAAACATATCCAATTAAGGGTTCCCACAACTTCCCAATCTAGACACAAATTCTTGTATCACTAAACCACCTACCATATATTATCCTCACCAAGGTTTGAGCAACCACATTAACAACCTCATTCAATTTTATATAATATCCTAGCACCAACCTTTCAAGATCACATTTGCTTGATGCATTTCCCTCTCCTTTTATTTTTGACAACCGACCCATTCAAAACACCGACAATAGGCTCAATAACTAGAGATTTATTTCCGTTGTCCTGGTCCCTCTCCTTTGATCCTTGCTCCTTCTCAAGATTGGATTCACTAGGGGTGATAAATGAAGCTCCGAAATCTCAACATCTTTCAACCCAATTGCTTAGATATTGATTGCCTTACCCATTTCTTCTGCTGAGCACCTCCTCCTATTCTCAAATGAATCCTTTGTAGACACCACACTAGAAGCCTTAACCGACATATCAACTTGGACATAAGCACCATCCATTCCAGAAGGCACTACCTCTAGCTTCTAGACTAACCAAACACCTATTTGCATTCTTTTTTGTCAATGATGACCCCACATAGATATTGAAATTATCAGTGCCTGCACTTCCATATCCATACTCCAAATGTTTGAAATGAAGAATAGAAGGGTTATAGAGAGATTGACCATGGCAGTAGAAGTGATTAAAGCTTAATAATTGCCATAATGAGGCCTAGTACCGAAAATCTGACAAAGGGACTCCTTGATCAGCGAATCCTTGTCCTCGACAATCTTCTTTTGCTTTCGGTCCAATAGAAGGGCCTCCAACCCACCTGAAGACTGGCATTCCCTTGAGAGAGTACAAAGGTTACCTGGTTGGAAATAAATGTCATCCTATGGATCCACTCTCCAAATATTATCCAGATGCTTAAGCGAGATCTCCAAGGACCCCATTCGGATGTTGAGATCATCGCCATGTACATGACTAGTAGTCTGTCCCTCCACCATGAATATGCTACAAGCCCAACATTCATAGAGGTAACGAAAATGTATGATTCCTCAATCCCATCATCTTTGTAGTCCATAGCTTCATCATATCGATCCATACCACGAGCCTCTATTCATACAAAAGATAAAGACCTATACATGTAGGCCTAGGGAAACCCTACAACTTCATTTTCCTAACACACTATAGAGTCGTCTTCTTCCCTTCGCCCAATGTTTTCATGGTTATCTTAAGGTGCCTTACAAACCTTGTGGCAATGTAACCTCAATGAATAACATACTATTATTTACTGTCCACCCTTAGATCCAAGCCTTTCTCATTCAAATTTTATTGGTTCACATCGATTAGATTTTCCATTGTCTCGGGTTTGATAACGTGGGTAAATCCTAACCGTTAGGCTTTCAAAGATCTAGATTAGGTCTCAAAGCAATATTGTCATCAAACAATATTTAGAAGATTAGTTGGGCACCATAGACTTTAACAACCTATATCAAATACCATCATAAAACTTATCACCAATTTCTTCTCTATCTCAATTGCAATGAATTTAACCATTTTTTTAACTTACAACACTTAAACTCTTGTATTCTTTTCAATCTTTATCTTTCTTTTCATTTTTTCAAAATTTTTATGCTTTATAACTTTTTTTCCAAGAAGAGAAATTGCAATTTATGTTTCATTGTAAAAAGAAATCACACTCTTTAAGTTCTCAAAACACAATACAAAAAAGTAAACACACATGCATAAGACACTTACTAGAGTTCAATTACAAATTGCACTTGCAAGAGGATAAATACACAATTAATCTACATCTAGTTTCTTGCCCTTTATAAAATAAGCCTAAATGCATTATATTTTCTCCTTCTTCTTTTGACCTCTCACTCCTTCTTTTTGATCTATAGCCAACCCCAAAAGAAGGAGCCGTAGTAACTAATTGTAAGTGAGAAGGCATAAGATGAAGTTTCATAGAGGGAACTAATTTCTTATGTGAATTAGAGGTATTAGTCTCGTGAAGCCTCTTTGTTCCGCTTAGAGAGACTTTAGGTACAACTACCTCCATTAAGAAGGAAAACTCAATATACATGTCTTTTACTCTATCCCTTGAAGAAGGATTTGATACTCCAATCAACAAAAAAATCCCTTTTTTAATTCCATCTCTTTTTTCTGAAAAGATAAACTCAAACATGACACAAATAATCTTTACCATTATTTTATTCTTCATTACTTATACTACGTCACTTATTCACTTTTTTGTTTTTTTTAAAATTAGATTGAGCATAGGTCGGCTAACCCCAATGTTGGATGAGAGAATGATCTACCCACAAGTAGGATGCTTCCACCAAGTTTGTACGAGACTCGATCGAGTCTGGACGACTCTTGAGAAGTGAATTATCCCCCAGAAATGGCTCCTAACCCCAACCCCTCCCCATGATGTTTGAACCCAAAACTTAATAGGAACTAAACCCCACACAAACCAATTGAACTAAATCCCATAGGTATTCTCACTTCACTTATGCTTCTCTTTTTCCACAAACACATATTACATCATATCATGGAGGGCCAAAATGCTTATTGCTCAATTAAGAACCAATTCCCACCAACTACGATGTGAGACAGGGCGCTATAAAAGACCAAAGGAAGCTTGGGAAGAGCGAGTGTGTACTTTTTGCACCTCAGGAAAAGTGGAAACAGAAAAAACATTTCATTGCACCTAGTGAAACGAGGTGCTCTACAACTCAGTATGGGGGAGATCTTCTAACGTGTGTGATGTAGCGTTACATCCAATAAAACGTAAAAATGTAGCGTTACATCTAATAAAACGTAAAAAGTAATTGCGTGTAAAAAGAAGTAAGTAAAGTAAAGTAAAGTAAAAAGAAGTAAGTAAAGTAAAAAAAAAATAAGTAAAGTAAAGTAAAGTAAAAATACTTAAAGTAAAGTAAAGTAAGTACCGGGGATATGTTGTAACGTTTGTGATGTAATTTTTGTTACTAGCAAAATAATTAAAAAAATTCATGTCTGCTCATAAAAAAATTATGGAAAGTATTTAAAAAAAATCCATGTTGGTTCATAAAATAAAATATTATGAAAAGTAATTAAAAAATAGATGTTCGTTTATAAAATAAAAACTTAAAACTTAAACCCGGATCTATCAATCAAGAGAGATCAAATTTCTCGAGTTTAAATTTAAAAAAAGAAATACACTTCAACAAATTGGATCCCTCTCGGTGCTTAATAGATACGGGTTTAAGATGGATCTATGCTGGTTTTAGAGTGTGAGGCCTTCAAGGACAGCAGAGACAACTATGCGAATATCTTGGTAGTTAGTTCTTGGGATAATTTATTTAGTGAAGGGACCGTGGTGAAACTGAGGGAGCTCATCAACAAGCTAAACAGAAAAATGATGGAAATGCAAAAGTGAGTGGGCAAAACAATCTGTCCCATAGGCTATCTTTACCATCGGAGACGTTAAAATTAATTTCTTTCTTTCTTTCTTATGGCACCCTTTACTTTTTTCCATAATAAAACCGTATAACCACTCCCCTTGCATATTAGCCTCATTTATGGTTGATGCCCACTTGCACGGTCCATCGATCGGGATCATGATTCATTATCATTATATGGAAAGCTATTTTTCCATTCACATCATTTAAGACCCCGTACATGTCTGTACAATTCTGGGAGAATTGATATGGATCCATCATTTTTCACTGGTAGAAAAAACGAAAATCACAAATTCATGCTGTTGATCACAGCCACTCGAGATATTGGGAGAGTGGAGTTCGCGAATGGGGTAGGCAATTGACTAGACAGAGTATACAGCCATACATTTCTCTGTAAATTCATTCCTGCCAGAGAAAGAAAGACATGGAAGGAATTACAGTTACACGATGTTATTGGTGGCTGCTTCCGGCTTTGATCACACTGTTCATCATGCTGACCACTCGCCTGGTAGTTGTGCTATTATTCTATGTCGGGAAGCCGCTTCCTCTATCATCTATCAGGAAGCCCCTCACAACTGTCATAGTCCTCGGATCAGGTATATCTAGATCTGTCATAGAATCATGCTTTCCTTATTAGAAATCTCTCTGAGATGGTATTTTAATCTGAGTCCCTATACAATTTTCGCAGAATGAATAATCTAGTCTTGTGACACTGAAATCGATTTAAGCTCAAGATCCTATGGTGTAAAATTTCTGTTGTTGACCTTCCCAGTTCATTAAGTTTTTCCAATGTGATGTTAATAATCGCTGAAGAGTGCAGTTGTAAGTTAATAAAACAATAATTGCTGACAACTGTTGGCTATTCACATCTCTCAGCGTAATTACCGTGGTATAATCATGAAGATCTCCACGATGATTTTAACAGTTGCCATTACTTCCGGGCAGCGTTTGCTACTGTCTTGGTTTGGTTGGGTTTCAAACCTGGTCAGGGTTAAAAGAGGCTAGTCCAATCGGAGTCATGTTTGAGTTCCATTTATTTTTCGTTTGAAATGCTTCTGATTAAGGTGGCAAGCATGCCCTTCCCCATAATAGGAATATTAGAAATGGAATGTCGCTGGTTTACAGCCCTCGAAAGACGCCCCTTAGCTGAGAAGCCATGACCGGAGGCTTGCTTGCATAGGTAAGATGGCTCACCAGGAAAAAAACATGTCTCTGGGAACCCATGTCATCAGAACCGGACTGGTGACTGAACTAGTCGCCCTCCAAAACCGGAACTGGTAAAAATTGGAAAACAAATTGATAAAAAATACATAAAATATTCAAATTTTGATACACACATCCATGTGAATCCAGATTCCAAACCTTTAGACACAAATATGCATACTTTTCTCATGTTTATAGCAAGTAAGGGTGCACATAACCAAAATAGCATAGAGTGCAATCCTGTGCTCGGGGTCGAGGGTTCCTCATGTTTTCCATGGCCTAGCATAGATTTCATTCTCCAATCTACTTTACTTTCAAGTTTCAAGTTTCCTTTCCTGTCTTCTCCTTTTTATAGGAGGCCGTTTGGTACTCCCACTTTGTAATAACATCTTTGTACTCAGGATTCAAACTACAATCTGATTTTTATAGGAACTGAAAGACATCAAACTAAAATTATAACAACAAGTACAACAGATCTGAAACTCAAATCACATCATTGTTTTGTTATTCTGAAAACAAGAAATATTGAAAGCTTGAAATCCCAACACTAATCAATCACTGCTTTCTATTGAACTGAATGAATAACAATAGAGACCCTGCCTCTCTTTATAGAGGAGGCTAGGATTGTATACTAAAAATAACCTAACCTAAGTGCCTAGGTTATAGTGTCCAACTTTTGAATGCAATGGCCTCCTAGAGAACTATGCCTAGACTGGAGTAAGCTACACATGCACCACTTCTTCACCCTCTCCCTGAGATCAATGCCCCATCTCGCTAATACTTATCTAGTGCTCTTTTCCTAAAATTGGAAAAGTAAATTATAAATAGAAAAGCAACTCAAAAATAGAACTGAATTGAAATAGAAAATTGAATTGAACTAGAATTTCGATTTGGAACAGTAGTGAACTGAAGGTGGAGAAACTGGATATAAACTAAGATCGGCACATGCATGTTGAAGGCATGCATGTGCACTCTACTCCCCTACTTAATTGTGCTTGCCTCACAATTTGTGGTGCACAAGAGCCTAGGCAGATTGTTTTATGGATCTGCTGCTATACGAACTTGCCGTTTTGTGTGCCTAGGTTTTGGACATCGTCAAAGGTACTTGCTGCATTGACAAGTGCTCCTAGGACGAGAGCACTCTCAAAGGTGTTAGGAGGTGAAGTCAATATCCACATCTTCGATATTTTCTTGTAGAGTAGTAGATGGTTATTCCTATGTGCAATTTGTATGCGTTGGGGGGTTAGCCAGGCCCTCCTTGCCCGAGGGTGCAAGGGCAGAGCCCCTGAGGTAAATTTTTTTGGAACCTTCTAGTGTATTTCGGTTCCTTTTGGAACCCTCTTATGTATTCTATATAAGGGAAATGACCCTTGGCATTTTTTTACAAGAAAGCACTGTAAGTTCTTTGTCGAGCAATAATAAAATTCGAAGTTGCCATTGCCTCGTGGTTTCACCTGCGAACATCAGGGTTTCAATGTAAATCGTGTGTTCTATTGTTATTATTGATTGCTTTTGTTTTTATATTTTTATAATATCTGGTATCAGAGGCAGGTTCTCTGAAAACTCATTGGCTTAGGGTTTTTTGCGAGTGGGAATTGCAACAATGATAGGAGTTTTAACCAAGTTCGACATTGAGATGTTCAATGGCAAGAATTTCTCCCTTTGGAAGATGAAGGTGGAGGATTTGTTGGTTCAAAACCACCAACCCCTAGCCTTGAAAGAGATTGCTCAGAAACCTAGTAGCATGACAGATGAAGAGTGGAAAAAGTTGGATAGGAAAGTGCTTTCTACAATTCATCTTTGCCTAGCAAACTCTATCTTGTTCAATGTTGTTGAAGAAAAGATTGCAAAAAACCTTTGGGAGAAACTTGAGAAGTTGTATGAGACTAAATTGACAACAAATAAGGTTTTTTTGAAAAAACAACTTTATCATCTGAGGATGAAGGCGAGTTCATCTATGGTAAATCATCTGAACGAGTTTAATACCTTAATCAGTAAATTGGTCTTGGTTAATGCAAAGATAGAGGATGAGGATAGAGAAATCATTTTACTCTGTACCCTGCCAAATACCTGGGATCATTTGGTGATGACCATCACCAACTCATCATCAAGAACTCTAAAATTTGATGATGTGGTAGCAGCTTCGTTGAGAGAAGAGTTGAGGAGAAAATTGTCTCTGTGAAGCCTTATCTATGAGAGGTAGATCTAGTGAAAGGGGTCAACAAGGTAGATCACAGTCCAGATCTAAGTCCAATTGACACAAGCTGAATGGGAAGTGCTAGAATTGTGAGAAGCAAGGGCACTTGAGGAAGGACTATTGGCATCTAGAAAAGGAAAAGAAGGATGAAAAGAAGGATCAACCATCAGTTGAGGCTAGTACAACAGATTCAGAAGAGACAACAACATACGAGGCCTTATGTCTCACTAACAACAAATCTCTTTTATATGCTTGGGTTTTGGACTCAAGTGCATCTTCCACGTGTCTCGACATAGAGATTGGTTTTCCAAATATTAGCCCTATAGTGGTGGGGTGGTCTACTTGAGTGATGATCATCCTTTACAAATTGTGGGAAGAGGGGACATTAGGATCAAGCTGGGCAATGCTAGAGAAAGAAAGCTGTGTGATGTACAACATGTACTGGATCTACGAAAGAATTTGCTCTAAATCAAGATGACGGATAAGCTGGGGTATTCTACTACTTTTAGTGACAATCATTGCAAAATTATCAAAGGAGCTCGAGTGGTAGCAAAAACAGAATCTTATGGGACAATGTACCATTTGTGCGGTGATACAGTGACAAACCATGCAACAACAACAAACTTAGGGAATGCTAAATTTAGGGTTAGGTTAGGGTTTGAAGTAGAAAAATTCAAATTTTATATACTTTGATGCAAAAATATATTTAACAAACTAGTACTGAAGCAGAATAGTACAACTGTAACTAGGAAAGATAAATTCAAAACATAATTTTCATCTCTTTCAACTCTAACACTCCCAAGGAGGTCCTTGTGTTAAAGTTGAAATCTTCAGTAACATGTAATCATCAGCAGTAGTATAAATTAAACAAATTTATAACAACAGTAACATGTCTAACTTACAATAAAAGAAACAGGTTTGATTACTTACCTGGAGTGTTGAGAGTTTGAGACCTCCCTTAAACTCATAAATTTTACTTTCAGAACAGACTGTGCCTCTTAGAGGCAAGTCAATCTATTGGAACAATCTGAACCTTACCTGAGGGTTAGTACAAACCTGAGAGAGAGAGATGATATGCTGTAGGTAAAGGACTTAGGACAGTCAACGAGAAAAGGCCACAAGAGCAACCTCAAGTACAGTCCACAGTGGCAGCCTTTAAACAAAACAAAGGTGGTCACATACAGTCAAAATCACAGTAAAAAGCCCAGGCAGTCACCCAACAAAACCAATCCTCAAATCACTATGGATCTGACCCAAACAAATTCACAACAAGCAGAGACTACCACAGGTGACCAAAAGGCAGCACTAAATAAAGTAGATCTGGCCCAGGCAAGTTTTAACATAATAGATCTGACCTCAACCAAGGTAGAGACCTCCACATGCATCCCATCATACAATAGATCTGGTTTATTCAAGGTCTTAACAGGCTGTGGGCTACACAATTAGTAAAAGACAGCCCTAACAAGTAGATCTGAGCATAAACAGTAGATCAGCCTAGCCAAGTCCACAAGCGTTAAAGGCGTCCACAAAAATAAGTTGGCAGTTATAAACCAGTAACCAAGGGGCAACGATCTCCTTATTTAAGATAGCAGCAACCCAATTGGATTTAGTTAGGTCACGACCCACCTGGGCTAGGGCAACAGGCACCTGTTAGGAGCTGTGGCCTGCTCTCATCAGATCACGTTGAGGTTGGTAGGAAGCTCTAGGGCTGCGGCCTACCAAAAGACAACAAAACAGTCCACAAATAGGAGTAGCAAGGCAGGCGGCCTCTCAGATATGACTAGCAGGGATCACGACCTCCACAAATAAGTTCTCAGCATGCAAGATCAGACCAACAGGGCTCACGGTCTCCACACATAGGCTCTCAGCATGCAAGAGCAGACCAACAGGGCTCACAACCTCCACACATAGGCTCTCAACATGCAAGATCAGACCAACAAGGCTCACAACCTCCACACATAGGCTCTCAGCATGCAAGATTAGACCAATAGGGCTCACAACCTCCACACATAGGCTCTCAACATGCAAGATCAGACCAACAGGGCTCACGACCTCCACGCATAGGCTCTTGGAAAGCATAAGCAAGCTCACGGGGGTAGCAAGACAGCCCTCAAAGGACCACGACTCGGTCACAGATGGCAGCAACGAACTTTTAATCAAACCCTAGCAGCATCAAACCCTTGATGTCAACCTACAATAGTCCCATTCAGATCGGATCTGAAATGTGTGATAATGATGATCTTCAATGAGGGATTAGACTTCAATTTATAGATTCTCAATGACTTCTAGAAGGGTCATCTTTATTGAGTTAGGGTTCCATTAATTAAGGAGGGTACCAACAATTAGAATATAAAATATTAAATAACTTTAGGAGTGGGTACTATCATACTTTAAGGAAAGTCACCACACATATAAAAAATAAATTAATATTATAATATTCTTAGGTGAGGGTACTAAGGTCATAGCTAAGGGTAGGGTGACTTAGCACAAGCACCAACAAATAGTCATCACAAGACCACATCAACACAAGTCAAACCATAAAACAAGGAAAGGTACATGACCGACAACCCATAGGACCAAAGGTGTACCAATAAGGTGTGTAAACAACCCTATAAGACCAAAAACATCAAGGTAGGAGTCGAGACAACTCAAGGTGGTTAGACAAGCCTTCTAAGTTTCTAACCACATGATCAAGAACAACAAGGTGGGAAGACCAAGGGTGAACAACCAAGGTGGGGTTACAACCATACATCTCTCTCTCAAATGTACAAGTGTTCCATACACTAGCTGAAAGTTCATCATCACTGTATAAGGAAGGTCCACACTGGATGATGTGATTTTGTGGTCCTCCTGACTACTCCTGAGGTCAAGTGCTAGTGACTCCATCAATGGGTGGCCAGTCCCTTGAGAAGACAACCTAGCTCAACCATCTCAAAGACCTAGGAGAGGAGGGAATCACACATCATCATCTTGGTTAACTGAACAAGTATGTACTTGCAGGAACTACTTGGTCCTAGACCAAGAATCTGCCTGGTCCCAGACCAGGATGTCTTTGTCTCAACCTGTAGGATCTGCTTGGTCCTCGTGACCAAGAAACTGTCTGGTCCTAGACCAGAATACCCTAGAGACAAACAGGGGCCCTAGCCACATGCTAGGGACTTTGCCATGGCATCAACCTGCTTGGTCCCCGACCAAGAACCCCAAGAGACTGCTGGGGCCCCTAGGGTACCTTCTAGGGACTTACTCTGCCTGGTTAACTGACCAGGAACCTTAGTTAACTCACTAGGGTACCATCCTCCCTGAGCATGGGTCTCGTAGCTGCATTAACTTTAACAGGGAATGCTCTGGATGTAGTGATGTTGTGGTATAATTGGGCATTTGAGTGATGAGGCATGCTTTTTGGGATTAAGTCTTGTAACTTAGACTTGTGTGAGCGCTGTATGTTTGGTAAACATAAGAGTTCAGTTTATTGTAAGCTTTGGTAAAAATTTTGATTTTTTACAACTTTTTTATTTCGATATATTTGGACCAGTCCATAAATGGTGCTAGGTATGTTCTAACCTTTATAGAAGATTATTCTAGAAGAGTGTGGGTTTATTGTTTGAAAAATAAGTTGGAAGCGTTTGAGAAATTTAAAGAGTTCAAGGCATGAGTAGAGAAAATCTTGGGCAAGTTTGTTTTATGTCTCATGTCAGATAATGGAGGAGAATATTGCTCCAAGGAGTTTGATAAATTTTGTACGTAGGAAGGAATTAAGCACCAGAATATTGCTCCATATTCTCCACAGCAAAATGGTGTGGTTGAGCAGATGAATCGCACAATCATGGAACGTGCAAGAAGCATGATCAACACATCTGGGTTGGAGAATGGATTTTGGGTTTAGATTTTTTAGATATGACTCACTAGAAATCATAGATCCCAACTCGGTCTCAAGTCTCTCTAAGACACATGCATGTACTAAAACCCAATTCTCAATCCCCGAGAATGTATCAGCATATACAGTAACTTATAGCATTAAACACATGAGATCTATCTGCAACTTTACACAATATAGCAATCACACATGAAACTGATCACAATATTTTCGGTCAATGTGACCTTGGAAAAACTCTTGCTGGAAAACTAGTGAGAGAGTATAGAACAAATTTTATAATCTTAAGCAATTTACAATAGATACAATGGGGTCAATCCAATATAGACTTATCTCCGAGTCACACAGGTTCTGATGATCAAGTCAGATCTCTGATGGAAAGCTGGGTGATGCGCCCGTTTGGCTGACTGCACCCTCCACTTTGAATGAATGCGCCCCTCAGGCTCAATGCGCCCTTCACTCTGACTGTATCTATCTCTGAACTGCTATCTGACTAGGGCCTCTTGCCCCTTTGCCTTTGGATCACTGTCTTGGTGATGCCCTCTCTCAGATCTGGATGAACTCTATCTCAAAGCTCGCCCCTTTGCCTCTGGAATGCACCCCTCCTCTACTCAAGAATGCGCCCTCCTCAGACTGATCAATCTCTGATCTCTCAGCTACTGAATCCAATCTATCTCACTGAAGCAATCTTTGCCTCCTTGATGGATCCACCTCAAGTGCGCCTAATCTGTCTCAGATATGCGCCCTCCTCCCGTCAGAAAGTGCGCCCCCTCTCTCAGGAATGTGCCCATCCTCTTTGTCACCGAATCAATGAATGCTCTGCAGCTGGTTCACTATCCTAGAAACAATCTCCCTTAGCTACGGATCAAGTGTGCTTGATCACTACTCAGATCAACCCACTCACTCTTCAGAGAATGCGCCCCTCCTCTCAAGAATGCGCCCCTTTGCATGCATTGATTCGCCCTCACTCCCTCTGTCTTCAATCTTTGAAGAAATACTCGAGTAACCTTTTCCCTTTGCCCCTTGCCTCCTTTTATTAACTCACTGACTGATTAGGGTTTCCAAAACCCTAATATGAGAGCATGCAAAAATCCCGCTTTTGCGTGAAAAATAACACAGTGCATTAAAAAAAAATCTCGCATGCAAACTTACATGCATAAGGAAAAAGTCACTGAAATCTCCGCATGTCTCCACCACTGGATCCATGACACTTGGTAGAGTATTTCTCACCCTCTACACTAATGCCTAGGCATCACCACACGAAGGACATCCCGAGATACACATATCTCTAACACTGGACACATGCTATTAATACAACTGCTTATTTTATAACATATCACCTACAACTGCGTTGGATGGACAGATCTAAAGGAGGTTTGGTGTTGTAAACCAGTTGATTACTCTCATTTGCGTACCTTTGGCTAGGATGCATTTTCCCATGTTCCTAAAGAAAAAAGTTCCAAGCTTGACCCAAAGTCAAGGAAATGTGTTTTTCTCGGTTATGATAATACAGTAAAGGGATATAGAGTATGGGAACCTACTTACCATGAGGTAATTTTTAGTCAAGATATTTTTAATGAAAATCCATGCAAAACGAGGTACAACAAACACTTAATATTGTACCTATTAAAGTAGAAATAAGTGAAGATGAAAATGGAAATGAAGCTTTTAATCAACAAGTTCAACAACCACAACTCAAAAGATCTACACCTCCCAAAAGGCATCCAAAAAGGAATTCTCATGATTTCCAATTCTCTATTGCTTTGTTAACTGATGATGGTGAACCCAACTCATTTCAGGAAGCTAGAGAATTTGAGAATGCAAATAAATGGAGGAAATCCATAGACGAGGAAATGAAAGCACTACACATGAATGAAACATGGGAACTTGTGGATCTCCCACCTAGAAGAAAGGTTGTTGTCAACAAGTGAGTGTACAAAGTAAGAAGAACAATGATGGGTTGTTAGAACGCTATAAAGCTCACTTGGTGGCAAAAGGTTATGTGCATAAGTTAGTAGACTTTAATGAAATATTTTCTCCAGTGATGAAGATGACTATTGTAAGAGTTTTACTTGCATTTGTAGCAACACTGGATTTAGAGTTGGATCAACTAGATGTAAAAATTGCTTTCTTGCATGGTGATCTTGAGGAAGAAATTTATATGTATCACCTTGTGGGCTATAAAGAAAAGAGGCAAAGAACATTTGGTTTGTAGACTCAAGAAAGCTCTGTATGGTTTGAAACAGGCGCCAAGGATGTGGTACAAAAATTTTGACACCTTCATGAAGAGCCAAGGTTTCAGTAGTAGTGAAGTTGACCATTGTGTATACTATAAGAGGTTTCATGATGGTAGTTTTATTATCTTGCTGTTGTATGTTGATGATATGTTGGTTGATGATATGCTGGCTGCAAGCCCCATCATGAAGAAAATCATTGATATTAAGGCTCATTTGGCTAGGACATTTGAAATCATGGTCTTAGGAGTAGCAAACCAAATTCTAGGGATGAAGATAGATAGGGATAGAACATGTAGGAAGATCAGTTTAAGTCAAAAGTCATATATATAAAAGATTCTAAAATGCTTCAATATGCATAATGCAAAACCAGTTTGCGCCCACTTCTTACACACTTCAAATTGTCTTCCAAGTAGTATCCTAGCACAGCAACAAAGAAGAAAGGCATGTCTCATGTACCGTATTCATTAGCAGTAGGGAGCCTCATGTTCAACATGGTGAGCACTAGATCGAATATTCCCCAAGTAGTGGAAGTTGTTAGCCGGTTCATGGTGAATCCTGGGAAGGAGTTGTTAACTGGTTCATTGGACTACTGTGAAGTGGATATTAAGATACGTAAGGGGCACTTCAGATGTTGCTATTTGCTACAGATCGACAGATTTACAATTAAAGGTTTTGTAGATTTTGATTTTGGTGGAGATAGAGATGGACAAAAATCTACTACACGATATACTTTCACTCTTGCTGCTGGAGCTGTAAGCTGGACACCTAAGTTGCAACCAGTGGTGGCTTTATCAACCACTAAAGCAAAATATGTGGCAACAATTGAGGCCAACAAAGAGGAAATTTGGCTAGAGTGACTGATGGATGACTTCGAGATAATGTAGGAGAAGATTACTTTGCATTGTGAAAGTCAAAGTGCTATTCACTTAGTGAAGAATCTAGCATTTTATGATCTCATGGAACATATTGATATTAAGTACCATTTCATAAGAAAAATGGTGGAAGAAGGTAGGATCTTGTTGGAGAAATTGATACTGATGTGAATACTGCAAATATGCTTACAAAACCGATAAGGATAGAGAAGTTTGAATGGTGCAAAACTCTCTGAGCTTACTGAAAATGCGATGAAGGAAACATTGGGCAATGGCACGTGGACAAAAATCATAGGAAAATAACTTTTTGTATATTGACTTTAAGTGGGGGAATGTTAGGAGGTGAAGTCAATATCCAAGAGTGGCACATGGTTATTCCGATGTGTGATTTGCATGCGTCGGGTGTGTTGGGGGGTGCAGGGGAAGAGCCCATGAGGTGAAAATTTCTGGAACCTTCCAGTGTATTTTAGTTACTTCTAGAACCCTCTTATGTATTCTATAAAAGGGAAATGACCCTTAGCATTTTTGTACAAGAAAGCATTGTAAGTTCTTTGCCGGGTAATAATAAAATTTGAAGCTGCCATTGCCTCGTGGTTTTACTTGTGCACAATAGGGTTTCCATGTAAATCTCGTGTTCTATTTTTATTGTTGTTTGCTTCTGTTTTTATATTTTTCCAACAAAAGGTACAAACTCTGCATTCCCTCTTATTGAGGAAAGTGTTCTTTGCTAAACACAAGATGCTCCCTTTGCATCTTGAACCTCCCTTTACCAAGGGCTTGGTCAAATTGTTGACCTCCTGCAAACCCGAAGAAACATGACATCGGATCACTGTTTCCTTCTATACTTCGAACTCTCTTCAGAATTTTCAAAGTAAAAACCTTTTGTACAAGGAATATCGTCAACAACCTACCAACCTTCTTTGTTCTTCATGTCAACTTCATTGGTCAAATTCATGCCACACCACAACATGAATTGTTTCAAGTTTCTTGCAATAATGAATTCATTTGTGTATATGGCCAAGACAAGTGTGTCAGATCTATCAAATAAATAATTGACATTTGCACTAAATTCATAAAATCCCAACATGAGTACAAACTCATTGCCATTAAAATCCAAAATTGGTGGTGCATACGTCAACCCATCTAGGGAAACTCCCTCTTCTTGGGAGAATCCTCCAACAACTGGAGTAAGAGCTCATCAAGGTCAACTCCCTCTTGTTGAGACTCATCCTTCTATAACTATCTGCTCAATGTTGGATGAATCCTCCTCTATCATGACATCCTACCATACTTGCTCAATTGGATCTACGAGTAGCTTGTAAAGGCCACCCTCTTGCACTCCTCTGACCAAAACTCGACCAGATCCATGGTTGCTGTCTCTGATGGTGACTTGTTGACCATCAAACTCAAATCAACACTATAAATATGTCATGCAAGAAAGTAAAACAAATTCTTCGTTAAATCAGGAACATATAAGACATAATCTAACTCAAGAGCATCACCTGAAAGCATCTTGAAAGATATGGATCCCAATCCATTCATAGGATACATGGCATCATCACCTAACTCCACATGCAATTCTCCCTCTTGTTCTTGAAATTTGCTAAAAGTCTTTCTGTCATAAGCCATATGTCTTGAAGCTCCACTGTCCACATACTACCCATCAGTAGAACTAGAAACTGTGTTTGTTCAAAGACATGATGATGATACCATGGTGAATGTAGTATCGAGCTTGGCAATCAATTCGTACACACATGGAGATGCTTTTGGGACTTCTTCCTCTCAGGACACTGAGGTGCATAGTGGCCCATCTGGTCACACTTGAAGCACTTGATATGGCACAAGTCTTTCTCCCCCCAATGCAATTCTTCCTCACTTTTTTTGACCCCTATCAACTCCTTTCTTTCCTCCTCTCCTCATCTTGCTGATGAGGGCTAGGTCAGGTACTTCATTGTCAAAACTGTTTGAGATTTGTTGTAGTCTCAAGTCCTTTCTAATGAAGGCATTCCACAACTACTCGAAATCAAGTAACTTCTCCCAACCATAGATAGCTTGAACAAAGTGGTGCCAAGATGAACTAAATCCATTCAGAGCAATTCGAACTAGCTCATCATCTTTGACTTTGTCACCAACTGCACCAATTTGGTCTCTTAGCTCTACTAGTTTCCTCAGATAGATTAATATTGTCTCTGTCTTGCTCATGGGTAGTGGTGTCCTTATTCCTCAGAATCATCTTCCTAGATATGTTCACACACTAGTACAAGGTGCCCAAGGCATCATACATCTCCTTGGCAGTCTTCTTCCTAGTGATATGAGGGATCAGATGATCCTTCACTGAATCCAACAGAACTCACTGCACATTCATTTCATTTGTGTTGTACTTCGCCAAATCTTTGGGATCTGTAGGAAATGTGACTGTCATCTCCAAAAGTTGCCATAAGTTTGCTTCTTCCAGGAGGTTCTGCAATCTACACTTCTATGATACAAAGTTGGAAGCCATTTCTGCAACTCTACAAGAACAACCTCAGCAAACAAATCAGTTAACAGAAAAAACCAATGTTCCCCCAAGGTTTTGGGATGGGGGGACGCAGGAGCGGGGAAACGCACATTCGGGACGCGTGGAGACCACCCCCAAATTTTAGGGAAATTCAGGGGGGACGAGGGGACGTCGAGGTCATAAAAATTATACAAATATAAAAAATATGAAAAATATAAATCCCAACAATAACAATTCATCCCATGTAAATTAGTAAATACTACATTCATCATTGTGCAATCATGCAATGTAAATCAAAATCTAATAGGTTCAGGAGGTTCGTAGTTTCGTGGGGGGGCGTCCAGGAGGTTTGAAGTTTCGTGGGGGGACATCCAAGAGGTTCGGAATTTCGTGGGGGGACGTCCAGGAGGTTCGGAGTTTCGTGGGGGAACGTCTAGAAGGTTCGCAGCAGAGCGAAACGTTTCTCCCTGTGTTTTGCCAAGGTTCGCCCAAAGAGAAACGTGGAGAAACATTTCTCCCAGATTCCCCCCGTCTCGGGGACGCAGGAAACGCGAGAAACGCGTCCCCGACCCTGCGGGATGTGTCCCCGTGGAACACTAGAAAAAACAGATCTGCAACTTATCCCAAGTGCAGATCATGTATCTCCTTCAAACTCAGTCTACCAATCACTGGAAGACCCTGGGCATCAAAACCCTCTCAACCCTTCTTAGGTCCACATGTGCCAATTGATAGCACAAATCTGCTTCAACCCATAAATATTCTTGGGCTTCAGACCCTCTGAAATCCTCCGAAAACTCTCTACCTCAGACACCTAGTCTCTTCATACATAAAATCTGGAAGATTTCAGATACACTGCTCTGATACCATGTTGAAATTCTCAGCCCATGGTAAAAGTCCTAGCATTCTGACCTAATCTACCTACTCAGGACCAACAGAAAACTGAATGTACTATCAAACTGCAATCTGATGTTAACTATGAACTGAATTACATCAAACTGAAATTCTAACAAGTCAACAGATCTGAAACTCAAATCACATCGCCGTTTATTACTCTGAAAACAAGAAATACAAGAAGCTTCAGATGCTAACTCTAATCACTCACCACTCTAATGAACTGAATGAATAACCATAGAGACCCTGCCTCTCTTTATAGCGGAGGCTAGGGTTGTACACTAAAAATGGCTTAACCCTAATGCCTAGGTTATAGTGCCCAACCTGCATGCACTGGTATCCTAGAGAACTATGCCTAGACTGGAGTAGGCTACACATGCACCATGCCTTCACTCTCTCCTTGGGATCAATGCCTTATCTCTTTAAAATCTATCTAGTGGTCTTTTTCTAAAACTGGAAAAGTAAATCATAAATAGAAAAAGCAACTCAAAAATAGAACTGAATTGAAATAGAAAACTGAACTGAATTGGAATTTTCTGAATATGGAACAGCAGTGAACTGAAGGTGGCAAGACTAGAAGTAAACTAAGATTGGTTCATGCATGCTAATGGCATGCATGTTCCCTCTACTCCCCTACTTTACTGCACCTCCATCACACTCTACTTGCTGCTGTGTGTGCTCAAGTCTTGGACACCTTCGGAGGTGCCTGCTGCACTGATAAGTGCGCCCAGGACGAGAACACTTACAGAGTTACAAACTCTAATAGACACATCCAACTTCGTTGCTTGTAGGTGAGGCCTTTTGGGCATGAGATTGAGAAGCAGGGTTTGTTTGAGGGGGTGGAGAGTGGGGTTTGACCAACTGGGGACAGTCCAGAATTCTGTGATTGGGACTTTGGCATCTGCAACAAGTGTTGAAGAGGTTAATGCACCTCACATGTTGTATTAAAACCCTACCCTCAACCCAGATGTAGACAAACTTCTTTAGGGCTATGGACAAATTTACCTTAAGGTAGGCACACCTCTAGTATTTAGGATTAAAGAACCAGGGTGGCTTGTGATAGATAAAATTCCCTAAGGGTGCCGAAATATATTCCAGAAACTACCAAAACTGCATGCACAGACCTGAGTGTTCCACTTGGATCTGACAGCATA
Organism: Larix kaempferi; assembly: GCA_027924585.1. Taxonomy (NCBI): domain Eukaryota; kingdom Viridiplantae; phylum Streptophyta; class Pinopsida; order Pinales; family Pinaceae; genus Larix; species Larix kaempferi. The sequence continues at coordinate 12,275,217 of BSBM01000322.1, read as the reverse complement.
ATTGAGTATCCTGCTTGGATGAAAGTTTTTCTTCCCAAGTAGTCAGGATTACTAAGGTATTTTGACAATTCCAAGGGCCCCAAGAAACAGTGTTAGCATAGTGAGCTTCTTCTTTAAATAAATTATTGAACAAAAAAACAGCATTTTGTTAGGGTACGTTTAGTTGTATAGAGCTAGCTATGTGGCTCCCAGACTTCCTCCAATCTAGCCTTAAAATGGACTTAGGTTGAATCTGACCAACAGACCAACATAATATCCAAGCCCATACACCAGCATATTCATCCATAGAAATATCCACAGGAATTTAGTTAGAAGGGATTTCATGACCTCATGAAAGATCGACGGGTCAAACTTCCTTGGCACTTTCGTGGAACCATGGTCGTGGTTTCTTTTTTCATGGATAACTAGGGCTTTGGTTGAGCTTGCAAATTCAATGTCAGGTTGATGGAGGTTTAGGTATTATGACTTGCATTTAGTGATAACAAACAAGATATGCTATCAACATCAGGTTTTGAGCCCTTCTGGAGGAATAATTTTCTTGTGGGTGTACTGTTGTTTCACTATGAGTGATCTCTCTCCTGAGTTTTATCTTTGGATTTGTCTTTCAATGAAGCATGCCTACTTCTTTTAGAGAGGTTTAATTTTGATATATTATGTTAGGATTGTTACACCAATTCCAAACCCGTAGAGGTGACCTTGGTAACTATCACATTTGTGTTTGAGTGTTGGTTTAGATTTATTAGTTGGCTTATAACTGATTAAACTCTTAAGTAGTGTGGTGTATAGTAGCCAAGATCAATAACTATAATTGGTTGAGTCACGTGATATGAAAACATGTACCATTTGAGGAATCTCATACTGCATTCACATATTTTTTTATGTCTATTTTGTGAAGTTTGGAATTAAAATCTCATTCTCAGAAATAGTCATGTATGTTTGCACCCATGGCATTTTTTATCACCTTGAAATATATGTATGCTCATATTGTGTAGCTTTTATTGTACTACTGGAATACTGTTGTAAGATACATAAATATATTGCATAATATTACACATTGTAATAATAATGATAAATAACATAGTTGGCTCATATCCCAAGAAATATGACCATTCACATGTGACTCTTTTGACATATATTTATGGTCACGTGCTTCCATTCTAAATCATGCATTCATATCTATAAAAAATATTAATAATTTCAGATTAATATTTGCAGTATATTTTCAGCGTAAGTGTTCCTAACAATGATATCAGAACCATCTTATCAGCAGTTAGGGTTCTGTCTTGAGAAAAAAAATTCAGCATGGGGGATGATGCCACTGATGCCAATCATGTGTTGTAACATTTCACTTTTTGAATATATTTTTAAGTACAATGTTTGAATGAGGCAATAGATTGGGATCTGATTAGAGGGTGACAGTGTTGAGTTGATAGATTGAGATCTGTTATTAACTTATTTCTATTGGGTTTTCTTGTTGGTCGGCTCATTAATGGATGGTAATTTGTGCACGGAGTAGGATCTGTTGAGTATTTTCTCAAGCATTTCATGGTAATTAAATTGATAATATTGGTAGGATATATCTGTGATTGTCTTATCGATATTCTCTGGCCTATTTCAAATCTATTTGCAACCTTGACTACATAGCCTTAACTGTCAAAGACACTGGTTTATTGAATTCCACCACACTTCTATTGAAAACCCTGAGTATATCATCCTCACTAATCTGATTTTTAGATCTGCAATTGTAAGGATGGATTGGTGGTCTTTTCAGGGATTCCCCCATTGAGCTGCAAATGAACCAGCCTAAAGTGAGAGGAAGAGCTGCTCTGGTGGATTCCTGAGTTACACGAAGTTGTTCTTTGTTTAGGGACTTGGATATTTTGAAGTGTGGGTTTTTGTGGTAACAGGATGGCGATAAAAATCGAGGATTAGAAATTGCTTTGGGAGATGATAGATTACACATGGTCAAATGTAAAGGAAAAATACTTATAAAGATGCTCGATGGGAGAGTTAAAGAGGTACATAATATGTTGTATATATTAGGAGTAGCAAAGGATTTGCTTTCTATAAGCTAGATTGTGAATCAAAATTTCAAGTTGGGCTTTAATAAAGATAAGTGCCTCTTAAAGGACAAAAATAACCATTACAACGTAGTGGTTATAACTTATAAAGTTATAAGTGTAGAAGAAGGTGGTTTATAGTATATACATGTTTTCAGCTAAGGTCATTAGGTCAGTAAGCCTTAATGGTTGAAGACAACACCAAAAGTCAACTTTGGCATCAAAGGCTTGACCACCTAAATTGCCAAATCCTAGTACTTTGGAAGAACTTAAAGTTCATGCATTGCCTCTTGTTCAAATAGAAACAATTTTGTGTGAAGCTTGTGCATTACGCAAGCAACAATGGGAAAAAAAATGCCAGAGAAGATGCATGGATAGGAAGGAGGCAATTAGATTTAATACACAAAGATCCACATGGTCCAATGAGAACTTAATCTTGGGGAGTTGCAAAGTATTTCATGGTATTTGTTGAAGATTCCTCAAGGAAAGTGTAGCTGTACTTTCTCAAGTACAAGGCAAAGCTGCTTCAAAAGTTCAAATATTTCAAGGCTATGGTGGAAACTTAGAGTGGAAGCAAGATCAAAGTTCTCAAGATTCACAGTGGAGGTGAATATAGATCCAAATACTTTTATATTTATTGTATGTCTCATGGAATTCAAATACAACTAACTTGCTCCTGCACTTTGAGGTAGAATGGCATTGTAAAGAGGATGAATAGGACAATTGTGCAGATGACTAGAAGCACGCTTAAGGGTAAGAATTTGACAATCAAGTTTTAGGTTGAAGCAATAGATACAATGGTGTATCTGCTGAACAAAATTCCGACAAAAGTAGTTAGAAACACAAATTGGAAGAAGCATGGAGTGTTAAAACACCACATAGAAGTCATCTCAGAGCATTTGGATGTAACACTTGTTTTCATGTCTCAAAAGAAATAAGATGCAAGGTGGAGGACAAAAGCAAAATATGTACTTCTTTAGGCTACAATAAAGAATCTTTGGGTTACAAGCTTTCTTTGATTGGGAAAATAAAGATATATAGTTGTCAATTAGAATGTCATACTTGATAAAGATAATGCCTAGTAAGATTTAGATCAATGTGAAGTGTCATAGTTCATTAAAGATAAAGGTAGGAAGATAGTAGGAGAAATCGATCCAAGCTAGGAAGGTAGAATTCAAGAGCCCAATAATGATGATCAATGTTTTAAAACTTAGACTCTATCGAGGGTCAACTCGGACTTAGACTCGGCCATGACATAGACTGGTTTGAATTTAATGACTCGATTTACTAAAAATACATCAAATATTAAAATTTTAATGGAGAAAATTTATTTTAAAGATTCCAAACCATTAGAGCAAAATATGCAAATCTTCCCATGTATATACCCTGTAAGGGTGAATATATCAAAATGGCATTGAGTGCAATATATCTCTGAAACAAAATACATAGTCAATGAAGCTCTAAATGGCCTCTAGAGTCCAAAAAATTGTTAGGAGGTGAAGTCAATACCAAGATCTCCTATGTTCTCCGCTATTCATATGCGTCGAGTGAGATGGGGGGATTGTAGGGGGGGGGTCGAAGCCCTCGAGGAAAATTTTTCTAGAACCTTCCAATGTACTACTATTCTTTTCTAGAACCTTCCATTGTACTAGGGTTTGGAGTTTTAGGTTTTAGGGTTTTAGTTAAAAAATAAAAAAAAATGAATTTTACAATCACTTGTGTAGGTTGTTTGGTCCCACAATGACTCGGTCGAGGAGTTGGCCAGTTTTTATATTGAACTAGCCGAGTCAAACATTGATTCGGCCAATTTAGTACCAAATCGACCGCCCTAACTGGTTTAAGGGCCAAGTCGAAGTGGTGAAGTGTCATCTCGATCAACTTGACCAAGTTCAAGTTCGAGTTAACCGAGTATGAAAACATTGATGATGAAGAAGTGGATAACTAAAAGGTTAATAGTGAGAGGACATCAACAAAGCGCAAAAAGATTCCGAAATGGTACTTGCATAAGTTGAAGTCAAAGCTACAAGAACTACCTAAAAGTAGAGAAGGAAGAAGAAAATCGAGAACACTGCAAAAGTCAGCTTCAAAGCAGAAAAATATAGCTTTGATGCTAATGTTCTGAATTTAGATGTATCTATTTCATTTGAAGACGTGCATGGAAAAGATGAATATGACAAAGCAATGGAGGTAGAATGTGATATGATATAGAGAAACAGAACATAGGAACTTTTGGAAAATTGGCAGAAGATAAAAGTGCAAGAATGCAAGTGTGTCTACCAGACAAAGTACAAAGGATATGGTTCAACTGACAAGGACAAGGCAAAGCTAGTGGCAAAAAGTTTTACATAGAACAAAGGCAATGATTATGACCGAAACCTTTACGCCTCTGGCAAAATGGAGACGATCTGCTTGGTGTTAGCCATGGTAGCTCAATTCAAGTGGGCCATTCATCAGTGGATTTCAAGATTCAATAGTACCTTTCTAAATAGAGATTTATAAGAGGAAGTGTACATGAAACAACTCAAGGCTTTGTGCAAAAGGGGAAATGGTGCCTTGTGTGTGAGCAAAAAAAGCACTGTACATACTTAAATAAACACCTAAAGCTTGGTACAAAAAGAGTGAAGAGCACTTCAAGGCAATTGGGTTCAAGAGAATTCCATCATATCCATATTTTTGCATAAAAACATCAAAGGGGATGACTTTGTGCTTGTGGTGTTGTATGTAGATGATCTAGATTCTAGTCATTACAAGTAACAACGCAAATATGATCCAAGAACTAAAAGGTCAGCTACATAAATACTTTGAAATGACAGATATGGGCATATTTCATTATTGTTTATGATGGAAGTATGGCAGATGGATTGTATCAACTTTACGTTCTAGACCAAGCATGTGTAAGAAACATTGAAGAGATTCAATATGGTAGATTACAAATTAGTCACAACTCCTATTGAAATAGGAATGAATTTACCAGGTTGTGAAGATTCAAAGCCAGTGGATGCAACTTTATACAGGGAGTTGGTAGGGATTAGGAGTAATTCTTTGGGTTAGCAAGAAGTAGCCAACTCTTACAATGTCATCCATAAGTTTAGGGTACAAAGAAACATTTAATGCAACATTTTAAGTGATATGGTTGAGGGTTCTCGGGGACGTGAACCTTCAATAAACGCAAGCTGCTAGACAAATATGTTAAAGTTGTGTACTGTAGAGCTGTATATCAACTTGCAAAAATATTAAAAAACATGTTTAACCGGGAAAAGTTTCAGAAGTTTAGGAATATGCTTTGTGTAAACGAACAATTTTTTATTAATGTGGGTGTTAAAACCTTAATGCCCATTTTTAGTAGGCCTCCATACTCTGTTAAAATTAGTAGGGTCAAATGTAGAAAAGCGTGATAATTTTAGAGGGGCAAATCAATTTTGGATTGGCTTATATTTTGCCGGAGGATAGTTCTTAACCTCAACTCTTCAATTTTGGAACAAATTTTGTACTATAAATATATAGTCCTATGTAATATGAAATTAATAGAGTTTAGTGAGATTTATCTCAACTTCTCATATATGTATGCTCTAGAGTCTAAATAACCAACAGGACATTGTCAAATTATACAACTGGTTTCATAAATAGCGAACTACAAAGTTTTCAATGTATCTCAAGCTTCCCAAGAGGTCTATGCATCTTGCACATGTGGTATTATGTCATTTGAAACTATCATACTTGTTACCACCCGAGTTGCACTCAGTTGGACTTCCAGAGAGCCGCCAAAGTTTGCACAAACAATTGTGCTTTTCAGGGTTCAAAAGTACCAAATCAGGCCTTTTCAGGGCCCCCTTTTTAATTTTGTAATACATGTCCATGCCCCATGGGGTTTGTAATAGAGTGTGCCAACATGGTGGTCTTTTGAGTGACTTGGCTCCCTAGGACTTGACAACCAATGAAGGTATTCCAAGGAGTTTTTTCCCTTGTCAATTATGCTTTGCCTTTAGTCGAGTATAATTGATGAGTTTTTCTCCTACACCTCCAAAGCTGGAATGCCTAAAGTGGTGGTTAGGCCTTTGGGGGTTATTAGAGTCCATTTTTCAACATATATAAACATGCTTGACACTAAATTAAAGTCATATGGTCATGTACTAGGTCCCTAAGTGCTTATTTTCAAGTTTTAATTTTTTTTTTCGCGGTATTGGACCATTTTTTTGGTTTAATTAAAAAATTAATTTTTTCAATAAATTAAACCATTTTTCCTATGGTTTAATTGAAAAAATTCAAAATATAATAAATAAGTGGTCTATGGGTGAAATTTGACAATGGGATGCTCGTTTTATAAGCTAGAGCATCCATTTAACCCATAAATCCACTTTTCCTAAGTTTTGAGGAAGTATTTATCTCAAAAAATGATATTTACTCAAAAAACTCAAAAAAGACAAAATAAATGTCAAAAAAGACATTAAATAAAAGATGACAAATTCTTAAATCAAAGGAAAGTATTTGGAGTTGAACTGAGGATGAACTAAAGTGACTGTACAGTCAAAGCTAAGTTAACTGAGCTCCGAAATAGACAGATCCAATCAAGCCAACCAAGTTCTAGTTAACTCCTCCTTGGGAAATGCGCCTGTTATCACACAACTTGTAGTTGTCCCTAGTGGTATCCCATACGGGATGGTAGAGGAGATAGACAACTAAAGAGGTGACCTAAGAGATGCCATGGTTCCCAATGCAAGGTGGGAGTCACGTCAACCGAGGCACTCTTCGCTTTAGATCTAGATGAATCAAGACCTAGGGGGAGACCCTATTACCAATCAAAGATGATTGGACCCAAACAAAGGTTCCTAGGGGTGAGTAAATGGTAAGTTACGGAAACCAATGCAGGGTAAAGTGGACCTAGAAATTAAAGTATGGTTGAAGGTGGTTTGTGGAATGATTATTGTTTCAACCAATGTATGATTTAGGCCACATGATTAGTTAAAATGATAAGATGTAGTACCATATGTTGCACAAGTGGGTCCCACTTTCTTGGGATATGTAAAATGGCTTAGTATGGACCCACAAGGTGAAATTAAAGGATGCAATTGGCACTAGAGGATATGTAATGAGGAGATCTATGGATCTAAGTTGAAACTAGGAGTACCCATGTACCGGATCTAAGGTTTGACACAATTCCCAAGGAGTGCGACTTGCTTAAGGAGGACTAGTGCCTTGTTGGATGGGTTAATGGAGTCAAAAGAGATGTCAAAGTGTAGATCGGGACACCTAGAGGTCAAGACAAGTGGGCTAATTGAGGTACAGTGGTTGGATCTTGCTAGATCTAGGATTTCATGAAATGACCCAAGTGGACCACAATCCCTTAAAACAAGGAATGCTACCCCCAAGGCAGATCGTCACAAAATGATACTCTAGATATAGGTTTCAAGGTATGCCCGTTCCAAATCCACTGAAATTTCAACTACCCAGGTCCTAGAAGTGGGCAAACTCAGTCACCCAAGGAAGTGCGACCTTGCTCAAGGAGGGCTAAAAGGTGGATAAGGTGTGTCAAATCAAGTCCAATGGCCACCAAATTGTAGATCCAAGTAGCTTAGGCACTGATCTATGTGGATCTAGAAAATTAAGTCAATCCAAGGGTTAGATCTTACTAGATCTGAGTTTTAAGGTGCCAAGTAGTTCAAAAGGGGGTTTTAATCCCTTAAAATGTGGAATGAAGCCCACAAGGTAGAAATCACCCAAGTAAAAGTCTAGGGGTAGGTTATCAAGTGTGTAGATTGCAAATCAAGTGGGATCTCACCTACCCATATGCTAGATCTAACCAAACAAGCCTCTCCAAGGAAGTGCGATTTGGTTCAAGAGGGCTTTATTGCCTTGAAAAGTGTGTCAATTTTAACCCAATCACCACCAAACTATAGATCCAACTAGGGGTGGATGCTATAGAGGTGGGTTTTTAATATCTCTTCAAAAGCAAGGCTAGATCTAAGTAGATCTAAGAAAAACCAAAATGAGGGTTTTGATCAATTAGGGTTTTTATGATCTAGAAATTATGGATGATTCAAAGAAGAAGAAGATCATACCTTTGGAGCTGTTATCACATATATAGTAGCCGGGCTACCATACATTATTTTTCTCATTCCAGTACATTATTCAGCCAGTTCCCTTGCATTTGAGATGCCGAGATGAGCATTTATATTGGATCACTATCAGATTGTGGACAGCAGTTATATTCCCCATGCCATGACTGAGTTTCAGGACACTCAGAGGGATGCCCGATATAGCCATTATGCCATTGGTACAGAGCAGACAGTAGTGCCCAGAGTTACAGCAGCAGTCTCAGAGGACAGATGATGGTACAGGTTGATGAGCTTTCAGGTATATGACTCAGCAGGTATACTATTGTGTTATGGTTAGATTGCTTTTATACTTATTCTTATAGCATGTCTTAGCACTTAGTGTCATGATCTGGCGATCATATAGATATGTGGACCTGGTTGACCTATTATATATATATTACTGTCCCTACTCAGACTTAGAAGTTCACTATTCATACTCATTGGTACATACCCTCCTTAGGGAGAATAGAGGTGATCATTACACCATACTATGGCTTGCTAGTGTTGGCTTCATCTTTTCATTGTCTTCATCCATCCGTGGCCTACCTTTTAGATTATTACCTTGATTTGCTACTTGACTAGTGACATAGAGGACCTTTCCCCACTGTAGCCTCTGTACTGGATGAGCTTCCTTGTTTATTGTGTCTCGGCTCTGAGTTGGTGACAAAACTTACCTATGGTGAGTTGGAGTTCCTTGAGAATTCCCCCTAGTCACTAAAGTTGTGTTGGCTAAACCTGAAACTTTTAGTGCTGCCATCAATACAAAATCTGGAAAAAATCAAATGCTATATCTTGTATATGAAAGAAATGCCAAATGAAAATGGCCATGAAAAATAAAATGTTATATCTTTTGGAAAAATAAATACCTAGGTAAACAAGCTGTCCATGACACACCTAGAAGTGCTCAGGTAAACAAGTGCCTTAAAAACACACCTGCAGCAGAAAGCCTAAAAATAAATGTAAATCTATGCAATGTGTTTGTAAACACACATAGATCAAGGCTATGGAAAACTCAGGCCCAAAAAGCAATGGAACTTAAATGTTATATCTAAACAATTGCTGGCCTTGCTTGTATTATGGATTGTGCGCATCTGTGAAGGTGAATAAACCCTCTTTAAACAACTCATCCATTTGTGAGACACCGCCATTCCCTGTGTTATTGCTCATTCAGTATATACTATGGTGTGTATTCCCTTTCCCTTGCCAAAGTGTCACAAAGTCAAGATAGTCAAGTCATCCCTTAGCCTAGCCATTTATGTCAGCCCTCACCCTTCACTAGCAAATTGATCACAACTATGAAGTGAGTATGATCCTGAAAGTCTAGTCTGAGTAATAATAATAACTAACGACACTATATATTTGGATTTAGATCGCCAGTCATGATTACTCTGTGTTATAGAAGCTATTTGAATAAATTGTAAAGCATGTATTAACCTTGACACCTTGCAGCAGCTATTGATGATAGTCTGAGTTGTATTTGGTCTTGGTTAGACCTAGTTTGACCATGGAGGACCATGGGACATGAGATGTTGGACCTTATGATGATATGGATAGATGATATATGGTCTATGTACACATACAGGATGATTCTATGCAGCAGCTACAGGGCATGATGATGATTCTGGGGTTACAGCAGTGTTTATATATATACAGCGCATTATTATTGGCCCTGTTCCGGTATATTGGATATTTATTTTGATCATGCAGAGACTCATATAGTGTATGAGTACACATCTTGGATAGATTTGGACCTTCTGAGTCCAATGGGACAGTTTGTTTTCAGTTCCGGGCACTTACAGTGATGATTTAGCCTCAGTAGGCTGTCCTAGTGCAGTTTTGGCCTGTTGGAGGCCCTGTCGAAGCAGAGATGACTTTTATCCGGATGACCTAGGGCGCTGATGATGGAGGGGGTGGTCCAGCCACTTGTTTTTACCATATTACCCCCCTCCCGGACACATTGGCACCCTCATCTTGACAGCGCCATCACTCCAGGAGGCAGTTTGGGCAGTTTCACGTTTCCCGAGGCATTTCAGGATTGGTAGAAATGGCTATTGAGGAAATCGATTTGGGCTACTGAGGCAAAGTTATGGCATGGGATGATCAGTGATGATAGATCGGGACCTTCCACACCTCCTCCTGCAGTTTCAGCTTCATCGGGGCCCGCATCCATCACTTATGGCACTTTCTGTGGATTTTTTGAGGTCTTTGAGGACCACGACTTCACCTTGGAGATACACTACTTCACCTTGGAGGCACGATTTGGTACTTTCATGATTGTTTATTGGTTATTGTGCCATGGGGATTGACCAAGGAGGGATAAAATTACCCCTTGGACCCACCATGAGCCTCTTATGGTATTTTGTCATCATGATTTGGTGGGATTCCCCTCTCCTAGGGCGACTTTGTCCACTTATGTTATATTTTATGTGTGATCCATGTATTATGTTGTTGAGCTCATCTCAACCATTGATTAGACATTTGTATCTTTTAATCTTAGCCACTCATTCAAAAAGTGGTTAGGGTTTTGGTGCCTCTCCTTCCTATTTAAAGGAGAGAGCCTCTCATTGTAAAGGGACTTTTGGCTCTGGATTATTGGAATAGAAAATTATTATTGCATCTATCTCCAATGTTGTGGTGAATGTTTTTGGTGTTCGTGCGTTGGTTCTTCCTTTGCACTGAGTTATTGGAGATCTTGTTTGCCATATCTATTGTACCACGATTTTTGCATCTACAGGTGGAGGCCGATTTGCTTGAAGGAGGAGGTATTGGTAGGGGAAGACTCTCCCTACTTCTTCTTTGGAGCTCTTCGTTGGTAACAGGGAGTATTACTGTCCCAGGACCTTCTATTTCATGTTACTATTTGCATTTCTCTTGTATTTCTTCCATACTTGATCTTACTGATTGAATTTCATTCCTTGGTTTGACAGGTAGAGGAAGGCGCACTTGTGGACTTGGGCATCAAATTGGCAAGCAAATCAACAATCTCTCATTTGATCTCTGCGGGAATCTTCCTCAACATCAAGGCATCTCAACCACATCATTCAGGTATGATCTCAAGGTAAATTCTATCTCCATAGTCTATCCAATTGTCAAAAACTCTTAAAACCCTAATTAATTAAAATCCCAATTTTGCATTTTCTTAGATCTACTGAGATCTAGTGGGTTGTTGGGCATGATATTGAAAACCCACCTCTATAGCATCCACGGCATCCCGGATCTATAGTTTGGTGAGGATTGGCTTCCGTTTGACCCCTCTCCCAAGCCAACCTAGCTTCTCCCAAGGAAGGCGCACTTCACCATTTGAGCAGGTTGACCTAGATCTAAGCGATGGGTGTTTGAGATTTCACTTGATTTGACATCTACACATCAAATAACATACACCTAGGTTGTCCCTTTCTTGAAAATCACCTTGTGGGCCCCATTCCACATTTTAAGGGATTTAATCCCCATTTTGGACCACTTGGAACACTAAAACTCAGATCTACAAAGATCTAACCGGTGGATTGCCACAAAATTATAGATCCATATCCCTACTTGACTGATCTACCCAGATCTAAAGTTTGGATGCCATCCGACATGATTTGACCCACCTAAACCCCGATTCAAGCCTCCTTAGGGAAAGTCGCACCACCTTGGAGAAGTGAGTTCACTCACTTCGAGGAACTGGGTACTTGAGATTTTTGCAGATCCGGATTCAGAATAATTCAAAACCTAGGTCTAGACTGTCACTTTGTCAAATCTTGCCTTGGGGATTGCATTCCTTGTTTTTAGGGATTGTGGTCCACTTGGGTCAAACCTAGATCTAGACACATTTATCCATCAAGGCCTATACTGTCCACTTATCTCATGTTGTAGGAGTCCTAAACCACAAAGTCAACCCTACTTTGACTCCACTTCCCAATTCCCAAGGCACTGGTTTATCTCCAAGTCAACCCACTCTCATAGATTGTTGGATTGACTTGTGGTTTGACTTTTGCATGGTGAACTATACCTTTGAAGACATCATGGACTATGGTCAAGATTGTCTCATGTACTAGTTAGCCCCAGTCTGACCCCTAAACAACCCTGCATTGGACACGGTTCCCAAGGCAGTGGATCCTTTGACATTGACCTAGTACACTAGCCCTAGATCTCACTTTAAACATTACAAGTCACTTTCACTTCAACTATGACCCAAAGCTACATCTATTGAACCCCTCACTGGACTTGTGACTTCATCCTTAGGTCTAGGATAAACCATACACCTAACTTCACTTGGAAATACCCTGATTTGGTGTTTTGGTTTTTGATCTCTCCTGTCGGGAGTAGATCGGGTCTCCCCCTTTGTTGTCTGGGCTAGATAACATAAAGCGAAGGTTGCCTCGACTGGCGTGACAACCATACATATTGGAGGTCGAGGTGATCGTGGTTGCACCTTTCAAGTTGCCCTTCCCTATTGCCATCCATGACTGGATCCATCCATAGGGGTAACTACAGTTTAGGTGATAACATTTTGGCGCCGTTGCCGGGGACGCAATAGGCTTACCTTGGTCCGACATATTATTTTTGTTAAAACTCTCCTCCCCTTTCTCTTTGCCTAACATTTTGGCGCCGTTGCCGGGGAGGCAATAGCTTGCCCTAGTCCTTCTCGCATATACAAACGACACATATCTTGGTAGAAGAGTTAAATCTACCTGGCGACTCCCAACCGTGACTCCGCTGAGGAGCGAGCTCATTTACATCCCTATAAACAGATCTTATCGTTATCTAGAACCCATGGGGTGTATCATTTTGTTTTCAAGTTCTTAAATTTAAAAATAAATATAAAAATATAAAAAATAAAAAATAAAATTATTATCCATGGCTGCTTCTGAGCGACCTAGAACTTTCGGTCGTTTAAAAGCCTTTGACTTCTCTAAAATTTATGGGGCACCTCATCCTATGCCAAACAATTTTAATCAAAGATTACCTCGTTTCAATGGAAGCGATGGTGTTTCAATTATAAATCATTTGTATGATCTCTGGTATTATATGGATAGTTTGGGAACAACCGAGGAGGATGTTCTAATGAGGGCTCTGGGTTCATCTCTAGAGGGAAATGCTCGGATATGGTTTGATTATCTAGCACCAGGATCCATCACCGGGTATGACATGTTCCAACAATTGCTAGTAAGTCAATGGAAAGAAACAATTGGTGAATCTATGGAAGGGCAATCAGACGATGAATGTATTGATGAAAATCAACTTGATGAAGATGATGAATATTACGATAATGAGTTAACTAACGATTGTTCTTATCAAAGTAATTCCTCTTCTCCTGAACCAATTGAGTCCCATGATGAGGTAATGTATGACACTGAGCAAATTTCAACCCCTCAGGATTATTGCCTTAATATTGACATAAGAGGGGAACTTATGAGAATTTTATCATCATTACCTGAAGAAGTTTCAGATGAAGAGGGTGATTCCAATGATTTCCATCAAGAAGCATCCATGGTTGAGTCTTCCATTAGTGAATCTTTTGAAAATATGTTTGAGATCCCTGTTCATAATCCTTGTGTAATTGATGATTTTTCTTACCATGACACTCAAGAAGAAAGTAGGGACAACAACCAAGTTTCTTTAGAAGCCAATGATCATCCTGTTTTTAGAGATCAATTTTATGAAAATGTTCAAATGGTTGTTAATCAATTGGTCAATGCTATTCCTGATAAATTATCGTCATATGAATTTAGTGATGAATCAATTGAAGAGAAGTCTCATGATGATGGGTTGGTGAATCAAACTAATCAAGAGTTTTCCTTAATCAAATCCTCAAATCAATATCTTAATGTTTATGGGAAGCTCGGAAATAATCCTTCACTTAACTCATCCAATGGTTATAATTTTTTCAATTCAATTTTTATTCAGGATTGTCTTTTTCAATTGTTGGGGTGGGGTGCTCGCAATAAGTTCTGTCCTTTTTCTAAAAAAATTGGGTCAATCAATTTTCAATCCGCCCCCCCATCTAATTTTTCTAAGTCTACTTTGAATTTGTGGTCTGGTAAATCTTTGAATGTTGAAATTTTCAAACCAGAGTCTAGGTATTGTCGCATAAATGGAGATACAGAGTTTTATTTTCCCTTTCAGTTATCTTTAACAAATAACATTCTTAAATCTTCTTGGTGGCTGGAAGGGGTATATAAAGATCAATTTCATCGATTTTCCATCCTTAAACAACAAGTGGGGCTAATCTCAATCTTAATTTTATTCCACAATTTATCCCTACTTGGTTTATGCATCATTCCTGGAGCTCTCAGAATTGAATATCCTGGTCAGGTAGATGAGGAAAGCATTTTGAAACAAGGGGAGTTAAATTTGTTATCACATCTTTTTCCTCCATATATTTTGAATAATAACTTGCACAATTTTTATGACCCTATCAATTCTTGGATGGAGGATGTTTGCAGTAATCAGTCTTTCCCTTTGCATGATTTCATTTTGCACCATTCAACTCCTTTCTCAATTTTTGAACAAGTCAGGAAAGTTGTGCTATCTATTTCATTAATCTTTAATCTAGTCTTGACTCGTTCTTTAAGCAAAAATCAAAGAAGAATTATTAACTTATTTGATGAATGGTTGCACTGGATTTATGATTTTACCTAACATTTGTGATGACTGGTTAGATTAGGGTAGGTAGGAAACCGAATAAGCCTACTTGGGCAGTAGTTAGTCTTTTCAGCCATTGAGTCTGGCACCTTCTTAGTCTCTAAGCTCCTTTGTAAGCTCCTAGTTTAACTGAGTACCTGTCACTTTTTCTTTTCCTGCACAATAAAACTCAAATTTTGCAAATTATGTTAATTTACTTTCTGCATTTATATTTTATGCATTTATATTTCTGACATAGAGTAGATTTTATTTCAGTTGATTTTATTATTTTTCCCACACATGCAGCATGAGGTATTTTCTTTAGATGTTTGTGAATGCAGAAAATAGGTTGCAAGAATAAAAGCTGGAAGTAAAATGGTAGAGTGTTGGATCATGGATTCGAGTAGCAGAGTTCGAGGACCAGAGATTCTGAGGTTCTCAAGCGCTCATTTCAGCAGAGCACTTGTCCCAGCCGGAGCCAGATGTTATCACATATATAGTAGCCGGGCTACCATACATTATTTTTCTCATTCCAGTACATTATTCAGCCAGTTCCCTTGCATTTGAGATGCCGAGATGAGCATTTATATTGGATCACTATCAGATTGTGGACAACAGTTATATTCCCCATGCCATGACTGAGTTTCAGGACACTCAGAGGGATGCCCGATATAGCCATTATGCCATTGGTACAGAGCAGACAGTAGTGCCCAGAGTTACAGCAGCAGTCTCAGAGGACAGATGATGGTACAGGTTGATGAGCTTTCAGGTATATGACTCAGCAGGTATACTATTGTGTTATGGTTAGATTGCTTTTATACTTATTCTTATAGCATGTCTTAGCACTTAGTGTCATGATCTGGCGATCATATAGATATGTGGACCTGGTTGACCTATTATATATATATTACTGTCCCTACTCAGACTTAGAAGTTCACTATTCATACTCATTGGTACATACCCTCCTTAGGGAGAATAGAGGTGATCATTACACCATACTATGGCTTGCTAGTGTTGGCTTCATCTTTTCATTGTCTTCATCCATCCGTGGCCTACCTTTTAGATTATTACCTTGATTTGCTACTTGACTAGTGACATAGAGGACCTTTCCCCACTGTAGCCTCTGTACTGGATGAGCTTCCTTGTTTATTGTGTCTCGGCTCTGAGTTGGTGACAAAACTTACCTATGGTGAGTTGGAGTTCCTTGAGAATTCCCCCTAGTCACTAAAGTTGTGTTGGCTAAACCTGAAACTTTTAGTGCTGCCATCAATACAAAATCTGGAAAAAATCAAATGCTATATCTTGTATATGAAAGAAATGCCAAATGAAAATGGCCATGAAAAATAAAATGTTATATCTTTTGGAAAAATAAATACCTAGGTAAACAAGCTGTCCATGACACACCTAGAAGTGCTCAGGTAAACAAGTGCCTTAAAAACACACCTGCAGCAGAAAGCCTAAAAATAAATGTAAATCTATGCAATGTGTTTGTAAACACACATAGATCAAGGCTATGGAAAACTCAGGCCCAAAAAGCAATGGAACTTAAATGTTATATCTAAACAATTGCTGGCCTTGCTTGTATTATGGATTGTGCGCATCTGTGAAGGTGAATAAACCCTCTTTAAACAACTCATCCATTTGTGAGACACCGCCATTCCCTGTGTTATTGCTCATTCAGTATATACTATGGTGTGTATTCCCTTTCCCTTGCCAAAGTGTCACAAAGTCAAGATAGTCAAGTCATCCCTTAGCCTAGCCATTTATGTCAGCCCTCACCCTTCACTAGCAAATTGATCACAACTATGAAGTGAGTATGATCCTGAAAGTCTAGTCTGAGTAATAATAATAACTAACGACACTATATATTTGGATTTAGATCGCCAGTCATGATTACTCTGTGTTATAGAAGCTATTTGAATAAATTGTAAAGCATGTATTAACCTTGACACCTTGCAGCAGCTATTGATGATAGTCTGAGTTGTATTTGGTCTTGGTTAGACCTAGTTTGACCATGGAGGACCATGGGACATGAGATGTTGGACCTTATGATGATATGGATAGATGATATATGGTCTATGTACACATACAGGATGATTCTATGCAGCAGCTACAGGGCATGATGATGATTCTGGGGTTACAGCAGTGTTTATATATATACAGCGCATTATTATTGGCCCTGTTCCGGTATATTGGATATTTATTTTGATCATGCAGAGACTCATATAGTGTATGAGTACACATCTTGGATAGATTTGGACCTTCTGAGTCCAATGGGACAGTTTGTTTTCAGTTCCGGGCACTTACAGTGATGATTTAGCCTCAGTAGGCTGTCCTAGTGCAGTTTTGGCCTGTTGGAGGCCCTGTCGGAGCAGAGATGACTTTTATCCGGATGACCTAGGGCACTGATGATGGAGGGGGTGGTCCAGCCACTTGTTTTTACCATATTACCCCCCTCCCGGACACATTGGCACCCTCATCTTGACAGCGCCATCACTCCAGGAGGCAGTTTGGGCAGTTTCACGTTTCCCGAGGCATTTCAGGATTGGTAGAAATGGCTATTGAGGAAATCGATTTGGGCTACTGAGGCAAAGTTATGGCATGGGATGATCAGTGATGATAGATCGGGACCTTCCACACCTCCTCCTGCAGTTTCAGCTTCATCGGGGCCCGCATCCATCACTTATGGCACTTTCTGTGGATTTTTTGAGGTCTTTGAGGACCACGACTTCACCTTGGAGATACACTACTTCACCTTGGAGGCACGATTTGGTACTTTCATGATTGTTTATTGGTTATTGTGCCATGGGGATTGACCAAGGAGGGATAAAATTACCCCTTGGACCCACCATGAGCCTCTTATGATATTTTGTCATCATGATTTGGTGGGATTCCCCTCTCCTAGGGCGACTTTGTCCACTTATGTTATATTTTATGTGTGATCCATGTATTATGTTGTTGAGCTCATCTCAACCATTGATTAGACATTTGTATCTTTTAATCTTAGCCACTCATTCAAAAAGTGGTTAGGGTTTTGGTGCCTCTCCTTCCTATTTAAAGGAGAGAGCCTCTCATTGTAAAGGGACTTTTGGCTCTGGATTATTGGAATAGAAAATTATTATTGCATCTATCTCCAATGTTGTGGTGAATGTTTTTGGTGTTCGTGCGTTGGTTCTTCCTTTGCACTGAGTTATTGGAGATCTTGTTTGCCATATCTATTGTACCACGATTTTTGCATCTACAGGTGGAGGCCGATTTGCTTGAAGGAGGAGGTATTGGTAGGGGAAGACTCTCCCTACTTCTTCTTTGGAGCTCTTCGTTGGTAACAGGGAGTATTACTGTCCCAGGACCTTCTATTTCATGTTACTATTTGCATTTCTCTTGTATTTCTTCCATACTTGATCTTACTGATTGAATTTCATTCCTTGGTTTGACAGGTAGAGGAAGGCGCACTTGTGGACTTGGGCATCAAATTGGCAAGCAAATCAACAATCTCTCATTTGATCTCTGCGGGAATCTTCCTCAACATCAAGGCATCTCAACCACATCATTCAGGTATGATCTCAAGGTAAATTCTATCTCCATAGTCTATCCAATTGTCAAAAACTCTTAAAACCCTAATTAATTAAAATCCCAATTTTGCATTTTCTTAGATCTACTGAGATCTAGTGGGTTGTTGGGCATGATATTGAAAACCCACCTCTATAGCATCCACGGCATCCCGGATCTATAGTTTGGTGAGGATTGGCTTCCGTTTGACCCCTCTCCCAAGCCAACCTAGCTTCTCCCAAGGAAGGCGCACTTCACCATTTGAGCAGGTTGACCTAGATCTAAGCGATGGGTGTTTGAGATTTCACTTGATTTGACATCTACACATCAAATAACATACACCCAGGTTGTCCCTTTCTTGAAAATCACCTTGTGGGCCCCATTCCACATTTTAAGGGATTTAATCCCCATTTTGGACCACTTGGAACACTAAAACTCAGATCTACAAAGATCTAACCGGTGGATTGCCACAAAATTATAGATCCATATCCCTACTTGACTGATCTACCCAGATCTAAAGTTTGGATGCCATCCGACATGATTTCACCCACCTAAACCCCGATTCAAGCCTCCTTAGGGAAAGTCGCACCACCTTGGAGAAGTGAGTTCACTCACTTCGAGGAACTGGGTACTTGAGATTTTTGCAGATCCGGATTCAGAATAATTCAAAACCTAGGTCTAGACTGTCACTTTGTCAAATCTTGCCTTGGGGATTGCATTCCTTGTTTTTAGGGATTGTGGTCCACTTGGGTCAAACCTAGATCTAGACACATTTATCCATCAAGGCCTATACTGTCCACTTATCTCATGTTGTAGGAGTCCTAAACCACAAAGTCAACCCTACTTTGACTCCACTTCCCAATTCCCAAGGCACTGGTTTATCTCCAAGTCAACCCACTCTCATAGATTGTTGGATTGACTTGTGGTTTGACTTTTGCATGGTGAACTATACCTTTGAAGACATCATGGACTATGGTCAAGATTGTCTCATGTACTAGTTAGCCCCAGTCTGACCCCTAAACAACCCTGCATTGGACACGGTTCCCAAGGCAGTGGATCCTTTGACATTGACCTAGTACACTAGCCCTAGATCTCACTTTAAACATTACAAGTCACTTTCACTTCAACTATGACCCAAAGCTACATCTATTGAACCCCTCACTGGACTTGTGACTTCATCCTTAGGTCTAGGATAAACCATACACCTAACTTCACTTGGAAATACCCTGATTTGGTGTTTTGGTTTTTGATCTCTCCTGTCGGGAGTAGATCGGGTCTCCCCCTTTGTTGTCTGGGCTAGATAACATAAAGCGAAGGTTGCCTCGACTGGCGTGACAACCATACATATTGGAGGTCGAGGTGATCGTGGTTGCACCTTTCAAGTTGCCCTTCCCTATTGCCATCCATGACTGGATCCATCCATAGGGGTAACTACAGTTTAGGTGATAACAGGAGCATACCTGGATGAAGAGATGAATGCTAGTTGAGATGAGGATTACTTTTGCCAAAGATCAAATGGAGAATTTTTGAAGCCCTCTTGCCAAATTGATTTTTCCAAGCCACATATGTGTCCCTCTAACCTGTCAAAACCAAGGAGCAAAGCCTCAATCAGTTTAACATGTTGAAGGTAGATACAAGCAAGAAAGAGATAAGCAAAGAATAGTTGGTGCAAAGACAAAACCACTCCCTGTTTAACCCAAAACGTCCTCCTCCAAGCTTGAAGGGCAAGCCTCCCCACCAATTCACACTTGTTGAAGAAGTCTTCTCCACCTGTAAAAAGATATGGCAAATATGCAAGATAGCTACAATAGATCCTCCAGTGCAATGGACAAAAGCATTTACAATCAAAACAACCAACATCCACTCCAACCCAAGCATGTACTCCAAAAGATAGAAATTTTATTCCAAGAGCCAAGAGCCAAAAATCTCTAGATGATTTTACAATGAGAGGCTCCCTCCTTAAATAGGATGGGGAGAGAGCATAATCCTAACCACTTTTTACATGAGTGGCTAAGATTAAAAGATCAAAAGATCTAATCAATGGTTGAGATGAGCTCAACAATAAAATACATGGATCAACCATAAAATATAATAATAAGTGGATAAAATCGCCCTAGGAGAGGGGATCCCACCAAACATGATGACAAAATATAAAAATAAGCTTATGGTGGGTCCAAGGGGTAATTTTATCCACCCTTGGTCAATCCCCATAGCACAATAATAACAAAATAGTCATCAATATACCAAATCGTGCCTCTATGGACAAATCGTAGGCCTCCAAAGACCTCAGAAATCATCAGAAAGTGCCATAAGTGATGGATGTGGGCCCCGATGAAGCTGAAACTGCTGGAGAAGGTGCGGAAGACGTCCCACTCATCATCACTGATCATCCCATGCCAAAACTTTGCCTCAGTAGCCCAAATCGAATTCCTCTGTAGCCATTTCTACCAATCCAAAACTGCCTCGAGAAGCGTGTACATGTCCCAAACTACCTCCTGGAGTGCCTGCGCTGTCAAGGTGAGGGCACCAGTGTGTCCGGAAGGGGGGTAATATGGTAAAACCAAGTGGCTGGACCACCCCCTCCATCATCAGCGCCCTGGGTGAACCAAATAAAAATCATCTCTGCACTGACAGGGTCTCCGACAGACCAAAACTGCACTAGGACAGCCTACTGAGGAAAAATCATCACTGTAACTGCCCGAAACTGAAAATAGACTGTCTCATTGGACTCAGAAAGGTCCAAAACTATCCAAGATGTGTACTCATACACCATATAGCTCTCTGCATGATCATATAATATACCCAATATACCGGAACAGGTGAAATAATAATAATCTGTAAATGATCAAATAATGCTGAAAACCATAGATCATCATCATAAACCTGTATCTGATGCATAGAACCATCATGTACATGTACATAGACCATATATCATCTACCTGTGTCATCATAAGGTCCAATAATCTCATGCTCTGTGATTGACCTTGGTCAAGTTAGGTTTGACCAGGTCAATATTGACCCAATATAACTCGGACTACCATCTGAAGCTGCTGCAAAGTGTCAAAGGTTAATGCATGCTCCACAACTCATTCAAATAACAATTATAACACAAAGTAATCATTACTGGCGATCTAAATCCAAATATATATTGTCATTAATTATTTATATGACTCAGACTAGACTTTCAGGACCATACTCACTTCATAGTTGTGATCAATTTGCTAGTGAAGGGTGAAGGCTAAAATAAAATAGCTAGGCTAAAGGGTGACTGACTGACTTAACATTGTGACACTTTGGATATGGGAAAGGGAATACACACCATAGTATATACTGAATGAGCAACAACACAGGGAATGGCGGTGTCTCACAAATGGATAAGTTGTTTAGAGAGTTCTTATTCAACTTAGGCTTCATGTCTACATCAAGTTGATCCAGGTTCATTAGGATCATTCAATTTCATTTCATGGCCTTTTTGGCCTACATAACCCTTCAGATCTCAGGTGTGCTGATAAGCACAACTAGTTGCAGCTTGCATCCAGGGCATGTTTTTCATACATATATAAGGTCAGCAATTGTTTAGATATAACTTTTAAGAATCATTGCTTTTTGGACCTTTCTTATACTCTTCGAGGAGTATTTTTCAACAGTTCATCACTCTTGCCCTTTTTAGTTTCCATGGGCGAATTTAGAAGTTTCCACAAGTAGTACATGAGCTTTCAGTTTTAGCCAACAACATCTCAAGTGACTAGGGGGAGTTCGAGCCAATGCCAAACATCGGGACAACCGACCAGAATGATTTAGGCCTACAATCCAACTCACCAGAGGTAAGTTTTGTCACCAACTCAGAGCCGAGACACAATAAACAGGGAGGCTCATCCAATACAGAGGCTACAGTGGGGAAAAGATCCTCCATGCCACTAGTCAAGTAGTAAGTCAGGGTGATGAACTAAAAGGTAGGTAATGGATGGATGAAGACAATGAGTAATGGAGCCAACACTAGCAAGCCAAGGTATGGTGGAATGATCACCTCTATTCTCCCTAGGGAGGGTGAAACCAATGAGTATGAGTAGTGAACTTCTAAGTCTGAGTAAGGACAGTAGAATATATATATATAATAAGATCAACCAGGTCCACATATCTATATGATCGCCAGATCATGACACTAAGTGCTAAGACATGCCATAAGAATGAATATAAAAGCAATATAACCATAACACCATGATATACCTGCTGAGTCATATACCTGAATGCTCATCCTCTGAACCATCATCTGTCCTCTGAAACTGCTACTGTAACTCTGGGCACTACTGACTGCTCTACATAAATGGTATAATGGCTACATCGGTCATCTCTCTGAGTGTCCTGAGACTCAGTCATGGCATGGGGACTACATATGCTGTCCAAAATATGATAGTGATCCATAGATAACTTCTCATCTCATCATCTCAAAGTAGAGGTACTGGTTGAAGAGTGCTCTGGAATCTGAAAAATAATGTATGGTAGCCCGGATACTATATATGTGATAACAACGCCCTCTCTCTGCATGGGGTGACTTTGTGAGGTGGAGGCTTGTGATTGAGGGTGATAAACACGAGGTTGGGGCTACCAACCAGGTCTACATGTGGCACAATCCTCTTCAAATGGCTTTCAATCAGGATTCAGTTAAGATCCAGTTCAACTCCCTCTCAACTCATGTGCTCTCCTTGGGAAGTGCACCCTACTTTGCAAGGTTTTTGCTATATAAAGATGCTATATAAAGAGCATCTTTGCTCCATTGTAATTGTCGAAAGGTGAAACCTCTGCTGGCAGAGTATTGTAATATTTTTCATTGAGTTAATAAGAAGGCTTTGGAGGCTTACCCTATTGTTGTTCTTGGTTGGATGTGGTGTGCTTTGATTACATGAGGTAACTTGTATCTCTTCTATTTCATGCTTGCATTTGTTGGGATCCATTTGTCCTTTAAAGGGAAGTTAGCTTTCATAAGGAATAGTAAGTAATGCTTTATAGGTTGCTTACTTTTGTCAATGATATTAGAATGCTAGAAGTATTTTGATATCTTGTTTGAATCTATTATTTCTCAAGTTTTCTATTGTTCGTTTACACATATGCTTTTAATCCTCTTTGCTAGTTGTGTTGTGATTCTGCAGGTTGCTTAAGCTGGAGGATGTGGTGAGCATATTAGCTCTATACTCCATCCAGTA
This sequence comes from Larix kaempferi, assembly GCA_027924585.1. Taxonomy (NCBI): domain Eukaryota; kingdom Viridiplantae; phylum Streptophyta; class Pinopsida; order Pinales; family Pinaceae; genus Larix; species Larix kaempferi. The sequence continues at coordinate 12,251,709 of BSBM01000322.1, read as the reverse complement.
GATCCGATCAAGACACTCGATTCCACCGGTGCATCAGGAAAGAGACTCCACTACCCATCTTCAATGCTCAACCCCCATGGGTTCAAACTTCTCGATCCACTTCTTCTATTCTTTCTCGGTTACTATTCCTATTTTTATTTAGATCTTGATTTAAAAGTTATTCTTACAAGTAGATCTGAATAGTATCAATCTAAAATCATAAAGCTTCATTTGATAAATCTAGATCTAGGTTGCCATTTCTCTATTTTGAAAGTTTTATAGTAGATCTAAAAGCAAAAATAGAGCTTTTTTCTTATTTGCAAAGGTTTCATCAAGCAATCTAGTGCCTAAAACATTTGCTTTCTACCTCTTAAAGAGGCAAGCAAATATCCTAAGAAGGCAAGCTTTCTAGCTTGCCTTACTTAGTTCTTTTTTTCATTTTTTATAGCCAGTTTACTTAGAAAAATTTGTAGATTTTTGTAGTGTGGCCAAATACGCTTTCTAAGTGTTTTTTGGCCATTTCATAATAAAAAGAGCTTGCTGGTTTTTTTTGCATGCTTAGCAGGTTTAGACATTTAAATGATAGAAAAGTTTGATTTGGACGCTTCCGTGATCATTCGGAAAGCCTTTTCCACCCACTAGTTTGTTTAGATTTGTTATAGCATTTTGGTAGTATTGTCAAAAGCATTCTTAAAATGTTTTGGCCATTTTTTAAATAAACTAAGCTCGCTGGTTTTCTTTGCATGCTTAGCAGGTTTGAACATTTCAAACACAAAAAATTTGGATTCAAGGGCTTCCAGGATCATCTGGAGAACCTATTTCAACCACTGTTGCTTCCTATTGAATATTGTAAACTGTCTTGGTTCCTAATGATAAAGGACCATCAGTAGTTCTCCCCATTCTTGAATTGTAACAAAAAAATAAAAAGAGCTCATCAGGCTATTCCAGTGCCTGCCCCCATTCCCCCTAGGGGGATTCGCATTTTTTCGATTTTTTAATTTTTTTTGCTTTAGATTACTTTCTTTAAGTTATTAGTAATTAAATAGCATCACCAAAGCACACAAACGTCCTCAAAGGACCTATTTCAAAATTGATTTACTTATCTTATGTTTGATGCTTTGTTCAACAATTGTTCATAAAACAAACTTAATAATTTTTTCCCCTTGGTTTCCCGAAGTACTGCACCATTCTTTGGTGTGTGGAAATGAGATTCCTGGGGTTTAGTTTAGTCTAACAACTCACCTCACATTTTAAATAAAATCAACCAACGCTCGAAATCCGAAGTATGCTCTTGACTGCTGCAACTTAGTCTGAACAGTTGGGTCAATAAGAAAAGGACGTAGAGTAACTTGCTTTAATAGGGAAATCCTACTAAGTCTAATTTCTGCGGATTTAGGAGGTCGCGTGAGGTTTACTATAGAGTCAGCAGGCTGTCGTAAGAAGGTTCATCCTCGCCTGGTTGGACACTTGGTAGAACTGTCACAACGCCCATTCCAAGGAAGTAAGGCAAAAGTCTGGCCAAACCAAGAATTAACCCATTCCCATAATACTCATTAATAATTAAAAATTTACAAGAAGCCTCTGCAATACTTTCACGACACAACACGGCAAGCATTTCACAATCATATTCTCGACACCGGTCTTTATTTCTCAATGTTTAATTTCAATTATAAAATGTGGTGAATGCATCTATGTCATGTGTTGTTTAATTAAATTTTAATTGCAGATCTTGCTTAGTTGTAATATTTTTCCATTTCATCATATTAACTCCTAGAAATAGTTTTTTCTTGTTTTAGTAGATAAAAGCCTTAGATTATTTTTAATAGTGACCACCCCCCTTGGCTTTGCTAGGAGTAGCCTAGACGGAGGAGTCGAGTAATCAGGTGACAACACTTGACTCTGACTTGCCCCCAAGGACACACCGAGCGACTTGAAGGTTTCCTGTCGCGTTCCCCCCAGGTGTGCATTAGGCGACAACATTATGGCGCCGTTGCTGGGGATAAACCTTTCTTTTCTCAGGTCACGACTTTTTGTTTTTGCTTTGTTTGATGAGTGTTTAGAGTAGACCTTTATTCTTTCATCTGGCGACTCCACTAACCTTTTTTATTTTTATAAAATTTCAAAGTGAAACAAAAAATAATTTTGTGAGAGTTTTTAATGCATATTTTTATTCTCACATGGCGACTCCATTGAAGGGATAAAACCCTTGTATCTCATAAATTTGTTGAGACTGGTTGTGTGTAGATGAGCCCATGCGACATGGTAAAAGTCTTTAAAGGCTCACCTGGTTCAGTGCAAACTGTACTCTGTGGTTAATTCAGAGATGTGCTACTAAGATCTGACATGGATGATGAAGAATATGGTGTTCAAGTTTCCAGTGCATTTCCTCCCATCGACTTCTCATACATCCCGGGTTTTCCTAACTCTGAGCCATATCTCCAAGTTGATGGATATGTTGATGCTCCGGTCTTTCACGAAGATGGTGATTCAACCGTATTGCACTTCATATCTTTTCTTTCATTGTTAGGTAATCTCAATATTTGTCATGAGGATAATCAGATGCTGATGTTTGCCAAATCCTTGGAAGAAGATGCATGGAGATGGTATTATGGTCTTCCCGATGGATGCATTACCTCCCTAGCAAACTTCTTTACTATTTTTTTCCAGAGGTGGTATGATGGTGAGGGTGATATGGTAAGTGTCATGGACAGGGCTATCACATACCTAAATAACTTGGCAAGGTCGAATGAGCCCATAATTTCCACTACTGAGCAACACATCCCTAGTGATCCTCTTGAAGAAGTTCATGAAGGCCCTTTGAATGAGGATATTGTTGAAGAGCCACCTCATAAAGAAGTTCATGGAGAACCCTTGACTAGAAATTCTGTTATAAACCTTGAACTACCTCATATCATCATGGTTGATAAGGCCCAATATATGAAGATGCCTCTACGCTATTTCAGTGAAGGGAAGATTAGACAACTTATCAAAGAAAATCGTGTTTTCCTCCCTAAAGCACATCATGAATCTAAAGAGGAGGTCCATGAGGAATCATCCATGGAAGATATTACTGAAAACCCTCCTCATGTCGCCTCAACGGAAAATGCCAGAGAATGGAAATTTTTTCAGGACTACTTCAGTGATGATGAGCACATTTTTACTCCTAAGCCACCTCCAAAAGAAACTATTACAGAGGCCCTTATTGAAAATGAGGAAGTTTGTAATGTGTATAATGATGATGGTTTGGAAGTCTTACTTCCTTATGACCTTTTTTCTGAAGAGGAGGATTATGGGCATGAAGAGGACACACATAGCTTGAAGTATGATATAAGTGATGAAGAATCCCTCATGACTGACATAGATGTTAATGATGATAATTGGACATTTATGGAGAACCCTATCTATACCTTGTCTGAAAAGGAATTTGATGAGCCAGAACCTTTTGAGGGCATGATTGAAAACCCCATATTTGACATATCTGAGGAAAGAAATTTTGAGTCAGAGTCTTTTGATGGTTTTATTGAAAACCTATTTATGAGGTGTTTATGGACTTTGAGACCTTGGGAAATCTTTGCATGGAAAAGGAGCATGAATTTTTTGCATATGATTTGTATGAGCCATGCATGAGCTCTGCAATGAAAACCTGAAGAAGCAGTGCAGTAAAGAATAAGATCAGATACAACTTATTGAAGAGCAGTCTCAGCCATCGTCTCTGTATACAAAGGTTCCTTATGGTTTGGAGCAACTTGGTTCTAATGTTTTCACAGAGAATTATCATCGGAGGAGCCCTTCAGATCAACATGATGAAGCAGTTGATATGCTTCATCATTCACAGCTTTTTCTCATCCCTATCTAGTCATGGATAGAAGAATCCCGCGGGAGGACTTACCATTTGGGGAAGCGCTCCAAAGATCTATCGCATGCCTATGATTTCCCATCCAGCCCTCCCATCCAGAATATCCATGCAGGTTTGCATGTCATGAATAAGGTATCCTTGTTTTGGCTGGTAACCAAACACAAGGTGAATTTTTTTTATATTGATAAAATGTTAAGATGGTTGCATTGGATTTATCATTTTACTTAGCATTTTGATTGTGTTATGCTTAGAATAGGAAAATAAGCCCCTCAAAGAGAGCATTTACTTTATGCATTTCTTTTTCAGTATTTTCCTGTTATAAGTAATTTTTCTTTAGTTAGTTTTGCCTTTTGAATAAAGCAACATATGGTTCATTGGTTTCTTACAAATGCTTGTGCTATTGAACGGTTTTTTGTCAAGTTGAGATGTTTTTACAGGTCATAGAAATCGGAGATTTTGGTGTTCTCGTATGCTCTCCTTGCCTTAAGACCAGATGGAGCACACGTCCCGCAGTTGGAGCCAAATGTTACCACTTGAGTTGCACTTAGTTGGACTTCTAGAGAGCCGCCAAAGTTTGCAAAAACACTTGTGCTTTTCAGGGTTCAAAAGTTTCAAATCAGGCCTTTTCAGGGCCCCCTTTTTAATTTTGTAATACATGTCCATGCCGCACAGGGTTTGTAATAAAGTGTGCTAGCATGGTGGTCTTTTGAGTGACTTGGCTCCCTAGGACTTGACAACCAATGAATGTATTCCAAGGAGTTTTTTCCCTTGTCAATTATGCTTTGCCTTTAGTCGAGTATAATTGATGAGTTTTTCTCCTACACCTGCAAAGCTGGAATGCCTAAAGTGGTGGTTAGGCCTTGGGGGGTTATTAGAGTCCATTTTTCAACATATATAAACATGCTAGACACTAAATTAAAGTCATATGGTCATGGTTAGATCTTGCTTAGTTGCAATATTTTTCCATTTCATCATATTAACTCCTAGAAATAGCTTTTTCTTGTTTTAGTAGATAAAAGCCGTAGATTACTTTTAATAGGGACCACCCCCCTTGGCTTCGCTAGGAGTATCCTAGATGGAGGAGTCGATTAATCAAGTGACAACACTTGACTCTGACTTGCCCCCAAGGACACATCGAGTGGCTTGAAGGTTTCCTGCCGCGTTCCCTCCAGGTGTGTATTAGGCAGCAACAATACCAATGATTGCAAGAGCTTCCCTATGTCTGTCATCGTAAGCGTCTTGTTCACTCATATGATTTGGCTTCAACTTCTTTCATTTTATGATGCTCCAAAGTTTTCTCACTACAAGAATGTTTCTAACTTAGAATTTCCAAACAACCTAATTCTTGCTATCAAGCTTCTGTGTGTCTAACAATATAGCACCTTGAACAGTTCTGGCAATCTCTTTTAACTTTTGTCATTGATATTCTCACCTTTTCCAAATGAGATTAATCTATAGCAACAGGATTTGGCCTCCTTAATGGGTAGTGTGACTGTTTTTGGACATTGATGGATTCTCCCACTGGTCTGCACCTGGTTCAAAGTGACCGCACTGTCCTCCTCCTCCCTAATGTAAAGTCTTTCAAGAGTTCCCTCAAGTCTATGATCCGACTCTCATCCCAGCCTAACTTGAGCATTTCTCCATCGTGCAGTTTAATGCTCAAGGGGGAGTGCTTATCTCTTAAGATGGCTATAATTATCGAACAGGTTTATAGGTTAACAGCTGCTCTTATATTCTGTTTAATTTCAAAGCTTCAATAGTTGAAAGAAAGAGTAAACACCATGAAGGTTTACCAAACTGGATTGTCTCCATTTACAAAATCACATTATTTATAATACAAAATTGTGAATTGGAGATTGGAGGAAAAAAAGAGCTTCAGTTTTCTATGAATCTAGTGAAAAATAAACTAACTAATCGCAGTTCATGTAGACTGTGTGCATGTCTTATTTCGTCAAGATTGCATGTGCTATATCTACTCAACTAATTTTGTAAATTTTATCCTCAGCATGAAGATGCTTTAGATGCTGATGTGGAAAAGTTGAGATGGCAACTGGTATACAAAATGGGCACCAGATTCTAATAATTAGATGGTAATCTGACACATTACAACAACTACAATTAAGGATGACCTAATACTGCAGAGTGTGCCTTTATTGGTTGGTATAGATGGCATTATGTTGGGTTAAATTATCAAGTTGATGAATTAGTTTTCTCAAGTATGGCCAACAGAATACTGTATCCTTGATTTGTTCCATCAATCGCATGTCATGCTTATTTTGGGAAAAATGTTGTATGCTTATTTATTTTACTCCTATATTTATAATAGTTTGTTTCTAGGGATTTTGAGTGGGCATTCTTAGTATTCTGCTATAAGTCTTCTATCATGTTGACTTGTGCAATTCAGGCATGTTCTCTAGGCAATTTGATTTTGGTGGGTTTTGTCCATTCCTATGCAATTAAACAGCTAATGTCAGTTATGCTTGTGGCACTGTAGGTGGTCACACAGCAGAGATGCTTAATCTTGTAGCAGTTCTGAACAAGGACAGATACTGTCCTAGATGGTATATTGCGGCAACAACTGATAATATGAGCCTTGTTAGAGCTAAGGTTGCTGAAGAATCAGGAATGGAGCAGGTACTTTGTTGTGGTCAAAATCCTTAATTAAAAGACTTGCTAGGATTGTATGTCCTTACATGACATGTACAGACACTGAGCTGAATGGATTTACTTAATTCTTCTTCTTTGCTGAGGGTTGTGTTCTAACTTCTCATATGTGGTTATGTCAAGCCAAGCTAAAGTAGCTTCTGTAAAGCTGTTTCTTTTGTTTTCTAGAATTCATTTTTTAGTTTTGTATACTGAAGGCTAAGGTTGTTCACATGGTATCATAGCTTCTCTAACCTCACTGTTGATCTCGAGGATGGTTTCTCTGTAGAATATTATCAACGTTAGCTTCAGATCACAGACACATGTCGTAGAAACCAAATTTGCCAAATTGCCAGTAGTGATGTGTATTTGAGAGGACCAAGAGATTGACTTGCCTGGGTAAACAGTTTTTGTCTTTCTATCCCAGATGTGACTTCAGTCAATTACCACAATCTCATTCATACTGGGCAGAGGCTAAGAAAAAGGAAGTGGAATTTCAGAGTTGAGGATAGTGTTTTACTTTTAAGGAATGTTCCGCGGAATTTGTTGTTTATTTCACAATTCTGCCAGACCTATCCAAATAATTATGGAAGCACCCTTGAAATTTAAAAATGCTCATAATGTTACAGCCAGCCAGTTGTCAATGACAACCAAACCTGCTGGTAGGTAGTTCCGGATCCTGATCATCATGTACCTAAGGTTCTTTGACAAGGTATTTTCGATAGGATGCAGTAAGCACACGGAATATATGAAATTGTGGATAAAATGTAAATATGAAATTGTGGTTTTATCTGACTGTGATCAGAATAATATATTCTGGGCACAATCCAAGGAAAATAAGTTACTTAACAAGATCTACTAGCTCTACTTGAGGGCCTTTACTGTTTGTTATTTGTTCTATGTTGATTTTTTATAAGTAGTTGTACTTTGTCGTTTTAACATCTATGATCATTGAATGTGATAATTCTAGTCTACTTGTAGTGGTAGATTTTACCTCCTTTAGGATTTCATCATCTTCTTTGTTTTTTCCATCATTTTGCACATCTTAGTTACTTCGTTATGCAAGGTGATGAATATCATTATTTACATATCTTCTTGCAGACCTCTTCATGTTTTTGTCAATTTATCCTTGCCATTATAGCATAGGCTAATTTTCTTTAAGTCTCTTTCATGTCTTTCCTTGTGTGAGATTATAGATAATTTTTCTCTTGGAACTAATTGTGTTGTTATATCAATAGCCTTCTTGTTGGCAGTGCATATCTATCCTTATTGGAGACAAGATTATCTTTATTGATCATTACTAGTGGCAGTTTTCTGTATTTATTAAGTAAATAAAATTAATTGTCACGAGTGGGAAGTTGCTCAGATGGTTGCCTTTGAACCATCTTCTCAAATCCCCAACCATAATGCTTTTGTGTAAGAGGCATGCAGAGGATGAGGACGATGGTCATTCTTTGTGACATTTACCATGCATATGCATATCCTGTTTGGAGTATGTGAGATGATCGTTTCTAAATACTATTTTAAATATGAAAAATTTGAAATATATTTATTTGTTACTATATATCTAAGTTGCACGATATGGGGAAACAGGTACGAGTTTTCGAAACGGAAACGCACTGGAAACATGATCCCTCAAAATTTTGGAAATGGAGAAATGTGAGATATATATATATATATATATATAATGTGCTATTTATAAATAGCACGTTATATTGTAATTTCGAAGGAAAAGCATTATGAATATACTTGCAAGAACATTTAAATGATAAACATAAATGACAAGCAATGTTCCACCAATGAATATATTGGGATCCTCATTATTAGTATCACCCTCTGCTTCTTCATCTAGCCTATGCCTTTACCTCGATCCTCCAGGGACATCAACTAACACACTCCAATTTTGATGAAACTACGTAACCCAAGCCTTAAAATATGGTAGAAAAATCTTGACATTCCTAATCAATGATTTTGGCTCGAGTGAAGGGTACATTCTTGCTAAGGCCATGACAAAGGAGTTCAACAATCAATGCCACCGACATTGGGGTACATGAAGGGCTTGGTGCTCTGGATTAAAAGCCAATCCCATATTCTCATACATGATAGAATCCAATGAAAATGTTGCAATCTTGCCAATCCTAAAGTCCCCAAAACTGTTAAGTCTACAGAATTTTTAATGGATTATGAAATTCTACTTTCTCCGTGTGAAGTTTGATGAGGTTGGAACCATTCTCAAACATCTTGAAAAAATTAATTTCACTTTACTCACATAAAGAAAAGATAAAGGAAATGTTACTTTTACTCACATTACCATTAATTACTGTCATTTTTGGTCAACCCTAGTACAAAACCAAGTCAAAATAGGTAGACTTAGTGTTGGAAACACATCGTATAGGTATGGATAAGGCTTGGAAATGCGTTTCCGGCAGTAGGGAATGTGTTTCCCACATGTGGGACGCATCTATATGCCCGGAAATGCATTTCCAAGCCATACGGAACATGTTTCCATGTTTTGGTATGAAAACCCAAGGGGTACGGCATTGTACCCCATGTTTCTTGCAAAATAGCTATATATGAGTGTGCATATCTGTGTGCAAACTTAGTCTATGCATGTTTTTGTATTTCCTCATTCATGTTACTCCAAATCATGCAACTTGAGGAATTGCTTAATTCAGGGAATCACCCAAATTGGAATATAACATCTCCAAGAGTATTTTGTGATTATTGATTCTATTCCCTCTTCTAATACTACGAAGGATGCTTTTGAATTGTTCAACTTGAGCAATTCCCCAAATTATAATTTAATAATAATACTATTTTTGCGGTGGTCATTGGATCATTGTTAAATTCCTGGTCCACATCATTTTGTATATTTGAAGGGATGGCATACTTGTAATTTCCTCTTTTATCTTCACCTTTTCATTTGGCTTCTTCTTCCTCTTACATAATCTCTTCGTTCTCATTGGAATCATCTTGAGCTTTGATGTTCTTATGCAGACCTCTACCTACAACTATTACATCAGAGCGATTTTTTACAAAATAAATTTTCAAACTTTCTTCCTTATTTTTTATATAACACACACACACACACACACACATATATATTTCTTTGCTTTACAATGTTAACAAAATACATCTTAAAATTTGTGGATTTATGAATCATCTCAAAAAGATGGGTATCATTCAATATTGACATTAAATAACTAAAACACTCTCCATTCCCAAAGCTTTCTTCTCTGTCAACTTATTGGCTCATTGCTGCATGAACTCTATAGTTATCTTTGGGGCAATCCTTGTCACCCTAAGAGCTACATTTTCAAGAGAGTTGCGTCACATTCAATGTTCAATGTTGGGTTTGACCCAACCTCATGGGTCAAACATGCCCCATTGATCAAGCCAAGCCATTATGGTGCATTTGTGAGTTTGACTTGCTGAGAACTCATTTGACCAACTAGTACTTGTGGCTCATTGACAGGTTAGCTAGTTTGACTCATTGATCCATTGAAAAATTCACCAGGATAGTCTAGACTCTAGACTATAAAAGTCCAAAATGAGTCGTTTTCCCTCCTTTTTTACTTCTGTTTTTTTCCAAACTTTTTCCAATGTATTTTATATATTTTTGTATTGGCCAAATTTTTCTAGAGCTGAGTCAAATTCTTGACTCTTTTGCCTCATTGAGTTTTCCCCTTAAGCCAAATTGTGAAATTCTATGTCACAGACTCACAACAGATCTAAGAGGTGAGGATACCTCACAAAGAAAGAATGAGCAGAAAAGTTGAATAAGAGTGAAAACTGTAGTAAAAAAAAGCAGAAGAATAATTATGCAGCAGAACTCAGATAGGAGAAGAATAATTGCACATGTTCCAATAATCAGTATAATAAACAATGATGATACAATGGAGAGAATTCGAATCACATAGGAGAATTCGAATCTCAGTTGGTCTAGCATAGGGATTATCACCACTGGAGTGCTCCCGAAGGCTCAAACTCAACTAAACTGAACCTAAACTCAGCTAACTGAAGACATAATCATTTAACTGACTAAGGAGGGCGCAATAGTGAGTTTGTCATGCATGCCAGTCAGAAAAGGGCACATGAGGCCACAATCAGTGGCATCCAGAGCTCTAACCCCCCACAAGAGTCAGTGAACTCAGGTGGACTGCACTGGAACACTCATTAGGTTCCTATAAAATAGGGAACTGACTGAAGTGGTCATAAAATGATGCATGTAGGGCTCAGAAGGTGGTAGATGGATCCTGGATGACATCTGCACACCACTAGGGGGGAAATGACATCATCAACAACTAGGAAAAATAAATAATGCTAGGTAGGACATGGATGGAGTATTGAAATATCCTAACACCCCCCCTTAATCCATACTTTTGCATCCTGGGCCCTGGTTACTAAGACCAAAGGTCACCCATACAATCAAATAAATGATAAAAAAGAACTATCCATGAACCAAGGAAATGGGGAAAAACCTCATGGGAAAAATACCCCCCCTCAAAAAGAACAGCAGTAGGGAACTCAAAGAACCTTCATACTAAGCAGAGAAGGAAAAAACTTTCCTCAGTGAAAGCCTTTGCAAAAATACTGGCAAGATGCTCCTCTGTAGGATAGCAATGCAGGTGCTAGATTTGGATCTGGATCTCTGATGTACCTCCCATTGTGTAGAAGTTGTATTTTCCAAAACAAGTCTTTCAGGAACCCTTCTTGCTACTGGAGCGAATGGCTCATTGTGGTCCAAATCATGAACCTTTGAGTACCTTTTGTCAAACAACCGAGATTGTTGCTTGGTTGTAGATCCCCCATGGAAAGTCTCTCCCAAAGTTTGAAAAATCGAAATCGGACTCGGAATCGGTCGAGGGTCAACTCGGAATCGGAATCGGAATCGGTAATGAATCGGTCATAACTCGGCCGATTTGAATTTAATGAATCGGTTTACTCAAAAATACATAAAATATTTAAATTTTAAAGAAAAACAACATTTTCAAGATTTTAGGACTGTTGTTATGACCTAGACCTGTTGTTTGAAGGCCAAGAGCACCTTTACTTGTTGTTTAGGGCTGCTTTCATCCACAGTACTGCCCACAATTTATTTTTAGCCTTTAAGGTGATTTTCATGACTTTTGACTGCTACAAAGGTCATAACAGGCACATGTTTGCTTCAAAAATTTTGTACGAGGGTTTGAACAGCTTCCACCTAAGTTGCATGAAACGGGGAAACGAGGACGAAACGGGGAAACGAGGACGAAACGGAGAAACTTCGAAACAGGGGAAACGTGACCCCCAAAATTGTGGGAAATGAGGAAATGCAATATATATATATATATATATATATTAAATTAATAAATTAGCAAAGACATTTACAAAAATGAATGTGAAATATAAATCATCAATCATACATGTCAACGAATCATTGCCTATATTGGGATCCTATTCATCAATAGCACCCTATGCGTCCCTCCTCTAGGCTCTAGCCCTTGCCTCTAACTCGAATTTCAAAGTTGATCCTCCAAGGACATTAGTCAACGACTCAACACACTACAATTTTGATGAAACTTCCTAATTCAATCGCTAAAATAACGTAGAAAAAGCTTTCGATGCTTGATAAGTGATTTTGCATGAGTGAAGAGTACATTTTTATTAAGGTCATGACAGAGGAATTCAACAATCAACACCACCAACATCAAGGTACATATAGGGGTTGATGTGCTTGATTAAATGCCAATTCCATACCCTCATACATGATAGAATCTGGTGGAAACCTTGCAATCCTAAAATCTTGAAAACTATTAAGTCTGATGAATTTTGAATGGGATCTAAAAATCTACTTTTTGCATATGAAGTCCGATGAAGTTGGAACCACTCTCAAACATCCTGAAACAATTAATGGTAATGTTAAAAATTTAAGTACCATTAGTATCACCATTAGTATCACCAAGTACTACAACACCATGGGGATATAGGTTAAAAATTCAAAAAAAATTAAAAAAAACCATTTTTTAATGGCCCACACCAAAATATCGGGCGATTTTTGTCAAAAATCGGTGGACCAGACCGGTTCGGTACTGAACCGGCCGATTTGATACCGAATCGGCCGGTTCAGTACCAAACCGGTCCTCCGATCCGATTTGGAGACCGGTTTGAACCGGTCTTGCCTTAAATCGGTGAATCGGCCGATTCCGATTCCGATTTCACCGATTTTTAAAACACAGGTCTCTCCAAGAGATTGTGGATCAAACCCCAACATCATGTAGCACCTATCTGAGAGAAGTGGATTTGCATGACATAGTGCAAGTTTTGCATGATACTGAGAGCTGGTGGTTCTATGGTAAGATGGATCCCCAACTGTGTTCCCAGGAGCTACAAGGACTTTGTGAGCCCATATTGGCCTTGGCCATGGATTGGGAGCATGTGTTGGATCTGGATTTGAATCTGAATCTCCTTGAACTTTATTCTCAACATCAAGATCTTAATCCTCATCTTCATTAGAAGAGATATTACTATGATCTTCATCAGATTCCGATGGGGTAGGCAAAGAGTATGGCAAAAAATGTGAGAATTCATATGCCTTGGAGGCATGGTTTGCAAACCCTTTCGCTATAATCTTCCCAGTAGAGATCTCTGCAATCTCAACTGTTTCAGGACCAAAGACCACTTTCTTCGGTGAGCCTGTGTGAGTCATCTTATATACAAACAACAAATTTGCTGACAAAGAAGGAACAAATAGAACATTTTTGAACTTGCCATGCTCCATATGTACTGTGCCCTTCCCTTCAGTAGAGATCTGAGAGTTGTCTCCCATGTGAATAATCGAACCATCTTTGAGATCTAAAGAAGAAAATGATTCTCTGGAGGAAACTATTATCACATATATAGTAGTGGGGCTACCATACACTATTTTTCTGATTCCAGTACACTTTTCAGCCAGTTCCCTTACATTGAGATGCTGAGATGAGCATCTATTATGGATCATAATTATATTATGGACAACAGTTTTGTTCCCCATGCCATGACTGAGTTTCAGGACACTCAGAGAGATGACCGATGTAGCCGTTTAGCCATTTATACAGAGCAGTCAGTATTGCCCAGAGTTACAGCAGCAATTTCAGAGGACAGATGTTGGTTCAGATTGTGTGCATTCAGGTATATGACTCAGCAGGTATATTCTGGTGTTATGGTTATATTGCTTTTATATTCATTCTTGTAGCATGTCTTAGCATTTAGTATCATGATCTGGCGATCATATAGATATGTGGACCTGGTTGTACCTTTATATATATTATATTGTCCCCACTCAGACTTAGAAGTTCACTATCCATACTCATTGGTGTTACCCTCCCTAGGTAGAATAGAGGTGATCATTCCCACCATACTTTGGCTTGCTAGTGTTGGTCTCATTATTCACTGTCTTCATCCATCCATTACCTCTCAGTTTGTTCATTTCCCTGACTTACAAGTTGACTAGTGGCATGGAGGACCTTCCCCCGTTTTAGCCTTTGTGTTGGATGAGCTTCCCTGTTTCTTGTGTCTCGGCTCTGAGTTGGTGACAAAACTTGCCTTTGGTGAGTTGGATTGTAGTCCTAAATCATTTTGGTCGGTTGTCCCGATGTTTGGCACTGGTACGAAGTCCCCCTAGTCACTTAAGATGTGTTGGCTAAAATTGAAAGCTCATGTACTACTTATGGAAACTTATGTAAATTCTCCCATGGAAATTGTAAGCTCTAGAATGTGTTTCTCAACACACGTGAGTAAAGGGCAAGAGCAATGAAACGCTATAAATACTCCTTGAAGTGTATAAGAAAGGTCCAAAAAGCAATGGTTCTTAAACTCTATATCTAAACGATTGTTGACCTTATGTATATGTATAAACATGCCCTGGATGCAAGCTGCAATTAGTTGTGCTTCTTAGCACACCTGAGATCCGAAGGGTTATGTAGCCAAAAAGGCCATAAAGTGAAATCAATGGATCCTAATGAACTTGGATCATCTTAAAAAGTAGACATGATGCCTAAGTTGAATATGCACTCTTTAAACAACTTACCCATTTGTGAGACACTGCCATCCCCCGTGTTACTGCTTGTCCAACATATGCTAGAGTGTGTTTACCCTTTCCATTTCCGAAGTGTCACAATGTCAAGTCAATAGTCATCCCTTAGCCTAGCCTTTTAATTTTTAGCCCTCACCCTTCACTAGCAAATTGATCACAACTATGAAGCGAGTATGGTCTTGAAAGTCTGGTCCGAGTCATAATAATAATTAAAAACCTTATATATTTGTTGGTAGATCGCCATTGAAATGATTACTTCTTCTTATAATTGTTGCTTGAATGAGTTGTAGAGCATGCTTTAACCTTTGGCACTTGCAGCAGTTTTGATGATAGCCTGAGTTATATTGACTTGGTCAACCAAGGTCAACTACAGGACATGAGGTGGATAGACCTCAGATGATACAGAGATATGATATATGGTCTGGTACAGGTCGCCAGGTGGTTCTATGCAGTGGTTTTAGGCTTATGATGATGATTTGTGCTTTTCAACACTTTTACAGATTATTATTATTTTGTTTGTCGGGTATATTGGATATTTTATATGATCATGCAGAGATCCATAGGGTGTATGAGTACGCACCTTAGATGGATTTGGGCTCTCTGAGTCCAATGAGACAGTCTATTTTCAGTTCCGGGCAGTTACAGTGATGATTGGCCTCAGTTGGCTATCCTAGTGCAGTTTTGGCCTGTCAGATGGCTTGTCAGAGCAGAGGTTGGACTTGACTGGTTTTCCTAGGGCGCTGTGCATGGAGGGGGTGGTCCACCCACTTGTTATTACCATATTACCCCCCTCCCAAAGAGCCTGGTGGGTTCACCTTGACAACGCAGGCACTCCAGGAGGCATTTTGGGCAGTTTCACACTTCCCAAGGCAGATTAAAAATGGTAAAAATGGCTACTGAAGGATTCGATTTGGGCTACTGAGGCAAGGGATTGGCATGGGATGAGTTTTGATGATGAGTGGGATGTATTCCACACCTTCTCCATCAGTTTCAACTTTCAGTGGGACCCACACCCATCTCTCCGACACTTTTTATGGTTTTCTGGAGCCTCTTAAGGCTCACGACTTTCCCAGGGAGGCACGATTTGGTGTCTTGCTTGGTTATCTTATGTTATTGTGCCATGGGGACAGACTAGGGAGGCAAGTCCCCCTAGACCCACCATGAGCTAGATCTTATGTTTTATCATTGACATTTGGTGGGACCCCCTCTCCTAGGGTGATTTGGTCCATTGATGTATTATATTGTTATATTGATCCATGTACTTTTATGTTGAGCTCATCTCAACCATTGATTAGATCACTTTGATCTTTTAATCTTAGCCATCCATTCAAAAGGTGGTTAGGGTTCTGGTGTCTCTCCATCCTATTTAAAAGAGAGAGCTCCTCATTGTAAAGGGACTTTTGGCTCTGGATTATTGGAATAGAAAATTACTATTGCATCTATTTGTCTTATGGTTGTAAATGCTATTGGAGTTCGACTGTTTGTTCTTCCTTTGCACTGGGTTATTGGAGATTATCTTGCTATCATTTTTGTTCCACGTTTTCTCATCTACAGATGGACGCCGATTTGCTTCAAGGAGGTCGCATTGGTAGGGGAGACTCTCCTTGCCTCTTCTTTGGGGTTTCTTCGTCGGTAACAGGGAGTATTACTGTCTTTGTACCTTCTACTTCATGTTATCATTTGCTTATACTTGTATTTCCTCCATTCTTGATCTTACTGATTGAATCGATTTCCTTGGTTTGACAGGAAGAGGAGGGTGCACGTGTGGACTAGGGCATCTCATTGTGGCAAGAAACATCAACAATCTCTCATTTGATCTCTGCGGGAACATTACTCAACAACATGGCAAGCACTTCCATCACTCAGGTATGATCTCAAGGTAAGTTTCTCATTCCATTAGTTTATCCATCTGTCATTTAATTCAAAAACCCTCATTTAAAATCAACTAAAATTCTTTGGAAAATTCTCATTATCAAACCCCTTGATCATTTGGCAAATCCTTTTTGGGTATTGTAGATTGGGCAAATCCCAAAGTGGGTTCTTGAAAACGTCTTACTTGGGTGACTCCATAGGCCCAAACCCCAAGGCACTGATCTCTCCAAGCCCTCACGACTTTCCTGGATTGCCCTGTTTTCTTGTGGGTTGATCCTTGTTTGGTTGCTTGCACACTTTGACATTGTCATATCCCTTCATCAAGCATATCTAGAAAGCCTTAACTATCAGATCTACGTTTTGGGACACTTTCCCTGTTTTAAGGGTCACGTTTCCCAAGGCAGTTGATTTTGACCATTTTGAACTAGCTTTGAATCCTGGAATCATACCTAATCCTAGAATCACTGTTTGTTATCTATCCCTATCATTTCACATCTTTCCTAAGCCTCCACAGTGATCCTAATTCCTTAATTCTAGGGTTCCATACCTGTCACCGTACGTACTTCACTTGATTGATTTGATGTAGTGATTGGGTTGATCTCTCCTGTCGGGAGTAGATTTGGGTCTCCCCCTTGCTATCTTGTCTTTGATAACTAAAGCGAAGAGTGCCTTGTTTGGCGTGACAACCATCCTCTTGGGAACTAGGGCTCTCTTGGTTCACCACTTTAGTTGTCTGTCCCCTCTACCATCCACCTTGGATCCATCTGTAGGGGCAACTACAAGATTGGTGATAACATAAACAATGTGGTTGGAGGCTCCTGAATCTATGAGGAGGGCTTGTGATTTTGAAAATCCAACCTTCAATGCATGGCATCTCTCATGACCACCAGACTCACTTCCAGAATTAGTCTCTCTTGCACCTTTTGGGAGGGCAATGTTGTGTTGTTCAAGAAGCTTGGTCATCTGATCTATCTTCTTCTGCATGCAAGATCTCTCTGGGTGGTTTCCTTTCTTGCAATAGGAACACTTGGATCTCTCAAATCCATTCTATTTGTCCTTCTTAGAGCTAGAGGCTCCTTCTGATGGACTTGACTTGGCATTCTGCTTGGGTTCAGATGGCCTCTTATCCTTGCCCTTGTGCTTCCCCTTCCCATTCGCACTTTTTGCTTCTCTATCCATAAGAGCTTGATCTTTGGAGGCCTTCAAGGCGCTCATCTGGATCAACTTATCTTGTTCTTGGATGAGAGATTCAGTGAAAATATCTAAGGAGGGAATCTTCCAACCAGGGATTGACATTCGCCCAGAATGGAAGGTAGAGACAAAGATGGAGAACTCAGGACCTAGCTTGCTCAGAATGGATAGCACCAGCTGCTCATCCTTCTTCCCAATGCCACACTGCTTGCATTACATAACCAGATATTTTAAATCTTGAAAAGAATTGCTGAATGGTCTCGAAACTGCTTGGTTGAAGAGCAATCAACTCATTCTCTAGAATATGGCCTCAGATTATCTTATTTGCCGAAGAGGGTCTCTAACTTCAACTATAACTCTCTTGGAGTCTTCAATCCTTCGATGTGGAAGAGTAGATCTCTGGAAATATGAATACACATGAAACCAAATGTTTCAGCCAATCTATTCAGATACTTGGTTTTCTCCACAACTGATGTTGGTTCGGGATCCTTCCCCATTGTCACCCTGTACAGTGATTTGTTGCGCAATACCATCTGCATATCAGCCCTCCAAACAAGGTAATTGAAGGGGGTGAGGATCCTGGGAGAGAGAGGAGAGTTCGAATTGTCCATTACAACTGCTGGAGCGAATACAAGGTGAAAATTGCTGCTTCTGTAGCAAAACTGCTTCAACTGTAGAAAACTGCTGCTGCTACAGAAAACTGCTTCAACTGCTGCAACACTCAAAAACTTTGAATAACCTGCAAAAAACTCTCAATAATGGAGGTAGACTACTACTGAGCACTGCTTTAGGACAATATGCACTTTTATCCGGATCCTTCACACTTGGATAGACCTCATTGGATTTCTCCAATGAATTCAATGCAATGGCACCAGGATTTGCTGTGGAAATCCAGAGGCTTCTGGTGCATTACCGAAAGCAGCTGCTCAACCTATTCGGTCAAATGGCTCTGATACCATGTGAAATTCTATGTCATAGCAGATCTAAGAGCTGAGGACACCTCACAAAGAAAGAATGAGCAGAAAAGTTGAATAAGAGTGAAAACTGCAGTAAAAAAGAGCAGAAGAATAATTATGCAGTAGAACTCAGATAGGAGCAGAATAATTGCACATGTTCCAATTATCAGTATAATAAACAATGATGATACAATGGAGAGAATTCGAATCACACAGGATAATTCAAACCTCAGTTGGTCTAGCATAGGGATTATCACCACTGGAGTGCTCCGGAAGGCTCAAACTCAACTGAACTGAACCTAAACTGAGCTAACTGAAGACATAATCAATTAACTGACTAAGGAGAGCGCAATAGTGAGTTTGTCATGCATGCCAGTCAGAAAAGGGCACATGAGACCACAATCAGTGGCATCCGGAGCTCTAACCCCCCACAAGAGTCAGCTAACTTAGGTGGACTGCATTGGAACACTCAATAGGTCAGCTA
Source organism: Larix kaempferi (assembly GCA_027924585.1). Classification (NCBI taxonomy): domain Eukaryota; kingdom Viridiplantae; phylum Streptophyta; class Pinopsida; order Pinales; family Pinaceae; genus Larix; species Larix kaempferi. The sequence continues at coordinate 12,232,675 of BSBM01000322.1, read as the reverse complement.
ACTTAGGTGGACTGCACTGGAACACTCAATAGATTCCTATAAAATAAGGAATTGATTGAAGTGGTCCTAAAATGATGCATGCAGGGCTCAGAAGGTGGTCGATGGATCCTGGATGACATCTGCACACCATTAGGGGGCAAATGACATCATCAACAACTAGGAAAAATAAATAATGCTAGGTAGCACAAGGATGGAGTATTGAAATATCCTAACACAAATCTGGTAACACTGGTTACAATCATGTTTATAAATGTGTGGAAATGAGTTTCTAGAGTTCACAACTTCTCCATAAGGTCTTGTTATCACAATTCTTGTAGCTTCCCCAAATGAGTATCCTATCCAGGACGGTAGAGGGGCTAGGCAGCCAAAGTTGTGACCTAAGAGGGTCTTGATCCCCAACTATGGATCATTTGTCACGCCGATCAGGACACTCTTCACTTTAAGCCGATCTAAACTAGATGGCTAAGGGGGAGACCCTAGCCTCTCCTTACGGAAAGACTTTAACAGACAGGATACCCTAACAGAAGCTAAGCGACAAAGGAAGGTAGGACACCCAGCTGAAGAAACCCTAGATCAGGATGGTAGCTAGTGAGGGAGGCTTGAAAGTACTGATTAAAATAAAATGGATATGACAATATGAATTCAAAAATGACTCCTTAATAGCTATTAAAATTAGTGAAGGATCTAGGTGGAGTGAGTGTCAGGTGCAAATGAATAAATTGCTACCTTAGGGGGGATTTACTTGGTAGATTGAAAATGTCTAAGGAAGAAATTAATACTAGAATATATGGCTGTCCTAACACTTGCAAAATATTGCTTGGATAAAAGATAAAACAATAACAAGGACCACAAGCAACAAACCAAGTCATAAACTAGAACCAAAGTCACTAAGGCAAGAGGGGTGCACTCAGTAATAGATCAATGCCAAATCCAAGGGTAAAATGGAGTCAAACTTGTATATTATTTTGTCCTTAGTGGTTTTGGATCATGCCTGAAAATACCCACATGCTAGATTTCTAAGATTCAAAGTGAAAGACTTGCCAAATTTTAGAGGGTTTTAATTTTGTTAATTATTTTCAATCACAGATGGAATGGAAAGCAGAGCGAAAGAAATGATGGTAATATTTACTTGGTTCCTGCAGAGATGCCAGAATAGTGACAATTGTTCCCACAGAGATCAACTGAGAAGAGTTTGGTGAAGCCCTGCTTTAAATAAGTTTTGCCCAAGTGAAGAAGTGTGCCCTCCTCCTACCAAACAAACAACCACAAGTCCGTTCGATTTTTCAAAGAAAGAAGCAATCACATACATGGAATCCAGAGAGAAATAATGATACGAAGACACAAAACAACTCCTCGAAACTCAATGAGTTGAGAGAGAGAGAAGAGGGGTTCTTCCCACAAGTGCGCCCTCCTCCAAATCGCTACCCCTGTATGCAAGTTAGATTCACCACAAAAATGCTAAGAGCTGTCACTAAAATCTTCTAGTGCAAAGGAAAAACAACATGCAATCACAAATTCTCAAACATTCATCATGAGACAAAAAATCTTATCAACAAAATTTCTCTATTCTCACAGTCCAAGAGCCAAAAGTCCATAACAATGACAACTCTCTCTCTTAAATAGAAAATGAGAGAGTAGAATCCCTAGCCATCTTATTATCAATGGGTGAGATTACAAGACACAAATCAGAATCAATGGCTGAGATCTAACTACATCCACCAATCACAAGCCAACTCTCCAAGGGGGGGCGAATTACCCTCATGAGCCCAAGTACAATAACAAATCTGATATATCATCAAAGTACAATGAAATGGGTCCCCTAGGGGTTATGTTATCCCCCTAGGGACACAACATAACAACCCAATGAAGCATGATGTGTATCCAAGTGAAATTGTTTCCCCCTAGTGTGCGCTCCCTCAAGTGGTGCGATTTGGCCAAGAGAGGCCAAGTACATAGAGTGGGGCTCAAAATGATGATAAAACCAACTGGAATGAAGTCTAAGGACCCCTCATAACATAAGATAAATGTCCCATGTCACTTTGTTGCCAAACTTCACCCTTTGATAAACTTGATAAACCATGGTCACTTTTAATTAATTAATTAAAATGCTGATAATGCTTGTAAATGATCAAATATGTCCATAATTTGCTTTTCTTTTGCTCGGAACTCTGATATAAGTGCACGGATGAGATTAGAGGCATGAAATACATAAGAGATGACTACTCATACACCTTAGATCCTCCTGTGATGTGATCTGGAAGAGAATCCATCTCCAATAATTAAAATATATAGCCTAATAAATAATAATAAATCTGTACCAAGGCAATAATCCACTATCTGAAGCATGAAATAGTTCGGTGGGCATCCATAGGCATCAAAGTAAATGAAATGGTCACTCGTAGTCACATCCGCTCCCGGGCCTCACCCGGTGACCAAGTCAAACTTGGTCAAACATGATGACTGAACCAATACTATATATCTGTGCATGCATAAGGTATCAATAGTACTCTCCAAATTATACTAGTAGCAAACATAAATCATTAGTGGCATGTAGCAGTGGTGATCAAAATAAACAACATAACATATGGACCAAGGATTGATGGTTGCATAGCAATAATGAATTCCTAAACATATGCTCGTGTTCACATTCACTCCCTTGTACAATTTAGACTACCCCTCACTTACTCTGTGTGAGGTGGAAACATTGAAAGGCTAGGTCGAATGCTTATGATCTCTCTGAGTACCGAGAAAACAAGGACACAGTGACATGTACTGGGTAGGTAGACACTAGGGAATGGCAGTGTCTCACAAATGGGTAGAGTGCTTGGAAGGGCTCCAATAGACTCTAACAAGTGCTTTGTTTGATTTTCATTTCAACACTTGACTTTCATTTAGGCCTGCATTCCTTTAGATATAGCATTTAAGCTTCAATACATTTTATATTTTGTTCATGGCCTTTTTCATTTGATGACCCTTCGGATTTTACATGTGCTAAGAAGCACAACTAATTGCAGCTTTCATCCAGGGTTTGCATTTCATTTCATTCCATGGCCCTTTTTTTTTATTTTACATGCGTTAAAAAGCACAACCAATCCCAGCTTTCATCATGGACACTTTTCATTTGTAGATAAGGACAACTTGCTTCGAGGACTAAGGGAGACACTTCTGGTGGACAACACAATCCTAATTGCACCTCAACATCTAGGGTAACGGACAGGAACCAGATCGATAGGACTGAAAGTGTAGCCACACACTCTAGAGCCGAGACACAAACAACATGGAGGCCATACCAATACAGAGGTCAGAGTGGGGAAGGTCTTTTATTTCATAAGTCTAATCCAAGTCAAGGGAAAGAGACTGCACAACGGATCAACGGATGGATGGAAGACAAGTGAAAAGGCGGTGCCAGAGATAGGTGGGGAATGGCCTAAGTTGTACAAGGGGTAATCCTACTGATGAGCATATGCCTAATTCTTAACATCATGTTATTTAACCATTTCAATTGTTAGTCCAAAAGCAAGCAATAAATGCACAATCACCATACTACTACCACACATGACCAATCACATCTACTAAGGTAATCAGGAAAGACAACACATATATGCAAACCTCATGCCATATACCATGCTCAATCATGTCTATCTCTGGATCTGAAGTGCCTCTGACAGTATGGAAAGGAAAAGGAAGATATATCAGCCACCTTCTCTGTTACATTGCTAAAGTGAAACCATGGTCTAACAAGTGTCTCTTAGGGGTCATGAAGGCTCAAAAGTGATAGAGGCAAACTGATGAAAACTGCTCTGGAGCTTTGGTTGCCTCTGAATGTACTCTGCCATTGATCATCACTGTGAGGAAAAGTATGCTCATCTCAGTGTAGGATTGGCCCAAGTCTGGGATAAACTGCTTTGAAACATCATGGTAGCCCAGCTACTATGGATGTGGTAACATCTGGCTCCAGCTTCGACAAGTGCTCTAAGGGAGAGAGTGCTTGGGAACCTCAGAATCTCTGGTCCATGGCACCCCTCTCAACATCCACAAACATACACCTGGGACAAATCTGCATCATCTTCAAATATGTACTTGTTCCTGCACAATCCAAACATCCTACCAATCTCTGTAGACCAGTCGTCAACATACCTCATATAGATAGAGAAAAATCATACTGAAAAGTAAAGTACTAAAAAATTAAGTGCTGAAATGAAATAACTGAAAGCAAAATCTAATCTAATAACTTTAATGAAAGATTTTCATTTTATTAACTGGAAAAGGAAAAGATACAAAACATAAGCAAACAAGCATCCTAACTAGGTTCAAAAAGACCAAAAATTGACAGCAAGCCAAAACAACAAAAACATACTACCTACTGCTCAAGTGAGCTTATTCATTCCTAATGACGTACTCCCACAAGTGGGAATCATGAATGGGAACATTGAACCGGTATCTATCCTTGCTGGATAAATAATATATGTGACCATCATAGCGGTCCATGGTGAAAGGTCCCATCCAGAGATCGTCTCGCCCCCTGGATATATAATGGTAAGCATGGTTATGCAAAATGACCCTATCACTGTAGGTAAACCTCCGTTGATTTACAGATGATGAAACAATGCTTATGTCATGAAAAAAGGTTACGGGTAGATTTGCATTTCATGAGGACATAGGGTGATCATCCCTACAGTTTTCAAAAGCATCAAATGTGGCAGACCCCCATCTACTGGGAGAGACACTCTCCCAATCAGGACCTCCCTGGTCTCCTCTCTTCTCTCACTAGAAGCCGTGTTACTTCTGCCGGACTGCGATCCCACAATGTCTCTCTGGATTTTCTCCACAGTCCAAAAATCTCTCAGGGATCTATTTTGGCTTTTCAGAACAAGGGCAGGAATGTGAGGCGGATCAAGTTGTGCGCTATACCCTTCTCCCAGAGGGACCGGGAACTCTCTAGGAAACACGAAACTTGGAAAACTGTTCTCAATTGCAATCTTGGGATAGCCACTGTGATGCAGGAGAGCTTCAAAATCATCAATTATCTGCTCAGGGAGAAAAATTTCCTGAAAGACGCTCAAATTGTTCAAAGAGAATTCTCCCTCTAGAGCATCACTGGCTAAGGCATCCTCCCACCAATACCTTGGAGGGAGACCTCTCATTTTCCTTTCTAGGTTTCTTTCAATTTCTGCCATTATCTCCCTGACGGTTCGGAAACTTCTTTTGCTCAGGGGGAGGGATTCTATTTTCTATGGGGCTGCCTTGCTGCTGCTGGGTGCCACTGACCTCACTTCCCGATCCCGTGATTTGCTCAGGGTTTTCTAACGATAGGTTTTCAAAATGATCAAGAGGATCGAAGTGATGGTCATATTCACTTGAAGTTCCCTCACTGGTGTGACCACGGGAGCCATCACGGATCTCTATTCGAAACTCGCGCATCAAACATTGATGATTAATTTGTCGTCTGAACTCTTCATCACTTTCCTCATCATCTGAGGAATCCAACCCTGGATTTCTAAACCACATCCCAGCTTCCTATTGAGCTTCCTCTTGCTCATCATGAAACTCTCCAAAAATATCACTACCCATCACCATATAGACCCCCTCTAGATTTAGCTCTCCTTCACCATACGTTTTTCTTACCCCATCCTCCAACCACTCCAGGTGCCCATCATAAAAAGGTTCTCGGTAAATCCTCACCAGGACACCATCAAAATTAGGAATGGATGCGTACGATAGATCCATTTGAAGGTGTCCACCTAATCCTGTAGACCACTTTCAGGACAATAACATTCCATACATTGAAGGGAGGTCGATTACCACTACATCCATGAGCGTGGAAATATCTGGGTAGGCGAATAGGTTAGCTTTCAAGTTCTTAATCAAGCCATATGCTTGCACTTGCCTAGAGTCTATCCCACACACATTACCATATGGCATGGTGACCTCAAGTCCCATTGCTTTCATGATTTGTAGGGGCATGCAGTTCATTTAAGCCCCGAAGTCGAGCATACAATTGTGTAATAGCAAATCCTGAATATGAAGCATCAGGTAGAATGGTTGATGTCCCCCATTCTTTCTTTCATAAATAGCCATTTGTAAATTAATGGGGGGGTCTTCAATCTCCTTGTCCCCTCCGCTGATATTCTTAGTCTGGTTGGGGATGGGTCTGGGTTCTACTCTAACCTTATAGGCTTATCATACACAGGAATGCTCTCAAAGAACTCAACTACTTGCTCCCTTACCGATGGGACCTTCATCAACTATGTTATGGGGATATTTTGCATGATCTTGCTCAACTCCTTCTCTATATCAATGTTCAGGTCAACACCTGGAAGGATTGCAGGTTGTCCATTTGCTTCATCATTTTGATCGTTCCTATACCTTTCAATGAAGGGAGGCTGCTTAAGCTTGCCCCTATTCCGTTGGTATATCTTGACTTGAGCTTCGCCCTTGTGTGGATGTTGCTCTGTGGTGTAACAAAGGGTTAGCTTCTTCAAAGAATTCCTCTTCTTCTTTCTCTAGTAGAATTCTACTGAAGGCCTCATCATAGGATAACTCATCCACAAAATTGATCTTCTCGGGTGGATCCTCAGAGTCTGAGTAGGGGGCAACTGGTTTCGTCATGATCTTCATCGCACTTGTTACACCAGTTAATAGCTTTGATATTGGGAGATTCTTGGGTCACAGATGGTCTTTTCCTTTCTTCATTTCTGGGCCTCTTGTGAGGGTTCCAATAGGTTTAGCCTCATAAGAGTTTCTATAACGTTATGAATCTCTGCTTTTAACCATGTCCCTTGTCAAGAGGGTTAGATTATGCATCATCTCATGCATATTTTCTAATGTTTCATTATGTTCCTTGACAGGTTCCTTGGCCTTTCACAATCAGGGCTCACCATGGGACGAGGAAGGGGTGAAGGAATCAATGAGATTTTGCTTGCCCTTAGAGGTAGCATTGGCTTCAACGGTTCTAGCATTGCTCTGGGGGGACTTAAGGTCAGTGGGATTATAGTATTGCAAATGATATCCTAACCATCCATTAAAGGAATTTAGGTAGTGAATTAAGATCACTTGATCCTTAGGCCTTATGTTTTCAAGGATGTTTGCGACAGTCTTATCGAACCTTAGATTGAATTCATGAACTGTATCGCTTTCCTTCTTTTTAATTTCGAATAAGTGGTTGAGAAGGAATTTACCATCCAGTTTGATCGACCATTCTTTAGTTAATTTTCTGACAAAGTTATCATATCCATCGACGGATAAAGCGGGTAGTCGATTAAACCATTTGCAAGCATTGCCCTTCAGGGATACAAAAAGAACCCTCATATAGATATCTTCATCAAAGGCCCCGTAAGCTTCCATGTGCTGCCAAAAAGCTTCTATGTGGTCTTAAATAGCGGTTGCACAACTGCCACTAAACTTGGGGACTTTTTCAAAATACTTCTCAGGCATGTCATGAGGTGCCCCTTTTGTTTGAGAAAAATCGAAAGGGGAAGCTCAAGCTCTATTCCCAAAGGCCCTAGGACCTGGATTGCCACCCGGGTTTACAGTGGCCATTAGATTAGATTAGGCCTATGTTGCACGAAACTTCTAGAATACACACGTATCGGAAACTCACGGAAACTCGAAAACTTCTCGGAAACTTCTAGGAAACCTCCAAAGGCCCATGGGCGACTTCAAACCCATAGGAAATCTAAAAAACCTTTGTTTATGGAAAATGAAAACAAATTAACCTCCAAATTGTTTTTAAACCTACCTAGGAATTAACCTCTTATTCTTATTTTATTGTGAGATAATGTGTTATTAAAAAAACTATATATATATAAATATATAGTCCACGTTTCCCTTGACGTACCCATTTTGGGGGGGTCACGTTTCCAAGCGTTCTCGTTTCCGAAACTTGTACACGTTTCCACATTTCATGCAACTTAGGATTAGGCTAAAGGGGTGATTGAAGGCTGGAGGAAGACCCTACTAAATGACCCGGTGACCCTGATAAACTTACAATTTTTGAAAAGAGATAAGATGATTGAACCCTAGGATTTCTACAATTTGGGTTCCGGGTATAAATTATTGGGCTTCCTTGAGGATTATCAGAAATATCCCGGCTTCAAAGGTTACAGGGATGAGTTCAACCCTCAATGGAGTCACCAGATGAACTTGAAACCTTGTTCACCAAAGAGTTTTGTCATGAGAGAGGTAAGAGATGAGTGACAAAATGGTGGCTATGATAGTTAAGCAAAAATAAAATACAACCAACAAAAATTGCCAAATGCGATGTGAAAGATGAACACATACAAAGGGTACACTCGCAGACCCCTGGGGTAAGCCTCTACCTCCTCGGTAACGACGCCAAAAATGTTATCACAATTCTTGTAGCTGCCCCAAATGAGTATCCTATCCAAGAGGGTAGAGGGGCCAGGCAGCCAAAGTTGTGACTTAAGAGGGTCCTGATCCCCAACTATGGATCATTTGTCACGCCAATCGGGACACTCTTCACTTTAAGCCGATCTAAACTAGATGGCTAAGGGGGACACCCTAGCCTCTCCTTAGGGAAATACTTTAACAGACAGGATACCCTAACAAAAGCTAAGCAACAAAGGAAGGTAGGACACCCACATGCCTGATTTCTAAGATTTTAAGTGAAAGACTTGCTGAATTTTAGAGGGTTTTAATTTTGTTGATTATTTTCAATGACAGATGGAATGGAAAGGAGAGCGAGAGAAATGATGGTAATACTTACTTGGTTCCTGTAGAGATGCCAGAATAGTGACAATTGTTCCCATAGAGATCAACTGAGAAGAGTTTGGTGAAGCCCCGCTTTAAATAAGTTTTTCCCAAGTCAAGAAGTGTGCCCTCCTCCTGCCAAACAAACAACCACAAGTCAGTTTGATTTTTCAGAGAAAGAAGCAATCACATACATGGAATCCAGAGAGAAATAATGATACAAGACACAAAACAACTCCCTGAAGCTCAATGAGTTGAGAGAGAGAGAAGAGGGGTTCTTCCCACAAGTGCGCCCTCCTCCAAATCGCTGCCCCTGTATGCAAGTTAGATTCACCACAAAAATGCCAAGAACTGCTACTAAAATCTTCTAGTGCAAAGGAGAAACAACATGCAATCACAAATTCTCAAACATTCGTCACAAGAGACACAAAATCTGGTCAACAAAATTTCTCTATTATCACAGTCTAAGAGCCAAAGGTCCATAACAATGACAACTCTCTTTTCAATAGAAAATGAGAGAGTAGAATCCCTAGCCATCTATCTTATTATCAATGGCTGAGATTACAAGACACAAATAAGAATCAATGGCTGAGATCTAACTACATCCACCAATCATGAGCCAACTCTCTAAGGGGGGGCGAGTTACCCTCATGCACCCAAGTAAAATAGCAAATTTGGATATATCATCAAAGTACAATGAAATGGGTCCCCTAGGTGTTGTGTAATCCCCCTAGGGATACACCATAACAGCCACATGAAGCATGATGTGTATCCAAGTGAAATCGTTGCCCCCTAGTGTGCCCTCCCTCATGTGGTGCGATTTGGCCAAGAGAGGCCAAGTACGTAGAGTGGGGCCCAAAATGATGATAAAATCAAGTGGAATGAAGTCTAAGGACCCCCCATAACATAAGATAAATGCCCCATGTCACTTTGTTACCAAACATTCACCCTTTGATAAGCTTGATAAACGATGGTCACTTTTAATTAGCGTTGTAGAAATCTTCAAGCCACTGGGTGCGTCCTTGGGGGCAAGCAAAGAGTCGAGATACTGTCACTCAACACTCAACTCCTCTATCTAGGCCAACTCCTAGCGAAGCCAAGGGGGTTGGTCCCTATGAAAAATAAAACTAAAGCCTTTAAGCTAAGTTAGAGAAGGAAATTAATCTAGGAGTTTGAAATACAAGTAAATAAACAACTATGAATTAAAACAACGACATGAATAATGCTAAATCCATCTAACACATTGATTCACTTAAAATGTTTGATTGTTGCAGATTAGACCAGTGCCGAATGGAGTTACACGAAATTATTGAAGTGTTGTTTTGTCGTGAAAGTATTGCAAGTCTTGTTGGTCAGTTTTAAATGTTTTATTATGATGTGTGGATTAAGGAGTGTGTCAGTTCTTGGTTTGGCCCAACTCCAACATAGTCCTTTGAACTGAGCGTAGTGACAACTAAACCAAGTGTCCAACTGTGCGAGGCATAACCTGCTTAAAGTAGCCCACTGACTCTGTAGTTAGTTTCACGCGACCTCCCGAGTTCTAGAGATCAAGTATTCGTTGGATTGCCCTATTAAACTAGCCTCTCAAGTCCTTTTCTGATTGACCAATTGATTAGACTGAGCTGCAGCGGTTAAGAGCATACTTAGAACTTAAGCCTTGGTCAATTTTATTAAACAAAATAGAGTTTTATTATGTGGCTGAGAATCTCTTTTCACCTACTGGGCATAAACCCTTTCAGTTTACTTCGGGAATACACAACCCTAGATTTATTTGTTAAAAGTACAAAAAATGTAACAAACAAGATTATTGATGGGTGAGAATCTCTTTTCCCTTTCGGTACTTCAGGAATGCAATGTCGGATTTAGTTTTTTATGTTTGTTAATTGTAAAATAAAGTACACTAACTATACAACCCGATTAGGGTGGATTGTGTGCATGTGTTGACTTGATAAAGCAAGAAAAAGTTAGAAATGAAGCGGTTAATCTGCTTTAACAAACTAGAAAATAAACTAAGCTAAAAAAAACCAAATACACACAAAAACCGACATGGACCCCCTAGGGGGTTCAGTGGGCGCTGGGTAGCCCACCTGCTTTTATTAATTACAATTACAATCATTTGAGGTGGATGCCTTTGGTCCTTATGAAATCTAGATCCAAAGGCTTACAAGGTTTTAGAAATGATACAAGATAGAAGAAATTTGCTCCGGGAAGCCTTGGATGGCTTTAGATCTTCGTATTTTCCGGTAGAATTTCCTCTTGTTTATGGGCGATAAAAGTACAAAACCAGCCTCCTGAAATGCACCAAATGTGCCAAATAAAGAGTTAGAAGCATAAAATATTAAGTACTAAAAGATAGAAAATTAAGCCTAACTACTCACTAAGTCTAGATCTACCCAAAATTAAGCTTTTAAACTCTAGATCAACAACATACTTAACTAAATCATCTTCTTAAAATAATCTTTTCAATGGAAACAAATTTAACTAAGTATGTAAGTAACCATAACCAAAAAAAGTTGAATGAAAGGTGAAGGCGAGAGAGATAGAAAGAATGCTGGAAGCATGGGAATGTCTGGGGCCATGGAGTCTGCTTTGGTGGAACACCGAGGGACTATGTCCTCAATAAGATCTTGAAGATGAGGAGGGATGCAAACTCGCTCAACCCCTTCTCCAAGTGAGATCACCTGCAACTTAGAAGTCCTTGCACAAACAGATGGTTAAAACATAGTGTTGTTGGAAAAAGAAACTTAGAAATGATGCAATTAAATTTAAAATGCATGCACCTCCAAGAGATCTAAAACAAGCAAATAGTAAGAGCATAATTCAAACTAGAATAATCTCTTACCCTATTGGGAGGGAGCTCCGCTTCAAGGTCCACAGTCAACCAACAAAAAACAAAGAAAAATAATACAGATTATACCTCATAAGCACTTGACAATCAACATCCACACAGGAAAAGCATTACACCATAGATCTTTCCTCCAAAGCCTTCTTTATTCCAAAATCTAAACATACAGTATAGGCAAGAGCATTCCTTCAGTCCTCTGACCATGAGAGAATGAGAGCCCAAAGCCCTTCTTAAATAGCGAATGAAGAAGAAAGGGGGCGCACTTGAGAAGAGGGAGAGGGCGCTGTTATCAAACAACCTTGTAGTTGCCCCTAGAGGTATCCCATCCGGGACGGTAGAGGAGCTAGGCAACTAAAGAGGTGACCCAAGAGATGCCACGGTTCCCAATGCAGGTGGGAGTCACGTCAACCGAGGCACTCTTCGCTTTAGGTCAAGGTATAACTAGACCAAGGGGGAGACCCTATACCCCAAATCACAGTCGATTGGACCCAAACAAAGGTTTCTAAGGGTAGGTAAATAATGAGTTACGGAAACCAATGCAAGGTTTAAGTGGACCTAAGAGTTAAGGAATGGTTGGAGGTGGTGTAATGGATAATAAGTGTTTCAACCTATGTCATGGTTTAGGCCACATGATGGGGTATGATTACTAGGTGTAGTACCATGTGTTTACACAAGTGGGTCTTGTTGTCTTGGGAAGTGTGAAATGGTTCTAGGTGGACCCACTAGGTGAAGTTAGGTGTGAGGATGGTATTATAGGTTAGATCTAGGCTAGATCTATAAGTTGGAGTTGGTTCTAGGATTACCCATGTACTAGATCTAGGGTTTGACACTAATCCCAAGGAGTGCGCCTTGCTTGGAGAAGGACTAGTGCCTTGTTGGATGGGCTAATGGGGTCAAAAAGTATGTCAAATTGTAGATCGGGACAACTAGAAGCCAAGTCAAGTGGATTGGATGAGATCCAATGGTTGGATCTTACTAGATCTAGGTTTTCAAAAAAAGATGACCAAAAGTGGACCACAATCCCTTAAAACAAGGAATGCAATCCCCAAGGCGGATCTTGACAAAAGGACAGTATAGACCTAGGTTTCAAAGCATGGGCATTCCAAATCCACAAAAATCTCCAACACCCACTTCCTAGAAGTGGACCAACTCAAAAATCAAGGGGGTGCGACTTGCTCAAGGAGGGTCCAAAAACGGGTTTTGGTGGACCAAATCAAGTCCAATTGGCCACCAAAATGTAGATCCGGGATGTTAGTACCCCGATCTATGTTCCTTCAAAGTTTCAAGTGAATCCAATGGCTAGATCTTAGTAGATCTAGGTTTTTAAGATGCCAAGAAAGGTCAAAAGGGGGTTTCAACCCCTTAAAACGTGGAGAGATGTCCACAAGGTAGTTTTCACCAAAGTAAAGATATGGGTATAGGTTATCAAGTGTCTAGATGTCAAATCAAGTGGGATCTCACCTACCCATGTGCTAGATCTAACCCAACAAGCTTCTCTTAGGAAAATCGATTTAGGTTCAAGAAGGCTTTTGCATTGAAAAGTGTGTCAATTCTTAGCCAATCACCACCAAACTATAGATCCAACTAGGGGTGGATCCTATAGAGGTGGGTTTTTAATATCTTTTCAATTGCAATTGGCTAGATCTAAGTAGATCTAAAAAAATACCAAAAACAAGGGTTTTAATTTGATTAGGGTTTTTGTGATCTAGAAATTATGGAAGATTCAAGGAAGAGAAGATCATACCTCTTGGAACATACCTGGATGAAGAGATGAATGCTAGTTGAGACGAGGATTACTTTGCCAAAGATCAAATGGAGAATTGTTGATGCCCTCTTGCCTAATCGATTTTTTCCAAGCCACATGTGATTCCTTCTAACCTGTCAAGCCAAGGAGCAAAGCATCAATTAGTTTAACAAATCGAAGGTAGATGCAAGCAAGAGAGAGAGAGAAACATAGAATAGTTGACACAAAGGCCAAAACTACTCCCTGTCAAACCAAAACGACTTCTTCCAAGATTGAAGGGCAAGCCTCCCCCACCAATTCGCCCTTGTCCAAAATCGCCCTCTTCACCTGCAAATAAAGTATGGCAAATATGCAAGATAGCTACAATAGATCCTCCAGTGCAATGGACAATAGCATTTACAATCGAAACAACCAACATCCACTCCAAATCCAAGCATGTACTCCAAAAGATAGAAATTTTATTCCAAGAGCCAAGAGCCAAAAATCTCTAGATGAATTTTACAATGAGGGGGTCTCCTCCTTATATAGGATAATAAAGACCAAAACCCTAGATCTCTAAACCACTTTTTGAAATGAGTTGGTTGAGATTAAAAGATCCTCACAACATAATCAATGCTAATAATAAATCATAACCATATATCACATGGATCACCCCACATAATGATAGCGCACCCACTAAAAAGGTACAATGAGGGGTGACGTCATCCACAAGAGAAACTATAAGCATCAAAATCCACCTCATGGTGACTAGACATAACAATATAAGCTCATGGTGGGGCTAGGAGGTTTTAATCCTTACTAGCTCATCCCCAAGGCACAATAACAATAATAAATATGTCCAATATAATAAAAATGACCAAAACTGTCCTCAGAATCCATGACAGTCAAGCAGTAAATGTCCTCCTGTGATCAATCCGGGCATACCCACATGGTGAAAACTGACTGGAAGGTAGTGATGCCATCCTGGAAGACCTCTGTGAAAACCAAATGCCAAAACCTTGCCTCAATTGCCCAAATCGATTTCTTCAATGACCACTTTATCCCATTTTTTAACTGCCTCGGGAACTGTGAAAGTGCCAAAACTGCCTCCCTAGGGTGCTAGGCTGTCCATCTGAGCCCACCAGGCTCTCCGGAGGGGGGGATAAATGGTAATAACAAGTGGCTGGACCACCCCCTCCATCATCAGCGCCCTAGGGTGAACTGGCCTCTCGGGGCCCCTGCTGCTCAGGCTGGGAAATCAGCCCCAAATCTGGTCAACAAGTGTAAAACTGCATCAATCACTGTCAGAAGTGCCCGGAACTGAAAGATAAGTGTCTCAATGGATCCAGAAGACCCCAAATCCACTAGGAATGAGTACTCATACACCCTGGGTTGCCCTAATGGGCCGAGCTGTAGGGTCCACCATATATGGACAATGTATAATCTGCTGATCTGAAATAATAATAAACCCTGCTGAACTGGATCAAACATCATCTGCATCATATGTCCATCATATGATATCATCATCAAACATGTGGGACCATAAATCATCATCAATAATCATCCATACAAGGTCCACATCATCACGGATCCCACGAATATATAATCAAGGATAAATCACATCAGTAGACTAGGACAATGTTTCTCTAATCATTCCCACAGCTAAGCTCAAAGTATAAAATTCCATTCAGTGGCATTAATCATGTTAACATATTCCGTGATTATATAAAATTACTTGCACAATAGTTCAAATGACAAACTCACCCATTGGACATGGTCAAACTGCTAGTGAAGGATGAAGGCTAGGAGCAAGGTTGGGCAAGGGTTTGACTTGTCTAACTTAACTCAAAAATACTTTGGACTGGGAGAAGGGGGAAGCTACAAACTCTGTGCTGGACAAAAGCACACGGGGGATGGCTGTGCCTCACAAATGGATAAGTTGTTTAAAGAGTGCTTATTCAACTTAGGCATCATGTCTACATCAAGTTGATCCAGGTTCATTAGGATCATTCAATTTTATTTCCATGGCCCTTTTTGGCCTACATAACCCTTCGGATTTCAGATGTGCTGAGAAGCACAACTAGTTGCAGCTTGCATCCAGGGCATGTTTTTCACATATTTATAAGGTCTGCAATTGTTTAGATATAGCTTTAAGAACTATTGCTTCTTGGACCTTTCTTATACTCTTCGAGGAGTATTTTTAGCTTTTCATTGCTCTTGCCCTTTTTTTGTTTCCATGGGCGAATTTTTTAAGTTTCCATAGGTAGAACATGAGCTTTCAGTTTTAGGCCAACAACATCTCAAAGGTCACTAGGGGGAGTTCGAGCCAATGCCAAACATCGGGACAACCGACCAGAATGATTTAGGCCTACAATCCAACTCACCAAAGGCAAGTTCTGTCACCAACTCAGGAGCCGAGACACTGATAAACAGGGATGCGGTCCAAACACAGAGGTAGAAAAATGGGGAAGTCCTCAGTATCAGAAAGTCAAATAAGACATGTCAGGGTTTAAAATCAAACAGGAAGGTCGTGTATGGATGGAGACAAGTGAATATGGAGCCTACACTAGCAGACAACTGGTGTCGGGGAAAGACCATGTCTATGTAAGGTGAAATACCAGTAGTTTTGTTAAATGACCTAACAGTGCAAGCATTTGTCCATTTTATGATTTACAGTTCATTTTAAATAGTTTGCCACATCAGGAATAATATACCAAGCACATGCCATGATCATGACTAAATCAACAAGATAATAATCCACAGTCAGTGAGAACATATCCATAGATCATACAACATCATCATAATAAATCATCATCATGCTATGCATCTGAAACACTGCTTGAAATACATCTCTAGGCACTGAACTGAAACTGTAATGGGATAAGTGGTCACATCAGTCATCAAATCTGAACTCTCAAGGCTCAGCCTTGACGCAAGGTCATATACAAAATCTGAATAATGTACTGCTCTGATCGTGAGTGATCCAACATGTAAGCCATGCTCTGGAAAAATTAGGCTCTGGAATGTGCAGATATCTGCTGTACAAGAATAGTAGCCCCGCTATTATGGTGTGATAACAGGCGCATTTCTCAAATTGAGGAGATGATTACTCCTTGACAAAAGCCTTGATTGATGGCTGATTTGATCCTCAATCAACTCCGATCTCGATTGAGTCAAGATTCCACTGATTTAGGAGCTGATTTTTCTCTCATTATTTACTATTTTTCTATTTTTTACTCACTTTTTGACCTTTTTGATCAAAGTAATTTAAGTGAAAAATAAATGGGTCTATGGGTAAAGTGGGTGCTCTGAGTTAAAAAACGAGCACCCCCATGGCCAAATTGGCCTCCTAACCACACTTTTATTACATTTTTGGATTTTTTAATTAAAATATTAAAAAAAGAGCCAGTTTTACGGGAAGAAAAATATTTTCTCGGAATTGACCGAAAATCTTAGGGGACCTAGTGCATATTCATAATGACTTAATTTGATGTCTAGCATGCTCATAAACATTGACACTTGAGCTTTAAAAACCTTTTAAGGCCTAAGCACCGAGACGACATTCCAGCTTTGGAGGAGCAGGAGAAAAACTCGTCGATTATACATCGCTTATTCAGCTGTGCATAATAGACAAGGGAGAAAACACCATGGAATGTTCGCATTTGATGTCTAAGTCCTAGGAAGCCAAACTCTTTACATAGACCATCATGCTAGCACATTTTTACAAAATCCCCCAAGGGGGGTATGAACATGCAATTATTAAAAAAGGGGCCAAAACGTGGCCTGATGGATCTTGGAACACTGATGATGAACAATTAAATTGTTCAAGTCTTCGACGGTTCACTCAGAATCCACTAAGTTCAATTTTAGTGGATAACACAAAGCAATAATGAAGGACTAAACAATGCTCGTGTTCACATTCACTCCCTTGTACAATTTAGACCACCCCTCACTTACTCTGGGTGAGGTGGAAACAATGAAAGGCTAGGTCCAATGAAGTTTGACTTATGCGAACAAGACTTATGATCTCTCAAAGTACTGGGAAAACAGGGACACAGTGACATGTACTAGGTAGACAGACACTAGGGAATTGTGGTGTCTCACAAATGGGTAGAGTGCTTGGAAGGGCTCCAATAGACTCTAACAAGTGCTTTGTTTGCTTTTCATTTCAAGACTTGACTTTCATTTAGGCTTGCATCAATGTGTTACCTTCTAAATTGTACAATTTGTGGTTTCCAAGCTAGCCGATAAAGATTGAAGCAATGTACTTGTTCATTGCCAGCATTCAAAAGTTCAGCCGGATTATTTTTGGCCGTTTTTTCAAAATAATTGAATGTTCATACCCCTTGGGGATATTGTAAAAAATGTACTAGCATGACGGTTTTTTGTAAAGAACTTGGATCCTTAGGACTTAGACATCAATCCGATCATTCCATGGTGTTCTTTCCCTTGTTAATTATGCAATGTTGAATAGGTGATGTATAATTTTCGAGTTTTTCACTCACACGTCCAAAGCTAGAGTATCCGGCTTGGTGGCTAAACCTTGGGAGGTTATTAAAGTCTAAGTGTCTATGTATATTACCATGCTAGTCACTTTTATTGAGTCATATGAACATGCACTACGTCCCCCTAGGTTTTATTTTAAGTTTCGCAAATAAATTTTTTTCCCGTAAAACGGGTCAATTTTTTAATGTTTTAATTGAAAAAATAAAAGAAGGCATAAAATAGTGGTTAGGAGGTGAAATTTTCCATGGGGGTGCTCGTTTTTTAGCCGGAGCACCCACTATACCCCTAAACCCACTTTGAGAGTGAAATTAGTAATTTTTAATTACTTAATGTCATTTCTCTCGAAAAAGTGAAAACAAATGCCAAAAAATAGAAATTAAAGGCAAAAATCAGTCCCCTTGATTTTTGGAAACTTGTCCCAAACATGTTTCAGTCGGACCGAAGTGGTGGCAAATTTATTGGCAATCATATCCGAGTTAAATGCAGCGTGGATCCACTTGATTCCAATCAAATCCAAGTCAGTGTGAATTGCCAGATTGAAGGAGGGCGTTTTTCTCCAGAAAGGGAGGCAAATTAGCTTATTTGGCAGCATCTGGTTGATGGAAGATGATCCCAATGAGAGGTGGTGGCTGTTAAATTTTGGTTAGGGTTAGGGTTTAATGCAGAGAATTCAAAATTCATATACTTTAATGCAAAATTAAATTCAACAAACTAGTATTGTAACAGAATAGTATAGCAGTAAACAACCAATATAATTTAAAACATAATTTTCATCTCTTTCAACTTTAACACTACCAAGTAGGTCCCCGTGTTAAAGTGAAATCTTCAGTAACATGTAATCACCAGCAGTAATATAACTAGTAAAGTACTAACAATAACAATTACATGAATAAGAGAGCAGGTTAGAATACTTACCTGGAGTGTGGGACCCTTCCTAAATTATACTCGGAAGAAATTACTTTCATAAAAGATTGTGCCTCTCAAAGGCCAGTCAATCACTAGGAACAAGTTGACCCTTACTAGAGGGTAAGTACAAACCAGAGAGAGATGATAGGTTGCAGACAATAGCAATGATGGTCAAAGACACAAACCACAGTGGCAGTCTCAAGCATGACTCAGGACAAAAGATCAGATCTCAATAAGTCTCAACACCATATATCTAACCATAATTAAGTCTCAGAGCATAGGTTTGACCACAAACAAGATCCTAGCACAGAGTTTAGTCCAAAGATAATCATAGTACATAGATCTAGTCCCAATTAGGTCTCAGCTGTATAGATTTAGTCTCAACAGTATAGATCTGGTCACAAAAAAGAGTCTTAATATATAGATCAGACCCTAGGTAATTTACAACAGTTAACAACCTCTTTAAATAGATTTGTGGCAGCCCCACACAAGCTCAGGAATGATCATGGATTGCTCTCAATAGGTCATAGCAACCTCATCAGACCCCAACAGGGTCACAGCCTCCTCTAACAGGCTCACGTCAAGCAAGATCAAGCTATTAAGGCTCACGACTGCCACAGAAAAGACATTTAGCAGGTATGACCAGACTAACAAGGCTCACGGCCTCCACAAGATTCAACATTCTGGTCACAAAACAATCAGCATGGGAATGCGACCTCCTCATACAAGATCAACAGACTTACGGCTAAACATAATAGGCAGATCATACCTCAGCAATGTCAGATCAGACCTCAACAATGTTCCAACAGTCTCACGGTTCAGTTCTTTAGGGAAGGCGGCCTTCATATTAGTCTAAAGAGCATCTAGCAATAAGTGCTAGGTTATGCGGCCTCCACTAGTGAGCTCTCAGCAACCTAAATCAATTTAATAGGGCTCATGGCCTGGTCTCAAAAGCAACAACAGACAAATATCAGACCCTAGCAGTATGATGTCAACCTACAACAATCAGATCTGGGATAATGATGTTCTTCAATAGGTGGACGACCTATGTAAACAACAACAGATTTAAACCCTTGACGTCAACCTCAAAGGATCAGAGCTGAGATGTGATGTACTAATGATGTTCAAAATGAGAAGTTAAACTTCATTATATAGATCTATAATGACTTCTAGAAGTATCATGATTTTAATCTTTTATTTAGTTAGGGTTCCAACAAATAAGGGTGAGTACCAGCACATAGAGGTTAAGACACCAAAATAATAAAATCAACTTATAAAAACATAAAATATAATTAGGGTGTCTTTTGGTGGGTAGTAGGGTTAAGTCACCTCACATATAAAATAAATCAATAATATAAATTTCTTAGGTGAGGTAATTATGGTCATGGTTAATGGTACAAGGACCAACAAGATGGTACAAGTCAAAACATAAAACAAGGATGGGTACATGACCCACAACCCCTAGGACCAAAAGGTATACCAATAAGGTGGGTAAACAACCCTATTACCCATAAGACCAAAACATCAAGGTGGTAGGAGTCAAGACAAATCAAAGTGGGTAGATAACCCTTCTAACCATAAGTTAAGGTGGTGAACAAGACAAGGTACTAAACCTTATAACCACAAGACCAAGAACAACAAGGTGGGAAGACCAAGGGTGATCAACCAAGGTGGGGTTACAACCAATCATCTCTCTCTCAAATGTACAAGTGTTCCATACACTAATTGGAAGTTCATCATCACTGTATAAGGAAGGTCCACACTGGATGATGTGATCATGTGGTCCTCCAGACTGCTCCATAGGTCAAATGCTAGTGACTCCATCAAGGGGTGGCCAGTCCCTTGAGAAGACCATCTAGCTCAACCATCTCGAAGACCTAGGAGAAGAGAACATCACACATCATCATCTTGGTTAACTGACCAAGATCCTCCATTCTTAAAGAATGGATCTCAGCCCTAGCCTGAGCTTCAGTCCTAGACTGAATCATGTTGATCAACCCCTTGGTCCTCCATTCTCTCGAAGAATGGTCCTCATCCCTAGGTTGAGCTTTTAGTCCTGTTGTCCGTCGAGATGCACACCAGCAGCAGAAATCTTTCGAAAGTTGTTCCCTCACTACAAGTGGGGAAAGTGTGGCCTTGGGGGCAAGCAATGAGCCAGGTACTGTCACCTGAATCCCAGCTCCTCCGTTTAGGCTAACTCCTAACGAAGCCAAGGGGGTAAGTCCCTACAAAGAGTTTACTATGGCTCAATGTGTTTTAGTGTTTTTAGTGTATGGTGATGCGGATGGGTGTTGCTTAGGAGTTTTAAAGATGAAAAGATCACAAATTTACTTTAGATAAAACACAAGGTAAAATGCAATCCACGTTGCGATTACAAGGTCAGCAGTATATCAAAGACTTGCGAAAATGAGATAGCATCCACAGATAAATGACTTAAATGGACAAATGGCCCAAAAATATGAATATATGAAAATGTAACAATCAGACCAGTGCCTTATGGAGTCAAAAAATTGTATAGTGCTTGGGGATGCTGAAATGCAAGTCTCGATAGTAGCTGTTCGTGAGATCGTTGTGCAGATTATCTTGGTAAATTAAAAGTTTTAATGGTCTTGATTATTAGGCTAAGAACAACAAGGTAAATCAAAAGACTGGAAAGATATACTTTCAGTGGCTTCCCCTTCTAATGGTAAGACGGATTGCCCAAATTTCAAAGAGTAGGTGTCTAAAGAATTAACCACTCTGATGTCTAGACAGCGGTAATTTCCGGCCCCACCAGGTTTAGGAACTTTGCCTACTACCTGAGTATGTCTCGAAAAAGGCAACGCCGGTTCGTTGGTTGCGGGGGTGAAATTTTTATTATGTTATCGAATATTATCAAATCCAACACCTTTCTGAGTACTAGCCCAACCTGAAAACCTTTTCAGGTTGGCAGAGCATACGAGTGTCGGATAGCAACCAAGATAAATTTATTAAGGGGATGTGAGTTGGAAATTTTATTATTGTTTGAGCACACAGTTCAGCTCTCTGACAGAGAGTGCTCTTGACTTTGTCTTATGACAAGGTTCAAGAGACTTAGTTATTCTATATGCCTAATGCAGGGAAAATGCAATTTTAATATGCTCTCCGACAGAGAGTGCTCTTGATTTGGGTTATTGCAAGTTCAAGAGGCTTTATTCTTTATTAAAATAGAGGCAATTTATACGCAAAGAAAAAGCATGCTTTCTAAAGTAAGCAAGTAATGAAAGGAAATAACAAGTGCACACTTTCTAAGGCCAAATTGAACAACTAACCAAGAAATAAAGAAACCAGGTGGGATCAACCTTGGAACAAGGTGACCACTAGAACTGCTAGTCCCGTGTTACCAACTTATTTGTACCATAGTTGGATTATCTGAAGAGCCGCCATTTGACAAACATGATGAATGTTTGTACTCCAGTGTATCAGATGATCCAGCATTTGTGCCTAGCCAGTTTTGGCTAATCAGTTTTGGTTTTTCAGTCGACATGACCATGGCCCCATGGGGTTTGTAATAAAGTGTGCTAGTAGGATTTTGAGTGTCTCGGTCCCCCATGACTTGATTAAGCAACTAAGGTATTCCAGGGAGTTTTTTCCCTTGTCAATTATACTTTGCCTATAGCCGAGCTATAATCGATGAGGTTTTCTTCCGCTTCCTCCAAAGCTGGAATGCCCGATTTTGAAAATTTTAGCCATGGGGGGTTATTAGAGTCCAACTGATGTATATAAGCCTACTAGACACTATTAGAATAGGTGTCGGTCATGTCCTAGGTCCCTAGAACCCTCAGAAAAATTTTCGAAAATTTTTTATTGGGTCCTCCGGTTTTGGGGTTTTTAATTATTTTTTAAAATTTTAATAAATTTCTCTATAGTTTAAATTGAGAAATTTCAATTTGTAATATGTCAGTCATCTGGGATCCGAATTCAATGATTGAAGGCTCCAGACTTAAGCCAAAAATCATTCATGATCCCCGGACTAGTTTATCCTAAGTTTCGGATGTCAGGCCTCATAATTAATAATTTCTCAAAAAACCCAGTTACAGAGAAATTATTAATTAAAATAATAAAAATGATTATTTTGGAGATAATCCAAATCTCTCCAAAATAATCCAAAAAGAATAAAATAAAAGGCTATTTGACATGGCACTCAGCATTTATGAAGATTCCAATCATCTCAGTCATCATTCAGTCAACTGTACAGTCAGCACAAGAGATCTCCTTCAAAAGAATTTGCCCTCCTTCATCAAAAATTCGATTTGGTGATGTGGATAAGTAATTAATGGAAGTTTGAGTTAGTCTTTACTCCATGGTGGGCGCATCCCTTGTTTTATGGCTTCATCATAGCTTGGCTCTCATTGAAACTCAAGTTGACACATCTACTACACTCCAAGCTTGCTCCATCACTAGCATTCATGCCCTCCAAGCTAGCTCATGTCAACCATCATTGGAGTTCGAGTTTCACACTTGGCATTTGATAAATGGAGGGTGATACTTCCAAAGATTAGGATGGGGGGCGCCTTGCCTAGGTGGAGGACACCTCCCCATCCACATAGGCTCCCAACTCGACTTGTTGATTGAAGTTAACTCCAAAAGCTTGGCAATTTCTTGGTGTTGATTGAGACTTGGATTGGAATTCGACTTGTGTTAGGTGCCATTGGCTTCCCTTGTGCCAATTCGAATTAGGGGTTAGGTAGCTAGTTTTTGCTATAAAGAGATGCCATTTTGGCCATTCTCTCATGGAGATTTTGAGCATGAACACTATGCCAAAATATTATTGTAACATTTGTTTGAAGTATTGAATAAAGTTGAGGCTTTGGAGGTCCATGCTGGAGTATTTGGGGTGTTCTTCACACTATTGGTGATATCTCTTTCACTTTGTTCTTTGTTTATGCAAATTCAATATTCAATATATGTTCTAGCTTTGTTTAGAAATATATTGTTTGGTCTTTGTGTATTTCATAACAAGGTTTTTGCAGGGGTTTCCCAAGGTGGAGAAAGGCTTAGAGATTAAGTCATTCTTTGCTTAACAGTGGTTCTCGGCACCTAATCAACATCTTTTGCAGGTCTTCAAGGTTTTTTCCTCATTTCAAGAGAAGAAACAATTTAAAAGAGACTCGTCTCTTCCTCCATCAACAATCTCTCATTTTCTTGGTTACTGGTTACATAAGATCCACCTTCATACTTTGTGGAAACCCCTTGTCCATCTTGATCCAGAAGTTGAAGTTTTGTGTTCTAAGCCTAGATTAGTCACCCTGCTCTTCATCCATTCGTCCAACCTCCTCTTGCCATCTCTTTTTTTTTTCTCCTCTTCAAAACCATCCTCCTCAGCTTTCGTTTGGTCCTAGTTTTTCCTCTTTTTTTACTCCATTCGTCCCTCCTCCTTAAGCTCTCCTCATCCATTCGTTTTTGTCTTCAAAACCTTCCCTTGTCCTCCATTCGTCCATCCTAAAAGAGCCCTAAAAATACATTAAAAAACACAAAAACGAATTGCTTAAGTTAGTGTTAGTTTCATTCTTAGTTTACTTTTACATTGTTAGTCTTAGTCAGTTTTTTGCATTCTAGATCCCACATTTTGCATTTTATTGTTAGTAGCATTCTCTTTGAAAAGTTAGTAAGTAGGTGTTTTTTTACATCATACTTTTACACTTTCCAAAGCTAGGTAGTTTCAAATTTTATTTCTAGGTCTAGGTTTCTTTTTGTATACTAAAGCTAAAGGGTGCTTTGAGATTGAGCTTTGTTGTAGGTATTTTGAAAGTGGAAAAGGGCTTGAAAACTTTTGGAGCAAAGAAATCCAAGCAAAACAACACTTTGACAAGCTACAAGGAGGATTCAACACACGAATATACCATTCACTATCCTTTGTAATGGCTCTTAAGAGCTAGTTCCAATTTTTTCAAAGTTACATTTTTACTTTAAAAGACCTTTCAATGAACTATCTCCAAAGGCAATTGTATCAAATTAATAAAAAGTCAAGTGGAGGAGTCCTCTACTTTTTGGGTTCTTCTTCCCCATTTGAGGAAGAGTGTTGTGCTTTGCTTAGCTTAGATCTCTTTTTCTTTTAGTTCTTAGATTAATATTTCTTTTTTGTACTCCATTTCCAAGTTTTGACTAGAGTAAGCAAACTTTGGGATTGCATCCCAAAGGCCACATAGCTTTGTGGTAGCTTCTCGTTCCCCATTAGCCTCCTTGCCGAAGTTCCAGCTAGCTGGAAAGTCTCAAAGACTAGTGGTTCTAGTGATCAACCTTGTTCGGAGGTAGATCCCACCTTTAGATTAGTATTGTTTGGTAGAACACTAAGTTTGTTTTCAGCTTATTTCAAGTATCTTGTTACATCTTGCTATCATCTTTTTATTTTCAGTCATTTAAAGCTTCATATTGGTTCTTCAAGTTACCACTGCTCCTACTTCATAAAAAGAACTAAAGTCTCTTGAACTTGGCCAAATCCAAGTCAAGAGCACTCTCTGTCGGAGAGCATTTAGTTGTTGCATTTCCCTTGCATTAGGCATTTAGATTAATTAAAGTCTCTTGAACTTTGGTCTTAAGACTAAGTCAAGAGCGCTCTCTATCAGAGAGTTGAACTGTGCTTTAATAATAAAATATTCCAACTCACACCCCTTCATAATTAATTTATCTTGGTTGATTATCCAACACCCGTATGCTCTGCCAACTAGAAAGGGTTGGGCTAGTACTCAGAAAGGTGTTGGATTTGCTAATCTCACAAGTGATAATTTAATAAAACTTTACCCCAACCAACGAACCGGCGTTGCCCTTCGAAAAATACTGAGGTTGTTTCTTAAAACACGTGGTGCCGAAATCCCGCTGTCAGACTCAAGGGTGGTCAAGCCAATTCAACACTTACCCTTTTTGCAATCTAGGCGGCTTCGACCTATCATCTAAGAGGTTACCAGTATTATTTCCGGACTTTTGATATCCTTGTTTTTAGCCTAATAATCAAGACCATTAAAACTTGTAATTTATCAAGATAATTTGCACAACGATCTCACGAACAGTACCTTTCAAGACCCACACATTCAGCATCACATCTTTATTTTTCTTTGACTCCATAAGGCACTGGTTATTTAAAATTCATATCTTGATCAGGACCATTTGTCCTTGTGGTTTTACTTTATCTTGTGGATGCTTTCTTTGAACTTCAAATCTTCAAAATGTACTGTCATTTTTGATATCTTATTCAGCAACGTGGATTGCGTCTTATCTCGTTATCTTATTTATAATTTGGTATCATCACAAAAACTCCTAAACAACACCCATCCGCATCATACCATACACTTAAAACTTTAGAACACATTGAGCCATAGTCAACTTTTGTAGGGACTACCCCCCTTGGCTTCGTTAGGAGTTAGCCTAAACGGAGGAGTTGGGATTTAGGTGATAGTACCTAGCTCATTGCTTGCCCCCAAGGCCACACCTCTCCCCACTTCCAGTAAGGGAGACAGCTTTCGAAAGATTTATGTTGCTGGTGTGCAATCTGGAAGACAACATCCCGAAAACCTTTCAGCTAGCTGGATGTCCACAAGGATGCTAACGGGGAAAGGGAAGTAGCCACAAAACTATGTGGCACTTGAGATCAAATCCCAAGCTACTTTCTTAAGGCAAAACTTGGAAGAGAGTTAATCTAAGTACAAAAATAAACTTTAATCTAGAAAATTTGAAACAAGTCTAACTAAAGCATGCATGAAACAGTCTTCCCCAAATGGGGAAGGAGAAACAAAGTGTGGGAGGCCTTATCCCACCTAGCCTTTTTATTAACTGATTTACAAGTGCCTTTGGGAATGAAAACCCTTAAAAGGTCTTTTGAGAGAAATAAAATAACTATGGAAACAATACTTAGAAGCCCTTAAATGGCTTTTACAAAGGAGAGTGTAAATATTTCTCTTATTGGTTCAAGTCTTTTCCTTGGATTTAAAATTTTGATCTTCTTTGAGTCTTGTTTTCGCAAATCTTTCTTCTCCTTCAAGGAACCTATACAAGCTTAACCCAATTTCAACATGGCACCCATTAGATGTTAATGAAAAATAAATAAAAAATATGAAACTAAGTGCAAATCTAAGGTCTAATCTAGATGCCAAAACCTAAGTGCAAACCTTAAATACTTTCAAATGAGATCTAATCTAGAAACTTTAATGCAAGACTTAGAGCTTTGAAATGAGACTAAACTATTGCAAAATGTAAATTCTAAAGTATGCACTAATATCTAACACTAATAAGATTATACTTTGTTTTTTGTTTGTGTCTTTTTGTAGGTGGACAAAAGGGAGAATGGGAAGGAAAATGGAGCTAAGAGGAAGGGAGACGAAAGGGTGAGGGAGGACCCAAACGAAGGGAGGAGGAACCCTAAATGGAGACAGAGGAGAGGAGAAAAAGGAGGAAAATGAAGGGAGACGAAAGGAAGAAAGGGTATCAAACTAAGGTGGACGAGAGGAGAGGAATGGAGAAGAAAAAGAGAGAGGAGACGAGAGGAAACAAGGAAGGAAAAACTAGGATGGAAGAGGGATCTAAAGAGGAAAACGAAAGGGAGAGGGTTTTGAGGAGGTTGGACGCGAGCAAGGAGAAGGCAAAAGGGTCAAGGCAAACCACAAGCAAAAGATGAGCTTGACAAGGCTCTAGGCTTGGAGAAAAATGGAAGCTTGAATTTCCACAGCTTAGAGAGGTAGATATAGTAACCGATGAAAAAAAAAACTTGTTGAAAACTTGATGGAAGAAGCAAGAACTCCTTGTTTCTCGATTTTGTAAAGTTAAACTTCTTTGGCAACCTGCAGAGTGAAAGTGAAACCAACAAAAACCCTTGCACTTTGGGAAAATACCTACAAAACCCACATACTCAAGAGAAAAGCATAGATTTATAGTCACTTGTGCTAGATTGTTAGCCCTCTTGAATTATAAATCTATAACTTAAAAATCGAAAGTACATAACTAAAACATGATATCACCTTGTTACAAGATGAAGTATGGCCACCAAGAGCCTCCACATTTGACCTCCAAAGTCTCAACTTTATTCAATAATTAAACAAGTTACAAAAATCCTCCAGAGTTTCTTTGCTAATAGATCCATGAGGAAAGAGGAGAAAAGCCCTTATTATATAACAAAACTAGAGCCAGCCTACCCTAATTCGAATTGGCTCAAAGGAAGTTAATAGCATTTAAGCACCAACTCGAATTTCCATCAAATCTCAATCATTACTAAATCAAGCCAAGCCTTGGAGTGCTTAACTCCCTCATAATTCGAATTGTGTTGAGTTAGGGTGGGGAGGTGGCCTCCACCTAGGCAAGGCGCCCCCCATCCCAATCTAGGAAGTATCACCATCAAATAACAATGTGCCATGTGGTAAATTCGAGCTCCAATAGAGATTGACGTGAGCTCCTTTGTGAGGGCGTGAATGCCACATATGGGAGACAAGCTTTGAGTTGTAATCAATGCAACATGTGTGCAATGGAAGCCAAGCTCTATGATTGCATAACTTGAGGAGGGCGCCTACCATAGGCATAAATGCAACCAACCAACCCATTAAACACTTGACACATCACTAATTCGCAGATTTGAGGAAGGTGGGCGAATTCACTTGGAGAGATCCACTTGTGCTGACTGTACACTTGACTAGATGATGACTAAGATGATTGGAAGCTTCATTAATGCCCAATGCCATGTCAATTAGCCTTTTATTTTAATCCATTTGGATTATTTTGGAGAGATTTGGATTATCTCCAAATATTCAGTTTTTTATATTTTAATTAATAATTTCTCCGTAACTGACTTTTTTGAGAAATTATTAATTATGAGGTTGAATTGACATCCGAAACTTAGGATAAACCAGTCCGGGGATCATGAATGATTTTTGGCTTAAGGTTAGAGCCTTCAATCACTGAATTCAGATCCCGGATGACTGACATATTACAAATTGAAATTTTTCCATTTAAACTATGGAAAAATTTATTAAAAATTAAAAAATAATTAAAAACCCAAAACCGGAGGACCCGATAAAAATTTTCCGAAATTTTTTTGAGGGTCCTAGTGACCTAGGACATGACCAAAACCTATTCTAATAGTGTCTAGTAAGCTTATATACATCAGTTGGACTCTAATAACCCCCCATGGCTAAAATTTTCAAAATCGGGCATTCCAGCTTTGGAGGAAGCGGGAGAAAACCTCATCAATTATAGCTCGGCTATAGGCAAAGTATAATTGACAAGGGAAAAAACTCCCTGGAATACCTTAGTTGCTTAACCAAGTCATGGGGAACCGAGCCACTCAAAATCCTACTAACACACTTTATTACAAACCCCGTGGGGCCATGGTCATGTCGACTGAAAAACAAAACTGACTAGCCAAAATTCGCTAGGCACAAATGATGGATCATCTGATACACTGGAGTACAAACATTCATCATGTTTGTCAAATGGCGGCTCTTCAGGCAATTCAACTATGGTACAAAATAGGTGATAACAAGTCCCAAATTGAATGTTGATCAACCACCTGCAGGACTTACTTGGTCCTCGTGACCAAGAATCTGCCTGGTCCTAGACCATGATCTCTCTGTCTCAACCTGCAGGAACTGCTTGGTCCTCGTGACCAAGAACCTGTCTGCTCCGAGACCAAAATGCCGTAGAGACAAATAGGGGCCCTAGCCACATGTTAGGGACTTTGCCATGGCATCGAACCGCTTGGTACCCGACCAAGAACCTCAGGAGATTGTTGGGGGGCCTAGGGTACCTTCTAAGGACTTACTCTTTACTCTGCCTGGTTAACTGACCAGGAACCCTAGTTAACTGATGAGGGTACTGTTATCACACCATAGTAGCAGGGCTACTATTCTTGCTTAGCAGATATCTGCACATTCCAGAGCTTCCATTATTCAGAGCTTGTCTATGATGATTGTATATTTTGAGATCACTCATGATCAGAGCAGTGTATTATTCAGACTTATGTTAGACCTTGTGTCAAGGCTGAGCCTTGAGAGTTCAGATTTGATGGCCGATGTGACCCTTTATCCCATACAGTTTCAGTTCAGTGCCTAGAGTTGTATTGCAGCAGTGTTTCAGATGATATATGATGATTATTCTTGTGATGATATTGTATGACCTATGGATGTTTTATCATTGACTGTGGATTATTATCTTCTTGTTTTAGTCCTGTTCATAGCATTGGCTTGGTATATAATTCATGATGTGGCAAAATGTGTAAAACTTAAAATGAACTATAAAATGAACATTTACTTGCACGTTTAGGTTGTTTGACAAAACTCACTGGTTCACTACCTTGCATAGATATGGTTTTTCTTGACACCATTTGTCTGCTAGCTTAGGCTCCACCTTCACTTGACTCCATCCATACATGACTTTCCTTATTTGGCTTTAAACCTTGACCTGTCTTACTTGACTTTCTGGTATTGAGGACTTCCCATTTTTCTAACTCTGTGTTTGGACCGCATCCCTGTATGTTTAGTGTCTCAGCTCTGAGTTGGTGACAAAATTTGCCTTTGGTAAGTTGGATTGTAGGCCTAAATCATTCTGGTCGGTTGTCCTGATGTTTGGCATTGGCTCAAACTCCCCCTAGTCACTTGAGATGTTGTTGGCTAAAACTGAAAGCTCATGTACTACTTATGGAAACTTATGTAAATTCGCCCATGGAAACTAAAAAGGGCAAGAGCGATGAACTGCTAAAAAAATACTCCTCGAAGAGTATAAGAAAGGTCCAAAAAAGCAATGGTTCTTAAAAGTTATATCTAAACAATTGCTGACCTTATATATGTAAACATACCCTGGATGCAAGCTGCAATTAGTTGTGCTTATCAGCACACCTGAGATCCGAAGGGTTATGTAGGCCAAAAAGGCCATGGAATGAAATTGAATGATCCTGATGAACTTGGATCAACTTGATGTAGACATGATGCCTAAGTTGAATAAGCACTCTCTAAACAACTTACCCATTTGTGAGGCACAACCATTCCCCGTGTTATTTTGTCCAGCACAGAGTTTGTAGTTTCCCCTTTCTCCCAGTCCAAAGTATCTTTCAGTTGAGTTTAGACAAGTCACCCCTTTGCCCAACCTTGTTCCTAGCCTTCATCCTTCGTTAGCAATTTGACCATGTCCAATGGGTGAGTTTATCATTTAAACTATTGTGCAAGTAATTACAAATAACAAAGGAATATGCTAACATAATTAATGCCACTGAATGGATGTTATACTTTAAGTTAAGCTGTGAGTATGATTAGAGGAACATGTCTTAGTCTACTGATATGATTTATCCTTGGTTGTATATGGACCTAGTCAAACCTAGTTTGACTATGGTCATTTCTTGGGATCTGTGATGATGTGGGCCATGAAGGCTTATTGATGATGATGTATGGGCCCACATACTCCTATTTATGATACTATATGATGGACATATGATTCAGATGGTGATTGATACAGTTCAACAGGTTTTATTATTACTTCAGATCATCAGATTATGCACTGTCCATATATGGTGGACCATACAGCTAGCCCATTAGGGCAACCCATGGTGTATGAGTACACATTCTTAGTAGATTTGGGTCTTCTGGATCCAATGCGACACTTATCTTTCAGTTCCGGGCACTTCTGACAGTGATAGATGCAGTTTTACACTTGTTGACCAGATTTGGGGCTGATTTCCTAGCCTGAGCAGCAGGGGCCATGAGAGGCCAGTTCACCTAGGGCGCTGTATGAAGAGGGGGTGTTCCAACCACTTGTTATTACCATTTATTCCCCCTTCTGGAGAGCCTGGTAGGCTCAGTTTGACAGCGCAGGTGCCCTAGGAGGCAGTTTCAGCACTTTCACAGTTACCGAGGCAGTCCAGAGATGGGATAAAAGGGTCACTGAGGAATTCGATTTGGGCAATTGAGGCAAGGTTTTGGCACTTGGTTTTCACAGAGGTCTTCTAGGGTCAACCCCCTATCTTCCAGCCAGTTTTCACCACTTGGGTTGGTCCACAGAGACTACAGGAGGCCTTTTACTGCTTGTCTGTCACAGATTTTGAGGATAGATTTGATCATTTATATTTATTTTGGACATTTTATTATTTTATTGTGCCATGGGGATGAGCTAGTAAGGATTGATGCCTCCTAGCCCCACCATGAGCTCCATGTGTCATGTCCTAGTCATATGAGGTGGGCTTTTGTACTTTTACCCCCTCTAGTGGATGACATGACCCTCCATGAGTACCTTTTAGCTATGACGTCATCATTATTTGAGTGATCCATGTGTTATATTGTTATGTTTCATCTTAGCCATTGATCATGTATTGAGATCTTTTAATCTCAACCACTCATTTCAAAAAGTGGTTATGAGATCTAGGGTTTTGGTCTTTATTATCCTATATAAGGAGGAGACCTCCTCATTGTAAAATGATCTAGAGAATTTGGCTCTTGGCTCTTGGAATAAAATTCCTATCTTTTGGAGTACATGCTTGGGTTTGGAGTGGATGTTGGTTGCTTTGATTGTAAAATGATTTTGTCCATTGCACTGGAGGATCTATTGTAGCTATCTTGCATATTTTGCCATCCTTTTACAGGTTAAGAGGACGTTTTTGACAAGTGCGAATTGGTGGGGAGGCTTGCCCTTCAAACTTGGAGGAGGACGTTTTGGTTAAACAGGGAGTGGTTTTGTCTTTATGCCAACTATTCTTTGCTTATCTCTCTCTTGCTTGTATCTACCTTCAACATGTTAAACTAATTGATGCTTTGCTCCTTGGTTTTGACAGGTTAGAAAGACACACATGTGGCTTGGAAAAATCGATTTGGCAAGAGGGCTTCAAAAATTCTCCATTTGATCTTTGGCAAAAGTAATCCTCATCTCAACTAGCATTCATCTCTTCATCCAGGTATGCTCCAAAGGTATGGTCTTCTTCTTCCTTGGCTTATCCATAACTTCTAGATCATAAAAACCCTAATTGATTAAAACCCTCATTTATACTTTTTCTTAGATCTACTTGGATCTAGCCTAGCTTTTGGAAAGATATTGAAAACCCACCTCTATAGTATCCA
Organism: Larix kaempferi; assembly: GCA_027924585.1. Lineage (NCBI taxonomy): Eukaryota > Viridiplantae > Streptophyta > Pinopsida > Pinales > Pinaceae > Larix > Larix kaempferi. Next base: position 12,199,950 of record BSBM01000322.1, on the reverse strand, counting down.
CGACAATTCAGATCTATAGTTTGGTGGTGATTGGGTTCCATTTGACACACTTTCCAAGGCACTTAGCCCTCCTTGAGCAAAATGACACCACTTGGGAGAAGCTAGTTTGGTTGGTTCCAACACATGGGTAGGTGAGATCCCGCTTGATTCATACTCTCCACACTTGATAACCTACCCCTAGTGTGTCACTTCTTTGATTTCTGCCTTGGGGGTATCATTCCTCATTTTGGGGGTTATGCCCACTTGGATCAATTTGGTGATACACTTTCAATCTCAAATCTATGGAGATCTAGCCATTGGATGCCCATGATTTTCAAGATCCACATTCATACTTGCCTAAACTACTTGGATCTACAATTTGGTGGCCATTGGATTTGATTTGACACATCTTTCCATGCTTTTAACCCTCCTTGGGCAAAGTCGCACTCCTTGGGTGTTTGAGTTTGTCCACTTCTAGGACATGGGTGGTTGTGATCCCGCTTGATTTGGAAAGAGCATACCTTGAAACCCCTACCTAGTATCTCACTTTGTGAAGTTCTACCTTGGGGGTGTCATTCCTCATTTTGGGGATTGTTGTCCACTTGGGTCACATAGTGAAATATTATATCTACTAAGATCCAATCATCACATCTTGAATAACCCACTCGATTTGCATCCTAGGTGTCCAGATCTACAATTTGACATCTCATTTGACTCCATTAACCCATCTATCAAGGCACTAGTCCACCTAGGGTAATTCGCACTCGTTGGGAGTTGTATCAAGTCCTAGATCCCATATGTGGGTATCTCTAATTTCACTTTAGATCCATAGATCTACTCATAGCATACCCCTTAGTACCATTTACACCCTTAACCTCACCTTGTGGTTCCCATTTGAGCCATTTCCATATCCCAAGGAAGTGGGCCCCACTTGTGTATTTCATGGTACTAGATCTTGTCATCTTATCTCATCATGTGGCCTAAATCATTTATTGGTTGAAACATAAGTCATTCCCTAAGCCTCTTTCAACCACATTTAAACTTCTAGGTCCACCTAACCTTGCATTGGTTTCCGTAACTTGTCTTTTACATATCCCTAGGAACCTTTGTTTGGGTCCAATCATCTCTGATTGGTTGTAGGGTCTCCCCCTAGGTCTTGATTCATCTTGATCTAAAGTGAAGAGTGCCTCGGTTGACGTGACTCCCAGCTTGCATTGGGAACCGTGGCATCTCTTAGGTCACCTCTTTAGTTGTCCATCTCCTCTACCATCCCGGATGGGATACCTTTTGGGACAACTACAAGTTGTGTGATAACAGGTACCATCCTCTCTGAGAATGGGTCTCGCAACTGCACTAACTTTAACAGTGCCTACCTCTTGAGAGGTGGCACCCATCTCTAGAGTTAAACTGCATCTACTCCCTCATTTTACTCTTTAAACTCACCCATCTCTTCCAGTGGTGAATGCGCCTCCCCTCTCTTCTTTTGCTATTTAAGCATGAGCTTGCCTCTCATTTTCTCATGGTCAAAGAGGACCGAAAGGCTGCTCAAGTTTGTTATTGTACTATTGTAATATTTTATGGAATAATAGAAGGCTTTGGAGGCAAATCTCTGGTGTCGAGCATCATTGTGTGTGGATGAATATTGCATGGCTTATGAGGTAATCTGTATTTATTTAATTTTTTTTGTATCTTTTTGGTTGAGTGTTGGCCTTTGAAGGGGAGGTATCTCCCAGTAGGTAAGGGAATTTCTAGTTTGACTATTCTCTTTGTGTGTTTGCTTTAGATCTCTCAGATGGGCATGTGCATTCTAGTTTGATTTCCATGCTTTCTAAGTTTCCATTGTAGGCGGCACCAATACTTGTTTTAACTATTTGTATGCAAGAATTTATAAGTTGATGTAGGTACCTAGCTCGAATGGTTGGTTGATCTGGTTTGACTCCAACTTTCAAGCATTTTCGAAGAGCATAGTCCCTCCACTTTCCACCAGCAGGCTCCACGACCCAAATATTCCCAGGATTCCAGCATTCCTTCTATCTCTCTCTCTCTCCTTCACTCTTACTCAATCTTTCTCTTGGTTACGATTATGCACATGCTTGATTAAATTAGTTGCTTTTAGAAGGAATATCTAAAGGCTGATTTATTTGCGTATGTTGCTAGATGTAAGGTTTAAAGCTTAGTTTTTAGTAGGTCTAGTCTTATTGGGTACTTCGACTTATTTTTCCATCTTTCAAGTACTTAAATTCTTATGCTTTTAACGCTTTATTTGGCATATTTGATGCATTTCAGGTGGCTGTTTTCTCACTTTTAATGAACAGGTAGGAGGAGGTGTTGCCAAAAATTTCAAGATCTAGGCCATTCAAGACCTCCCGGAGTACCATATTCCAAGTCTGTTTCATCCGGAAAACCTTGTAAACCTTTGGTTCCGGATCTAAAGGACCAAGGGAATCCACCTCAAAAAATTGTAATTTTAATTAATAAAAGCAGGTGAGCTACCCGGCGGCGCCCACACCTCATCTCCCTTGGGGGGTCCTGCAACATTTTTATGGCGTGAGCGTTCTTCTTGTTTTCTGTTTCTTTTATTTCATGCTAGTTAGTTTTGCTTTATTTTTGCAAGTTAAAATAACGGACGCTAACCACTATACTTTCCCGAAGTATCGAAAGAGCTTCGTAGTATGGGAAAAGAGATTCGTAGTTAGTTTAATTAGATCACATTTACATTTCTTATATTTTGCTTGATTTCTTTCAAATTGTTTATTTGCAAATAAAACTTGTGACTATGCATTCCCGAAGTACTGTAAGAGCTTGCTCGAGTATGAGAAAAGAGATTCTTGATCTTTAGATTAATTAAGCAACTCACAAGTGGTAATTTCTTAAAACGAACCAACGCTCATTCCCACGTATGCTCTAGACTTCTGCGGCTTGTCCGACCAGTTGGTAAAACCAGAAAGGGAAGTGAGCATCTAGTCTTAATAGGACAATCCAAATAAACTTGTTTTCGAGAACTCGGGAGGTCGCATTGGACATACCACAGAGTCAGGGGGCTGCTTTAAGCAGGTTATGCCTCGCCCCGTTGGACACTTGGTACTATCGCAATAAGCACTTAGTTCAAAGGAACAAGTTTTCTTTGGACCAAACAAGAAATTAACCCACTCCTAATCCATGCATCTAATAATCAATTAAAATTGGCCAACGAGAAAACTGCAACACTCCAATATTTGTGACTCAATTTGGCACTGGTATAATCTGTAACAATTGCACTTTTTTCAATTAAGTGAATTCAGGTGTTAGATGGATTTATCTTTCATGCTGTCAATTTAATTCATGTTTGCAATCTCTAGTTCAGTATTAATTTATCTTCAAACTCCTAGAATAAATCTTATTCCGTAACTTAGTGTAAAGTGTAAAAACCTTAGTTTTATTTTTCATAGGGACCACCCCCCTTGGCTTCGTTAGGAGTTGGCCTAAACAGAGGAGTTGAGTGTTGAGTGACAATATCACAACTCGAGACTTGCCCCCAAGGACGCACCTGTAAATTTTAATCCAGAGATCACTACTCCCTCTGGATGGCCCTGAGATCTCAAGCAGTTTGAGTCTCTGTAAATCAATAATGCTCTAAAGAAATAAGACTCAACAGCTATAGATCTTGTTGTCCGCCGAGATGCACACCAGCAGCAAAAATGTTTCGAAATTTGTTCCCTCACTACAAGTGGGGAAAGTGTGGCCTTGGGGGCAAGCAATGAGCCAGGTACTGTCACCTGAATCCCAGCTCCTCCGTTTAGACTAACTCCTAACGAAGCCAAGGGGGGTAGTCCCTACAAAGAGTTTACTATGGCTCAATGTGTTTTAGTGTTTTTAGTGTATGGTGATGCAGATGGGTGTTGTTTAGGAGTTTTAAAGATGAAAAGATCACAAATTTACTTTAGATAAAACACAAGGTAAAATGCAATCCACGTTGCGATATAAGATTACAAGATCAACAGTATATTAAAGACTTGCGAAAATGAGATTGCATCCACAAATAAATGACTTAAATGGACAAATGGCCCAAAAATATGAATATATGAAAATGTAACAACTAGACCAGTGCTTTATGGAGTCAAAAAAATGTATAGTGCTGGGGGATGCTGAAAGTACAAGTCTTGGAGAACTGTTCGTGAGATCGTTTTGTAAATTATCTTGGTTTATTGAAAGTTTTAGTGGTCTTGATTATTAGGCTAAGAACAACAAGGTAAGCAAATTGACCGGAAAGGTATACCTTCAGTGGCTTCCCCTTCTGATGGTATGTCGGACCGCCCAAATTTCGAAGAGTAAGTGTCTAAAGACTTAACCACTCTGATGTCTATGACAACGGTAACTTCCGGCCCCACCAGGTTTAGGAACTTTGCCCACTACCTAAGTATGTCTGGAAAAGGCAACACCGTTTCGTTGGTTGTGGGGGTGAAAATTTTATTATGTTATCGAAAATGATCAAATCTAACACCTTTCTGAGTACTAGCCCAACCTTTTCAGGTTGGCAGAGCATACGGGTGTTAGATAGCAACCAAGATAAATTATTAAAGGGGGAGTGTGAGTTGAAATGTTTTAAAATTATTAGAGCACACAGTTCAGCTCTCCGACAGAGAGTGCTCTTGACTTTGTCTTATGACAAGGTTCAAGAGACTTAGTTATTCTATATGCCTAATGCAGAAAAAATGCAATTTTAATATGCTCTCCGACAGAGAGTGCTCTTGACTTGGGTTATTGCAAGTTCAAGAGGCTTTGTTCTTTATTAAAATAGAGGCAGTTTATATGCAAAGAAAAAGCATGCTTTCTAAAGTAAGCAAGTAATGAAAGGAAATAACAAGTGCACACTTTCTAAGGCCAAATTGAACAACTAACCAAGAAATAAACAAACAAGGTGGGATCAACCTTGGAACAAGGTGACCACTAGAACCGCTAGTCCCGAAAACCTTCCAGCTAGCTGGATGTCCGCAAGGATGCTAACGGGGAAAGAAAAGTAGCCACAAAACTATGTGGCACTTGGGATCAAATCCCAAGCTACTTTCTCAAGGAAAAACTTGGAAGAGAGTTAATCTAAGTACAAAAATAAACTTTAATCTAGAAAATTTGAAATAAGTCTAACTAAAGCATGCATGAAACAGTCTTCCTCAAATGGGGAAGAAGAAACAAAGTGTGGGAGGCCTTATCCCACCTAGCCTTTTTATTAATCAATTTACAAGTGCCTTGGGAATTTAACCCTTGCAAGGTCTTTTATGAAAGATAAGATAACTATGAAAAAACAATATAAAGCTCTTAGGAGCTTTTACAAAAGGAGAATGTGGTCCTCTTGTTTTGGATCATCCTTATGGTTTGCTTGATGTTTTCTTTGGGTAAAGACCTCCTTGTTTCTTAAAGTTCCTTGACTTTCTTCTTCTTTGAAACACCTACACAAGTTCAAATTAGCTAAACAATGCACCCTTTAGCGTTAGAGAAAACAAAATAAACTTTGAAACTAGTTAAGTCTAAAGACTCAATGATAACTAAAGCTAAAAGCAAACTATGATAACATGGAAAAGAGCTTCTAATATGCAAATGGCTAAATGCTTCGAAAGACAAATGCAAGTTTTTTTACTTTTTTATGAGATCTATCTATGCAAAGGTGCAACTACTCAACCAAAATAAACTAAGATGCACTTAAAAGAAACTAGATACTACAAAATGAATGCAAAGTTTATCTTGAAATGAGATCTAAGATGCCTACTTTGCAACCCTTCAAAACATGAAACTAAAAGCTATTAACCAAAACTTTTTAAAAAACTCAAATCATTTTTGTTGTTTGTTGTATTTTTAGGGCTCTTTTGAAGGTGGACGAGAGGAGAGAGGAGAGGAAGATGAGGGGAGACGAGAGTGAGAAAACGAGAGCTAGCAAAGGGGTTTGGGATAAGGAGGGACGAGAGCAAGGTGGAGAAGAGGAAGGGTAGGAGGCTAAGGGAAAACGAAGGGAGAATAGAGTGTAAAGGAGGATCTAGGAGCTAGAGGAAGGCTGATCTAGGGTGGACGAGAGCAAAGAGGAGAAGGTTTTTAGAGAGGCAAGGGTTTAGCAAATCAAAGGGAAAAAGCTTCAAAGAGAAAAAATGATGGCTTGAAGAGGAGAGCCTTTAGAACCAAAGTAACCAGTTTGAAGTTTTGAATAATGGATGGATCTTTTATGAACTTCTCAAGCTCAACCTTGAAGCACGAATCGATCTTTTGAAGACCCCTGAAATGCACAAAAGTTAGCAAAATGATGACAAAGGGGAGGAAGAAGCAACCGAGCTCAAGATCCCACTTTGCACTTAGGAGATCTGCAAAACAAGCCACTTCAAACAATGTTTGATCAAGTCTAGTATGATCAATTAAAAAAGACAAGAAGAGCATAAGTATTACCGACTACAGTTTGCTACTTCTAAATCTTAATCAACCAAGCATCAATGAATAAATTGAAACCCAAATATTCATTCCATGGACTTAAAAAAAGACTTCTAAGCTAGAAGCATGATCAAAACATTATAGATGAAATAGCATAATTAAACAACATCACCTCAATAAAGCTTCAGCAAATTCTCATGGACAAATTGTGCACACCATGTAGACCTCCAAAGTCGATTTTATTCCAAATAGCCAAAGCTAAGAATTATTACAAAATGAGCAGAGTAATCTTGCACAAAAATTCCATGTGAAGAGAGCCCAAATGGCCTCTCTTTATTGCAAAATACAATAGCTAGCTAACCTAATTCGAATTGGCTTCAAGGAGAGAGCCAATGGCATATGTCTAATTCGAATTCCAATCAAATCCTTCACCAAACCAGAGCTTGGAGTGAGACCCACCCTAAACTCGAGTTTGCATTCAATGAAGAGTGGGGAGGTGGCCTCCACCTAGGCAAGGCGCCCCCCACTCCTTCTTGTTATCTCCACCCAAGCCTTGTAACATACACCAAGCAAATAGCATATCTCCACCTTGCAAACACGTGAGCACATGGGAGATGGCGTGAATCCTCCAAGGGTTAATGCATGAGATAATGTAGGGGATTGGGTTGAGTTGTATTGAGATCCAAGCCCAAGTGGTGCCACAAAAGGAGGAGGGCGCATACCAATAATTTAATGCTCACCACCAATCCATTAAAACGTTGCCACATGCTCAATTCGAATATTTGATGAAGGAGGGCGAATTCCTTGGTGAAGATTGACCTGTGTTGACTGTATACTGAACTGAAGTTGATTGGAGATGACTGGAACCTTCATAAATGCCCAGTGCCATGTCAATTAGCTTTTTATTTTAATCCATTTGGATTATTCTGGAGAGATTTGGATTATCTCCAAATATTCATTTTTTAATATTTCAATTAATAATTTCTCTGTAAATGACTTTTTTGAGAAATTATTAATTATGAGGCTGAATTGACATCCGAAACTTAGGATAAACTGGTCCGGGGATCATGAATGATTTTTGGCTTAAGGTTGGAGCCTTCAATCACTAAAAACGGATCCCGTATGACTGACATATTATAAATTGAAATTTTTCCATTTAAACTATGGAAAAATTTATTAAAAATTAAAATAATTAAAAAACCCAAAACCAGAGGACCCGGTAAAAAAAATTTGAAATTTTTTCTGAGGGTCCTAGTGACCTAGGACATGACCAAAACCTATTCTAATAGTGTCTAGTAGGCTTATATACATCAGTTGGACTCTAATAACCCCCCATGGCTAAAATTTTCAAAATCGGGCATTCCAGCTTTGGAGGAAGTAGGAGAAAACCTCATCGATTATAGCTCGACTATAGGCAAAGTATAATTGACAAGGGAAAAAACTCCCTGGAATACCTTAGTTGCTTAACCAAGTCATGGGGAACCGAGCCACTCAAAATCCTACTAGCACACTTTATTACAAACCCTGTGGGGCCATGGTCATGTCGACTGAAAAACAAAACTGGCTAGGCACAAAGGATGGATCATCTGATACACTGGAGTACAAACATTTATCATGTCTGTCAAATGGCAGCTCTTCAGATAATCCAACTATGGTACAAAAAAGGTGGTAACATCTGGCTCCAACTGCGGGACGAGCACTTGCCTGATTTATGGATCAAAGAAAGTGTTCGAGAATCCCAGAACATCAATTTCCTGCATGGAAACAGAAGTGTCTTAGTTCCACATGTTCATGATAAATAATGCCAAAATGAAATACCAACAAAAATATTTTTGCTTTTTCTTCTTTTAAATCAAAGTACATGAAAAATAAAAATCTTTTCTTTTTTCAGCATATATATGAGGTATGATACAACAATTTAATGTACAAAAGCTATGATACATAAATATGGTACAAAAAGTAGAATACATAAGGTACAACAAGATAAGGTTTAGAGATTTCCTGAGATGACCCCCTGGTCATCTTGAATGTTGTTTCGATAAAAGGGTTTTAGTTGTTGCCCATTCATAGATAGTGGCAACATCTCTCCATCCATAGTATTAAGAAAGAAAGAATTTGTTCCGGCCTGGCAGCATATAATAAAAGGGCCTTTCCAAAGGCTGTCAAATTTTCCATGCTTCCCAGGCTTTTCCCTTCTTTTGTCCCATAAGAGAACAGTATTTCCCACTTGGAAGGATCTCGGCTTAGCTGACTTGTCAAAGGTGATCTTCATACTTTCCTGATGTCTTAACATTTTATCTAATGATGTCCTTCTGCTTTCATCAAGTTCAATTATCTGGTTGGTTCTATCCTCCAATCCTAACTTCTCTGCATCATAATCACGCAGCATTCTGAAAATGGGGATTTGCATGCTGAGTGGTAAGGTTGCTGTGATACCATAAACAAGCTCAAAGGGAGACTTTCCAGTAGAATTCTTCTTGGTGATCCTATCTGTCCATAGAGCATACTTAATTTTGCTATCCCAAGATCTTTAATTGTCACCCACAGTCCTCTTTAGGATGGTCATTAAGTTTTTGTTTGAAGACTCAGCAAGTCCATTACCCTGTGGGTAATAATCTGAAGAATGTGATAAGATAATGCCGTATTTGAAACAAAAGTCATTCATTTCTGTTGAGCTGAATGCCTTGGCATTATCGGTTGTTATTTTTAAAGGAGTGTCGAATCGGGTGATGATCTTGTCCTCAATGAAGTCCATGATAACCTTTTCTATGGCTGCTTTGGTTGGTATGGCCTCTACCCACTTGGTGAAGTAGTCGGTTGCGGTGAGAATCCAGCAAAATCCATTGCTAGAGTTGTCTTTGAATTTCCCGATAAAGTCAAGGCCCCATTGCTGAAAAGGGGCAATGACAACTACTGGTGTAAGGGGTAAAGCAGCCAATTTAGGCTTTCCTGTGAAAAGTTGACATTCTTGGCAATACTTGACATGTTTGTATACATCTGTAAAAATGGTTGGCCAATAGTACCCAACTCTAAGGATCTTATGGGCAGTTGTATTTGATGCATAATGGCCCCCACAAAACCCTGAATGGAACTCAGTCAAGATCTTTTTAGAATCGTGTTCATGTACACATCTAAGTATTACACCGTCTGGGTTTCTCCAACCCAAACCCTCCTGAGTTAGGCCATACCTAGTGGCTTTTAATCTTAGTGCCCTTCGTTTATGTCCTTTGAGATGATCAGGGACACCTAAGTGTAATAGAAAGTATATGATGTCTGAGTACCAATGGTTATCAAGCTCCTGTAATGCTGGTGTCATGTTTGGACTAGGTGGATGGTTTGCACAACTCATATCAATAGCCTCTTTATTCTTCTGGGTTAACATTTTGGCTAGGCCTTGTCCCTTTATAAGTTTAGTAGGCTTGATTTCTAGATCATACTCCTGGATCTTGGACACGCATGTGCCCCTTGTTCCTAAGCAATCCTGTTGGGACAGGATGTCTTTCACTGCAGCATGGGGGACATATCCTATAACTTTGGAGTAGCCAATGTAGGTTCTGAAATGCTTTAGAGATTTTACTAAAGCATAGGCTTGCTTCTCCATGATTGTATATTTTAATTCTGAGTTTTGTAATGCTCTACTCATGAAGGCAATTGGTTGCTCGAACCCTTCGAAGTTCTTCTGGAGCAACACACCAGCAATTGTATCTTCTGAAGCAAAAGAGAAAACCATGAAGTCTTTAGTGTAATCAGGACTAACCAATACAGGTGATCTAGTGATGGCATCTTTTATGGTTGAAAAAGCTTCTCTCCCTTCATCAGTCCAAACAAACTTAGCATCCTTCTTGAGTAACCGTTGCATGGGTTTCATTAGCTCAACTAAGTTTGGGATAAATCTTCTTATGAAATTTATATGACCGTTAAAGGATTGAAGACCTTTGACATTTTTAGGAAGAGGTATCTTTTTTATTGCCTCAACTCTCTTAGGGTCAATCTTGACCTCGTCCTTGTTTATAATATGCCCCAAGAGTTTTCCTTCTTCAATACCTAGTACTGACTTTGCTGGATTTAGAGAGATGCCATATTCTCTGCACCGTTCAAAAACCTTCCTAAGATGATTAATGTGGCTAGATCTTTCTTTTGAAAAAACAGTTAAGTCATCTTGGTATATTTCAATGATCTTGCTTATCAACTCCTTAAAAGCATAATCCATGGCTCTTTGGAAAGTGGCACCAGCATTCGTAAGACCAAAAGGCATTCTCAGATATTCAAAAGTTCCCCAAGGGATTGTGAAAGCAGTTTTGTGCCTATCCTCATCCTTGATAACAACCTGATTATACCCTGAAAATCCATCAAGCATGGACATCATTGTAGCCCCGTGACCCTTTGGAGGAGGGTCTCCATGTTTGGGAGTGGTTAATTGTCTTTCTGACAGGCTATGTTAAGGTTTCTGAAATCAATGCATATCCTGATGCTCCCATTTTTCTTTCTGACCACAACTAAGTTGGAGCACCATGATGTATGTCAAGTGGGTGCTATAATACTTGCTGCCAACATTTTCTCTAATTCCTGTCTGACAATAGGGGCCAACCTAGGATTTATTTGCCTAAGCTTTTGTCGGAAAGGCTTAGCATTTTGCATTTCTGGTTTAAGAGGGATAGTATGTTGGAACACATCCTCCCTATAAGCTTTTAACTCATCATAAGTAAATGCAAATATATCTCTATACTCTTTGACTAAGCTTATCAATGCATTCCTTTCCTTTTCAAATGTTCCTTTTCCAATTTTTATAATTTTTGGATTGTTTTCCGATCCAATATTGATCTCAATGTAATCCCCTGGTTTCATTTGGTCAATGTTATTCTTCTTCCCATCTTGTCTGTCAAAGATGTTTTCCAGTTTAGTAAAGCCACGTGATATTGGATTGATAGGTTGGCTATATTCTAGATACTGTTTGTCTTCTTTCTGTATGTTTATGTTGAAATTCGAAAATTCATCTAAGTTATGAATGAATTTCAGGATGTGTTCATCATCTTTTAAAACCTGCCAATGGTTCATGTTGTCTGGGACTGATGGTCTATAGTTATTTTCAAGGGTACAGTCTCCTTTTAACATTGCATCCGATGGTTGGAAGGTGGATGCCACAACTGCCAATCTATCCGCTGCACTATTCTGATCTCTAGGGATTGCTTCTATGTTTAGTGCATCAAAATATTCCATGGTGTCCCATATTGCTTTTCTATACCTTTTAAGTCTTTGACATTTGCATGCAAATTGACCCTTAATCTGTTGCACTATTAAATCTGAATCTCCTTTTATACTAAGCAATTTTATACCCATATCCTTGGCAATTTCAATGCCTGGTAGAAGTGCTTCATACTCTGCTATGTTGTTTGTGACCTCAAACTCTAACCTGAAAGCAAAATTGAAATCCTTTCCCTTGGGTGAAGTTATGATTATGCCAGCTCCTTTCCAGCCCTGGAAAAAGCACCATCAAATTTCATCTTCCACAACTCATCAATCTTTTCATTCTTCATTTCTTTATGAATGGGATCTAAAAAAATAGAGTTGATTTGATAAGTTCCCATTTCATCGGTATTGTAGACATTCATTTGATGGTCTTTGAGGATTCTCAACATGGTACTGTTATCACCTAAACTGTAGTTACCCCTATGGATGTATCCACTCATGGATGGCAATAGGGAAGGGCAACTCAAAAGGTGCAACCACGATCACCTCGACCTCCAATAGATGGTTGTCACGCCAGTCGAAGCAACCTTCGCTTTATGTTATCTAGCCCAGACAACAAAGGGGGAGACCCGATCTACTCCTGACAGGAGAGATCAAAACCAAGACACCAAATCAAGTTAATTCTAAGTGAAGTAAGGTGTATGGTTTATCCTAGACCTTAGGATGAAGTCACAAGACAAGTGAGGGGTTCAATGAGTATAGCTTTGGTTCATTATTGATGTGAAAGTGACTTATGATTTGTGAAATAGGATCCAGGATTGATGTACTAGTTCAATGTGACAAAATCCACTGCCTTGGGAACCGTGTCCAATGCAGGGTAGTTTAGGGGTTGAATTGGGGCTAACTAGTACAAGTGACAAGCTTGATCATGATACATGATGACATCAAAGGGTTTGGTTCACCACACAAGGGTCAAACCACAAGTTAATCCAACAATCTAGGAAAGTCGAATTGACTTGGAGAAAGACCAGTGCCTTGGGAATTGGGATAATGGAGTCAAAGTAAAGTTAACTTGTGGTTGATGACTCCTATTGTATGAGACAAGTGGGAAATTAAAGTCTTGATGGATGAATAGGTCTAGATCTAGGTTTGACCTAAGTGGACCACAATCCCTTAAAACAAGGAATGCTATCCCCAAGGCAAGATTTGATGAAGTGACACACTTGACCTAGGTTTTGAATTATGCCTGTTCCAAATCCACTGAAATCTCAAGTACCCACGTCCTAGAAGTGGACCAACTCACTTCTCCAAGGTGGTGCGACTTTACCCAAGGAGGCTAAAAAGTGGGATAAATCAATCAAGACAAGTCCAATGGCATCCAAATTTTAGATCCAAGTAGGTTGATCAGGTGAGGATATGGATCTACAATTTCAAGGCAATCCGATGGCTCGATCTTGCTAGATCTGAGTTTAAAGATACCAAGTGGTCCAAAAATGGGATTAAATCCCTTAAAATGTGGAATAGGGCCCACAAGGTAGAAATCAGAAAAGTGACAATCTGGGGGTAGGTTATTAGATGTGTAGATCACGAATCAAGTGGAATCTCAACTACCCACGTACTAGATCTAGGTCAACCCACCCAAACTAGGAAGTGCGCCCTTGCTTGGAGAGGTTAAATGCCTTGGGAAGAGGGTCAAATGGAGGCCAATCCTCACCAAACTATAGATCCGGGATGCCGTGGATACTATAGAGGTGGGTTTTAAATATCTTACCCAAGAAGCCACTAGATCTTAGTAGATCTGAAAAAATTTAAAAATGGGGGTTTAGATTAATTAGGGTTTTAAATGTTTTAGACAAGTGGATAGATCATGGAGATAGAACTTACCTTGAGATCATACCTGAGTGATGAAGAGAGATGCTTTGATGTTGAGGAAGATTCCCGCAGAGATCAAATGAGAAATTCTTGATTTTGCTTGCCAAATTGATGCCCTAGCCCACAAGTGCGCCCTCCTCTACTTGTCAATCCAAGGAAAATCGATTTCAATCAGAGAGATCAAGTATGGAGGAAATACAAGTAAAATGCAATGATAACATGAAATAGAAGGTCCTGGGACAGTAATACTCCCTGTTACCAACGAAGAGATCCAAAGAAGAAGTAGGGAGAGTCTTCCCCTACCAATACTTCCTTCTCAAAGCAAATCGGCCTCCACCTGTAGATGCAAAAATGTGGTTCAAAAGATATGGCAAAACAAGATCTCCAATAACTCAGTGCAAAGGAAGAACCAACGAACGAACACCAAAAACATTCACCACGACACTGGAGATAGATGCAATAATAATTTTCTATTCCAATAATCCAGAGCCACCAGTCCCCTTTACAATGAGAAGCTCTCTCCTTTAAATAGGAAGGAGAGGCATCAAAATCCTAACCACTTTTTGAATGAGTGGCTAAGATTAAAAGATACAAATGTCTAATCAATGGTTGAGATGAACTCAACAATAAAATACATGGATCACTCATAAAATATAACATAAGTGGACAAAATCGCCCTAGAAGAGGGGAATCCCACCAAATCATGATGACAAAATATAATAAGAAGCTTATGGTGGGTCCAAGGGGTAATTTTAGCCACCCTTGGTCAATCCCCATAGCACAATAATAATAAAATAGTCATCAATATACCAAATCGTGCCTCTATGGACAAATCGTAGGCCTTAAAAGACCTCAGAAATCATCAGAAAATGCCATAAGTGATGGATGCGGGCCCCCGATGAAGCTAAAACTGTTGGAGGAGGTGTGGAAGACATCAACCCATCATCACTGATCATCCCATGCCAAGACATTGCCTCAGTAGCCTAAATCGAATTCCTCAATAGCCATTTCTACCAAATCCTGAAATGCCTCGGGAAGCGTGAAACTGCCCCAAACTGCCTCCTGGAGTGCCTGCGCTGTCAAGGTGAGGGCACCAGTGTGTCCGGGAGGGGGGTAATATGGTAAAAACAAGTGGCTGGACCACCCCCTCCAAGCACAGCGCCCTAGGTCAACCGGATAAAAATCACATCTGCTCTGACAGTGTCTCCGACAGACCAAAAATGCACTGGGATAGCCTACTGAGGCTCAATCATCACTGTAAGTGCCCGGAACTGAAAACAAACTGTCTCATTGGACTCAGAAGGTCCAAATCCATCCAAGATGTGTACTCATACACCATATGAGTCTCTGCATGATCATAAAATATATCCAATATACCGGAACAAGTCAAATAATAATAATCTGTAAATGATCAAATACTGCTGTAAACCATGAATCATCATCATAAACCTGTATCTGCTGCATAGAATCATCATGCACATTTACATAGACCATATATCATCTATCCATATCATCACAAGGTCCAACCATCTCATGTCCCATGGTTGACCTTGGTCAAACTAGGTTTGACCAAGTCAACATGACCAAATATAACTCAGATCATCATTAGAAGCCGCTGCAAAGTGTCAAAGGTTAATGCATGCTATACAACTTATTCAAATAACAATTATAACACAAAGTAATCATTACTGACGATCTAAATCCAAATATATAATTTCATTAATTATTATTATTACTCAAATTAGACTTTCAAGATCATACTCACTTCATAGCTGTGATCAATTTGCTAGTGAAGGGTGAAGGCTAAAATAACTGGCTAGGCTAAGGGATGACTTGACTGACTTAACTTTGTGACACTTTGGCAAAGGGAAAGGGAATACACACCATAGTATATACTGAATGAGCAACAACACAGGGAATGGCGGTGTCTCACAAATGGATGAGTTGTTCAAAGAGGGTTTATTCACCTTTAACAGATGCGCACAATCCATAATACAAATAAGGCCAGCAATTGTTTTGATATAGCATTTAAGTTCCATTGCTTTTTGGGCCTGAAGTTTTCATAGCCTTGATCTATGTGTGTTTATAAACACATTGCATAGATTTACATTTATTTGAGGCTTTTTGCTGCAGGTGTGTTTTTAAGGCACTTGTTTACTTGAGCACTTCTAGATGTGTCACAGACAGCTTGTTTACCTAGGTATTTACATTTCCAAAAGATATAACATTTTATTTTCATGGCCATTTTCATTTGGCATGCCTTTCATTCATGTGTGTTTAGAAACACATTGCATGAATGGGCTTTTCATACAAGATATAGCATTTCATTTTTTCCAGATTTTGTATTCATGGCAGCACTAAAAGTTTCAGGTTTAGCCAACACAACTTTAGTGACTAGGGGGAATTCACAAGGAACTCCAACTCACCATAGGTAAGTTTTGTCACCAACTCAGAGCCAAGACACAATAAATAGGGAAGCTCATCCAATACAGAGGCTACAGTGGGGAAAAGATCCTCCATGTCACTAGTCAAGTAGTAAGTCAAGGTGATAAACTAAAAGGTAGGCAATGGATGGATGAAGACAATGAATAATGGAGCCAACACTAGCAAGCCAAGGTATGGTGGAATGATCACCTCTATTCTCCCTAGGGAGGGTAAAACCAATGAGTATGAATAGTGAACTTCTAAGTCTGAGTAGGGACAATATAATATATATAATAAGATCAACCAGGTCCACATATCTATATGATCGCCAGATCATGACACTATGTGCTAAGACATGCTATAAGAATAAATATAAAAGCAATATAACCATAACACAATGGTATACTTGCTGAGTCATATACCTGAATGCTCATCATCCGAACCATCATCTGTCCTCTGAAACTGCTGCTGTAACTCTAGGCACTACTGACTGCTCTGTACAAATGGTATAATGGCTACATCGGTCATCTCTCTGAGTGTCCTGAGACTCAGTCATGGCAATGGGGAATACAACTGCTGTCCATAATCTGATAGTGATCCAATATAGATGCTCATCTCAACATCTCAATGTAAGGGAACTGGCTGAATAGTGTACTGGAATCTGACAAAAAATGTATGGTAGCCCGGCTACTATATATGTGATAACAGGTACCGTCTTTCTTTTTCAGTGTGTAGTTTGACAAGTGAATCTTCTGATGCAGGAATAGTTGCATAAGACCAATCTAATTGTATTGATCCACCCAAAGTTGCACCCCACTTTCTAGAAAGTAACATCCCCCATTTGTCAGGCACATCTATGACAAGGATGTCCATGGTAACATGGATGTCTGGATACTTGGCCAATCTAACAGGTTGGTTTTCGATCATCCCTTCAACTTTAACAGGTCTGGAATCCATGGCACACACATTTTGGTAAGGCCTAGTGGTTTTTAAGTTAAGCTGTTGCATAACTTTTTTAGTCATTAAATTTGCACCAGATCCTGAATCCAACATACAATTATGTAGAAGAAGGTCACCTATCATCAATGATATATAGAAAGGTGGGTGAGCTTCTTTTCTTGATTCCCTAGTATGTAAGATTATAGGTGGATCTTCGTGAGCTTTGCCATAGCTGGTTGAATGTTGCTCTACATTGTCTAAGAAAGTGACCTTCTTAGGGGTTTGAGGAGTAAGAGGAGTAGGTGGACTAGGGGTAGGAGTACAAATAGAGATGGGTATTTCAAGTGCCTTCAACAGTTTTTCTTTTTGACCAGGAATTTTATAAAGCTCATTTATAGGTACAGGCACTTTAGTTGTATTGAACCAATTACTCCAATCAAAATTTAATTTACTAGAGTCATTTGATTTAGTTGGAATTGTTACCTTTGGTGACTGTATGGCAGGTGCAGGATTTGCTCTTCTTTGATAACCAATCCCTTTAAACTTTTGCATATTATGGACTTGCTCATTGGAAGGTCTTTTTCCAAAGTTCTTAGTCATATTATCCAAATCTTGATTGTACTGTTTAGCTTGTTTCCAACTCTCCTTGGGAATGTTGTGGATGTCTCCTACCACATTTATGTATTCAGGCTCGCTTGATGTTGGTTCATTGGTACTACCCTCTGGAAATCCATGTTCTTGTACGTAGTTTGCAAAATAGCAAGAAAATTCTTCATGAAAATCTTTGCAAGCTCTACAAAATGGTATGTAGGTCTCAGTCATGTTAGCAGCCTCTATTTGATTGGGAGGCCTCTTCTCATTGTTGGGAGCCTTTTTCTGCCAGTTGGTCTTAGGGGGGTAGTTTCTTTGAATTGGTTGAGTTTGCTGAATCTGTTGAACCTGTTGAACATGTGCTCTTTCCATGTTGATGATTTTATTCTGTATTTCCTTCATTTGAACCACATGTTTTTGTTCTGCCTTTTCCAATCTTTCACACATATCCATCATCTTTTTTTCGTATGAATCCTTTATAGCAGATAAAGGGTCCTTCTCTTTATGCTCAGTTGATTTCAATGGAGTTTGAGCTCTAGAAAAACCAGGCAAATTTGACTTACCGGAAGACTGCATGTTCTTATCTATCTTAGTTTCCATTTCCTGTGCTTCTAATAGAGTGGTGGGTTCTTTATCCCTGAGCTCATATTGCATTCCCCACTTAAGGCTTCAATGTAGTAAACCAATATGGTATGTGGAGTTGGCTTATAATCTGTAGGGATTGCATTGGACAAGTCGGTGAATTTCTTATTGAACTCGTCCATGGTTTCCATCTCACTTCTTTTAATGTTTGTTAAAGCTGCAAGTTGATGTCGAGGCTCTTTTTTCTCACCATACTTGTTGGTGAAAGCATTCTTAAAAGCAGTCAAGGTTGCAAAGGAGTTGTTCGGTAAGCCGATGAACCAGTCACCAGCATCCCCATCTAAAGATAAAGCAAACAGCTTCATGTATACAGCATCATGCTTGTGGGCAGGATCTCTGACATATCCACTTGTACATTTTGAGAAAGCTTTGAGATGATAGGCAGCACTAATGGCATCAGTGCCAGTAAAAATGGGAAGTTTGTCGATAGCTTTGTCTAGAATGTCATGTGGTTGACCTGCTATCTGAGTAATGTCAAGGGGAGAATAGAAATCACCCATTGTATCGGAAAGACAAATATTATTGTTTTCAAGGTTAGTTTCTTCAAAAAGACTATGGATGTCAGAAATGGACTGAGATCCAAGCTCTTCAAGGATCCTACAAGAATTAAGTTTATTCAATCTACTCCTGTAAACCTTTTTAGGCTCGGGGATGAAATTGAGTAAACCTTCAGAATTCCTTCTAGTTGAATACCTTGAGGGGTTTACTGACAGTGGAGTCGCCAGGTGGATTCAAGTCTAATTTCTGAGAGTGATTTGACTAAAAAATCTACCAAAAATGAAAACTAAAAGGGCAGTGGAGTCGCCAGATAGATTCAGAATCTATAAAAAAGGTAAAACAAACTAGAAAAAACTAAGGTCGTCCAGGAACAAAAAGAGTTGCCCCCGGCAACGGCGCCAAAGATGTTGTCCGCCGAGATGCACACCAGCAGCATAAATCTTTCGAAAGTTGTTCCCTCACTACAAGTGGGGAAAGTGTGGCCTTGGGGGCAAGCAATGAGCCAGGTACTATCACCTGAATCCCAGCTCCTCCGTTTAGGCTAATTCCTAACGAAGCCAAGGGGGGTAGTCCCTACAAAGAGTTTACTATAGTTCAATGTGTTTTAGTGTTTTTAGTGTATGGTGATGCGGATGGGTGTTGTTTAGGAGTTTTAAAGATGAAAAGATCACAAATTTACTTTAGATAAAACACAAGGTAAAATGCAATCCACGTTGCGATATAAGATTACAAGATCAACAATATATCAAAGACTTGTGAAAATGAGATAGCATCCATAGATAAATGACTTAAATGGACAAATGGCCCAAAAATATGAATATATGAAAATGTAACAACTAGACCAGTGCCTTATGGAGTCAAAAAAATGTATAGTGCTGGGGGATGCCGAAAGTACAAGTCTTGGAGAACCGTTTGTGAGATCGTTTTGTAAATTATCTTGGTTTATTGAAAGTTTTAGTGGTCTTGATTATTAGGCTAAGAACAACAAGGTAAGCAAATCGACCGGAAAGGTATACCTTCAGTGGCTTCCCCTTCTGATGGTATGTCGGACCGCCCAGATTTCGAAGAGTAAGTGTCTAAAGACTTAACCACTCTGATGTCTATGACAGCAGTAACTTCCAGCCCCACCAGGTTTAGGAACTTTGCCCACTACCTGAGTATGTCTCGAAAAGGAAACGCCGGTTCGTTGGTTATGGGGGTGAAAAATTTATTATGCTATTGAAAATTATCAAATCTAACACCTTTCTGAGTACTAGCCCAACCTTTTCAGGTTGGCAGAGCATACGGGTGTTAGATAGCAACCAAGATAAATTATTAAAGGGGGAGTGTGAGTTGAAATGTTTTAAAATTATTAGAGCACACAGTTCAACTCTCCGACAGAGAGTGCTCTTGACTTTGTCTTATGACAAGGTTCAAGAGACTTAGTTATTCTATATGCCTAATGCAGAAAAAATGCAATTTTAATATGCTCTCCGACAGAGAGTGCTCTTGACTTGGGTTATTGCAAGTTCAAGAGGCTTTGTTCTTTATTAAAATAGAGGCAGTTTATATGCAAAGAAAAAGCATGCTTTCTAAAGTAAGCAAGTAATGAAAGGAAATAACAAGTGCACACTTTCTAAGGCCAAATTGAACAACTAACCAAGAAATAAACAAACAAGGTGGGATCAACCTTGGAACAAGGTGACCACTAGAACCGCTAGTCCCGAAAACCTTCCAGCTAGTTGGATGTCCGCAAGGATGCTAACAGGGAAAGAGAAGTAGCCACAAAACTATGTGGCACTTGGGATCAAATCCCAAGCTACTTTCTCAAGGCAAAACTTGGAAGAGAGTTAATCTAAGTACAAAAATAAACTTTAATCTAGAAATTTTCAAATAAGTCTAACTAAAGCATGCATGAAACAGTCTTCCCCAAATGGGGAAGAAGAAACAAAGTGTGGGAGGCCTTATCCCACCTAGCCTTTTTATTAATCAATTTACAAGTGCCTTGGGAATTTAACCCTTGCAAGGTCTTTTATGAAAGATAAGATAACTATGAAAAAACAATATAGAGCTCTTAGGAACTTTTACAAAAGGAGAATGTGGTCCTCTTGTTTTCGATCATTCTTATGGTTTGCTTGATGTTTTCTTTGGGTAAAGACCTCCTTGTTTCTTAAAGTTCCTTGACTTTCTTCTTCTTTGAAACACCTACACAAGTTCAAATATGACACTGCATATACCCTAGAAACACCAAATGAGGAAAACCAACAATCCTGTGGGGATTTCTTCTATCTTGAGCCCAGAGCAATATATGAAAAAAGCAAATACAATAATGTTACCTAAGATGTAACAATCAATCCTGACAGGTCAATACCCTAGATCTGCATGCATCAGCTGATGCCTGCACTAAGGAAATGTGCCCTAGCTGCCAATATGGATCTGAGTCTGTCTACAGGTAGCTCTGACTGTACTGACTCTCTCAACCCTCTGCTCTGATCTGCTCTGCTTTGGAAGAAGGCCAACTGCTCAACTGGTGAATGCACCCTTCCTCTGCATGGAAAAGTGCATCCTCCCCTCTGGATGACAAATGCTCGTACAAGATCAGATCTCAGCAGATCTGAGCTTTGATTGTCACAGAACTTCCTCAAACACTGAGGCAAGGCTATCCTGAAAGTCTCAGACACTCAATCGGCAGATCGGACTCTGAATGAGCTCCTCTCTCCTCAGGTAATGCACCCCTCTCCCTCTCTGGAAGTCGTCCTCCACAATCTCTACAGAATCCACTCAAGTGAACTATCTCAGTCCACAGATCTGGGTGCCAAGTGCCCCTGGAGCAAGTGGTGTCTAATCCAGGTCAGATCTCACCACTCTCCCTCCTGCAGAAGCTCCTCTCTCTTAGAAAGTCGCCCTGCATGCACTAATGCGCCCTCCTCACTCCAGACAAATCACTCTCCGATAAGTCAACTGAGCAACCTCATCTGGGGACCCCCTGCCTCTATATATAATCTCACCGATCAATTAGGTTTACCAAAAACCTAATATCTGTGCATGCAAAAAGTCACTTTTGCATGCATCTTTTAATTACTAACTGGCCATGCAAATCTCATACATGCAATAGGCAAAACACTCTGGAAGGTCTGCATTCAGTCACCAATGGACCCATGCCACTGAGTAGAGTGTATCTCACCCTCTACTCCATACTGATGCCTATACTGCTGATGTACCTCCATGCAAGGCATCTGAATCATGGAGGACATCCCGAGATACCATAAACTCTAACACTCCCTCTTATCGAGGGAAGTCCAACCACTGATGCCTAGATCCAACAAGTCCTCTGTTGCTGACACTGACCCAACTGTCCTTCCTGTCACTGCTGCCCTCTGACCTGAAGTACCCTGATCGAGCTCCATCAAGGTGGCTCCAGAATAACCCCCCTGATCTACCACTGACTTTGTCACTGAACTCTGATTCAGACTCCCTCTGAATCTCTGCTGCAACCAGTCCCTAAGAATTTTGTCAAGTGGATCCACTGGTCTGTAAGTGGACTCCCTCTGTCTCTGAGCTGAATCAACTCTCTCTTGAGTTAAGTCCATCTCCACCATCTCATAGCAACTCAGTCTCCGACTGGTGCCTGTATGAGTAGAATACTCATTCATCTGATTTGAATCCAAGGGCTCAATCCCCTATGTCTCATCATCATCATCATGAGCATCTCGCTCATCCATCTTCTACCTGGACTCACATCTCCTAGCATCAACTCTGTTGTGAGCATCTCGCTCTCTATCCTCCTCTGAGTCTGAGGAGGATGCACTCAGCCAACCTGATGTGCCAGAAGTGGGTTATTCCTAAATCAAGTACTCACCGTCGATCCTGTGACCCATCAAGACTGGGTCAACTCCCATAGCATAGGTGAAGATAAGATCCCTCTGGAATACCACTGAATAACCGGCAACATTCAGAGCTGCCACTGAGAGTATACTCCCTCTCAGTCCTGGAATGAACAATACTCCTGATACCTCCAGAAGCTCTCCAAGGTCAAGTAGAAAGCGAACTTTGCCCACTCCTGTGACCAAGTGATCAGTCCCCTACACATCTTGAATCATCTGCATAGGTGTGTGGTCAGGAACGAGGAATGCATCTCGCATCCCGATCATGTGACTGCTCTGCATGTAGTCAACCCTCCATCTCTCATCACCCTGGATCTCTGGTTGACTACTATCATGGCCTGACATAACTGAGGCTAATGAGAACTCCCTGTCAAACCTAGAGGTAAACTCATCAACCTCCTCTCAGTCTTCATACACATGCATATGCAACATGCATAACTCATGCACATGCATCGTGCATATCTCATGCATATGCATCATGCAAGACCTCGTGCACATGCATATCTCATGCACATCTTTGCAGTAATACTCCCTCTTAGAGAGGAAGGTACTTCTGGAGAAGCATCCACTGAGATCAAACACATCATATGTTGTTGCAACTACTTCCTCTGAACTAGAAGACATCTCAGCTGCATCTGCTGTAATCTGATATGAAGATCTGTGCTCCTCCTTGATCAATGTCATCTTGACAGAAGCCTCATGCTCTCCATCTGTCACTGATATTGAAATTGTATCCAAGGTCTCCCTAGACCCACATACAGGCTTGCCCAAAAACCTGTACTCTACTCTCAAGCTAGTGGCCATAATCTCTGCACTGAAAAGATACACAAAGTGATACAAGAACCTCTCTTGATCACAGATCTGGCCTCCCCTTGCACAGATCTGATAGATCTATCTCATATCTATCCACCTAGGTCACAGATCTAATAGATCTGACCTCTATACCAAAAGATATGATAGATTTAACCTCTACAACCACGGATCTGAGCTCCACTCTTCAGATCTGGTCTCTATCTTCACTGATCTACTAGATCTATCTCATATCTAGTCTCCAACTTCTCAGATCTGTTAGATCTAACCTCTACTGTCACAGATTTGAACCCTACACTTCAGATCTGGTAGATCTGGTCTCCCTCTCCACAGATCTAAGTGTGATTGATCTCCCTGACCCTTACCAGGGCTCTGATACCATGTAAATTTTAATCCAGAGATCACTACTCCCTCTGGATGGCCCTGAGATCTCAAGTGGTTTGAGTCTCTGTAAATCAATAATGCTCTAAAGAAATAAGCCTCAACAGCTATAGATCTCTTTACAACATAAACACAATCAATCACATATATGACACTACATATACCCTGGAAACCCGAAACGAGGAAAACCAACAATCCTGTGGGGCTTTCTTCTATCTCGAGCCCAGAGCAATATATGAAATAAGCAAATACAACAATGTTACCTCAGATGTAACACTCAATCCTGACGAGTCAATTCCCTAGATCTGCATGCATTAGCTGATGCATGCACTAAGGAAATGTGCCCTAGCTGCCAATCTGGATCTGAGTCTGTCTGAAGGTAGCTCTGACTGTACTACCTCTCTCAACCCTCTGCTCTGATCTGCTCTACTTTGGAAGAAGGCCAACTACTCAACCGGTGAATGCGCCCTTCCTCTGCATGGAAAAGTGCACCCTCCCCTTTGGATGTCAAATGCTCGTACAATATCAGATCTCGGTAGATCTGAGCTCTGATTGTCACAGAACTTCCTCAAACACTGAGGCAAGGCTACCCTGAAAGTCTCAGACACTCAATCGGCAGATCGGACTCTGAATGAGCTCCTCTCTCCTCAGGTAATGCGTCCCTCTCCCTCTCTGGAAGTCGTCCTCCACAATCTCTGCAAAATCCACTCAAGTGAACTATCTCAATCCACAGATATGGGTGCCAAGTGCCTCTGGAGCAAGTGGTGTCTGATCTAGCTCAGATCTCACCACTCTACCTCCTGCAGAAGCTCCTCTCTCTCTTAGAAAGTCGCCCTGCATGCACTAATACGCCCTCCTCACTCCAGACAAATCACTCTCTGATAAGTCAACTGAGCAACCTCGTCCGGGGACCTCCTGCCTCTATATATAATCTCACCGATCAATTAGGTTTACCAAAAACCTAATATATGTGCATGCAAAAAGTCACTTGTGCATGCATCTTTTAATCACTAACTGGCCATGCAAATCTCATGCATGCAAGAGGCAAAACACTCCGGAAGGTCCGCATTCAATCACCAATGGACTCATGCCACTGAGTAGAGTGTATCTCATCCTCTACTCCATTCTGATGCCTATACTATTGATGTACCTCCATGCAAGGCATCTGAATCATGGAGGACATCCCGAGATACCATAAACTCTAACAACACTCAGTGGCTTGAATATTTCTGCCATGCTAACCCTTTCCCGAGGTGCATGTTCAACGACAATACAATGGATGGATGGAAGACAAGTGAAAAAGCAATGCCAGAGATAGGTGTGCAATGGGCTAAGTTGTACAAGGGGTAACCCTACTGATGAGCATATGCCTAAGTCTTAACATCATGTTATTTAACCATTTCAATTGTTAGTCCAAAAGCAACCAATAAATGCACAATCACCATATCGCTACCATGCATGACCAGTCACATCTACTAAGATAATCAGGAAAGACAACACATATATGCAAACCTCATGCCATATACCATGCTCAGTCATGTCTATCTCTGGATCTGAAGTGCCTCTGACATTCTGGAAAGGCAAAGGAAGATATATCAGCCACCTGCTCTGCTGCACTACTAAAGTGAAACCATGGTCTAACAAGTCTCTTAGGGGTCATGAAGGCTCAAAAGTGACAGAGGCAAACTGATGAAAACTGCTTCGAAGCTCTGCCTGCCTCTGAATGTACTCTGCCATTGATCATCACTGTGAGGAAAAGTATGCTCATCTCAGTGTACGACTGGCCCAGGCCTGGGACAAATTGCTCTGAAACATCATGGTAGCTCATCTACTATGGATGTGATAACTGCAGTGTTGCATATATTGTCTCGGGGAAAGTATCGACGAGGGTTTGGAATATAACTTCTCGATGGTGTCAGCGAAAAATATCGGAGAATGTCGGAAGGCCTCAAAAAAATACAAAATACTCATTTTTTTCAATTTTTAAAACATATAAAGCAACAACAACATCAAATAGACACATTGCTACATAAATATGGTGATACAAGTAATAAATAAGATGCATAAGATGTCAAGTGGTCACATGTCTTTACTAAACTGAAAATTATGAAACATGTTCCTAATAGGATGATACAAAATCACTTCAAAAGCTAAAAATAAATGTATCTCATAAGATGAATCATCATGAGGCATCTAGATACTAAATAGTACATAATACATTCAAAATGATAGATCATAGGAATCCCAATCATTGATTCCCTCTACCCCTTTTATGGGTAAAGGGCACCACTCTTCCTCTGCAAGTAGTAGGTGGTCGTGGAGGTACTCGGGATGAGGTTAGAGTGGAAGATCCAGAGCCTCCAACTACTCCAGTTGAGGCGGAAGACAAAGTGGGTTGTCTCCTCCCAACCCCAACTCCAACTACAAGTCTCTATGGAGGTGGTGGTGGTGGTATTATCTGCACCAGAAGATCAATCTCCTCCTGAACATCTATATACACTGGAAGTTGATCATCCTCATGCTCCTCCTCCTCCTCCCCTTCCACTGTCGTATCCTCCCCCAAATCATCTGCATGATCCTCCTCCTCCAACCACTTGGGTGCCTCCTCCATCTCCACCCTCCACTGAGAAGTGGTGTTAATGGCATCCAAATTTATGGCCTCTATGTCAAGTTGCTTCACCCATAGCCTTAGATTGTAGTAGACATACACCATGTCATTAAGGCGTTGTGTACCTAACATGTATGAACATTGAGGGCCATAGTTAGTAATGGTAAATTGTAGTAAATTAAAATTAAAAATTAAAAAATATAAACAATTTAAATTTTGATTGTTGCATTTTTGAACATTTCTAACTTGTTGCGCTTCTTGGAGTGTCTCTTTTCAAAGACACTCCAATTGCGCTCGCACCTTGAACTGCAAGTTTGGCTAAGCACCCGAACGACAAGTTTCTGCAACTCTGGGAGCTTTCCACCATAGTGTTTCCACCAGACATCTACAATGAATAAAATGAAAGGATTCAATGGAAGACAACAAATTATATTTCCTTCAAGTAATAAATGTCAAATATTTACAAAGGAAAAAACAAAATTTGAAATTGAAGCTTACCTGGCATCTTTGTGGTCCTATCTAGGATAGCCATCTCATAACCCAAAACCCCAGATGCCATCCTATATATCTCCATCTTTCTAGAAATCTCTAAGCGTTCAGCTGGAGTGTGCACCATCCTCTGAACACATTGGAAAAAACCATCCATGACCCCACCATCAAAATTAAATCCACAAGCATAAGCGAATGCAGTGTTGAGGAAGAGCCCTGCTGCATGAATGGGACGATGGACAGTGTTATTCCATCGCTCATCAATCACACCCCAAATCTGAGCTCTCTTGGTGAGTCCTTCCTCCCCCTTGTCATCATAGTACCAATAGATAGCTTCCTTGGCCCTATCTATGGCCTCATACAAGTAGCCCATTGTGGGCTTGTCACCATCAACCAATCGAAGAACCTTTACCAAAGGTTCAATAACGGTACATACCTCACCTATTGCACTCCAGAATCTCTGGTCATGTCCCACAAGTTGGGCAATGGCTTGCCCATCTTATTTGGTGCTATAGACACAAGCAGCCCACCCATCAGAAAGAAACATCCTTTGTAACTCCAACATATGCTTGAGGAGCAAGTGAAGAGAAATGAAGCTGGTGGCGAAACTTGTGGCCGCGAGACGCACCAACTCTCTATTCCCTGTGAACTGTCTCATGAGTGAAAGAACATATGTGTGATTATATATGTATTTGGTCACACTCCGAGCTGAATCAATGGTTTCCTTGATCCAAGGAATTTTTCCCATGTCCTCTAGCATCAAATCAATGCAATGGGCTGCCCACGGACTCCAGTACAAGGTTGGATACCTCTCCATGAGCAACCTCCTAGCAACAACATAATTAGCAGCATTGTCCGTGACGACATGGACAACATACTGCAGGCCTATCTCTCCGATAAAGCCATCCATCAACTCACATAATAATTGTGCATCTTTTGTATATGCACTTGCATCAATACTTTTGATAAAAATTGTCCCCCTGGGACAACTAACCAAGAAATTTAGAATTGATCTTCCCTTTGTATCATCCACTCATCGGACATCACGGTGCATCCGGTGGTCTCCCATGATTCCTTGATCCTAGCTAATCTTTGTGTGCAATCGACCTTTTCCCCTTGAAGAAGATGCCCTCTCAAATCATTATAGGAAGGGCCCCTATACCCTGGGCCAACAATAGCAGCAGCTTCAAACATGGCATGGTAGAAGGGGTTCTTGGCAATGTTAAATGGTATACCACTCCAAATAAAACATTTGGTCACAATCTTGTCGGCCTCCTCCTCCTCCTTTGTTTTAACCAATGACCGAATAGAAGGTTGCTCCCCCTAGTGTTGACCTTGGCACAAAGAAAGGTGAGGTTGATGAGGGGATTCGAGAAGCTATGGGTTGTGTTATCACACCATAGTAGCAGGGCTACTATTCTTGCTTAGCAGATATTTGCACATTTTAGAGCTTCCATTATTCAGAGCTTGGCTATGATGATTGTATATTTTGAGATCACTCATGATCAGAGCAGTGTATTATTCAGACTTATGTTAGACCTTGTGTCAAGGCTGAGCCTTGAGAGTTCAGATTTGATGACCGATGTGACCCTTTATCCCATACAGTTTCAGGTAAGTGCCTAGAGATATATTGCAGCAGTGTTTCAGATGATATATGATGATTGTTATTGTGATGATGTTATATGATCTATGGATATTTTATCTTTGACTGTGGATTATTATCTTGTTAATTTAGTCATGTTCACAGCATCTGCTTGGTATACTATTCCTGATGTGGCAAACTGTTTAAAATGAACTATAAATCATAAAATGGACAATTGCTTGCACATTTAGGTCATTTAACAAAACCCACTGGTTTTCCACCTTACATAGATATGGTCTTTCCTAACACCAGTTGTCTGCTAGTGTAGGCTCCATATTCACTAGACTCCATCCATACATGACTTTCCTATTTTGACTTTAAACCTTGACCTGTCTCATTTGACTTTCTGAGACTGAGGACTTCCCCATTTTTCTACCTCTGTGTTTGGACCGCATCCCTGTATGTTTAGTGTCTCGGCTCTAAGTTGGTGACAAAACTTGCCTTTGGTGAGTTGGATTGTAGGCCTAAATCATTCTGGTCGGTTGTCCCGATGTTTGGCATTGGCTCGAACTCCCCCTAGTCACTTGAGATGTTGTTGGCTAAAACTGAAAGTTCATGTTCTACTTATGGAAACTTATAAATTTGCCCATGGAAACTAAAAAGGGCAAGAGCGATGAACAGCTAAAAATACTCCTCGAAGAGTATAAGAAAGGTCCAAAAAGCAATGGTTCTTAAAAGCTATATCTAAACAATTGCTGACCTTATATGTATATGAAAACATGCCCTGGATGCAAGCTGCAACTATCTGTGCTTTTCAGCACACCTGAGATCCGAAGGGTTATGTAGGCCAAAAAGGCCATGAAATGAAATTGAATGATCCTAATGAACCTAGATCAACTTGATGTAGACATGATGCCTAAGTTGAATAAGCACTCTCTAAACAACTTATCCATTTGTGAGGCACAGCCATTCCCTGTGTTATTTTGTCCAAGCACAGAGTTTGTAGCTTCCCCCTTCTCCCAGTCCAAAGTATTTTTGAGTTAAGTTAGATAAGTCAACCCCTTGGCCCAACCTTGTTCCTAGCCTTCATCCTTCACTAGCAGTTTGACCATGTCCAATGGGTGAGTTTGTCATTTGAACTATTGTGCAAGTAATTTTATATAACAAAGGAATATGCTAACTTGATTAATGCCACTGAATGGATGTTATACTTTGAGCTTGGTTGTGAGAATGATTAGAGAAGCATGTCTTAGTCTACTGATGTGATTTATCCTTGGTTGTATATTATTGGGATCCGTGATGATGTGGACCATATATATATACCTATTGATGATGATTGATGGTCCCACATACTTGATGATGATGTCATATGATGGACATATGGTTCAGATGATGATTGATGCAGTTCAGCAGGTTTTATTATTACTTCAGATCATCAGATTATGCCTTGTCCATATATGGTGGACCCTACAGCTGGCCCATTAGGGCAACCCATGGTGTATGAGTACACATTCCTAGTGGATTTGGGTCTTCTGGATCCAATGAGACACTTATCTTTCAGTTCCGGGCACTTCTGACAGTGATTGGTGCAGTTTTACACTTGTTGACCAGATTTGGGGCTGATTTCCCAACCTGAGCAACAGGGGCCATGAGAGGCCAGTTCACCTAGGGCATTGTATGAGGAGGGGGTGGTCCAGCCACTTGTTTTTACCATTTACCCCCCCCTTCTGGAGAGCCTGGTGGGCTCAATTGGACAGCGCAGATGCCTTGGGAGGCAGTTTTGGCACTTTCACAGTTACCGAGGCAGTTAAAAAATGGGATAAAGTGGTCACTGAGGAATTCGATTTGGGAAATTGAGGCAAGGTTTTGGCATTTGGTTTTCACAGAGGTCTTCCAGGGTGATCCCACTATCTTCCAGCCATTTTTCACCATGTGGGTAGGCCCACAGAGATCACAGGAGGTCTTTTACTGCTTGTCTGTCACAGATTTTGAGGACAGATTTGATCATTTATATTATATTGGACATATTTTATTATTTTATTGTGCCTTGGGGATGAGCTAGTAAGGATTGATGCCTCCTAGCCCCACCATGTGCTTCTTATGTCATGTCCTAGTCATTATGAGGTGGATTTTGGTACTTTTACCCCCTCTAGTGGATGACGTCACCCTCCATGATTATTTTTAGACTATGACGTCATCACTTTATGAGTGATCCATGTGTTATGTTATTATGGTTCATATTAGCCATTGATTGTATATTGAGATCTTTTAATCTCAACCACTCATTTGATGTAGTATTGTAAAGTGGTATAGGGTTTTGGTCTTTATTATCCTATATAAGGAGGAGACCCCCTATTGTATAGTTCACCTTTGGAGCTCTGGAATATTGGAATAGAACACTTCTTTGTGGAGCATATCTCTCTTGTCTTGTGGATTCTCTTGCATCTTGAGTATACAGTATCTCTTCTATGTATCATTGTGGATTTTGGTGCTTCTACTAGTTTTCTTGCAGGAAAGTCGAATTGGTGGAGAGGAGGGCGATTTCTTTAGGGTTATTGTTGGAGGGATCCACATATTCTCTCTTGGGTTGATCTTGTGAAAGGGAGTATCATTATTGTATCTTCGTGACATAGTTGATGCTTTCTATTACATCTTTCTATCATTTTCATAATCATCTTACTGGACTTGTTTATTTGATCTTGTCTTGTAGGAGGAGGACGATTTGGCTATCTTGAAGGAGGACATTTTGGTTGGAGCTCTTGGATCTCACTCTTGAATATACACATAGGAGAATGCTATCAATTTGCAAGGTGGCCACAAGCAATTGAAGTAAGATCTACAAGGTATGTGCCTCTTTCCATCCATTCTCTCTTCATTGGTCACAAACCCTAATTAATTAAAACCCTCATTTTGGTTTTTCTTAGATCTACTTAGATCTAGCCTTGCTTTTGAAAAGATCTTAAGAACCCACCTCTATAGCATCCACCCCTAGTTGGATCTATAGTTTGGTGGTGATTGGGTTAAAATTAACACACTTTTCAAGGCAATATAGCCCTCTTGAACCAAATCGCACTTCCTGGGAGAGGCTTGTTGAGTTAGATCTAGCATGTGGGTAGGTGAGATCCCACTTGATTTGCAATCTACACATTTGATAACCTACCCCTAGACTTTTACTTGGGTGATTTCTACCTTGTGGGCATCATTCCACATTTTAAGGGATTAAAACCCCATTTTGAACTACTTGGCACCTTAAAACTTAGATCTAGTAAGATCTAACCCTTGGATTGGCTTGATTTTCTAGATCCACATAGATCGGTGCCTAAGCTACTTGGATCTGCAATTTGGTGGCCATTGTACTTGATTTGACACACCTTATCCACCTTTTAGCCCTCCTTGAGTAAGGTTGCACTTCCTTGGGTGACTGAGTTTGCCCACTTCGTAGTTGAAATTTCAGTGGATTTGGAACGGGCATACCTTGAAACCTATATCTAGAGTATCATTTTGTGACGATCTGCCTTGGGGGTAGCATTCCCTGTTTTAAGGGATTGTGGTCCACTTAGGGTCATATCATGAAATCCTAGATCTAGCAAGATCCAACCATTACATCTCAATTAGCCCACTTGACTTGCCTACTAGGTGTCCCGATCTACACTTTGACATATCTTTTGACTCCATTAACCCATCCAACAAGGCACTAGTCCTCCATAAGCAAGTCGCACTCCTTGGGAATTGTGTCAAACCTTAGATCCAGTAAGTGGGTACTCCTAAATTCAACTTAGATCCATAGATCTACTCATGACATATCCTCTAGTGCCAATTGCATCCCTTAATTTCACCTTGTGGGTCCACATTAAGCCATTTCACATATCCCAAGAAAGTAGGACCCACTTGTGTAACACATGGTACTATACCTTGTCATTATAACTAATCATGTGGCCTAAATCATACATTGGTTGAAACACTAATCATTTCTCAAACCACCTTCAACCATACTTTAATTTCTAGGTCCACTATACCTTGCATTGGTTTCCGTAACTTACCATTTACTCATTCCTAGGAACCTTTGTTTGGGTCCAATATCTTTGATTGGTTATAGGGTCTCCCCCTAGGTCTTGATTTATCTAGATCTAAAGTGAAGAGTGCCTTGGTTGACGTGACTCCCACCTTGCATTGGGAACCGTGGCATCTCTTGGGTCACCTCTTTAGTTGCCCATCTCCTCTACCGTCCCAGATGGGATACCACTAGGGGCAACTACAAGTTGTGTGATAACAGGTTGTTTGGATGAGGAGTGGGATTGTGGTCGTACTCCTCCCATTGAGGCACTTGTTCCATTGTTTGTACTTGTAAGTTCATTTTTGCGAGCCTCCTTTGCATGCCTCTTGTTGTCCGCCAGATTGCACACCGCCAGTAGAAATCTTTCGAAAGTTGTCTCCCTCACTGGAAGTGGGGAGAGGTGTGGCCTTGGGGGCAAGCAATGAGCTAGGTACTGTCACCTAAATCCCAGCTCCTCCGTTTAGGCCAACTCCTAACGAAACCAAGGGGGTTAGTCCCTACAAAGAGTTGACTATGGCTCAATGTGTTTTAATGTTTTAAGTGTATGGTATGATGCGGATGGGTGTTGTTTAGGAGTTTTTGTGATGAGACCAAATTACAAATAAAATAACAAGATAAGACGCAATCCATGTTGCTAAATAATAAATCAAAAATGACAATACGTTTCAAGATTTGAAGTTCAAAATTCATCCACAAGATAAAGTAAAAACACAAGGACAAATGGTCCTGATCAAGATATGAATTTTAAATAACCAGTGCCTTATGGAGTCAAAAAATCATAAAGATGTGATGCCGAATGTGTGGGTCTTGAAAGGTGTTGTTCGTGAGAACATTGTGCAAATTATCTTGATAAATTACAAGTTTTAATGGTCTTGATTATTAGGCTAAAAACAAGGATATCAAAAGTCCGGAAATAATACTAGTAACCTCTTAGATGATAGGTCGAAGCCGCCCAGATTGCAAAAAGGGTAAGTGTTCAATTGGATTGACCACCCTTGAGTCTGACAGTGGGATTTCGGCACCACCTGTTTCAGGAAACAACCTCAGTATTTTTCGAAGGGCAACGCCGGTTCGTTGGTTGGGGTAAAGTTTTATTAAATTATCACTTGTGAGATTAGCAAATTCAACACCTTTCTGAGTACTAGCCCAACCCTTTCAGGTTGGCAGAGCATATGGGTGTTGGATACTCGACCAAAGTAGATTAATTATGAAGGGGTGTGAGTTGGAATGTTTTATTATTAAAGCACAGTTCAACTCTCCGATAGAGAGTGCTCTTGACTTAGTCTTAAGACCAAAGTTCAAGAGACTTTAATTAATCTAAATGCCTAATGCAAGGGAAATGCAACAACTAAATGCTCTCCGACAGAGAGCGCTCTTGACTTGGATTTGGCCAAGTTCAAGAGACTTTAGTTCTTTTTATGAAGTAGGAGCAGTTGTAACTTAAAGAACAAAATAAAGCTTTAGATAACAGAAGATGAAATGACTATAGCAAGATGTAACAAGATGACTGAAATAAACTGAAAATGAACTTAGTGTTCTACCAAACAATACTAATCTAAAAGTGGGATCTACCTCCGAACAAGGTTGATCACTAGAACCACTAGTCCTTGAGACTTTCCAGCTAGTTGAAACTTCGGCAAGGAGGCTAATGGGGAATGAGAAGCTACCACAAAGCTATGTGGCCTTTGGGATGCGATCCCAAAGTTTGCTTACTCTAGTCAAAACTTGGAAATGGAGTACAGAAATAAAATATTAATCTAAGAACCAAAAGAGAAAGAGAGATCTAAGCTAAGCAAAGCACAACACTCTTCCCCAAATGGGGAAGAAGAACCCAAAAAGTGGAGGACCCCTCCACTTAGCTTTTTATTAATCTATTACAAATGCCTTGGGTTTGAGACCCTTGAAAGGACTTTGAGAGATATAACTTGGAAAATGTACTTGGAACAAAGCTCTTAAGGATTATTTACAAAGGATCCATAATAACTTTTTGGTTTGGATCATTCCTTTGTTTTCTTGATAGCTTCTTGTATTAGAAGCTTCTTTCTTCTATTTGCTTCAAATCTTCTCAAAGTTTCTCTTTCTCAAAGAGAGATCTATCACAATGGAGCAACTCAAATACCCATTAGCATTAGAAAATCAAATAACTTGAAAGTAGCAAACCTAAAAGTTTGATGAGATCTAAAGCCTGAAGCAAACTATAATAGTATGTGTTATCACACAACTTGTAGTTGCCCCTAGTGGTATCCCATCCAGCACGGTAGAGGAGATGGGCAACTAAAGAGGTGACCCAAGAGGTGCCACGGTTCCCAATGAAAGGTGGGAGTCACATCAACCGAGGCACTCTTCACTTTAAGTCAAGGTGAAACAAGACCTAGGGGGAGACCCTATAACCAATCAAAGATGATTGGACCCAAACAAAGGTTCCTAGGGATAAGTAAATGATGAGTTACGGAAACCAATGCAAGGTTGAGTGGACCTAGAAGTTAAAGTATGGTTGAAGGTGGTTTGAGAGATGATTAGTGTTTCAACCAATGTATGATTTAGGCCACATGATTAGTTATAATGACAAGGTATAGTACCATGTGTTACACAAGTGGGTCCTACTTTCTTGGGATATGTGAGATGGCTTAAAGTGGACCCACAAGGTGAAATTAAGGGATGCAATTGGCACTAGAGGATATGTAATGAGTAGATCTATGGATCTAAGTTGAATTTAGGAGTACCCACTTACTAGATCTAAGGTTTGACACAATTCCCAAGGAGTGCGACTTGCTTAAGGAAGACTAGTGCCTTGTTGGATGGGCTAATG
Organism: Larix kaempferi; assembly: GCA_027924585.1. NCBI lineage: Eukaryota > Viridiplantae > Streptophyta > Pinopsida > Pinales > Pinaceae > Larix > Larix kaempferi. The sequence continues at coordinate 12,164,835 of BSBM01000322.1, read as the reverse complement.
GAGTCAAAAGATATGTCAAAGTGTAGATCGGGACACCTAAAGGTCAAGACAAGTGGGCTAATTGAGATAGAATGGTTGGATCTTGCTAGATCTAGGATTTCATGAAATGACCCATGTGGACCACAATCCCTTAAAACAAGGAATGCTACCCCCAAGGCAGATCGTCACAAAATGATACTCTAGATATAGGTTTCAAGGTATTCCCGTTCCAAATCCATTGAAATCTCAACTACCCAAGTCCTAGAAGTGGGCAAACTCAGTCACCCAAGGGAGTGCGACCTTGCTCAAGGAGGGCTAAAAGGTAGATAAGGTGTGTCAAATCAAGTCCAATGGCCACCAAATTGTAGATCCAAGTAGCTTAGGCACCGATCTATGTGGATCTAGAAAATCAAATCAATCCAAGGGTTAGATCTTACTAGATCTGAGTTTTAAGGTGCCAAGTAATTCAAAAAGGGGTTTTAATCCCTTAAAATGTGGAATGATGCCCACAAGGTAGAAATCACCCAAGTAACAGTCTAGGGGTAGTTTATCAAGTGTGTAGATTGCAAATCAAGCGGGATCCCACCTACCCACATGCTAGATCTAACCAAACAAGCCTCTCCAAGGAAGTGCGATTTGGTTCAAGAGGGCTATATTGCCTTGAAAAGTGTGTCAATTTTAACCTAATCACCACCAAACTATAGATCCAACTAGGGGTGGATGCTATAGAGGTGGGTTCGTAAGATCTTTTCAAAAGCAAGGCTAGATCTAAGTAGATCTAAGAAAAACCAAAATGAGGGTTTTAATTAATTAGGGTTTGTGACCAATGAAGAGAGAATGGATGGAAAGAGGCACATACCTTGTAGATCTTACCTCAATTGCTTGTGGCCACCTTGCAAATTGATAGCATTCTCCTATGTGTATATTCAAGAGTGAGATGCAAGAGCTCCAACCAAAACGTCCTCCCCCAAGATAGCCAAATCGTCCTCCTCTTACAAGACAAGATCAAAGAAACAAGTCAAGTAAGATGATTATAAAAATGATAGAAAGATGTAATAGAAAGAATCAACTATGTCACGAAGATACAATAATGATACTCCCTGTCACAAGATCAACCCAAGAGAGAATATGTGGATCCCTCCAACAATAACCCTCAAGAAATCGCCCTCCTCTCCACCAATTCGACTTTCCTGCAAGAAAACTAGTAGAAGCACCAAAATCCACAATGATACATAGAAGAGATACTGTATACTCAAGATGCAAGAGAATCCACAAGACAAGAGAGATATGCTCCACAAAGAAGTGTTCTATTCCAATATTCCAGAGCTCCAAAGGTGAGCTATACAATAGGGGGTCTCCTCCTTATATAGGATAATAAAGACCAAAACCCTATACCACTTTACAATACTACATCAAATGAGTGGTTGAGATTAAAAGATCTCAATATACAATCAATGGCTAAGATGAACCATAATAACATAACACATGGATCACTCATAAAGTGATGACGTCATAGTTTAAAATAATCATGGAGGGTGACGTCATCCACTAGAGGGGGTAAAAGTACCAAAGCCCACCTCATAATGACTAGGACATGACATAAGAAGCACATGGTGGGGCTAGGAGGCACCAATCCTTACTAGCTCATCCCCAAGGCACAATAAAATATGTCCAAGATAATATAAATGATCAAATCTGTCCTCAAAATTTGTGACAGACAAGTAGTAAAAGACCTCCTGTGATCACTGTGGGCCTACCCACATGGTGAAAACTGGCTGGAAGATAGTGGGATCACCCTGGAAGACCTCTGTGAAAACCAAATGCCAAAACCTTGCCTCAATTGCCCAAATCGAATTCCTCAGTGACCACTTTATCCCATTTTTTAACTGCCTCTGTAACTGTGAAAGTGCCAAAACTGCCTCCTAGGGCATCTGCGATGTCCAACTGAGTCCACCAGGCTCTCCAGAAGGGGGGGTAAATGGTAAAAACAAGTGGCTGGACCACCCCCTCCTCATACAGTGCCCTAGGTGAACTGGCCTCTCATGGCCCCTGCTGCTCAGGCTGGGAAATCAGCCCCAAATCTGGTCAACAAGTGTAAAACTGCATCAATCACTGTCAGAAGTGCCCGAAACTGAAAGATAAGTGTCTCATTGGATCCAGAAGACCCAAATCCACTATGAATGTGTACTCATACACCATGGGTTGCCCTAATGGACCAGCTGTAGGGTCCACCATATATGGACAGTGCATAATCTGATGATCTGAAGTAATAATAAAACCTGTTGAACTGCATCAATCATCATCTGAACCATATGTCCATCATATGATATCATCATCAAGCATGTGGGACCATCAATCATCATCAAGAGATATATATATATGGTCCACATCATCACGGATCCCAATAATATACAACCAAGGATAAATCACATCAGTAGACTAAGACATGCTTCTCTAATCATTCTCACAGCCAAGCTCAAAGTATAACATCCATTCAGTGGCATTAATCAAGTTAGCATATTCCTTTGTTATATAAAATTACTTGCACAATAGTTCAAATGACAAACTTACCCATTGGACATGGTCAAACTGCTAGTGAAGGATGAAGGCTAGGAACAAGGTTGGGCCAAGGGGTTGACTTGTCTAACTTAACTCAAAAATACTTTGGACTGGGAGAAGGGGGAAGCTACAAACTCTGTGCTGGACAAAATAACACGGGGGATGGCTGTGCTTCACAAATGGATAAGTTGTTTAGAGAGTGCTTATTCAACTTAGGCATCATGTCTACATCAAGTTGATCCAGGTTCATTAGGATCATTCAATTTCATTTCATGGCCTTTTTGGCCTACATAACCCTTCGGATCTCAGGTGTGCTGATAAGCACAACTAGTTGTTGTTGATTAAGTTGTCATTGATGCCAACAGTGCCTGGCCATTGATGCCAACAGTTGCGTCTTGGTGCCCCTTGTGGAGCCCCTGAGGGTTAGTATTTGTTTAGTGGTTGTCTGTGTCAGAGGAGACCTTTTGACTTTGTCCAAGCCCAAGCTTGAAGCCCTTGGAGGCCTTGGGACAATGCCAAAAGCCCTGGCTACCCATTAACTTGGTTGAGTGACCCCTAAGGTGTTTCTATGATTCTCCAGTTGTTTTTCAGTACCACAACCTATGCCCTAATACCCTAGAATGTGTCCTTGGTGTGTTGCAATAGGCCAAATGACCCTTTCAGTGGTCATTTGTGTTTTAATAAGGTCATGGTACTCTAGGAGAAGCCTAGGCACCCCCACATCTTGATGGTGTAATACACCCTTGATAGTTTAATGGAGAACACCGTTGGCATATGATATAACGCACACACTGGTTGCTTGATTGTTTATGATGGTTTGACTCTTGAGGTTTTGATGAAGCCCTTGAATTGGAAGCCCTAGTGGCTTGATGGGGCCCTAAAACCATTTCTAAATTGTAAGAATGTGTAACACAACACTAAAAATTAAATATTAAATATATAAAATAATGAAAATACATTTGACCCTTAAACCCATAAAATCCATTAAACCCTTGTCTCCACATTAAGATAAAGCATTAAAACATCTTTTAATAATTTAACAAATGATTTAAACCCTTATCATCAATTTAAAGTGGTTAAAACATTTTTTAAACAAATAAATAAAATATTAAAAAGTGACCCACATTAAGTTAAAGTGTTAAAATCTTTTAATAATTTAATATTTGTTTAAAAAACATTCTCCTTATCTTCCAACATTAATAAAATCAAATTTTAATAAACCTCACATCCCATCCAATGGGTCCAGCAAGGATTTAAACGGCTCCAAAATAAATTAAAATTAAAATTGGAAAGTCGGCCCATAAATTAAATTAAAAATTATATGTTGAAGGTCGGCTCCATATTTTTTGTTTTAAAAAAAAACCACTATAAATACCAGTCAAATGACATGTCATTTAGAAAGTGGAGATTTTTGGTGGAGCTCTGAAATTTTCGCGGGTACTGTAGCAGTCTGAAATTTTTTTTGGATGAGAAATTTGAATGAGCTGTTATATTCGCTGGAGGAGTGAGGGCTCGGAAGTTTGGTTTAGACTGAGAAATTTCGTTACTGTAGCAGCAACAGCAGTCTGGAATTTATTTTTTTGGTATGTGGAATAGTGTGGAGGAAAAGCTTTCAATTTCGTGGCAGCCACAATCAGACATCTCTTACAAAAATTTGGTGGACTATCAAAAGCTTAAGGTATGTAAACACATTACTTTCCACGAAATATTCAGATCTGTTATGTGAAAAAATTCAGTGGCAGCAGTAGAGGGTAAAGAGCAGATCCAAATTCTGGCAAGGGTTTATACAGACTGTTTTGCAAATCTTCTGGGTTAAATACAGTCCAACAGTCCCGAATTTGATGACTGAATGAACCAGCAAACACCTTTTCTAAGGAATATCGTTGGAGAAGGAGAGGCAAGTTTACTGTTTGAGGTTTGTGGGGTACAGTAGCAGCAGCAGAACTTGTATTTGGGTCTTGATAACCAATGATGAAAAAGCTCGCTAGCTGAGGCCAAACGTTAATGAAGGAGCAGATCCGAAATGTTATAGCTCTGTTTTTTGGTGAAATACAAACATAGAGATGGAGATTAGCAAGTGAGTAGCAGCATCTTTTCTGATCTTGGATGTACAGGATTGAGGCTGTTAAGTTCTATCTTGTAAATTGTTTTGGTTCCATGCTCTAAAAATTCAGTGGGTATATGTTCAAATTACAGAGGTCTGATTTTCAAACTACCAGAAGTCTGATTTTATTTTTGATTCTTATCAATTCGGTGGTCTATCTTCAAATTAGTGTGAACTATATTTCAAGCTTTTGGTATGACATAACTTGGTCTTCTCTCCAGCAGAAAGATCTCAAAGCCCTAGACCGAGACAGAGTTCAGTGATCAGCAATTCCACCTTATTCTGAGTCTTTGCATCCTTCTCTTTGAGTTTTTGTTGGTATATAAGTCTGGGTTATGCCTCTATGATGTCAGAGAGGCCTGTTTGAATGATTGACAGCCCTAATGATAAATATTGCATGCTAAGGTTGGAGGTCACCTACCTTATGACTTGACATGAATGATGATCAGCAAACGAGCAGACTATTGACATTGATTAGCAGACCTTATGATGGGAATGTGGTCAAACATCTTGTGTTGGGCAGACTTGGAATTGGAAGACTTCTTGGTGATTTGAAGACATGTTGACATAGCATGAAGACAGCAGTAATGGATTGAGTTGCATTTTGGATTGAGGTTGAAGCAATCACATGAAGCATACCAGGTACATAAGCAGCGTGGTACAGGTTTGACACAGGTTGCCTTATGTGCAGTGGGTCTAACTCAGATTGGCTGAGTTGTATGAGCAGTTGGTTTGACCCAGGTGGTCTGGTACACAGTTGGTTGAACTCAGATTTATTGATTCGAATAATGTGAACAACAGATTGATTTATGCACATAGATTGATTGGTACAGCTAGCAGTGTTGCACAGTCATGGTGCAGTGGTTAGTGGACAGTTGATGAGGAATGGTCAGTTGATGAGCATTGAAAGTGGTTTTGCAAGTTGTGCAGTGTGGTACAGGTTGTGCAGTGTGGTTTAGATTTTGCAGTGTGATACAGGTTGTGCAGTGTGGCATAGGTTGAGCAGTGTGGTTTAGATTGTGCAGTGTGGTACAAGTGTTGGATAGCAGGTCCGCAGGATCAATGCAGTTTGTGGTTCAATAGTTCAGTATCTATCTTCATATCAGGGTGGCAGGACGGGGCAAGGAAATTGAGGGAGCTAAGGCTTCCTTCAGGTTGTAGCCTGTAAACCAGGGGGTTGTAGCCTCCTTCCAGTTGTAGCTGGAGAATTGAAGTCTTTGTAACAAAGGGGGTTGTTTCCTCCTTCCAGTTGTTGCTGGTAAATTATTATTATAAAGGCTTCCGTGGTTTTTCCCCCAGGACTTGGGTTTCCACGTAAAAATCTTGTGTACTGTGTTTTGCTATGCTTCCTATGTGATGATGATATGATGATAGGTAATGATGAGCTGTAATAGTTAATAATGCTGATGATATAATGATAATGTGGTAATACATTAATGAATGATGTATTGAAGAAGCAGTTGATGATTGTTAAAATTGAAAAAGTGATAAAAAGCTATACACACTGTTCACCCCCCCCCTCTCAGTGTGTTCGGTGTGTCCAACAGTTGCAGCTTGCATCCAGGGCATGTTTTCATATACATATAAGGTCAGCAATTGTTTAGATATAGCTTTTAAGAACCATTGCTTTTTGGACCTTTCTTATACTCTTCGAGGAGTATGTTTTAGCTGTTCATCACTCTTGCCCTTTTTAGTTTCCGTGGGCGAATTTATAAGTTTCCATAAGTAGAACATGAGCTTTCAGTTTTAGCCAACAACATCTCAAGTGACTAGGGGGAGTTCGAGCCAATGCCAAACATCGGGACAACCGACCAAAATGATTTAGGCCTACAATCCAACTCACCAAAGGCAAGTTTTGTCACCAACTTAGAGCCGAGACACTGGACATACAAGGATGCGGTCCAAACACAGAGGTAGAAAAATGGGGAAGTCCTCAGTATCAGAAAGTCAAATGAGACAAGCCAAGGTTTAAAGTCAAATAGGAAAGTCATGTATGGATGGAGTCAAGTGAATATGGAGACTACACTATCAGACAACTGGTGTCAGGAAAGACCATATCTATGTAAGGTGGAAAACCAGTGGGTTTTGTTAAATGACCTAAATGTGCAAGCAATTGTCCATTTTATGATTTATAGTTCATTTTAAACAGTTTGCCACATTAGGAATAATATACCAAGCAGACGCTGTGAACATGACTAAATCAACAAGATAATAATCCACAGCCAATGATAAAATATCCACAGATCATACAACATCATCATAGTAATAAACATCATATACCATCTGAAACACTACTGCCATACATCTCTAAGCACTGAACTGAAACTGTATGGGATAAAGGGCCACATCGGTCATCAAATCTGAACTCTCAAGGCTCAGCCTTGACACAAGGTATAACATAAGTCTGAATAATACACTGCTCCGATCATGAGTGATCACAAAATATACAATCATCATAGCCATGCTCTAAATAATGGAAGCTCTGCAATGTGCAGATATCTGCTAAACAAGAATAGTAGCCCTGCTACTATGGTGTGATAGCAGTATGGAAAGTAGCTTCTAACATAAAAATGACTAAATGCTTTGAAAGACAATGTAAATTATTAGTTTTTTATGAGATCTATCTATGCCGAGTATGATATCCACTAATCAAAATTGATGCAAAGCCTAACTCTTGATGAGATCTAAGATGCCTACTTGAAATATTTCAAAACATAAACATGAAAGTCACTAACCAAGACAAATCTTTAACTTGTTTTTACTTGTTTTAATGTGTTTTTAGGGCATTTTTTAAAAGTGGACGAGAGGGAGAAGGAAGGCTAAAACGAAGGTAGGAGAAGGCTAGGGCAAGGTTGGAATGAAGGGAAGAAGGCCAAAAACGAATGCAAGAAGGTAGGGAAAAACGAAGGTAAGGAGAAGGGATGAGGAGGTGGACGAATGGAGAGAAGGGATGAGGAGATGGAAGGAAACCTAAGGTGGACGAGAGCAAATGAGGAGGAAGAAAGCAAGGGAAAACGAATGGAGAAGAGGGCAAAAAGGAGGTGAGACGAGAGTGACCTAGGGAGGAGAAGCGAAAGAACTAGGAGATCAAGGCAAAAAATCAAGGAGAAAAAGGGAGGGCTTGAAGAAGATAGCCCTTAGGACCAAGGTAACCAAGTTGAAGTAGAAGTTTTGATGGATGGAAAACTTGAGAAGAGCTCTTCCTAGCCTTCTTAAGATGAAATATTTTGAGACTTTTGTAGATCCTGCAACCACAATACTGTTAGGCCAAGACTTGAAAACGAAGCATGGGCTTGATGCAACCGAGCTCTTACCCTTCTTCACTTTGGCAACACCTAATCACAACCATACAACTCAAACAACAAGTGAAATGAACAATGCTAGTATGCTAGAAAGATCAAGATTAAATTAACAAGTTGTATAACCGACTACTAATGTCCATTTAGATCTTGATAAATTTTGCATAAATAACCAACTTGAACTGCAAATGGTTACTCTATTGTGCTAAAGATAGCCTTCACAAGCTAGCAAATTAATCAAGTACTATGCATAATTGAGAGAAAGGTTTAGAGAAGATATCACCTCAACAAGAGATGAATTTACACCAACAAATGAGAGCTCATGGACCTCCAAAGTCGAAATCTTTATTAAAAATGTGAAGCAAAGCTATTACAAAATGTGCAGAGTAATCTTGCATCAAAGTATCCATGAGAGAATGACCAAAATGGCATCTCTTTATAGCAAAGACTAGCTACCTAACACCTAAGTCGAATTGGCATGAAGGAGAGCCAATGGCACTAGATGCAATTCAAATTCCAAGTCAAAATCTCAATCAACATCATGATCAAAGCCAAGCTTTGGAGTTAACTCACCAAACAAATCGAATCTCAGTGGTTGGGAGTGGGGAGGTGGCCTCCACCTAGGCATGGCGCCCCCCACTCTCCATAGGAACCATCACCAAGCGAATGAGAAAGAGCCACGCTATCAATCACGAGTTGTGACCTAGATTGGCATGAGGGTTGAAGAGAGACATGTCACGAGTTGCTTTGAAGTCTAACTCGCCTTCACTAAGAGCCAATGCCTTGTCATGGCCATGACTTTAGGAGGGTGCCCAACTGGCAATAAATGCCAATCAATCAACTCAAACATCCACTTAATCAATGCCACATACACCAATTCGACTTCTGCATGAGGGAGGGCAAATTCACTTGATGGAGATCTCTTGTGCTCACTGTATACTCAACTGAATGATGACTGAGATGATTGGAATCTTCATTAATGTCCAGTGCCATGTCAATTAGCCTTTTATTTTAATCTTTTTGGATTTTTTTGGAGAGATTTGGATTATCTCCAAAATATTCAATTTTACTATTTTAATTAATAATTTCTCTGTAACTAGGTTTTTTGAGAAATTATTAATTATGAGGCTGGATCGACATCCGAAACTTAGGATAAACTGGTCCGGGGATCATGAATGATTTTTGGCTTAAGGTTGGAGCCTTCAATCATCGAATTCGGATTCCGGACGACTGACATATTACAAATTGAAATTTCTCTATTTAAATTATAGAGAAATTTATTAAAAGTTAAAAATAATTGAAAAACCCAAAACCGGAGGACCCGGTAAAAAAAATTCGAAATTTTTTTGGGGGGTCCTAGAGACCTAGGACATGACCAACATCTATTCTAATAGTGTCTAGTAGGCTTATATACATTAGTTAGACTCTAATAACCCCCATGGCTAAAATTTTCAAAATCGGGCATTCCAGCTTTGGAGGAAGTGGGAGAAAACCTCATTGATTATAGCTCGGCTACAGGCAAAGTATAATCGACAAGGGAAAAAACTCCCTGAAATACCTTAGTTGCTTAATCAAGTCATGGGGAACCGAGACACTCAAAATTCTACTAGCACACTTTATTACAAACCCCATGGGGCCATGGTCATGTCAACTGAAAAACAAAACTGACTAACCAAAACTGGCTAGGCACAAATGCTGGATCATTTGATACACTGGAGTACAAACATTCATCATGTTTGTCAAATGGCAACTCTTCAGATAATCCAACTATGGTACAAATAAGTTGGTAACACCTCTTATTAGCAATATCAATGATGGATTGGTTTGCAATACGTATAAATTCCGGGGTAGTTTTGTCACAAGCATACACATCAAACCCAATGAGTTTGGCAAGGTGGTATTTCAAGTGGCTAATTCCTCCATAAATATTTTTGCCGCAAAGATTACATGTCAATATTTTTTTGTTGGGAAGCTCTACTAGTTCACCATACACCCACATTCGATCCAATGGCTTTGGCATTTTGTTGAGGAGAAAATCTTAAACTTATGGCACAAAAAAAACAAAATAAACACATGATAATGCAAAGCTTAAATAATGAGAGCTAGATGAATGTGGAATGGTTGAATCTTCCATTCAAAAACAACAACAACAAGCACATTGCAAACCCTAGCCTAAGTCTAGAAAAACAAACAAATGAAGCCAAAACGTTTTATAAATACCTAGAAATCTTGATGGTTTAGTCACTTTGAATCCACACTCCACGATCTCTTCACTAATGGCAACAAGATCCTTGGCTTTCTCCTTCTTTGATGGATGCACAATGCTCTCCCACACTCTCTAGCTCTCTCACACTCTTGGAAACACAGAATGAGGGCAAAAAAAAACAACCCGCGGACTAAAAAGATGCCTCCGACCACCCTTTTTCACTTTTTACCTCAACAAGCCAATATTTTCCATCGACTCGCGAGAAATACTAAAAGTGTCGTGATATTTTCATTGTATCGCAATATTTTCATTATATCGGATATTTCACGATTTTTTGGATCCGATATATCGGATGAGGGTATAACTATATCTCGGCGATATATCCGATATGTCGCTGATACATGCAACAGTGGATAACAGGTCCAAACAGACCATTCCTACCAATGCATTAAGATTTAATTCTAGATAGAAATGTTGACCAATGTTATTAGAACCGGACCAGTCATCGAACCAGTCAAGCCCAAAAACCTGAACCGGACCAGAACTGGAAAAAAACTGGACCAAAAACCGGTCGACCAAACTATATATAAAATATTCAAATTTTTAAAGAAAACATATATATTCATGTGCATCCATAAGAATCCAAACCATTATACACAAATATGCAAAGTTTCTCATGTATATAGAAAGTAAGGGTGCATATAACTAAAATCGCATCGAGCGCAATCCATATCTGACCCAAAATACATCAACAAAAAGGCTCTAAATGGACACCACCAACATCGAGGTCCATAGAGGCTTGATTAAATGCCAATCCCCTACTGTCATACATGATAGAATCCAGTGGAAACGTTGCAATCCTGAAACCTTGAACACTATTAAGTCTATTGAATTCTGAAATGGATCTAAAATTCTAATTTTTGCATATGAAGTCCGATGAGGTTGGAACCACTCTCAAACATCATGTAACAATTAATGGTAATGTTCAAAATTTAAGTAAAAGGATAGAAAATGAAAAATAAGGAGAATGTCACTAGGATAGAATTTAATATTACCATTTAACGTTATTGTCATTGATGATTACTAAGGTTTACCTTCATTTATTTTCAAAAATTGCATTTTTCAAAGCCATGTTGTACTCATTTGTTTAGATTAGGTTAGGTTTTTTGTTATTAGATTAGGCATTTTTTTTTAAATTTGGATTTTTTGGGCCCACGACCGCCGCTGTATAATGCAGTATGGAACCGGCCCAGGTGAAAAAGGCCAGTTTTGTACTGAACCAGCTAGTTCCTATATGGAACTTGCCGATTCCTGTATGGAACCGACCATTTCCGGTTCAAGGCAGCGGTTCAGACCGGTTTGGCGCCTAAAACGGTTGGACCAGCCGGTTCTGCTAGAACCAGACCGGTTCTAATAACACTGATGTTGATACACTGGCCTGTCAGCAGAAAGAGTATATGCTGGATATGCTGGAAGAGTATATGCTGGCCAGACCGGTTATGATGAGACCTTACAATGGGTAATTACAAACTCAACCATAACATTAGCCATGTGACTATCATCAAGTAGAAGCTGTGTGATTTTGTGATAGTTAATTGAACAATGAATTTGAAGCAAAACATATGAGAGTAAAACCGTTTGAACTGGAAGTGTAAGAAAAGATGGAAGGTAAAAGAAGGTTAAGAGCCAAAGGTTGAGGTAAATATTGGTGATCATCACATGTATATAACATATGCATGGACAAAGGAAGGGAAAGAGGGAGGGAGAGGAGGAAATGAAGGAAGAGTCAAGTGGATTCCAGAATAGAAACGTTATTGAGTGCATAATCCATTTTAGGAACAGATGGGGTTATCAACGAAATTTTGGTTTTATAGTCTGCCCAGAGCTAATGTTGTGTCATCATTTGCAAATAGTGGGAGCTAAATGGATAAATAATTGTATAGTCATTGCACAGTTGTTTCAGTTATGTATTTAATGAAATGATTCGTGTATGTCTTTCTCCTCAGACTTATAATTAGAGAATTTGTTGAATACATAAAGCTTGCACTGAACATTTTGTTCAGATCACAAACAGTTTAGAATGTTTCATCATAAGAGGTTTCATCCTCCAAACGTTTTTTGTACAATTGACATCTTTGCAATAGGGTTGTTTAGGTTCTGGTTCTCCCTTTGCAGTTGTCTGCGACTGCCCATAAAGGCATTTGCTTGGTAGGAAAATTTTGTACATAAGTGCACACAATGCTAATGCATGCACAATACACAGTTACGTGTCTAGTCTGAGAGAAATTTCTGTTGGGATTGAATGCATACAATATGGTCACATGTCTTGGCTGAGAGAAAATTTCTAGTATGGGAGCACTAGGCTTGGAAGTTGGAACTATGTCAAGAACAGATAGTGGTTATCAGTTTTCCAGCCAGAAATCGTCATGCCAATGATGCACCTTTACTTTCTGTGATGAAAGGTGCACCCCTAGTTATCATGCTATCAATGGCTCTTTGTCTAGGATCAAATCAAAATTGACCGCAATCCCCAGGAGTGAAAATATGAAACATAGTGGCAATCCTTTTGATGGATGAGACTAATTATACTTCAGGTGTGTCGGAAACTTTTATTTATTGGGTGTTCCTTCTCAGCATAACCAAATAGAAATAGCATGGTTGAACAACTGCATTTCTGTTAAGCTTAAAAGTTAACTTTTAAGTTATCATTAAAGTAGAATTGATTAATGCATACTTTATACTATGTTTAGGATTGGTTCATTATAGATTTCACATTCATTCGTGGCAGTTCTGATCCTTAAAGATTGTTTGATATCCAGGCTGGAGGCAGGACGCTTCAAGGTTCAAAATACATGCAAATTTATCGGAGCAGGGAAGTTGGCCAGTCGTATTTAACTTCAATTGGGACAACACTAGTAGCCATGGTGCATGCTTTCTGGTTGATTTTCAAAATCAGGCCTGATGTGGTAAGTCAATGCCTCGAGGTGATTCTTTCAAGCTAGATTTGGAAGCATTTATTTTTCGCTTCCTGTTTTGAAGACATAGAAGGATTTAAGCTGTTCTTTCCACTATCCATGCTTAGTTCAGAAACACCTATCTAGCAGCCTCAAGAGGTCGCTCAGGTCAGCTATTAATGTTCATGTCCAGAAATATATGATCCAGATAATCCCTGGTAGTCATCACTGTGCAACCCAGCAACATGATTGTGTCATGTGGGCTCTTTCCAGCATCCTATAGCTGTTGATAGCCTAGACTCCCAATTCAGCCAAGGCGAAAGTTTGTAAGTTGAATAAATCTTTGTAATGTGACCTATGCTGTTTGATACATTATTACATTCATAACTGAATTTCTTTGTTTGTCTTCTGCTTCATTTCCCTTTTTCTCAGCAAAAGGACAAACTTAAATTACTATAAGGGATAATATGCAGATAGGATGCCCCACTTTGATAGCAGTTGGATTTTTTATCCCCTCAAGACATATACAACCTGGACAAGTTATTACCTACAAGCCATACTATTCTGGCATCATTACTGACCAAAGACCTAGAGGCCCCATTATCAACAAAATTGGTTAAGCACTGATTTTTTTTATATCTAAGCTTTCTCTTATCACAATGAAACTACCGTGCCCTGATTTAGCATTACGGGGGATCCATTAGCACCATTCAATTTTGTTGTTTTTTGGCTAAGCAGCAGTGATTGGGGGGTGCTTGTTCTGACAAAGTAACCCAAGACTTGCCCCATGGCCCCAGCTGCTGTTGTGTTCACTGATGCCCACCCACAGGTGAGCACAAACACAAACATGTCACTTGGTAGAACTTGAACCCTGGTGGAGGCTATATTAGCTACCTGCTTTCACCAACCTGGCAAGCCACCATTGACAAAATCACCGAATTGGGTTGGCCCATTGACTCAAAAGAGATTCAAATTTTAAATAAACCATAAGGAAAAGCAAAGGAGCAGAACCAGTCAAGGTAACCACCACCTTAGCTATTTTCATTGCCTTTTAGTCCTTGGGGCCACCACTGCTTCCAGAGATATTTCTTTTGAATGATCTTAAAATGGTCTGCCATGTTCAGTGCCAGTAGGTTGAGTAATTCATATTTATGAGTTTTGGTATTTGCCAAAATAAATGTGCATCAGTAACAGGCTTTGGTGGAACAATAATTTCCACATTTTGATTGAGTTTCTAAGGCTGCTTTTGGCATATTTCCACAACAAATCTTAGATTTTTACAAATCTTCTTCCCAAAGGTTGTCCAACCTGCTTGCCATCTTCATAACATTGTTTTCTATAGCTGAGCTTGGTGGTATGATATGAGGATGCTCTTTTCATTTTGTAGGCATTCCATCATGGCAGGTTATGTGGAAGTAACTCCCCTTGTTGTTTTTGCCCTTGCCATTTCATGATCACTCTTTTCAATTCAGACGGTCATTTTATGGTTTGACACATCAGCAAGATCAAATAGCAAACTTTGCTGGCTCATCAGCCAAGTATACTTGTGATTATGGAATGATGCTCATCGTATCTTTGGTTATTTATGCTTTTGGAGATGGATTTCTTTTGTCATTTTTAAAATGATGTTGTCGGGTTGGAGTTGCACTCCAACATTAGCTGGCTTTTCTATTAGCTTGCTGGGACTTTAGAGAAAGTTAGGAATATCTCCAATAATGTTGTTTTCATGAACTCTGTCACTTAGAGATATTCTTCTATTATTTCGAATCAGGTTGATTCTTAACATAACATCACCCTGGATTTTTAAGCCTTGTCATACTGTTCTCTAAGCAAAGGCTAAGACCTTGGATTAATGCCATCCATGTGGCAATGTTGTATGTAATATTTCTCTGTTCTCCATTGAAACTATGGATGGCTTGGAGATTATTATTTTATATCATACCACGCCTCCTGCTTTACCTGGATTTGCCTTTAGCTGCTCCATCAATCTGGAAAAGGAAGAAGACTTTGGAAAGATTAGAAGATCTCTATCTCTGAATTCAGCTTTTCATCTTCAATGGGAATATAATTCTATGTTCTATAAATATGTAATGACGAATTATATACTTTACGCCCTGAAAATTCTAGCTGGATTATGGTGTTGAAACTCTAATGTGCAGTTTAGAGAAGTTTTGCTTGCCTAGGGATAATGGAGTTGTATTATGTGGCAGATATTGTGCAATGGCCCCGGTACTTGCATCCCTCTCTGCATAGCTGGATTTTGTTTGAAGGTAGTTAGCTTCTACCTAAAGTTGTGAATTTCATTTTTCTTTATAATTATGGCTACCACGTATTAAATATCTGTTCTTCCTTCCAATTACTATACTTCCTCCTGTTGAATATACCTTACAGAAGAAGTATTGATTGCTACCTGGAGGAAATTATTTTCTTTTGATCAGTCATCTCTTTGATTGCAGGTTTTTGGTGTTAAGCGGGTGACAATATTCTATGTTGAAAGCATTGCGAGAGTGAGAAGGCTTTCCTTGAGTGGCTTGCTGCTATACAAACTACATTTAGCTGACCAACTATTTGTCCAGTGGCCTCAACTGAAGCAAAAATATCCTAATGTTCAATACGTGGGACATCTAATGTAGTTCTACGTCATCTTTTCTCCAATAGAGAAACAGTGGCAACTAGGTGGTGCAGAATACCTTCTTGACATCACGAAAAATCATAGCCTAGCGTTCCTTTTTGATGGATCTCTGCAGTGTGGCAGTTAGTCTCTATATGGTGGTATATGGCTGTTTGTGGTAATTCTAATAAGGTTCAAACTACGATGTAACTGCAGCAAACCCAGGGAGAATATTTAACTGTCTATTCATAAGTGAAGTTAAAATGCGTGAGTGGAAGTTCAAGAAGATGTCATGCTTTGGGCATCTTTTCCTTGTCAAAATCTCTCCTCGAAAATGTAGGACGAATTCATGAAATCCTTAGATTGTGTGTGTTTTGCAACGGATTGTACTTGTCTGTTGTGTTAATCTTGACAGCACTGACAAATTCAGTGCCGGCAAACGAAGAATTTTTTTTCCATTCTACAAGAAACATTATTCAAATCCATTGCATCATTATTTATTCCAACTATGGTTGGTGTTCCAGTTCATTGATATTCTAGGTTGGGTGGAGTTGGGCCAGCATAGTATCTATTGGATATTTTGACCAATCTATTCCCGCCCATCGTGCAATACTTTTTTTTTTCCAAGAGAAAAAGAGCTTCTTGCTATTCAAAATTGAATCAAAGAAACTACGCTATAGTCCTTGTCCTTTTGGACATTCTTCTTTACATCTGTTACATAATCATATTCAGTTCCAAATATGTACCATATTCAAGTATCCTAGGATCATCATTTAATTCATTACAATACTTCATAATTTAACAAAATCCTTCTTCTTCCTCATGATAATTCTATCATTCTAATAACTACCCTTTAAAAGAGTATAAATACTTATATCTAATTCGAATCTAATAATATGGCAAAATACAAAAATAGCTAAAAACTACCCAATCAGTATATTTATTCTTCTGAGACGTCATAGAGCTGATTGAGTCTATAATATCTGATACATGGCCAACCTTCTTCCTATTCAAGCCCCTTTTTCGACAGAGTATCTGCATGTTGATTATATATCCGAGCCACATGTCGAAAAGAAATATCTTCAAAAGAATTTTGCAAGGATAGAATCCGTTCTTTCCAATAAGTCAAGATAGGTACTTGTAATCTCTGTTTACCCGCAGCCCACTGTATAATCGCAGAGGAGTCACCATATATTTGGAAAGTACTAACCCCACTTCTCTTAGCTAAATAAAGTAGACCCCAAAGGGCAAGTAATTATGCCCTTGTATTGCTGCCCCTGCCACATCCAAATGCCAACTCCATATGATTTGTGTGATCCAAAAGCAACAAGCAACCTGCACCACATCTCCCCAATTGTGCTGCGCCGTTGAAGTATCCAACTGGGCCAATATTAACCAATGAAGGTATAGTGCAGTGGATCTTTCCAGATGAGGACATATGCCCAACATAATCTTGCATATATGATAACATAAAGGATAGAGCCCCAGTCCAAGAAAAGATATGGTCTTCAAATAATATGGCATTTCTGAGACGCCATAGACCCCATAAGAAAATAATGGAAATGTAATATAATTCTTCTGAACTCTGTACCAATGTTGCAAGCATGTGGATAATGAATCACCCGACCAAGCGCCCATGATATTGTATCTTTGAGATATCTCATCCCAAAGCTGAAGTGTAATGGAGCAGCAATGCTTACAATAAAGTAAGTCATGCAATACTTACATCACTAAGTATCCCGTCGTGCAATACTTACATCAAAGTCATGAGAATTGGAACTTGTCACCAATTGAGATTTTCCAAAATCCGGTATAAAAACAGTTGGAATAAAAAATATATAAAGTATTCACATTTTAATATATATATTTTTAAATATTCAATAATTAAACATTAAATATGTGAAGGTTGCTTATGTATACAACATGAGAGGATGGATATAGCAAAATCCCATCAAGATATAACTTCTATACATATAATTGAAAGACTTAAACATTGAAGCTTTAAATGACTAGGGACTAGAAATAATCTACCACAAAGTAAATTCAAATTATTATATATGAGGAAAATATCCCCTAGATTGGGCTCCTTATCGACATCTTTTGTGCATCCTAAGGGTCTCGACTCAATCTTCTAGGTGCAACATTAGTGTCTAGAACCTTTGGTAGTGGAAGTGGTTCCAAGTCCATCTAACTAAAGCCATCATTTAGAGATGTTGTTAGTTAGCCCTCCACGATCCATTTTGATAGTGCAAGTGGTTCCAAGTCCATCTAACTAAAGCCATCATTTATAAATGTTGTTAGTTAGCCCTCCACGATCCATTTTGAGGGATCATTCTCGTCCAAGATAATGGGTTATGTGTTGCCGCCAGAAACACACCTGGGGTTAGCGTGGTAGAAATATTCAAGCCACTAAGTGTGTCCTTGGAGGAAAGCCTCGAGTCAAGTACTGTCACTTGATTCTTGACTCCTCCATTTAGGCAAACTCCTAACGAAGCCAAGGGAGATGGACCCTAAAGGTTACTAAGGCTGATTAAGCTAATTAGTTCTAGTGGATGAGTAAGTTTTTCAGGAGTTTTTAAACAATAAAATTGATACAAGAGATATGCAATATAATTTGAAAGCATAACAACATAAAGATTAAACAACATCCAAATTAAACATGTTTATCAATTGATTCAACACATGATAGAAATTAAATATAAATTGTAATGATAAATCAAGAAAGACTAATGCTGAAAATGAAGTCAAATAAAATGTTGTTTGTAATGTTGGAAATGAAATGTTGAGCAAATGTTCTTGGTCAATTTTAAATTAAAATGAAAATGAGTGAATTATTACGGGAAAGGGGATTTCCAATATACCATAAGGTACTGGAAATATGTCTGGATTATGGCAAGGTGGCTCCTCACTCAGAAATGTGGGTTGGATCGGAGTCTCTGGGAGGTGTTCAACACTACACCAAACGATGGTGTATTCTAATGGTATCCCGAGGTCGCTACCCAGTGGTTCTCGTTTCCTTTGAGGAATTTCCCCACATTATACCAAGAATCGATACGCCGGATTTTCATATATGGGAGGTTTATTAGGAAGTGTTAAGACTAATTACTAGTCACTAAGTCCCTTTCTGGTTTGATCAGCATGTTTAGTCAAGCCGTAGTGATCCAAAGCATACTCGGGACAAAGCCTTGTTAATTTTTAAAAAATTTCAACACAGTTTTCTTGTTTATTAAGAACCCCAAGATTCTTTTTTATGGCCAGTACTCGGGCAAGCCCCCTTATCCTGAAACCGTACTTCGGGAAAACAAGGGGGGTTAATTGAAAAGTAAATGACTGGAAAAATGAAATGTTTTCTAATTACTACACTACCGATGTAGTGGGTTAGTATCTGATTTACTTTTGCAAAAGATGAAACAATTTGTAATAAAAAAGTATACGGTCTGCAAAAATGAAATAAAAAATGTTCTCAAGTCCTGAGAGAGTCAATGGCCCAATATTTGGATTGGACCATGACGTTAGATTTTAATTTAACTTGGTTGATTTTAGTTAATTTAATCTAATGTGAAAATTAATAGGTTTAAAAAATTGACAACAATCACAAAAATTGAACCGACACCAACCCCCCTGGGGGGATGAGAAGAAAGCTTTGTGAGCTTGCTTCCAAAACACTTTTTATTACAAGTTACAATGTCAAACTGGAAAAGAAAGAATTCCTCTTTCTCCTTATCGGTCTTGGAGAAAGAGGTTACAAATGATGGAAACAAAGTAGGGTAGGAAAGACAAGGTTCAATGAAGGTTCTGGATCATCCAATATGGTCAAAGTGAGTGCTTCAAAACCTTCTATATGTTGTAATAATACAAAAACCAGCAAACGATATCAGTAGAAAAAGTGCCCAAAATCACTTTAAAAGTGAATTGAGCAAAATAAAAAAAAAAATACTAGAAAAATTTATGAGTTAAAACTAGCTAATCTAAAGCAAAGAACTAAGATGGATTGGCTAAAAAGCCAACCTCTTAGGGTCTTGGACATCCTTGAAAAGACAGCCAATAAAGCACTTGATTGCTTGATATAAACCTTAAAACTTGCAAAGGAAGAAATCTTTAAACAATCCAAAAATTTGACTTGAAATTTTTTCTTAAAGACCCATTTTCCAAGCAAGACCCAACAATGAAATAATAACTTTGAACTACCCTGGATCTATGCATAAAAAAAAATCAGATCTGGTTTATGATAAACTTACTAAATAGAATAGATTTGAAATTTTCACAAAACAAGTAACCAAGAAGAAATAATTTTTATGAGAGAAAGAGTAAGTAGAAGAGAGCTTGTTGCTAGAAAATATCAAACAGAGAATGCTTCTTTGTGGAGTGCTAAGGGACAATGTTCTTGAAGATTTGTTGAAGATGGAGTGGAGTCAAACTTGATTCAATCCTCCTCCAAGCTTGGCAACCTAAAAGCTATATCACAAAAACTTGCATACCCATGAGATCTTGTAAACATATACAAAAGAAATTAAAATAGCATGCAAATAAACTTATTTAACATACAAATTTTTTATTTCCAATCATACATGAAAAGATAGAAAATGGAAGTAAACTTAATTACGACTTTCAATTCCTATAAATTCAAAAGAATCATTAAGACAAGATCTACATCAAGAGTAAGAAAAATATTTGCAAAAAATGAACAAGTTACCATATGAAAAGCATCACAATGTTGATCCACACACCAATGAACTACACATTTCATCCTCCAAAGCTTCTTTATTCTCAATGCAAAAATAATATAGCAGATTACAAGAGCAAGCCTTCTCTCATCCAACTCTAACTAGTTTGGAGTGAGAGGGCTGCCCATTATTTATAGCCAAATGAAGAGAGAGGGGGCGAGCATGAGTGAGGGAGTTATGCCATAACTCATGGTTTAAGTAGGGGTTGCCTCCTCCTTTTGAGCTGCCCAAAAATCAGCCAAAACAGTGCCTAAATTACAACTGCAAATTTCCATAAATGAAAGACATTATCTCTTGGGAAATGCGCCCCCTTTCATGGGGAAATGGGCCCAAGTGATGGGGAAAGGATCCCATGTTTGTAGCTGCCCCAAAAGTGTCATAAATCATGTCTTACATCTCCCCTAACATAGCTGATCAAAAAATTCTTACAAATCCCCATAATTTAGGAATTTGATTTTTGACATTTTTCACTTTTTTGTATTTTGCCTCTTTTTTTTTAATTTTTCTCTCTGTGAAATAGATGAAAAATAAAGTGCCCAAACATTTAAGAAAGTGGGTTTTGGAGTAAAGTGGGTGCTCTTGGTTAGAAAATGAGCACCCCCATGGCCAAAAAGACTCCTAGACCACATTTTTATCACATTTTTAATTTATTTATCAAACTATTAAAAATGGCTTGTTTTTATGGAAAAATATTTTTTCTCGGAATTTAAAAAAAAGCTTAGGGGGACCTAATACATGTCCATACGACTCAAAAATAATGCCTAGAATGGTTTAATACAATGACACTTAGGCTCTAATAAATTTCTAAGGCCTAAACACCACACCGACCACCCCAACTTTGGAGGATTGAGTGAAAAACTCGAAAATTATTAGTCGTTTGTTCAACAACAAATAATTTCCAAGGAAAAAAAACTCTGGGCTAGTTAGATTAATGTTCAAGTCCTAGGAAGCCGAATCTTTTACATAAAGATACCATGCTAGTACATTTTATTACAAATTCCCTCGAGGGGGTATGAACATGTGGTATTAAAAAAGGGGCCAAAACTTGGCCTGATGGATCTCAAAACACTGATGATGAACAATTAGATTGTTCAAATCTTTGCCGACTCACTTGAAATCCAACTAAGTAAGACTTAGTAGGCAACATTATGCATCAAGATTTTGTTCGGCCATTGGTTGCATCTCAATCAAAAAGACTAAATCTTTGAACTAGTTTTGTTCTAAATGATTTCTCTTCTTCATTTTTATCTGCTCACACTCAGAGGTGCTACATGTCTTGCTCAAGATACAAGTAACAAACCTTTTTTATTCAAGGATTGGCTACCAAACATCCTTCAGCAATAAGTTGTAATAATATCAAAGACAAAGTTAGAAAATTCAAGAAATGAGTTTCAAACTTGGATTAGATTTTTCAATGTTAAGAATAATAGGTGATAAAACTTATGAACTTTTAAATTGTTTGCTTGGTTAGTTCTTGGATCTGCTTTGAATAGCCATGGTTTTCTTAAAGGGGCCTATGTTTTTATTGCTAAGTTTTGAGGGTACATGGAGGTAAGTGTGGGTGGGGTTGCTACACTTTTGAAACAAGGGATGAGGGTATGTTAGGGATATATAAATTTGTCAATCAGGTCTAGTCCATGTGGTTGAAGGATGGAGTGTTATCCTCCTCACCCAGGTTCTATTGCCATAAAGGTCATGTGATCTCATAATGAGTATATTATTGTAACGCCTTTGTGTCTTATTGGACTTGCCCTTATGCCCTAAAGAATCTAAGGTTTACCATGGGTACCATACTTGAAATGAGATGTGATCAGGGGTTCATCCTAGGATATATATATATATATATATATATATATATAAACAGTAACAAAACATAGCTAAAATTTATGTATATCAACAATTATGCATATTCCTTTTTAGATGGAATTCATCATTCAAACTTGATCCTTTGCACATCCTTATTGTCTTGACTCGATCCTGTAGGTGCAACACTAGTGTCTAGAACCTCTAGTGGTGGAAATGGCTTCAAGTCCATCCAACTAAAGTCATCATCTAGAAATGTTTCCAGTTAGCCCTCCACAATCCATTTTGAGGAGGGGTCATTCTCCTCCAAGATAATGGGATATGAATCAAGATTTTGTTCAACCATTGATTGCACCTCAATCAATGGTTGTATTATATGAAGAGTAAATCATTGAATTGTTTTTGTTCTAAACGATTTATTTTCTTCATTTGTATGTGGTCACACTCCAATTGTGTTAAGGCGCTACATGTCTTGCTCAAGATCCAAATTGCAAACTTTTTTATTCAAGGATTGACGGTTAAACATCCTTCAACAATCAGTTGTGATAATATCAAAGACAATTAAAAAATTCAAGAAATGAGTTTCAAACTTAGATTGGAATTTTTAATGTTGAGAATGATGATCATAAAAATTATAAAATTTTAAATCATTTGCTTGGTTAGTCCTTGGATTTGCTTCAAAAACCATGGTTTTGTTAAAGGTACCTATACTTTCATTGCTAAGTTTTGAGGGTACATGGAGGCAAGTGCGGGTGGGGTTGCTACACTTTTGAAACAAGGGATGCAGGTATGTTAGGGATATATATATATATATATATATGACAATAGTTACGGTCTAGTCTATGTGGTCATGGGATGGAGTGTTATACTCCTCACCCAAGTTCTGTTCCTGTAAGTGACATGTTGGTCTTGTTAATGCTCAAGCTAGCACCCTTGATTGACGTCACGAATCCTGGTGCAATGAAGGGTAAGCACGAGAGAAACTAGTACCCAATGTCACCACACCCCAGCTTCTCAACACTTTAGATCAACTCCTAAGACCAAGGAGGATTCCCTAATATTGGTGAATGATATCTGCAATCACTCCAACAACACACATACATTTCAAAAGCAACTTTTTGGCTAAGGCCACTGCCTTATGCAGTGAAAACAATGAAACATATAATGACAATAAGTGAGAGGGAAGAGTTACAACACTTTATTATGAATTTCAAGATGGATAGCCTCAATCAATAACACTTCAGAAAATGGATAAAAATCAATCAAAACAATGTTAACTTACCATATAAGATGTACCTAGAGAGTTAGGGCAAGTAACATGCCTCAAGAGGGTGAAAGGAAGCCCTAAATCGGATCTGAAAGTGCTTAACTAGATCTGTTTTAATCCCTAATAATCCTTCAAATAGATGGTGGACCCACTTAAAACTTTCCATTAGATGTTGATCTGGATCTTGGGAGCTGAGAACCGGAAGGCTTGAATTCCAAGAGAGGAGGAGATTAAACCTATAAAATTTCTATCATTTGATCCATAAACGAGATTGGAGGTGAGGCTTTCAGAGCCTCACCTCTCAGAACAACTTAAATGAATTAACCAAGAAAAAACTCACAAAACTACACACAATAATAAGTCCCAATGTAGGATGTCAGAAATCATTTAATGCTTTATTGAGAAGGCATAAAGTCTTTATATAACATTATTACAATGTGCCATGGGGCATACCATGGGGCAAAACCATGGGCTACCAAATACCATGGATGGGTGTATTCTAAACCGTGGGATTCTAGAATCACTTGGAAGAATCCAAAACCATGGATGGGAGAGGGTGGCCTCTCCATTTAATGCTTTTATGATGAATACATCCAAATTTATACAATATGCCCCCCAAAATTCGGATCAGATGTCCAACCCCAACCCCCAGGAGTTAATCCTAAGCCTTTTCCTTGTTTTTTAAGGACTTCAAAGCTTGCTAATTTCACTGTTGTACCTGTTGTACCTACTATACCAGATCTGAAAATTGCCCTAGATAACACAAAACACGATATAATTCTCAATCCAACCACATGAAATAGACACCCTTGAGGATCCACTAGGAACTACTAGGGCACACTTTTTCAGCGGAACACTATTCCAAAATTCACAATAGTTTTTCCAAATATTATATATTTTTTGTATTTTTGTAATATATACAACAAGAATTTGATCAAAAAAGTTGAAGAGAAGGGGTTGGACCTTAGTCCTTAACCCTAGGATAATAAGAGATCAAGGTTAATGCCCCTTCTCAATTTGGTTATTCAAGATTTACCAATTATGGAATGACTAGTAACCCTAGATAGTTCAAAGTAGCCTTAGCCTAATTACGACAAACAATGAATTCCATTGCCCAACTATGGAGAGCTCCTTCAAAAAAATTGTAATTATGTTTTAAATAATTGTAATTAAGTCCACATGACTTAAAGGATCCAAGGACGATTGAACTCATACTTGAACATCTAATATATTTTGAATATAATATATTAAATAAAAGGGACAGTTGGAAGTGGACTGTTAAAGAGTGGTCACAGCCCCATGGGAGAGAAAACGGACAAGTGGCAACTTGGAAAGACCAAATGGCAAATTTGGCAGTTTACGGTAATTCATGCAGGAGGCATGGAAAATAATGAACTGAAGGATCGATCCAGTGATTAAACAAGTGGCATTAATAATCAAAGCCTAGGCAAAAATGTATTTAATCACCAAGGATGAACATGACGTTGTTCAGTGAGTTTTTGAGAGAAGTTTGACTGCAAGTGCGTTGTCAAAATCTTGAGAATACTTAGAATTTGAGATAAGCCCACAAGATCTTCTATTACAGACTTCTAGAAGTGAAGTATTGTGTGTAGAAAGGAAATATAAGTTGTGTCATATCTCTCCTTGGTGCAGTGACTAGGCTTGGGGGTGAAGCTAGCAAATAATGATTGGCTGCTAGCTTCTTTGGTTGGGTGGAACGGTCCAATTTCGACTGTTTTTCCCTATTTGTCAACAGATATGCATTCTAACTCTTATTGTTTTATGTTGATTAAATTGAGATAAAATGCATGTTGTAAATCTGAGTTTATGTATTAGAAACAATATATTATGTTTACAGTGGACATCTGTTAAAGATAGAAAAAATATATTTGATACATGGTGTATGAAGTCTCTGTTTAAATCGGGAATTGCAGGCATAGAACATATATGAATTACTTGGTAGATGAAACTCTTTTACTTGTATTAAAGAGTATACAAGCCTTTTTTGATAATTATGTAAAGAGGTTTCTAGAAAGTAATTTAATAAACTCCAGATGATGTAGAACTAATCGAGCTAAGCCCAATAGAATTCATTATAAACCATGAGAATCCAGTAGATAATACTTAGAAGATTATGCATGTGATACATCTCAGTAACTTCTAGCTATTATAGAAATATGCAAACATATTTAGTAGCATTGTAAATAAATGGCAAGGAATGTGTGTATCATTATTCGACATAAATCATGTGACAAATTGTTTGGGGATTAAGAGCGATAATCTAGTTATTAGCTATCATTTAATGTATGCTCTAAAGTGTATGGGGTTTGAACCCAACACATTAACAAATAATTGTAGGTATTTACAGAGCTATGATATTTTACATGGGTTTTGGAGCCCAAAACCATACATACAACATATGGAGTTACGGCTCTCAAACCCAGATCTTTATATAACCATAATATATATCGTTACAAATTGTAGAATTCTAGTGCAGTCTTAAAAGGATCTCATATCATACATAGATATGAGGCAAAAATACTAATTGAGATACAAGCTCAACCCAATATGAATAAAAATGTATACATATCATTTAATGGACCGTAGGGGTTCAAGACTTTGATTATAAATAACACATTTGTAAATTCATTTGGAATAGCAAGAAGGTGATTTTTCCGCTGAAAAAAAAAGGTTTAATCTAAATAGAAGTTTAACACATTATATATATATCAGCGCTATCCATACCCAGTGGTATATTCCTTTGATGTGTTCCTTTCTTCTTTGAGCTATGGAATTTGATGGGCGAGAAATACTGCAGTATTTCAGAATCGTGTGATGCCACATGAGGTAACAACTGCATTGGTTGTGTAGTGTACGAGGGAGCACAAGGTGGATCAGAAGGAAGGGAAGCGTCGAGTATTGATTCCTCCAGCAATTGATAAAGAATATTCATGGGCTTATTTCGATGGCGCAAGCCAAGGATCCCTACCTTTAGGAGGATCAGGGGCGGTACTATTCAGATCAGAAGAAAATAAAATAAAAATCTGATTTGCTCTCGGACACTGCTCGAACAGCAAGGCAGAATTAGAAACTATGTGGGCAGCTCTTAAGGTGGCTTCCTCCATGGGATGTAGCATATTGCAACTATTTGGAGATTCGAAAATGGTTATTGACTGGGCAAACCAAAAGATTCAGATTAGCGCACCGCATATACAACATTTGCATGCTGCAATTGCAATTCGAAGAATGATGGAGAATTTTGATTCAGATTAACGCACCGCATATACAACATTTGCTTGCTGCAATTGCAATTCGAAGAATGATGGAGAATTTTGAATTTTTATCTTTTGTGCATGTATACCGAGAGCTGAATACAGAGGCAAATCAACTCTCAAAAATGCTCTTTTGTTAGATTCGGGCGAGCTAGAAATTGTAGAAGAAAGGGATGGGAGACTCATCTCTAATTATCATTTTGTATGAATAGTATCAATAATAGAATAGGAAAGCTGGATATGGTAATAGAGTCAAGAATGTAATGAATTAAGTTCAGTAGTAGTATAGATGGTTTTGCAGCAGTCCTTTGGATTGCTTTTTGAGTCAAGTTATGGAGGATATGAAGAAAGGCCTAATAGGCAAGAGATGTATGTAAGTCCTTTGGACAGTCAACGTTTATTAGAATGAATAAAAGATTTTTTTTAGGAAAAAAAATATATATATATATATATTAGCTATTCTATATAAACTTAGGGTTCATTAAGAGTATTTGTACCCAGTTGTGCAGTAGAGACCAACAAGGGATTGCAAATTTGTATAGGGTTGACCTGTGTCTCCAGGCTTGCAGAAGCCATTAGTTTTAAATAAGCTAATTTACAATCAATACGGCATGGCCGCCATTAACAAAGATGAAATATACAAAAAAAACTAATAAATGAAACAAGTACATAAACCCTTTGAGAATTTTAATGGAATTCTTCAGTCACAATAACAAAATCCATTTCATAAATAAAGCAAAGTTTTGGAGCGGAGATGGCTCGGTTTTTATTTCTAATTATTTAACAGTCCTAATTATTACATAATGAGCCACCCTTGTATATCAAGGTTTGACATTCTTTCACAATACTATAAATCCCATCATTATGGCCGAGGAGGACCAACTGTGGCATTAGTTGGGAGGCCAAAACCATACCAATCTTCGGACATGTCACACTAAGGATGGAATCCAACAGACGCCCGAATTGTATGCCATAAAACCCTCGAAAGTTCAGCAACGATCCTCGTACAAACTTGCGACCGGATCTATTGCTAAGTGATCGTTGATCCAAGCACTGTATATTTTGTCAGTTGTTACCACGTCGAAGGAATGGTAATTTAATAACTATGACATGTTATAACATATGGTTTGTATTTGCATAATGTGACCATTGGTGTAGTGAACCCAAAGGATTTTGTACCTAGGGAGTTTGACACCAACACAAAGTCTTATCAACCATGATGATGGATTAGATTACTCTTGGAAGCAATGTTAACTGATACGAAATTTTACCATTAACTTTGTTATAAAATGCAAATTTTATCAACATTGGTTTGGGTAGACCACAATCAACATAGGGGACTCATTAAATATATTACCCTTTAGATTATAAGGGATGGATAATTGAATCCTAGTTCTGAGCAGTAATCTAGTTATGATCTTTAACAGGAACCCTTGATCTCTTTACTTATGCAATTATGAGCAATAGTCTAGTTATGGTCTTTAATAGGAACCCTTGATCTCTTTACTTATGTAATTATAATAGGTTATTTTGCTTCATTGAAATAATACAATGGCAAAGTAAATATGTCTAAACCTTTTGGTAAATGATGTTGTATTTAGTATAAAATAAAATAAAATTGATGTATTTAGGTTGTCACACTCTCCCTCTCTCTAATCTTCCACTATCGTACAACGTTGTATAGGTCCTGACATTGTTGTTGTTCCTACTATTGTTTTTGTTGTTCCTGTATCTAATTAAACATATATAACTTTTGTCAGAAACATATACATAGAGAGATATATACATCAATAAATTTACTAAAGTACATTTACATTTTTTAAAAGTAAAAAATATTTTTTTTCTTAAAAAAAATTGCAAAGATAATCTTTGTGCCCACAAAAAATCCACGCACTGTCTGTGGTGCTTATGTAAACTAATCATGACACTAGCGGTGCTTGAAAAAACAAAATATCACCGCCCGTGGTGCTTGAAAATTTATAAACCACACCGCGGAAATAAAAACATTTTTTTTACTAATTACGATGCTTATTATAAAGATGCATTTGTGATAGTGCATTAATATATAACTTAGCACTGGTGCGTTCGTATATAAAGAGAATATCGGTATATTGTTACATGGTTTGGGTGTTAATATTTGTGGTGCATTGTATATAGTTATACGCACCACACATGGTGTGTCATTCCATATAAAACATCGATATCTGGCAAACAAACTGTTTTTGCTGCATGGTAAATGCATTGGATATATAAGGATACATCGAAAAAATAACAAAACATCACGGCTAGTTTGCAAGGATATCCATGCTTTATATAACATAACGCACCACTTGCAATGCATCTGTATATATAAAGAGCATCGGTATCATTGACAACTATAGGAAAAATATAATTTTTAATTTATTAAGGCGTCTTGGACATATTTTTTTAAATTTTTATTGTTCTCATTGTGCATAGGCACCTATGGTGGTGCATCATAATATTTAAATAGAACCAGTTTTTTTTTTTTTTTTTTTTGGTTTGGCGTTGCATCTGGTTTTAGGTTCACACGTCGTGGATGGTGGGTCAAGTTTATGGTTAAGAACCACAAACGGTGCGTTAATTTTTTAATACAACGCTCGTTACTGGTGCTCTCTGTGTTTACACACAATGTACCAATCCTAACGGTGCGAGCCAAATAAGAAAAGCGCACCATGTAGATTTTAAGTTATTTTTTAAGACAAATTGAAGGAAAATTTATATTTTTAATCTGCTAAAAACTTAAGTGATAAGGTAATAAAAAAAATACTTGGAATCTTGCTTGTCTGGGAGGCATGGTTTCCACGTATACACAAAATCAAAATTTTCAACTGTGTGCAAAAATTTCAACTCCATCAACTAATCAAATTGCGGGAGAAATCCAAACACCGAGAGGCACCAAGACAACTATATATAATGGTCGAGGAATATCAAGCACACCCTCATCTTCAACGATCTTCAAGATGAAATATATGAAGCAGAAGGTGATGTTGCAGTTGAAAAGCCTAAAATAGACGAAAAGCTTGCCATATGGAAGAATAGACATAAGAAGGAATATGCATAAATCTCCGCTATAGTAAGGAAGAGGTGTGTTGACATATTTCATGTATTAAGAACTCTTGAATATATACTAGATATTGGATATTTTTATAGCCTCCTTGAATTACTTGAATTCTATAAAAGGAATTCCCAATATTAACCAAATATAAGTGAATATTCTCAAAAAATTGCTTTTTGAGGGGTTTGACATAAATATTGTATATCAAAAGCAAAAAAATAGATTATGAAATCCTTATCAAAATTTTGAATAGTAAGCTCATGTGCATGACTAAGGGCCTCTGAGATATTATTCAAAATTTGTATATCCTCCTTGGCATACTTGAATTCAATAAAAGAATGAATATATATTGAAAATTTGAATAAAAAGAACTCACAATGTATATTGGAAATGTGTATAATGTCATTGGTTTACTAGATATTAATAAATTAAAAGAATTCACAATATAAGTAGAATATGGGTGAATATTTGTATAAAGTTTCTTTTTGAGGGATTTGACATCAAGATTGTATTCCGATAACATTGTGAGTCGATTGTCCCAACTTCTGCTCAACTTTTTATGACTTAATGTTGTCAAATTACAAGAAGGAAAAAAGATACATATGTTGTGGTGTTGGTTGTCAATATATCTAACATAAAATGAGATGAAACTTTTACTAGAGTATATGTTTTCTTCTCTAGTAGAGTTGGAACATAATTTATAAAACTTGATCTCATAAAATCAATGGGTAGCTCATTTCACTCATTTTTTATCATCAATATAGATGCCAAGTATAATGATAAATAATTCGAGTAGGACATTAAAATTTTATGAGTTAATTTGTCAAATGTGTTGGCATTTATATACTTGAATTAAAATTTGTGGAATTAAGGATAACAATATCTAATTTAAATATTTTATAATTTTGATCTTAAATTTGCAAATTTAAAATGTTTTGTTTAGTGTATATTTTGATGCGAAAAAATATATATAATTTTGATCAAAATTATTGTATATTTAGAATGCTTTAACCCTTGTGTTTTCACTTAAAGAGGCGTAAAATTTTATAAAATTATTATTTTATTTTGAATAAGAGGTGTAATGCTTTTTGAAAAAATTAAATCCCAAAACATTACAAAATCTACAAATTAAAATTAAAAGCAATAAGTTCTATTACAATTTTATAAAAGTTGGTATTTTTCCCATTAAAAGTATGACTATGACTAGATACTTAATATACATGCATAAGACAATTCACATCATTTTTACTATTTTTTGGATGTTTCAGTAACATGTAATCAAACAATCAACAACATATCTTATTCACAATTCAAAAATCTATGCCTATCAAAAGAGCAAGGACATGCCACCATGTGGCTCTTGTTAATATAAGAGTGGAATTAGAATAATAGCATCCAATGATAACTCATAATATTTGTAAATTTACCATGTCAATACAATAGTCAAATTATTCATTCTTCAACCCATATTTTTTTTATATAAAGAGAACATTTTTTTTAGAGAAAGACAAAGTAAAAAAAGACACAAAAACATTGAAATCATTTTAAACAAATCTGTTACTAGTGTTCCACATAATCCTTTGAATGAATATTAAATTCACATGTAATCAAACTTAAAAAATACATACATTTAAGCCATGAACCTAGAATAAATTATGATTTAAAATTTATATAAATTTTAGTATTACTCGATGTTTTAGTTATATAATTCATTATTCTTTATTGCTTATATTTGTACCAATTTTTATATATTGCTTATATTATTTAGGTATAAGTACTCAAACACATTAACATAGACATTTACTTCGTACATTTCTTGAGTAGGTACCTAAAAATTTATGTGTAAATCAATAAATAAATTTTTTTCAAATTACTATTGTTTATTAAATGTTCAAGATGTTAATGTCAATTTGCACTTTTATTTCCAAGAAAAAGAACTTTTATTTGTTATTTCATTGAGAAATCAAAATATACATCTATAAGCCTTTGATGCTCTGTCCCAAACCACTAAAGTTTATAGTTCCTATAAGGATTTACAATCTTATGACTTTGTATTGAAACACTACAGACCCCCTGAAGTAAACATGTATTTACAAAACTGTTCATTATCTAACCAGACACTAAAAGTTTAGTGAATGACTGATATGATGTACTACTAAGGATATGGAATTTTCAATCAATTTCTAAAAGACTAAGATTTTTTAAATAAAATTAATTTAGTATATAAATTTCATTAGACTATTTTAAATAAAAAATATTAATTGTCCAAATAAACTATTAACATAGTAAAATTATACATTAACCAATTAGCCATCTAAATAACTCATAAAAAATCAACTAGTTATTGTGTAATGGCATTAAATAACTACTGCAAAAAATGACATTAAATTATCTTAACTACAATTAAACATTATATTCCATCTCTAATTTCGATCACTGACACACAATACATTTTAAATCAAACAACATCACCATATCATGAAAAGACAGAAATATACATGAACGATATCTACAACATGATCTGCATCAACATAACATGAAAAGACAAAAATATACATGAACGATATCTACAACATGATATGCATCAACATCAACATAAACTGATATGAAACCCGCATAATATCTATGAACAATAATATGAAAAACATAATATATGACAAATATACATCTCAAGAAAAATATAAAAGTTAAATATATACATGTGCTCAATAACTACTATGATCTAGAAGGTCCACCACCAGAGCTAAAGGGATTAGTACCTCCACCATCAGAACCAGAGGCATCTGTATCTCCGCCAGCAGAGCTATAGGCATCAGTACCTCTGCTAGGTGAAAATATAAAATAAAGCAGCTGAAATATATTTCCATGAGGATCTGTATAACCCAAGCCAATCATCATATGCCAAATAGTATTGGGAATTGATGTACTAGGAGGTGATGGTGGGTCAACTGGGTGAGGATGAGAGGGTGTTGGGTCAATTCGGTGAGGAGGAGAGGGTAGTGGGATGACTGGGTGAGGAGAAGAGGATGGTTGGTTGACCTATGGTGGGTTGACTGGGTGAGTAGGAGAGGGTGGTTGGTCAACCTATGGTGGGTCATCTGGGTGAGTAGGAGAGGGTGGTTGAATGACCTTTGTTGGAGGAGAGGGTGGTCGGTTGACCTGTGGAGGAGGATGAGGAGGAAGAGGTGGAGGATGTGGAATATCACCGCCCTCGTCAAATGAATCAGAACTAGCGCTCTTGGTTTCCCACCACCTCTCTAGTAGCTTGGCCACACCCATGATATGATGCATCAGTGATGTCATATCACGTGGGAGGCCTCTCCAAATATAAATAAGGTATGGGTCTCTCATGATCTCATCGGCTCGATCAAGATGCGCTCTCTGTCATACCAACAACCCAAACAATTGATTCACCATCTCTTGGCGTAATCTAGCATCGATCCTACGTCAAAGGTCGGGTCTCTATAACTATGGCAGCTCCTCTACCTCTACCATCTTCTTGTTGGGTTGGGGAGGCACATCCCCAAAATTACTACCGATATTTGCAAAATTGTAGAGAATAATAATTAGACAATTTAATTAAACAATTCAAAGAAAATGTTCTAATAAATTACATATGCATTAAAGTAGACAATAAAATGCAACTAGATTAATTAAAACATAAAGCTAATATTACCTCTACCATATGGTGGCTCATACGAGGTAAATAGGATGTTGGAAGATCGTCTCCAACCCTTCCCTACGTATGGGTAAGATACCATATCCATGGTGTTATCATTCTCACTAGCAAGTAAATCAAGTGACTCCTTAGTGATCCTACCGGGGAAATTGGAATGGCCCCTCTTGGGAAAAATATGCCCCCACATGCCCATACGCACCTCGGTCATCAGCCTAGGAGGATGGGTGTATAATGAGGGCCGAGTGACTGGAAACCTCTCAAAAAATAAGGAAAACAGCTCTAAAGCAAACTGGAAGATTGTACTTCCATCGAACATAGCGTGACAACGATCCAGAGCAAAACAAGACTGTCGCAAAAAATTCAAACTACTTGATGCATCTTTGTCTCTGCACTAAAGAATAAACATAATATAATAAGGGGCAACTAATGCTTTGGCCATTGGTCGTGGTATGGGCCACTGTCGTGACCAAAAGTGAGAGGCACCTAATCTCTACACAAAAATAATATATTTGCAACAGGCCAGTGGCTACCAGTTATTCACCAGGGGTAGTAGTATCCTCACTAACAAATCTTTGTACATATGCCAACTTATTGGATGCTAAAACTAGAGGTGTGACATCGAGGAAATGGGTTGAATCCTCCTCTCTCCTACATAATCTTATGATGAAGTATCTGTCCTCCTCTATGGGATGGAACCACATATGAGGACCCACCCTAAAAGCTTGTTGACGTTGATCCCAATGACGGATCAACTACATCAACATCTAAGAATTCCCCCTTAGCGATGTAGCCTCCTCATAAAAATTTTGGAGGCCAACATGTCGTAAGAGTTGTCTTGTATGTATGGTAATAGGTCGAGGGAGAAAATCCCTCTCCCTCTCTCTAATCTCCCACTATCATACAACGTTGTACAAGTCCTGTCACTGTTCTTGATCCTACTATTGTTTTCATCGCTCCTGTCTCTAATTAAACACATATGACTTTTGTCAGAAACGTATAAATAGAGAGATATATACATAAATAAATTTACTAAAGTACATTTACATTTTTCAAAAGCAAAAGATAATTTTTTTCTCAAATAAAATTGCAAACATCATCGGTGTGCCCATAAAACAGTCATGCACCGTTTGTAGTGCTTATGTAAACTAATTGCACCGCTGGCGGTGCTTGAAAAACAAAATCTCACCACCCGTAGTGTTCAAAAAATTATAAACTGCACCACGGAAATAAAACCACATTTTTTTCTAATTATATAAATTTCAATGCTCTATAAATAAGTACGCACTGGTGCGTTCGTATATAATCAAAGCATATATATATATATATATATATATATATATATATATATAGAGAGAGAGAGAGAGAGAGAGAGAGAGAACTTTCGGTGCTCTATAAATAAGTACACACTGGGTGCGTCTGTATATAATCAAAGCATTGATATATATATTAATATATATTACAGTGCTTATTATGAAGATGCACCGGCGATGGTGCATCAATATATCTACTTAGCATTGGTGTGTCCATACATAAAGAGAGCATTGGTATATTGTAAAATATATTACATGGTTTGGGTGTTAATATTTGGAATGCGTTGTATATAGTTATACACACCACATGCACTGCTTCATTCCATATAAAGCATCGATATCCTTGAAAACAAATCGTTTCTATTTGGTCGATGCATTGAATATATAAGGGCTCACTAACAAAATAAAAAAACATTACAACTAGTTTGCAAGGATATTGGTGCTCTATATAACATGATGCACCATCTGCAATGTGTCTATGTATATAAAGATTACTGGTATCATTGAGAATTATAGGAATTTTATTTTAATTTATTAAGTGTCTTGGACATAATTATTTAAATTTTTACGGTGCTCATTATGCAGAGGCACCGGTGGCAGTGCCTCAGAATATTTAAATAAAACCAGTTTTTTTTAATTACTTTTTGTTCGGTTCAGCAGTGCATCTGGTTTTAGGTTCATGCACAGTGGACGGTGCGTCAATTTTATGGTCAAGCATCGCGAACGGTGCGTTAATTTTTTAATGCATCACCCATTACCAATGCGCTCTGTGTTTACACATAGTGCACCGATCCTAACAGTGGAAGCCAAACATGAAAAGCGCACCATGTAGATTTTAAGTTTTTTTTTCAAAAAAATGGCAAATTGAAGGAAATTTTTTATTTTCAATCTTCTAAAAACTTAAATGAGAAGGTAATAAACAAGATACTTGGAATTTTTCTTGCCTGGGAGGCATGGTTTCCACGTATACATGAAATCAAATTTTCCAACTGTGTGCAAAAATTTCATCTTCACCAACCAATCAAATTGCGAGAGAAATCCAAACACCAAGAGGCACCAAGTTCGAGGGTATCACTGTCAGAATGCAACACCGGTGCTTGGGTGGGCCTAGTTTGTCTCCATCATTAAGAAATGTGGAAAATGGCATTTATGTGTTGTAATTTTTTTATTTTACCATATTCCGGTGCACTCGATGTAATGATGCACTGGTATGTGTTGGATAGTATGCACACCGATGTACTTACTTTAATATGAAGCACCGCTAAGCATTCTATTTTTAAAAAAATATTATGTTTTTTATTATCATCTGGCGCGTTGTATTATATTACGCATCGGTGCATCCTTATATGTTAGGGTCCTACCATAACCCCCTTACTCTATCTATAAACAAGCCATCAGGCCCATTAGTTAGTTAGTGGGTAGTTGTTTAATGTAAAAGGGCCTTCCTTATTGATTTAAGGTACTTAGGTGGTCAACCCTCATTAATAGAAGGACCACAATTAGTTAGAATTTGGCTATTGAAGTACTATATATATAGTAAGATATGTAATGTGAAGTCATGGTTGTCATTGTATTTGGAGCTAATGCTCTTAATGGTTTCCCACTTGAAGAGGAAAGTGAAAATTGTCACCTATTTCATCCATTCTTCTTGTAGTTTCTATATTTCCTACAAATTTTTGGGTTTAAGCATATTACAAGTGGTATCAGAGCTCTTTCTTAGGCCAAAAAGGAATAATTTTCTGGGGTTTGGCTCTTTAAACAAGTCATCTTGGAATTTTGACTATAACTATTTTTCTAGGAGGTTTTAGATTGATAAACTCAAAGGATAAGTAGAAGATATACTGAAATATTTCTTATACGAGTTTCAGATCCTGAATCATTACAGTTTTGGAGTTATACTATGTGGAAGTTAAGGTTTCTGACTAGTCCAAAAACTAGTCTTAAATAGGTGTTCTGAGGAAAACTATTATATTTGGAGCATGCAAGATCCAAATTGAGTGAGACATATTTTATAAAAAATAAGATGGAATTTAGTGTCTTTGGTAGCAATTTTAGATTCATATCCAAAAAATTGGACACGTGGCAATCCATACACTTTCACCTTCCTGAAAGGGACAAAAATAACAAGTGTTGGAAAACTTGCCACAATGTTTTATCGGCACATCAGAATTAGGTCATACTTATGGAATTGTAGAGAAGACTTATCAGGGTACTACAAGACAAATTTTTAGACTTAGAGGGGCTGAAATTACAGATATACCTTAGTTGTAAGATCAGCCATCAAAACAATCTCCAAATTAGGGTTTTAAAAAGTATGTTATTTTAAGTTTGCATAAAATTTTGATTTGAATGTTTGATTTATGTGATTCAAAAGCCATTGGAAAGAGGAAACATAAGAGAATATGTTGGAATAATCATATTATATTTTTTTCATACTATAGTCAATATATTGGGGTTGGAAGTACACACCATAAGTGCAAAAATTTTAGAGTTGCAGAAATCTCATCTTTATGATCTGACAGATCCCACCCATGGTGGAACCCTATAAACTGTTGGAATATTCTCATCGTCATTTTTATATTTTGCATGCCTGCATGCAATTTTGCATGCATCCAGTCATTTGTATGCATCAGTCATCATTTTGGTGGTCTCCCCAGCACCTAGAGCCTAATTTTAGCTCCCTAGAGCTTGTCTTCAGCCCCCAGTAGCCCTCTTACCTACCTGATGCGCCTTGTTTTACTCACCTGCATGACATGTGCACCTTTTCTCACCTACCAGGAGTTAATAGTCAGTTAGAGCATTGATTGACCAATTCTTCCATTGATTGCTCATCCTAACTGCTTGTAGCTCCCAGTTAGCTAGTTTTGGAGTGCCACTTGACCTTCTGACAGCCTCATGCGCACTCCTTGGAGTCTCCATCCCTAGATTTGTGCCTAGATGGTTCTGTTAGACTCGGTTAGACTCATTTGACTGACTATTGACCATTTATGACTGCTACTACTGATTGGATGATGTCTCCAATGTTATCCAAGCTAGACACTGAGGATGATTCGAATGAACTCTTGATTAATTCGAATTCCATTGACATTTATTGTATTGTATTCAGTTTTCACAGATGATGTATGATTATACTGCTATTCTCCATTTTCTGTGTTCATGAGTGATTATTGACTACATTCTTCTCTTCTTCTCTGCACTTCTTGAGTGAGTTTTGTGTGAGGTTTGTTACAGCTGTGAGATCTTCCTGCAGATTATCACATAAACCACCTCACACCAACACCCAAACAATATGGACACCCGTTATACTATCGTAAGGTTGGAAAACATGGAATCTCAATACACAAATCTTAGTCGATAGATTCAACATATTCAATATACCATTAACAGTTTGGATCATACATGAGGAAAAAAATTGGATACAAAATCAGACCATAGGGAGAAGAAGTTGGATGAGAAGTTGAAAATTTTGTTACTTAGTGCCACACATGTATAAGAACGTGGGAATTCATAGCACAATGAGCCGCACCTTGAAGAAACTTTTCAATTAGGAATATTTAGCCAGCATTAGCGTCCATTTGGTCCTCATAGCGATGAACCACACTCTATGGATAATAACACCTAGAATCACTTTCCTAAAATATACTTAAACAAGTTTGATGGTTCTAACCCATTAAGATGGGTTACTCAAATGGAACATTACTTTTCTCTTCATGGTATTATAGATGACATGATGAAACTTAAGGTGGGGGTTTTGTATTTGGATCTAGAAATATGGCAATGGTGGTAGTGGCACTTGGAATTGATGTGTTAAATATCTCCATGAGCGTTATGAGAAAGATCCTCATTACTTGGGGCAACTTACCAAGTTACACCAAACGGGGTCAATCATAGACTTTATTTCATCCTTTGAGCAATTAGCCATCCATACAGAGAACTTAACTGATTCTTTCTATAAAGAATTTTTTATAGTGGCCTCAAGGAGGAAATTAAAGCACAAGTCAAAATGCAAAACCATGTTATTTGGTTGAAGGCATCGTAGTGGGATCTAGAAGCAGAGATAGTGATCAATGCACAAACCAAAAAACCCTCTTTCATTCCTCACTCGTGCCCTGCACATGTCATTTCCTCAAGCACAATTCCTTCTCCTCCCTAGAAGGTACAAAAGTTGTCTCCATCAAAAATGGCAGACCAACAAAAATGAGGACTGTTATAATTGTGATGAAAAGTATGCTCGAGGTCGTAAATGTAAAGAACAAAAGTTATTCCATATTGATGTGGCATGTCCTACCAATTATGAATACATCGTTACGGAAGGTACCCCTATGCTTGAGGCTATTGAATAAAATCCTCTCATAGAAGAAGGTAGAAAATGAAGTCCATCAAGAAGAACCACTCATCTCTCTTCACGCTTTATCTGGTATTTCATCCCCACAAACCTTGAAACTTCATGGTTAAAAAAATAATCACAAAGTGGTAGTTTTGGTTCATAGTGGCAGCACCCACAAATTTATTAACCAACAATTGGCTAAGGAAATCCATTGTTATATACACATGGTTCCCAACTTTGAAATTATTCTAGGTAATGGAGGGATGATGAAATGCTAAGGGCGTTGTGAAAATATAAAACTCCAATTGGGTGATTATCATCTCAAAACTAATATGTTGGCCATAGATATGGGTGGTTGTGATATAGTTTTGGAGACAGGATGGCTATGTACATTGGGGGCCAGTTACCATGGAATTCAAGGAATTATTCTTAAGATTTACTCAGGAATCTCCTACTCACACCCTCAAAGGGCTCCAAGCAGGATCCCCTTAAATCATAAGTTCTCATCAAATGGAAAAATTATTGAAGAAAGATCACTCTGGAATTATTGCTCACTTCCATGCCATCTAGGCTCTGGGTAACACCACACCCAAAATTCATTTTGACTTGCAAAGGATTTTGGACAAACATCAACATATCTTTGAGACACCAAAGGGTTTACCCCCATCTAGAGGAGAGCAAGATCATGGTATTCCCTTGATTCCAGGAAGTCAAACACCAAATGTTAGACCATATAGGCTTCCATTTCCACAAAAGAATGAAATTGAAAAGATGATCCTTGAGCTACTAGAGGCAGGAGTCATATGTCCCATCTCTAGCCCATATTCATCCCCAGTGGTCATGGTTTTAAAGAAAGAAGGCGATTGGTGAATGTGTCCTGATTTTCATGCCCTTAATAAGTTGACCATCAAAGATAAATTTCTCATCCCAGTAATTGTTGATATTTTGGAAGAGCTCCATGGGGCTAAATGTTTCACCAAACTTGACCTTCATTGAGGATACCACCAAATAAGGATGAAAGAAGTCGACATTCCAAAGACAACTTTTCAGACACATGAAGGCCATTATGAGTTCTTGGTAATTCCCTTCGTACTTGGTAATGCCCCTTATACGTTTTAAAGCCTCATGAACAAAATTTTGAGGCCATATCTTCGTCATTTTGTGCTAGTTTTCTTTGATGACATTTTGAGTTACTGTAAAACTTGGGATGCCCATGTACAACATATTGATAAATCCTTGCAACTCCTTAAGGACCATCAATTATTCATCAAATGCTCCAAATTTTCTCTTGGGGTCTCAAAGATCGAATACTTGGGTCACATTGTTGGACAAGATGGGGTGCAGGTGGACACCAAGAAGATTGTAGCAATGCAAGAATGCACCCGCCCTAAAACCACAAAGATCTTACCTGGGTTTTTAGGCCTTACAGGATACTATAGGAATTTTGTGAAGAACTATGGTAAAATTGTAGCCCCATTGACAACCTTAATCAAGAAAAATTCCTTTGCATGGAATGAAATGGAAGAACAAGCATTCTTAGTTCTAAAGCAATCCATGTGCACCACACCAGTGTTAATTATGCTTGATTTTAATAAGACTTTTGTATTGGATTGTGATGCTTCTGGAAAAGGATTGGGTGCATTTTTAATGCAAGGAGGAAGACCCTTAGCATTCACAAGTAAGTATCTATGTGACAATAACTTAGGGAAGTCTGCCTATGAGAAAAAAAATGATGGCCATTATACATGCAGTTGAAAAATGGTGATAGTATATAATAGGGAGACATTTCCATATCAAGACAAATCACCATACCCTAAAATATTTTTTTGAGCAAAGGTTGTCATCACTAGGACAACAAAAATGGATCACCAAAAGCTTGGTTATGATTATGAGATCATCTACAAAAAGTTAAAAGATGATGTTGTGGAAGATGCCTTGTCAAGGAAACATGAGGAAGAGGGATTACTCTTTGGTAACTGAATGATTAGAGGAAGCACGACAAGAATTTCTAACAAATGCTACTGCATCTCAACTACTTAAGTGACTCCAGGAGGATCCCAACCCTCCCTAGGGTTACACTTGGAAACAAGATACATTGCGATATAAAGGTCATGTTTTCCTGGTACCTAAGTTTGCCTTAAAACAGACAATATTAATAGAGTTGCATTCATATCCTCTTGCAGGTCACTTGGGATTTCAGAAAACTTATGCACCCTCCAGGCGCTCATTCATTTGGGAAGGCATGAAAAATGATATCCTTAATTTTGTATCAAAATGTGACACTTTCCAAAGGAACAAGGGTGAGATAGTAAAGGCTCATGGGGCATTGCAACCTTTACCAATCCCAGCCAACATTTGGACTAACATTTCCATGGATTTTATTATTGGTCTTCCAAATTAAGAAGGTAACAAATTAGTCATCATGGTGGTAGTTGATGGAATTTCCAAATATGCCCACTTTTGTGCTCTCCAACACCTCATTTACCCCAGCAACGGTGGCCCAAATGTTTCTAGACCATATTTTCAAACTTCATGGTATGCCTACCTCCATTGTGCCAGATCATGATCCCACATTCATGAGCAAATTTTTGAATGAACTATTTAAAATACATAGCACCTAGTTTCAAATGAGCACAGATTATCATCCATGAACAGATGGTTAGACAAAAGTAGTCAACAAGTGCCTTGAAACCTATTTGCGATGTTTTGGATCCGAAAAGCAGAACCAATGGGAACAGTGGTTACCATTAGTAGAATGGTGGTATAATACCACTTATCATGAGGCTACAAAAATGACACCATGTGAAGCATTCTATGGAAACCAACCACCTGCAATTATTTCTTATCTACCAGGTACTTCCAAAGTACGTGCAATTGATGATTTGCTTCATAAATATGATGTCACGCTTTGCACACTCAAGAGAAATTTGGCAATGTCCCAAAATCACATGAAGCAACAAGCATACTAGCACTGCTCAGAGAATTCATTTGTAGAAGGTGACCAGGTTTTCCTTCGTCTCTAACCTATAAGCAAACCTCTCTCAAAGTTAAAGGCCATCAGAAGCTTGCACCAATGTTTTACGGCCCATATCATATTGTTCAATGCATTGGTTAGGTTGCCTACAAATTAGCTCTCCTAGCACACTCCAATATTCAGCCAGTATTTCATGTCTCTTGTTTGAAGAAGGTAGTGGGTCAGAATTGTCGAGTTCAAACTACCTTCCCTGAACTAGATGAAGAAGGATCCATCTGGCTCCAACCAGAAGCAGTTTTGGACACTACGGAGCATCAGCTACATTGGACTATCTGTGAAGTTTTGATTCAATGGAATGATACCTCACCAGAAGACGCTACTTGGGAACCATCAACAGTTTTGCAGCAATTTCTCCATCTCCAGCATTGAGTACAATGCTACTTTTGAAGGGAGAGGACATGTTAGGGTCCTACCCTAAACTCGTTGCTTTATCTATGTACAAGACAAGGCCATAAATCCCATTAGTTAGTTAGTGGGTAGTTTTTTAATGTAAAAAGGCCTTCTTTATTGATTAAAGGTCCTTAGGTGGTCAACCCTCATTAATAGAGGGACCACAATTAGTTAGAATTGGGCTATTGAAGTACTATATATAGAGTAGTAAGATATGTAATGTGAAGTCAAGAATTGTTAGTGATTTGGAGCTAGTGCTCCTGGAGGTTTCCCCCTTAAAGAGACAATTGAATATTGTCATCTATTTCATCTATTCTTCTTGTATTTTCTATCTTTCCTATGAATTTATGGGTTTAAGCATATTACTTTATATCTACAATGCACTAGGAGCCATAACGAGAAAATAAAAAATAGGTTTTTTCTAGAGCGGTGCGTTGTAACGTTGAACAAACAAGTGCTTTTGTCTCATTCCCATGCACCGGAAAAGGTTTTCTGAGAAAATTAAAAAACCTATTTAAAAAAAATTGTCAACCTATTTTCATATTGATGTTTTTTACTAATGTGCATCAATGCGTGGATTGTGTTGGCACACCAGTGCATCTTGGTATATTTGGAGCATTGTACGCTTTTTATAATAAGAATTTAAGTTTTTGGCTCTTGGTCGATGCTTTTTACTTCCACACACACCAGTGCGTCTATTTCCACATCATGCACCGCTAAGTTTTGACGGGAATATATATATATATATATATATATATATTGAAATTGCATCGAGTTATGTTGCCTTCAGTGCACATCATAATTAGGCACATCGGTTAGTCAATGCTCTTATGATTTTGATGCACCGGTGCATCCTACTATTAAGTGCACT
The DNA here is from genome assembly GCA_027924585.1 of Larix kaempferi. Lineage (NCBI taxonomy): Eukaryota > Viridiplantae > Streptophyta > Pinopsida > Pinales > Pinaceae > Larix > Larix kaempferi. The sequence goes on along the minus strand of BSBM01000322.1, from coordinate 12,121,370 downwards.
GGTGTGTTTTGTATGTTCAAGTGCACCGATTAAAAACCTTTGCTAAAACCTCCATCCACTCGCCTCCACTATAAATGAATTAATGGGATTTTTTTGTGAAGGGTCTGCAAAAACTTCGATAGAAAGTGTTTTCCTTGTAGTGTACATTTATAGTAAGGAATAGAAACATCTATAGTGAGGAGTATCAGAAGAGGAGAAATATTCACAAACCTTTTTTATCCACTTTCCAGCTACAAAGCATCAACAATTATGTGGGATCGATTTCTTGTTGTTATTACACACTTGGTATCTTTTTGTATTAACCTCATTTGGAGAGAATAGCCTCATAGTGGCCTCACTTGAGAGATAGAATACATGCTTTCCTTCCAAAAAAATTAAGTGTGTGTGTGCTTGGTAAGCTTAATGGTTGACCAGTTTTAATTTCTCTCCATGTGTGGATTGTTTACATATATCACCCAACTATAGTACATTGAAACAAGGAATGACTTGGTAAGTTGGAACTAGAATCAAGACCTACATTGGTAGCCTCCATCAGCCTAATTGTTGGGTGCACATATTACCATAGATATACTGTAAGAAGGGTGACCTTCATTGAAAATGAGCCATCTTGGTTCTTTACAAAACTTAGGTTTTGAGATCCTCATGTTTGAAAAATTTTGGTAACATGTTAGGACTTTCAGTTTTTATATTTGATCATTTAGTTTTGGAACCATTGTAGTGTTACATTTCCTAGAGATTTTTTAGCTAGTATCATTATAATTTTTGTAGATACCATTGTCATTGTATTATCATCACCAGTCTTGAGATGTGGACTTTTCCCTAATTATAAAGAGTAAATTGTATTGCAATAGATTGTATAGTTGTTTTAATATTTGTATCACATAGATTTCATTGCAAAGGTTGAGTTATAATTCAATGTAATGTAGCCTATATACTCGTAGAGACTGTATTGTAACATTGTTGTAGAGGTTGTAACTATATTGTAATCTTGTTGCATCTTGTATTTTTGGCCTTGTTGAAAATGCATTCTATGGTCTCTATTATCGATGTGGTGCTCAATGGCGGAGACAAATATACATAATAGTCGAGGAACATCAAGCACACCCTCATCTTCAACGATCTTTGGGATGAAATCTATGAAGGAGAAGGCGATGTTGCAACTGAAGAGCCTAAAATAGATGGAGAGCTTTCCATATGGAAGAATAGAGATAAGAATGAATATGCACAAATCATCGCTATAGTAAGTGAAGACGTGAGTCAACATATTTCATCTATTAAGAACTCTTATATTATTTGAAGAAGTTGAAAGATTTGTATGACTCACACTCAGAATTGGAGCTAATTTAGTTGTTGTTGAAGCTCTTCAGCCTAGAGTTGAAGGATAATGATCCCATGGCTATGGAATCTAAGATCAAATCCATTATGCATGAAATTGATCCTACTAGTGTGAAGGTATACATTTCTCTCATTACCTTCATCAAGGTCATTTACCTTCATATTCCCACTATCTTGAGTCACTTGAAACTAGTGGCCAATTGAAAGACCTCAAATTTGACACTCTAGTGGGGAAAATTGCAGTACAATAGAAATCCTTTGGAGAGAAGACAGTTCATCCACTGGAGAGACTGTGTTAGGCTTTCTCATAAAGGGAAGAATAAATCACATGATTCTTCTAGAGGATACAATAGCAAAAGAGGATGTGGAAGAAATAACTTCAGAGGAGGGGTGGGTAGACACAACCATGGTGAGATATCTGACCTTCAATGTGTCTGATGTGACAAGAAAGGGAATCAGACAAAGACATGCATAATTCCATGGGAGAAGTTCACATAGAATAAATAACAGAAAGAAGATGGAGGTAAAGATCTTGAACCTATTCATTCAATTGTTGCACATTGTAATGTTGGCATAAATGAAGTTATGTTCAATACTTCATTTTCATCTTGGAGATATGCTTGGTTGCTTGAAACTGGTGCAACCTACCACGTGACATTTAGAAAAGACTTCTTTGAAGAATCAAGTGACAATGTAGATGGTGTAGTATATTTGGTAGATAAATCCAACCTCAAACATAATGGAATTGGAAACATCAGGCTCAAATTGTCTATATTCCCTATATTTCTACTGCATAATGTTCTCTATCTTCTTAAGTTCTAGAGAAATTTTCCTCCTCTTGTGCACATTTGACAACAAGGCCATTCCATCCACATATTTGATGGGAAATTGAGATAAGGAGATCCTTTGAATACCAATTCATAATGATTGGATTGGAAGATGAGAGATTGTTGATGTCAATAGTGACATCTACAAGGAACTAAAATGTTGCATACCACTCTCAGCATGAAGAAGGTACTTTGTCATCCAGTCTTTTGTGACTATAAGATTTGAGCATTCATAGATCTAGATGCAAAAGCTAGGAAGATGTGATGATTAAATCAAGCAAGAACATTTGTGCAATAATTAACATGAACCATTACACTGTAACCTTGAAGAGAAAAAGAGACAATGATTGTATTATTAGAGTATTGAATTAATGAAAAGAGGTTACAATATATAGGAGACCAATTCGAATTAGGTTAAGGATCAATTCAAATTTTCCATGCTATGTATAGAGGGTTCGTGATATGCATAAAGTGATAATCAGGATTAAATGAGAGCAGATAACCCTAATTAGTCATACATGCACACCTAAATTGATTTTAACTGATTAAGGAACTCATTGATCACTCAGTTTAACTGAATAATGCATGTAATTTCCTAAAATCACTCAAAAGAGGGTTCTACTGGACCAACTGGGGCACTAATGAGTGTTTAGGATAGTTGGGTGTCAATTAGGAATTATTTTAGTGGAGTAACTTAAGTCTTAACTGAGACACATTCCTTAAATCAGGGAAAAAAAACCCAAATCAGGGAATGTTCCCCCCAAATCAAGGAAGGCACCCCCAAAACTAGGTTTTTGTCTCATGGGTGATTTATGAGGTGTTTTTGGGTGTGGTTGAACCCATTAGACTCATCAACACATACTCTAGAAGGTTTATTTACTCTAACACCCCCACACAAGCCTAACTAGGAAAAAAACTAAGAAAAAGAAATGAGTCCTGGCAATTTGCAGCCATATTAGGTACTCATGCACAAAAAATAGAAAGATTCTCTGTAAATTGGGAAAGAGGGAAAAAACCTAGTGGGAAACCCCCCCCCCCATAAAAGAGAATGTAGAACGAATGTGAGAAGAATGTTTTAAGGAGCCTCCTCTAGAACTTCTTTGACTCCCAAGGAAGCTCTCAACTAGATGAATAACTTGCCAAAAAATGACTTGGTAAAAATATTTTCAATTTGCTCATAGGAAAGGTAGAACTGTAAATCTATAAGCCCACGATGGATCAATCCTCTGATATAGTGCATACGGGTCTCTATGTGCTTGGTCCATTGGCGTTGAACAAGATCTATTGAAATCTGAATGGCTCCTTGGTTGTCACAAAATATGATGGCAGGTCTGTGAAACTCTATTCCAAACTCAATGAGAACATATTGTAACCCAATGAATTGTGTTGCAGAATTTACTATTCCTCTGTACTCTGCTTCCGCTGTTGATAGAGAAATAGTGGCTTGCTTTTTACTTGACCAACAAATAGGTCATGATCCCAAACTGAAAAAGTAACCAGAGGTGGCCCGACTTGTGGTCTATTCTATCGCCATCCCAATCAAAATTTGTGTATCCAACTAAGTCAAAATTGAAAGCAACGGCATAGTGGATTCCATAATTATATGTTCCCTTTACATAACAGAGTATTCTTTTGGCATCCTTCCAATGCATCTCATGTGGTTCATGCATGTATCTAGAGACTGCCCCAACTGCAAAAGAGATATTTGGTCGACTGTGTATAAGATAAAGAAGGCTCCCAACTAACTGTCTATACATAGTACACTCAACCAATGGTATAGTCCCTCCATCTTCTAGTTGGAATCCAGAAAGAAAGGGGAATGGAGTTGGTTTACAATCATCCATTTTGAATCGAGTGATGAGATATTTGGCATACTTATACTGTGTTAAGGTGACTCCCAGATATGATTGAGTGATTTGGAGTCCAAGAAATAATTGTAACAGTCCTAAGTCCATCATGGAAAATCTGTCATGCAAGGCATATTTGAACCATGCAATGAAGATAGTGGAGCTTCTAGTAATGAGGATATCATCCACATAGAGTACAATAAGTAATAGAGAGTTGTTTTCTTAAAGCATATACACATTTGGATCTGAATTACATCTTGAGAAATTTTTTGACAGAAGAAAAGAATCCATTTTTGCATACCAAGCTCGAAGAGCTTGTTTCAATCCATATAAATATTTCTTTAATTTGCATACCAGAAATGAGTTTTGAATGTATCCTAGTGGTTTATCCATGTAGATATATTCTTCAAGGTCTCCATGAAGAAAGGCACTCTTACATCCATGTGATGGATCTCCCATTTTTTTGCAGCTGCTATGGCAAGGACAAGTCAAACTGAATCCATCTTTGCAACTGGAGCAAAGGTTTTTGTGTATTCAATGCCATGTATTTAAGAGAATCCTTTGGCCACCAATCTTGATTTGTACTTGTTGATAATTCCATTTGCTTACATCTTGTTCTTATAAATCCATTTACATCAAATTAATTTCCTTCCTTTAGGAAGAGGTACCAAATCCAAGTTTTGTTGTCCATGAGGGATTGATATTCTTCATCCATGGAAGCCTCCCAATAATAATTGTTGGAGGCTTCCCCATGGGTTTGAGGATCATATGAAGATACCATGTAGCAATGAGTGGGAAGCAATGAATCTATGGCTGCAAGAGAGTGAGTGGCAACACGAAACTGAGAACGGGTTCTTCGAGTATCGGTAGGATCACCCACTAGTCCATTGACTGCTTTTAGAGTTTGTTTTTCCCAACGAGGCTGAATTATTTGGTCTGCAACACTCTCATTTGAAGAAATATCATCATCATCTATATGAGAATCTAAATATGTATCTGAATCTAAAATTTCAGTTGAAGCATTAGAAGAAGAATCAGACAATTCATTGTGAGTAACTAGTTGTGCATTAGTAGAAAAACTAGTTTTAAGCATAGGAATTTCATCAAATTGGAAACTTCTTTCAATAAAGAGATTTTTAGTTTGAATATTCAGCAACCCATAATATTTTACCCCTTTAGGATATCCCACAAATATACATTCCTCGCTTTGAGGTTCTAAGGCCCTTCTTTTCTTGGAAGGTATACGAGCCCATGCACGGGATCCAAACACCTTGAAGTGTTTCATTGTTGGGTTCTCACCAGTCCATGCTTCAAAATGAGTAAACCCTTTCAAATTTTTGCATGGTACTCTATTTTGAATGTAATTTGAGCAATTTATGGCATGAGCCCATAATTTTGGAAGAAGATTCTTTGACTGCAACATGCAATTTGTCATTTCTTTCAATGTGTGGTTTTTCTGCTCTGCAACCCCATTCTGTTGTGGTGTATAATGAACGATATGTTGCAACTCTATACCAGTTGTGGAGCATAGATTATGCACATATTTATTGACATATTGTCCACCATTATCTGTGTGGAGGATTTTGATCCACTTACCAGACTGCTCCTCTGCAAGAGCTTTAAAATCTCGAAGACAAGTAAATACATCATCTTTGTTTTTCAAAAAATAGACCCATGTGTATCTAGAGAAATCATCAATGAAGGTTAGTACATATCTTGCTGTGTTCATGGAGAGATGAGGAAAAGGCTCAGTAATGTCACTATGCACTATTTCAAGAAGAGATGTGGCTCTTTTAGCTTTACCTTTCTCAAATTTATTTCCAGGGTGCTTACCAAGAGCACATCCTAAACAAACTCCATCTAAGAAGGAGATAGGTGGCAGCCCCACTACCATGTATTCCTTAATTAATTACTGCAAGTAAGGGTAGTTAATATGCCCAAATATCTCATGCCATAACTTACTAATATCATAGATTGGATTATCAAAATTGAAGCAGGAGATTTAGGAAGAAACTTTGAAAAGACATACAATTTTTTTTTATGATCATCTTTTCCAACTGCAATATTTGAACCATCAACTGAATCTGAAAAAATAACTGAGTCTTTGGTGAAGATAACTTACTTACCATGGCCCGAGTGTGTGATTTGGTAGATGGAAAGTAGATTTTTGGATAGAGAAGGAACAGGAAAAACATCTTGAAATTTCCCATCTTCTTGTAAAATATCACCTTTTCCACATACCTTGATTGGAATATTATCTCTCATAAGTACTTCCCGGACAGAGGATAGCTACAAGGAGGTGAACATGTATTTGGATGAATCCATGTGATTTGAAGGTCCAGAATCTAGGATCCAAGAGGCTGATTTTGAAGTTGAAGTTGTTATGAGCTCATGTCCCCTTTCAGGAGGAGGTTTTGGATTGCGTACTTTGTCTTCATTTTCTTCAAAAAAATTCTTATATATGCAATTTTTCTTCTTTGTGGGGTCCCTTTTTGAAGAAGGGACATAAGGGCAGCTCCTTCCCTTCTTTGTCATAAAAGATCTTGGATTTTTGCTCCTTCTTGCCTTTGTATGAGGGATTATGCTTAGTGGCTTTATGCTTGTTCTCATTTGTTGCAAGTGCATGAGCATTTGAGGACCTTTGTAGGCCCATCTGGGAAATCCTATCATGCTCTTGAATAAGGAAGGCTACAAACAAATCTAGAGAAGGCATGGTGAAGGCTTCCCCAACTACTAATCTAGTAGAGTGAAATGAAGAAACAAAAGTGTTGAATTCAGGACCCAATTTAGAAAGGATAGAAAGTACCATTTGAGTGTCTTCTTTGGTGATGTTGCACATCTTAATCTGAAAGAGGATAGATCTGAACTTTGCAAAGAACTCTTGTACATAATTGAACTCACTTGGTCTTAGATTCATTAACTCCACCTCTAAAACATGACCCCTCATCTCATCTTGTGTACCAAATAATTTGGATAGAGAGGTCCATATTTCATTTGACCATAACTATGTAGAAAAATTCCTAAAAATATTTTATAAACAAATTATATGTTATTTCTTACATTGAAATGCTTTAAAATAAAATCTATAATTATCTATAAAAATATTATAGATCGCAATTTCAAAAGATTAGCTACAATATTGACCTTCCTAAGCTTTTAACTCATCACAACTACAGTGATCTAGGAATGATTCTCTTAAATCTTTTGAGCACACAAATAAAATTCTAAAGAAAACCAAGTGATTTATTACCTTTTTAAAGGTTCAATAGGCAAAAGTTGGTCTTAGTAGACGTTAATAACCATCATCATATACAAAACACCTTGTATGTTATCAAAAGCACAAAAATTCATATGTTATTAGAAATACATAAATTTGACATGTAATTATTCTAAAAAATAAAGCTATTGTTATAGTGTTGCTTATATCCATCCTCAAAACCATTTGGATGAATTAGTATGATAAGCAACTTTAGTCTTTATGATTACAATATGCATGTTAACACTCACTCCATCAAGCATTGAAATGGGGATCAATTGCCTTGAGGTGTAATTTTTTATCAGTTAAGATGGATCTAAGCTATTTGTAGTCTCAATGAATTGACTAGAACTCAAAGGTCAAAATTGATGTAGATATGGGTATGTAAAAATCTAGTCTTAATTTTTTTCTCTGGCAAATACCTTAGGGAAAAACCCCAAGCACTTTACCTCATTTCGAGGATGATACCCAGGGTAAACCCTAGATTCTTATAGGCATAAGTCCAAGTCAACAATAGGGCCCAAATCCGTTACAAGAATAAACTCATTATGAGCTCACATGTCATTACGAGAATAAAACCTCAGTGGGGAGGATAACACTCCATCCCACAACCACTCAGGCTATACCCAATTGACATAAAATCCAGTATTAATTATTGTCAAGATATTTATATTAGCTTTGTAAAAGTATTTCTATATATATATCATACTTTAGTATTTATATTTATGTCTCATTATAGTATCTCTCTTTTTATCTCTCTATATAACAATTTTTATTTTAGAATCATATATGAAATCTCTCTTTTTCATATAATAGAGATATTTTTATTTTTGTTGGTATATTTAGATAGCATATAGTATTACTATTAGTAAATGGTGTAAGCATTATACTTTTTAAAATCCAACATATGATAACATAATTGTTACCCATGTGACAACATCTCTATCATATCGGATTGTAGAACTATTGCCTTTCACTACAAAAATCATGTCCCTTGCCTAAAAAGAGATTTAGTAAAAAAAAATTAAAGAAAAATCATGGTTACATCATGAAACCTATACGTGGTGTTTTTATGTTTATACAGAGTAAGGATGAGTGGGATTTATCCCCTGAAGTAATACGAGTGCCATAATAGTTGTTTCAGGAAGATGGTGTAATTGAACAAAGTGAGCTACTTGAATAGAATGATTGTGACCAACCAAAGGGAAGCATCCTTGTGTTTTCAAATGAATGTGAGGTACCCATACATGTATATATAAAAGATAAGGAGTATCCTTAAGTAAAGGTGTTATTGCATATAGGTTCCTAGATCTATTCTAGGGAGGAGTAAAGAAATAATTTCCTCCAATTGACATGGTAAAAAATACATAAATGGTTAATTTTTACATAAATGATTAATTTTGTATAAAAAACATTGCAATTGTACTACTTGACATTATGATACAAAATGGTAATATTTTTAGGAGTCATAACTTAAAAATAGTTACAATCGTCCAAAATTTTCCAAGCAGTAACTACTCTACTACTTATTACATGGAAATAACATGGGAATTTACTAGTATAAAGCCTATGGAATTGATTTAATATCAAAATAGTTTTGCAAAACATAAATAAACCTAGATTTAACTAATGCCATGACCATTTTGTGCTTCATCCTATTCCTCCTGAAGAGAATTTCTTGCTACTTCACTGGATCCATACCCACATCCCCTAGCTCTTTCTACATCAAGTCCTCTTCATCTTCACTAGGGACTGAGCTAATTGATAATCATTGTTGAGTTATTCCAGATTGAGATTTTCTCATCAAGCTCATAACCATTTTTCTTATCATATTGCATTCTTCCCCTCTCTTTTGTTGGACAATTGTTTCCAGGATTTTTGCTTGGCCTTTATTTTGGGTTTCCTCATGCACATGAAAGTGATTTGAATGACTAGTTAATGAAGCTTGATTCCCCAATATGAGAATTTCATGGAACCTTTGAACTTATCAAACATCGATTTATTCACAAAGAGTACTACGTCCCTAGTGGCTATGGTCCTCCATGTCCCAAAGGGGCTTACTAAGACTATTTGAACTCAAACATACGGAGTCCTCGATGTCCACTAGATTCACCAGCTTAACATTCACAATACACCAAGGATTAGGGTTGTAATTCATAAAGCTACGTGCCACTAAATTGAATTTGCATAATTCTCTATATTGTTGAATACAAATCGCCCAACTAACCAAAGACTTACATCATTCTCATATTTCCCATTGAATGGTGTCCCTCTATCCTAGTTATCCAGAAACAAACTCCAATTGCCAATCACAAGTCACAACACAACAAACAACTGTGTTGAGACAAAATGTGTGTATGCTAACCACAAGGTCTGAATTCAAAAAATTTACATAGCTTTTAACAATGGATCGCCTAACCGACCATAGAAATCCCTCATTATTAGAATGCCCATTGATTTCTTAACCCCTAACCTAGGTATCATGTGACAAGTTTCGATTATCAATTAGAATTAGTCCCATAAAAATCCTACTTGCATACTCCATGCTAGTATAGAATTGCTTAAGTGTTAGCTTCAATTGCATTGAGCAAGTGTGCAGAGGTACTATGAAAGGTAGAGAATTTAATTCTTGTCTTGGCTACCTAATGCAATTTAATCTCATAGCTTTTCATGTAATCCTTGAAGTGCGATCTCCACTTTGAATATTCAAATCGATATGAAATATTTACATAATGACTAGGATGGTGGGTATGGATACCCCTCCTTTTGTTCAAAGTTCCCCTACTTCTAGGTGAGAGGTGGAATTGGCCATTACGTCAACCTTCTGATTTAGGATCCTTAAGATGTGATAGAATTATATTGATGCTAGCTGTAAGTGTTTTTTGTTTATCCTAGTTATGATCCGAGCCAAATGGAAATAGACTAGGGTAGAAGAGTTTTTCATATGCTTAAAATGTGAGCACATAATCACTTATAACAATCAAATATATAATTTGATTGGTGTCTAGAATCTTAAGCCGTTGTTAAGATCCAAGGCTTCAGCTTGATTGTTTGTTGCTTCTCCTAAGCCCCATTCATAGATCACTTCCTCTTGTCCCTTGGGATAAAAAAAATGATCCTACCCACAATTACCAACCATGGATTTCCTTTCGAGGCCACATCAAAGAATAAAATGATTTTTTAGGTTCTTTCCAATTCTTGAATTCTTGTTCTTCAAGTCTAATTTGCCAATTTATTTCTAATTTTGGTTTTTTGAAGATTTCTCTGGATGAAGTTCGATTTCCCTTCAATAGATCCTTTATCTAAAAAATTTCAACTTTATATATCATAAAAGAGTTATGTCCTTTCATCCATTTTACTTGAAAAACTGGCAATAAAAGACCACGAGCTTTAATTATTGTTATTCTTGAATATATGATTTCTTGCTTGAAAATGCTTTTGTCTCTTGTGAGCCAAATCTCCCAACAAATTTATTTAGGCATTTCCATCCACACCCTTTAAAAGTTGGCTCTGTATTTTTTATGCCATGTAGAAAACATTTATCTCCATGTTTGAGGGGGTTCAACTTTGTCTATAATTTCATCGAATGCAAGTTTCCATACTTGTTTTGAAAAGAGGCTCTCAAAGAATAAGTGTATTCAAATTTATTTTTCCTTTTTAAATAGTGCATGTTTCAAGGGTCCTTGAATTTCACATTCTTGTAGATTATGTAATGTCAATAGCCACCCATGTATCATAATCTAGTTGAAGATATTCACTTTTTGCACCATACTTGTTCGAGATGTGCTACCAAATTCTAGAGTGTGGTGGTAAGGGAAACTCTAACAATTGGGCTTTATAGGGCTTTATAGCCCGATCTAACTTGGTATTCTTTCTTCATAGATCCCAAACCTTCACAATCCAAAGAGAAATTATCTACTAGAGCTAGCCCACATGGACATGATGTGAATTCAGCTAGCTAGTGATCAAATCGATGAGGAGGAGTCAAGAACTTCCAACCTAGCCAATGTCCATTGTCCCAAAGGGAGAGGTCAAACAATGTTTTATATGCTTGACTAGTCATCCAATTTCTTAACTCTAATTGAGATGAGTTTGTTCTTAGAAAAGGTCTTCCCATGATATCATCATCCCAAATTTTTATATGTTTTTTTGTATCTGGGTATTTAAGTTAATTTGTCTTTAATTAAGAGAGTTGTAGCCTTGCATAATTTCTACGTTGAGGAGACATCAACCTCCATGATCGCTTTATCCAGACATTGAACCCAAAATATTTCTTTACCATAACTTATTTCCACCATTCTAATTTCTTAGAATAAGACACGATATATTTTTTGCTCCTAGAGTCAAATTCATGAGAACTAGGTTTTTTATTTCTAGGCATCTATTATCTTTAAGTGCTTTACAATGTTCCAATGTAATTAATGGATTCTTTTTTAATTGGTCTTACCCCTTTGCCACAAGAATTTCCTAATCTCTCTTCCTACCTATTGCATTACCCCTGATGGTGCCAATATGGTTAAGCATTGATAAATTGGAAAAGACATATTCAACTTTATCAAAATTGTTTTACCTGCTAAATTCAGCTGTTGTGATCCCCAATAATACAATTTGGATTTAATTTTCCTCAAAAAAAATTGCCACATTTCCAAGTTAGGCTTCCCATAGAAATTGACATCCCCAAATATTTGAAAGTGGTCCAATATGTGGAGCATGGAAATTAGTTGAAGGTGCACTACACGTGTGCTCCATCAATATACATGGATTATTGTTTTTATTTGAACTCCATAGGCAAATAGGATTTGGTCCCAGAACAAACTTAAATCTTTCAAGAATAATGATCAAAGATCCCCGAATTAGAAGAGAATTTTTTATGTCAAAAGAATAATCACGGATACATAATCAAGCCTATACGTTATATTATTATGTCGAATACTTTAATATAAATACTTTTTGGGTGCAATTCTAATTCTTCAATAATAATAATAATAATAATAATAAAATGTAAAAATAAGATGAGGATAATTTCATCTAAAAAAGTATCTTTTAATTTTTATGATGGCAATACATTTCAGTAGGTACAATCTTATGAACACTTAGATGTCAACTTGAATTTCCACTTAAACTAGAACCACGATGAGAAGTGCATAATCATTAGAATTTAAAAGTTTATTATGGTTATGAAAATAGATGTAGAAATGTGAACTATGATATTGGGATAATAATCATTTTTAACATTCTAATTATCCTAGTTACTCCATCTAATTGTGAAATTTGGGCATGCAACATCAGCCATAAGACTTTGAGTAAAATTGAGCAAATCCAAAAATGTTTTATAACATAGAATGTTAAAATTAAATGCAACCCTCATTAGCCCATTCTCTTTATTGTAGTTGGATGTACTTTGATGGATTCTAAAGCCATGATTATATGCTTATAATATGAACATAATGTTTGGAATAAAAACATAAATTTCTCAAGTTGAGGAAGGATAGGCTTGTTAGTACTACTTCTAGTATGAATAGTAGTTACCATGGGTTATAAAATAGGTTGGGATAGAAAATCAAATTGATAATATCAATAATATTCAGTCTTATATCCTTGTAAACTTTAAAGATAAGGCCTATAATGACAATGAAATTATTAACAAGAGGGAGTTGAAATACTATCAAATATATTATCAATCCTAATTTGGTTGATTAAAACTATTTTTTCAACATAATAAGCTAAAAGAACATAATGAATATTGTCAAAATCAATACCATGCTCATAACCTCCATGGTGCAACCAATAGACCTTGGATGAACCCAAAAACACTTTAAGATGATTGAAGTTGTAAAATTTGTGATACAAAGGAGTTTGAGGATGAAAAACATTTATGTTAAGCCCCTAGTTATATCCCTCATTCATTATTACCACATTAATAATGGTTATGTCAACTTATTATTTCTTTGTATCCATCTTTCTCTCCTATGTATACATGAAGGAGACTCATTTGAATGATTCTCTTATTTTGTGCTAATATATCTTGTAAAGGTTTTTTTCCCATCGAAGAGGATTATGTTTTTATTCATTGTTTCACCTTATTTTGGTATGGTACTATTGAACTAGGTTATTTTCATGTTTATTTTCCTATTTGGTCCATAACATTTCGTATTAGAGTGGACAATCCTTGGTTTGGTTCCTTCAAATGACTCTTCTTACCATTTTTTATTCCAACGTTTTTTTTGGATTACTGGATTGACATGAAACTTATAAGGTTGGAAAGAAGAAAGAGTGAACTATCTCTGAATTTGGTTCACCGAATTTTTGAAGTTATAGGTTATACAAGTTAGGGTTTTTCTCTTGTCCTCAAACTAGGCTTAAATAAGTGGTTTCATTAAAAAATTCTTATTTAAATGTTCAAAGGTCCAATGTGAGTTCCATTTGTGGTACTGGATAGAATATAGACGAATGCATATTAGATCCAAATTCCATGTATCTTAGGGAAATATTGGCGAAGTGATGGTCCTTAAATGTTCACTTGCTTAAAAGGTACAAAAAAAGTGGTTGGACCTAACTTCCACCCAAAGACGTGAAACTTAATGAGACTTATAAGAGTCTAAAGCATACATATTAAGTTATTATGATATGAAATTCAAACTTAGAGTAGTATTTAAATAAGGTATCAAGTGAAAGCTCAGCTAGTAGTGAAGACCCTAAGTAAAGGCTTTAGAAGGATTATGAAGAGATCTCAATTTTAGATTTATTTTTCTACTCTATAACAAGTAGATTTTTTAAGCTAGAGACATGTAACAACATATGTATACAAAGAGATCTATCATTCAATGTACAAAATTGCAACTTAGAATCATACACACAAAGAATATGTGTAGTGGGATAATCATAGGATGCCCTTGTACACCTATATTGGTAGTCGGTGAGTAGTAGCATATTAGATAGAATTTGTTTACAAGTTTGTTCTTACACATACCCTAGGTCATATCAGAATCCCATAGGCATACATGAGACCATCCTTAAACTGCCTTTTGACTATTTGTGTCCATATTACATCGAACATAACACTCACGGAGACCACTCTTGTTTACCTATGATTTAGGTAGTATGTCCAAGGGTAGATCCATCCTCTTAGTTAGTAACATCATGAATGATCAATTGTGTACTACTATTAGAAACCCAATGGTATATCAAAGAGATATATATCTTGACACTTCATTTCACATAAGACCTTGCAAAACCCTAGCTGACATAAAATAGATATGCCTAGGTCAATTATCTTGAAATGATCGTGGTCATATAATCATGATCAAAACTAAGGCGGTGAGAAAGCTAGTAAAACCCTTTGAAGGGTCATCGGTGACAAAATATGAAAGAGAATATTGGGAGTTTCATTTCTCCCCACTGGAAGGGAAAGTGGACACCAAATTTTCCACCATGGATAACACCCTCCAAAATAAGGTAAGTACAATAGAATTTCAATATTTTCAAGATACAAATCAAAGGATTGTTGACGATCTCAAGACTAACATGAGTAAAGAGGATCTCAAAGAGATGGAAAGCAAAGACGATCTCAAAGAGATTGCATTCAAATTGGGTATAAAAAACATGGAGGACAATTTAACATAGCAAGGATCTCAAAAAGATGGCATGTAAGGTGGTTAGAAAAGACATGAAGGATGACATGATAACATAGCTTTCAGGATTTGTTATCTTAAATTAGCTTCCTCAAGAAGTAGATAATAAGGACAATAGGATTGATTCCTAGTCTAATTTGGAGAACATATTTATAGAGAATGAGAGTATCAAGTCCCAAACAAATATAGAGAACACAAGGATTATATTCCATACATCTACTCATTCACCACACCAAGATCCACAAAGTTGTGTATTCAACTCAAAAAAAGGAAATAATTCATTTCCAAGATCAAAATGGGGAATTTCAATGGTAATAATCCCATGACATTGATCCATAGGCAGTCATCCTATGGTCCATTTGTCTCATCAACATGAATGATTTGTTAAATTAAAAACGTAAAAGTATCTACGACTACTTTGTCAATGTTGAGTTCAAAGCTTCTTGTTCTTTGTTTGCTATTCATTGATGGGGATGGATGAATGGTTGTGTTGTGATTGGTTTCAATTTTGGTTTGATGGCTTTGTAGTTCCAAGGCCAATGCCAACAATAAACCAATCCACTTTGATTGTGCTTACTTTGTTCTTAAATGTTCATACCTAGTTGTCTAATTCCCAACATATCTTCCCACTTATTATATATGTAAGCAAGCAATGATGCAAGTATTTCCACTTGTCATCACTACCACCTTAATGATGAAGATTATACTATAATTACACATGCTTAAGTAATGATGGTTGTAGCTACAATTGGACTAAGAAAATCAAGGAAAAATTGTAGTTAATAGACACATGTTGTGGAGCCTATATGTGTTACATAGTGTAAAAATAGAGGAACAAAAATTTGGGGAATAAAATTCTACTCCTCACCAATAGTGTTAGAAAAACAGGATCGCAGAGCAATAACAATAAAAAAGATGCAATTACAAATTACACAAACACATCATAAGAGAGACACCAATATATCGTGGTTCACCCAAGATGGGCTACATCCACACTGAAATTGCCAGTCCTTATTATTATACCATCCAGAAAATGAAGGGATAGAACCTGCAACACATCCGCTGCACTTCCTCTTCACTTTCTCACAGTCTCTCTTTACGATCTCAGAGATCTTTACAATGCATAATACCTAATACATCTACCCTAGCCGTATTACAATGTCTTTCTTATAAAGGGGAAATACAATGGGAAAATACCAAGGGTTTCCCAAAACCATGGGCCCGTAAACTGTTGGCGAAAACAACCCAAAAAAATTTCTCGGGGGCGGAACGAGTGTACAGTAAGCCTGGGGTACAAACACGACTGAATAACATCTCTGAATCTAGAAGATCAGGCTCCACAACCAACAAATAGCAATATAATTGTGTGTGTGTGTATTTTGGAGCAGGTTTTTGGACCAATCTTGGGAGTCGTGCACCATAAGTGGGCCGCATGATGGCTCATCCAAAGGACCAAAGAATGCAAAAGGTGGAAATTAGTTAGAAGTTAGTTGGGCACTTGTGTCCACTTTGTAACGAGCTCATCCCATGTTGTGATGTATAAATATGTAAGGGATTTTTGGGTTAAGGGTTGTTATTCGGTTGTTAAGGAATAGTTGGTGTTGGGTTATTATTGAGTTGATGTTTGTTCATTCTTCAGGAGCTGTTGTGGTTGTTGTCATAAATGATATTATGTTGGGATGTTTTTGGGATTGTGACTGAGATTTGATGTACACTGCGTAGGCTATGTAAACTGTTCCAGAAGCTAATATTGAAGTAAACATTTTTTGAAACATATTGGTTATGTGTTTACTATGATGAATGTTATGCTTGTTGCGTGCATGGATGCTATGTCAATATTGCTTTTTTGAATGAGTTATCATTTCACAATAGGATGAATGAATGTTATATCTGTAAAATGACTGCTCATATCCCTTGAGCATTGGGGAAGCTTAATTCGTACAATATCCCTAGATACATCGGGTGAGACTTCATTTACTTGCAGGTGATGTCGAAATGGCTAGTGTCTTGGGTTTTGTTGGTGAATTTATATTGAACCTTGGGTCTGCCCATTGCACGCCAACAAATGGTTCTGTTGCCAGGACTAGGATCTACGACCGAAGGGAAGGTGGAGATTAACTAATGGTTCTGTGGAGGCAAACTAGGGAAGAGACAGAAGAGTGGTTGAAAGAGAAGGACTACAAATTTTCCAAAGAGAATAATCAGAATCCTAGGATCTACAAAGAACAATGGTTTCCTATGAGATCTTCTTTTGTGAGTTCCCTATCATTCTCAATGAGTGGTTTTTAATGTTAGTCGAAGCTAGACCCCTAAACTGATCCAGCAGTTTAATATTGCAAGTAACTGGATTTCATGCACAAAAGACTTCTGGGTGGATAGTGTATTGAAAGGTTATGTCACAGACTTTGCTATAGACTGTACACAATTGTACAGTGTTGTTGAGAGGGATTTCTTTAAATCTCCGCGCAAAAGATACCTAAAGTCATTATATACTTGGATCAAGATGTTTTTGTGTGACAAAGGAACTATGATATTGGAATTAGATCACCCTAGTAGTTAAGTATCTACACACAGATAGGGGAACTAGGGGATGACCAGAGAATGGTCTAATTCAATCAAGGAAAGAATGAATGAAGAGCGGATGAGCTGAGAATGTTGATAAAAGAAGGTGATGCTACGGTAGAAGTGACTAGATTACTATGTGGTGGAAAAAGATCTCATAAAGATAGTAGGAAGAGGAATGCGGATTAGATAGAGGAGTAATGGAGTGAATTTGAAGAAAGAGGCATCTGTGTAGGACTCCAGATCAAAGGACTATCGCACCCAGAGAAGGAAAAAGATCGGCATCTTAGTCTAACCGAAGAAGGTATCCCTGCTCAGGCCAGGATCTACATCGAACCTATGACCCCGTGTGCATCCCCAAAATCCAAGGTAAGAACTCAAAGTTTGTCACTTACAGTTAGTAATAGTAGTAAAGGTAGTCAAAGTAGTGGGAGTAACTCGATTGCTCAGACACAATATGCGACACCTAGTAGAAATATCACGCGTAACACAATGGAAGGGGTAGACCCTACTTTGAGGACGCATGTCTTCCATGGGGAGGGGACCGATGATCCAAAACAACATATGTTTGTGTGTGAAGCAATACAGAAATCAAAACAAGTCCAAGATGATGCTACAAAGATTGTGCAGTTGGTAACAAATTTCAGGGAATGCGCGTTGACTTGGTACATGAAGTAATAGACACTATACAAACCAGGACGTTGGATGGAATCAAACAAGCTTTGATAAAGGAATTCAAGAAACCAAAATCTGAGTCGTAGTGTATTACCGAACTGAAGGAGATTAGACAATTTTTGAATGATTCGGTATGGGACTTTGAACATAGATTCAAATTGTTGATGGATAGGTTGACATTCCATATTCATGAGGAGAAGCATAAGGAGTGGTTCATTGCAGAGTTTTTGCCACATATACATGGCCCCTTGATGCAGTAGAAAATTTTGTCGCATTCAGATGTGATAGAGCTTGCCATGAAGTTGGAAGCGTCCCTTGTAGGAGAGAAAAACGTAGGGATGGCTCAGGTTCAGTTGCATCTAGCAGCACTGGCGATTCAATTGCAGGAGATTTCCAAAGGAAAGAAGAAGCGCAAAAAGATATGGTGTACAACCTACAGGAAGGAAGGCCATCATAAGAATGAGTGTCTAGCATATAGAGAGTGTTTGGAAATAGGAGCCCTAAATCATTTTCCCCTGGCTAGAGGGCTATGGTGTGATATATGTAGAGGGAATCATCCCCCCTGCTACTTGTACATTGCTACAAAAGTATGTGAGCACTCCAAGAAGTCTGTTTTGCAATTTTTGTAAATTAGTAGGACATGATGAGAAGGATTGGCATGCACTAGACCTCATGAGAGAACGCACTTCAGACGCATACAGAGTCCAAGGGAAGGATGGACCAGAAGGATTGGTACATCAAAACAATACCTCGAGGGACTACAACCAAGGAGTATGAGGAGGATTCATAGGTTGAGGAAAAGGATGACTTGGTAGAGGTAAAGAACCAATCATCTACTACAACTGTGGTCAACTGGGAAATTTTGCATGGGATTTCTAAAACCCATGTACAACATGCACATACTACAAACAGTTGGACCATGTGACAAAATATTGTCCACTGTTGGTCATAAAATGGCAGCAAAGGATAAACTAGAATCAAAATCAAAATCAGAACCGAAACCGGATTCCAAATCAAAACCAAAATCAAAATGTGGAAATGATTGCAACATAAGAGCGCGACGACCAACCAAGGATAGAAACGGTTACATGCAGAGGAGCAAGGACATGAGCTGATGCAACAGAACAAGAATTGTGCACAATACAATGGGTTAGTATAGCTACAGAAAAATCCCGATGTTTGATCCTCAGAGGGAGAAAGACACATAAAAGCAAGCAGGGAAAGAGTTGCTAAAACCAAACTTTGGAGCGTCCTCGTCATGACAAATATATGATAAACCGCCTAAATATGGCATGCCTCCATTATATGACTAGTCAGCACCTAAGGGTCCACATGAAAAGGTAAGCACTCCAAAAAACTTCTTGAAAATTTCTATAGAATTAATAGAGGATGAATATGCTTTGAATATACTGCGTTGGATGATAGACTGGTGCACACAAGATACAAGAGAACCTACTGCATTTAACCAGGTGCAGCACAATAGAAGGAAAAATAGGGATTTTCGCCTAAGTGCGCAGATAGGAGATTATGCTATGGACTATACCATTCTAGATTTGGGATCTAATATTGTAAACATCTTTCCAAAGCAAACATGGAAGATTATGAGTAGGCCAAAACTAATCTGGTCTAACGTACAGTTGAGACTATCCAACCAGCACATAATTGTTCCAATTGGAAGGTTGACGGGAGTAATTGTTGATGTGGATGAGATGCGCAACACAGCCGATTTTGAAGTTATTAAGATTGTAGATGGCAGCAAACCATATCCTACATTATTGGGACTTGGATGGGATTTTGCTAACCGGTCCATTATTGACTCGAAGAAGAGACAAATGATTTTTGAGGGGGACAATCTTAGAGTCATTGCACCATTGGACTCGATAGAAGGGAGAAGAAATGTGGAACCTGTCCGAAATGGATAATTGGAAAATATATATAACATGACTAGGAGAATGGAGGACTATTTGAATCCTATTGGTGATGGTATGATTAGTTTGTGCAATATCATCTCTTGTGCGTCGGACTATGAAGAATATTTTGAATATTGGCAGCAAAGGATGCACGAAGTACATATGAGAAGGTGTGCATGCATCACCTATTCAATACCCTGGATTGGAACATAGGTATGTGATCCCCCGAAGTATGACGAGCTCACAGATGTAGATTCTTTTGTAGCGAGGTTTGAAGTGCAGATACCAGAACAACAAAGGTTGTTAGCATTAGATTCCGTGTTGAAAGTGACCCCTGCAAGATGGTGGGTTGCTCATAAGGAAATAATGAATGATTGCAAGCAATGCAAAAGAATGTTGTGGGTTAGATTTGGTGCTTATTATACCACGCAGAAGCACACGGGGCTAAGTTGTCCATCAGAATATGTTGCGTAGTGTATCACAACATGGAGTGCAATGCCAAAGCAAGAATGGACGCATCTGTTTGTGCACACATTGGACACCATTCCGAAGAATTTGTATCTAAAATTGGAATTGCGTAGAGGCACAACAAACTGGGAGGATATCATGTGCAAATTTAAAGTAACATTTAGCTTTGAATATGAGGTCCCTTCGGTAGATGCATCATTATAGACTATCAAGGACAATATTTTTGCACCCAAAGATGCGACATGAGCTATACCCATATGCAGTGCACATAGATCATCTATCCCAAGAAGACCAGGAGGAGGACAACCCAAGAAATGTGCGCATATTAAAGACAAAGGGAGATTGAATAGTATAAGGACCTAAGCTAGGACCTGTTAATTACAGACAACCATTGAAGACCCATAAAGTGAATATTGGCATAGAGGAGAATCCAAAGTTTGCAAACACTGGGGACTACTGGAATGATGAAACGGTTGAAAATACTGTTGATTTACTGCATAAATATCAAGATCTATTTCCCACTAATTTTTCAGAGATGAAGGGGATTGTTGGTGAGTTAGGAGAGATGAAGATACATTTGAAGCTAGATGCTAAACTAGTGAAGTAGAGACCATATTGACTGAACCCAATATACAAGGAGAAAGTAAAGGCTGAGATAGACAGAATGTTGGAAGTAGGAATTATAGAACATGTTGAAGAATCAGAATGGATCAGTCCGTTGGTGGTCCAAGATAAGAAGACTGGAGGTATCAGAATTTGTGTGGATCTACCCAAGTTAAATGATGCTTTTATATATGATTGGTTCACACAATTTACAGATGAAGTGTTGGAGAATGTAGGAGATCAGGAAGCCTACTCCTTCATTGATGGATTCTCGGGATACCATTAGATCAAGATCGTGCCAAAGGATAGACATAAGATAACCTTTGCAGCAGAATGGGGATGTTATCAATATACAATGATGCCATTTGGGTTGAAGAATGCACTAGCAATATTCTCCAAGGTGGTTGTCACAACCTTCAAAGAGTTCATTTATAAGTTTCTAGAGGTGTATCTGGATTATTGGACAGTATTCACTCTATTGAAGAACCACATTGAGGTTCTACGCTAGATTTTGGATAGATGCAGACAGTTCCATATTTCGTTAAATTTGAAGTGCATTTTTTGTGTGTCATTTGGTATTCTGTCGGGTCATGTAGTTTGTAGACAAGGATTGTTGGTCAATCCAACGAAAATTGCAGTTATTGTTGAGTACCACCACCTACTTCAGTGTGATGGTTTTGTGCTACATTGGGGTACACAGGATACTATAGGAATTTTATCAAGGGGTATGCGCAAATCACAACTCCACTGGAAAAGTTGTTAAAGAAGGATGTTAAGTTTCAATGGAGCAAAGAGTGTCAACAGAGCTTGGATATATTGAAGCAGAAATTACTCACTGTGCCCATCCTGGTATTTCCAGACTGGAAGAAGGAATTTCATGTTCATGTGGATGCGTCATCCATAGTGTTGGGTGCAGTTCTCACACAACTGGTTGAAGGAGACTTACACCACCCAGTTTCATTTGCAAGTAGAAAGTTGTCAACTACGGAAAATAATTACACCACTACAGAGCGCGAGGGGTTGGACATGGTATATGCGTTGCAAAATTTTAGACATTATTTATTGAGTTCGCGTTTTAAGATTTACACTGATAATTATGCACTGCGATACCTAGTCAACAAGCCAGTGTTGGGGGGGAAGATATGCAAATGGTTTATGTTATTTCAGGAATACAATTTTGAAGTTGTAGTGAAACTAGGAAAGTTTAACTCAGGACCTGACCACTTATTGCACATAGAAACCAGAGAGGGTGCAAGAAACATAGATGAAAAATTTTCGGATGTGCACTTGTTTGCAGTTCATATGGTTGATGATTATTTCTCAGATATTGCGCAGTTCTAA
This sequence comes from Larix kaempferi, assembly GCA_027924585.1. NCBI lineage: Eukaryota > Viridiplantae > Streptophyta > Pinopsida > Pinales > Pinaceae > Larix > Larix kaempferi. The sequence continues at coordinate 12,098,915 of BSBM01000322.1, read as the reverse complement.
AGTATTGGCATAGCTCCAACCGAGTACATAGTTGCACAGAAGAAGTAACTAGTTGTGAAGGTAGCAGACTATCAGCTGATAGCAGGAAATTTGTACAAGTTAGGCGCAGATGAGATTCTACAAAGATGTGTCTTAGAGCATGAAATTCCTATGATACTAAAAGAGGCCCATGAAGGAGTTGTGGGAGGCCATTACACTGGGAAAGCGATTGCGCGGAAGATCGTACATGCTAGACTTTGGTGGCCTACTGTACACAAGGATGCTAGCGAATTATGTCATACGTGTGACATCTACCAGTGAGTTGGAAAGCCATCAAGGAGGGACGAGATGCCCTTGATTCCCCAAGTAACATTACAGTCATTTGATAAATGGGTGGTGGATTTTGTTGGCCAATTAATCCACCTGCAAAGCGGTCAAGAGTAAGATACATCATTATCGCGACGGACTACTTAACCAAATGGGAATAAGCATAACTTGTGAAAGAAACATATTCACCATAAGGTGAGAGTTGAGGTAGATGCGACACAAAGACTATGGCGCCACCAAAAGGAGGTGTGACAATATAGAGAGAAACCTAATGAGCATAGTTGAGTGATGGTTGGAACTCCGCTCACATCAATGATCGAATAACGCGTCCATAGGGGTCGACCTCTGGTTCGAAAGGTGTTATGCAGTAGTAGGAAAACTACTGAGCAGAAAAATTTTGGTAAAAGAATTATGCGCACCAGCTGAAGTTGCTCGAGATGAGCAACAGGTGAGTGTTGGGGGGTTGTTTGAGCAGGTTTTTGGACCAATCTTGGGAGTCGCACACTAGAAGTGGACTACATGACAACTCAGCCAAAGGGATAAAGAATGCAAAAGGCAGAAGTTAGTTGGGCACTTGTGTCCACTTTGTAATAGGTTCATCCCATGTTGTGATGTATAAATATGTAAGGGATTTTTGGGTTAATGGTTGTTCTTCGGTTGTTAAGGAATAGTTGTTGTTGGGTTATCACTGAGTTGTTGTTTGTTCATTATTCAGGATCTGTTGTGGCTGTTGTCATAACTGATTTTATGCTAGTATGTTTTTGGGATTGTGACTAATATTTGATGCGCACTCCGTAGGCTATGTAAACTATTCCAGAAGCTAATATTGAAGTAAACCTGTTCTGAATCATATTGGTTATGTGTTTACTGTGATGAATGTTATGCTTTTTGTGCACATGGATGCTATGTTTATGTTACTATTTTGAATGAGTTATCATTTCATATGAGTAATTTATATGTTTCTACGCAATAGAATGAATGAATGTTAGATCTGTAATATGACTACTCATATCCCTGTAGCACTGTGGAAGCTTGGTTCCTACAGTCCCCCTAGATACCTCGTGTGAGAATTCACCTACTCGTAGCTAATTTCGAAAGGGACGGTGTCTTGGGTTTTGTTGTTGAATTTATATTGAACCCTAGGTCTGCACACTACAAGCCAATTGTGTGTGTAGGAGCTAGTTGTAGCCATTTTTCAGTCACACAAGTTTGAGGATACTTTGTATGGTTTCCCATCACTTTTTTTGGCCTAAACGGAACATGAGAATGTTGTAGGTGATGTTCACAAAACAAAACAAAACATGCCAACAATGTTATAACATGTGGTTCAATAGACTAGACAATTCAACCATAATGTTCTAGTTGATTAATTACATATCCATCATATATTAGCCAATGACAAATTCATTAATTTGAATGCTAAATCGCATGGGTTTGGAGATATATGGTTGTAGGCTACTAAGCAATGATTCCAATTAAATAAAAACAAGATATGGATAAAACTGAAAATTCGATTATTTGGTAAATCACGCCACAAGGATGAATAATTGCACAAATTGGAGTGGTTGCAACAATATGTGTTGTAATGGGTTTAAACAAAGCAAATGGGATAGCTATATATAAACTTGAAGCCAATATTCCTTATACCAATGATAAGGAAATTATCATGCAAATCTAGGTTATAGCTAGTTTCCCACACAACACACATGAGTCCAAGTTGTGAAAAATGAGTACTAGGATGCCAAGGCATTTTTTATGAGATTTGGGTTGGAGTTTTGGTTACCTTCTTTTCCAGTATGAATCCCAACATTTGTATTTCACACTTCATTAGCCACATCCATTCTCCTTGGTTCTCAATATATGATGGATGTCCACTGATGTGGAGGACATATGAGTTTGTTGGCTTCATAGCATGTGGTCTATTTTGCTTGATTTTAAGTTGAGGATCTTTGCTTGGTTGGTTATTTATTGATGGGTTCCATCTAAATCTTCGTTGGCCAAGAGTGGTCTTTCAGATGGGTTATGTCAAGTTTGTCATCATTTGAAAATGCTTAAGCATATTTTTTGGGAGTGTTTGTATACCAAATAATGTTGGAGTTATGTTGAGGATCAATATTCAATATTTTTATGGACACGTTGCATTGGCATGTTGTAGTGTTTGATGATGGTCATTTTCTTGTTTGTTCATATTTTTTAGGGATGTGGCATTGCTTAAAAATTTCAACTTTATTTGTTCTTTGGAAATTTAAGTGTAATTTTATCTTTGAGAGTGAACCCAACTCCTTCTTTGCTTTTTTCTCTCTATGGAAGGGTGAGGTGCACCTGTAACATCCTCACCCATCAACCGAATGGTATAGAGTGGGATAGGAACCAATTACGGGTTCTAAACTAAGCCTGAAGGCCATATATGATCCATAGATAGGAAATAAATGTGTGTGCAGATGCATAGTGTAAACACAACAAAATTTAACGCAAACCACATGCATTTACTAGCATAGTTCATCACATGCATAATTATTATTCATTGCACATCAAATAACAACATATCAAGTCAAAAACAGATCAAAGGAAAAGAAATACTTAGCTAGAATGCATATCCAAGCAACATGTGTAAGTGTCATTTTCCACCCAACCATGGGTACTTTGTCCAGATAAAATATTTATGCTTCTTGGAGTACACCAGGGTGAAGGAAACACTTACACATTTCTATATATCAACCTACAACCCATTTTTCTCTCCATGCCAAGCCAATTGCTCACATAGAGCTCTACAGTAGCCTCAATCAGCTAGCATACCCTTGCCTCTAGAATACCTGCCCCACGCAACACCTTCTAGGCGTAGGTCTCCCCTTCACCACTTCAGGTCCCTCAGGCCATCCATCTTACCAAGTGCTTCCAGTGTGTGCATAGAAAGAGTCCAACCAGTTTCATCACACTGTAGATCTACCTGTAGCTTTCATTCGTGGCTTCTTAGGCATGTGGGAGTAGCATAACTCAATGGGTTAGGTCTCAAGCCTCAAGGCTCACTTACATTCATCTCTCTTTATTCTCAATCTATAGTTCGGTTTCAGGTTCGAGTTCCGGGTAAACAATGGTGTCTGGTGATCGATACAAGTAACAAATCAAGTGGAGGTAGTCTCTGTGTAGGGTAGGGTATGAACGCGGGGGTAAGTCTCTGTGTTCGAGAAGGTAGGTCTCTATGACAACGAAAGTGAGTGTCTGCGTAGTTTGGGATCTGTGTAAGTCTAAAAAAGAGGGTGATGGTGTCTATAATGGTGGGTGTGTGAGGGTAAACGAGACTAAACACAAGGGTAAATGATCTTAACACAAGGGTAAACGATCTGTCCCACCCAACGCCCATCTCATCTCAGGAATCCCCTTCACCAATCTGGGTGTCTCGGGAAATCCATCTTTCCAGATGCTTCTAGGGTATGCATGAGTTCAGTGCAGGTAAAACTCAGGATTTCAATTGTGAATAAAAATGTCTAAACGTAAAATTGAATTTTGAATGTGATCGGGTCGATGTTTGTGAGCATAAGTTTCAGCGAGTCTAGGGTTATTGAATCGGGAGCAAAAGTCTTAGTGAAAATTGGGAAAGACTCCCTGCAAGCGTGTGCATGAGAGGTAATATAGCATTTCTATCTCCCAAGATAGAATAGAGGAGAAAGCAATAGGCTCCCCTGACATAACTTCTTACCATTTGGGAAAAGAACTGCGGCAGCTATCATCAAAGCACCTATATCCCCATGCTTCCTTGCTTCCTCAAGGGAATTATCCCACCAACCTCCCATAGGAAATTAATGATTGATTGAACGTAGTAAGAAGGAAGTAATTGGATCATTCAAAGCTCATGGCAGCAATTGGATTGGCTCTATGGTTGACACTTGGAAATCAAGGGTTCGATCTCCCATATGGCCCCTATTGATGCAAGGAATGAAGCTCCTTCACCAACAATTTTGAATTTTACTTGGCTGGGGTAAAATAGGTGGGATTATAACCCTGATTTAAAGCCTTTACAATATTCACAATCAAAATATAAAAATATAACAAATAATTTAACCTTACGAAACAAACTTAAAAGATTTGAAGTATTAATTCAAGAAATGTTGTACAAAATCATGACAGTTAAGAGAGAAGATGTTGACACAAACCCAATCGACAGGGGTTCCACTCACTGTCGACACCTGAACCACCGCGATCTCCCTGAGCACCAGCCCAGACAGGTTTAACCCCGTCCAACAACACCTACAGAGCAGATGAGGTCTCACCCGAGATGTTCAAGGGAGAGTTGACGGAACCATGTTTCCACCGAATGAAGGAGGATGGTTGTGGCTCAATTACTTAACTTATTGCGACATTTCAGAAGTAGATCTATGCATTTAACTTCGACATCATTATATTCATAGCATCATTCAACAGAAACATTCATCATCGCAGCAAATATAACAGTAAAGCATTAATTGCAGCAAGGAAACATCGCATCATTCATAGATTCATATCGCAACATGCATTACCACAGGTGAACAGAAGAGACATAGAGATTCCGCAAAACAACTCTGTCATATCAATTTAACTCTGCAAAAACAACATCTCCGCAAAATACAGATCTCACAGATATCCCTTGATCTCCGATACACAACCAAAGATACATCATCCAAGATGATTCAACACTTACAAATCTATGACTATTTATAGGCTCCCGCCTTTACATTACTTGTCCACTTACTAACAACTTCCTAACTAACACTTCGAGCAAATGACCCAAAATCTAACTATCATGGTCCAAATGACTCAAAAACCCGCATACTACGGTACAATTGACCCAAAAATACAAAAACTAACATCATTTGTGCTCGACTTTCCGCCTTTCACGGTATCGCAGCACTCGTGGTGCTGCGATAATGACCCATCCTAACCGCCTACCAACAGAAGAAGCAAATCTGCATTCAATCATATAAACTGGGAAAAGAATATAACATAGTCATTCAAGACTCAATATTAAGACCAAAATAGTTGAGAATATAACTTTATTAATAAGATCTCTGAGTTACAAATCTGAAGACTTTATTTCACACTTCTACGAAAGTGAGGACCAATTGAACACTTAGAACTCTAGGATGGTATTGATTCTTCATACAAAGAATTTTGTTTGCCAAGAAGAAAACATGACAGACAATTGCTAGATCAAATAGATATTTGGGGATGCCACTTCCAAATTCTGCGATATCAATTCTTATTAGTACCTGGAAATTAATTCAAATTTTAAAAGAAATGAATAGACTATCAGATGTAAAACAACCTTCTAAACATGAGTAATAATTATGCACATGATCCTCTTAGGCCACCTTCAGTGCTCTTTTGTTGCCAACAAGATCATCTTTAGCCTCTTAGTTGAAGCTCAGAGATGAAAGAATGATTAGAAAAATATCAAGATGAATCTAGAGCTACCTTTTATCAAAATATTTTCTCTCCCTTTTCTCTCTTGCCTCATAACACCTTGTGCCTCCCTCTTTATCCTTTGCTTTGGGAAGTTGTGGTAGTTAAAAACTACCTTTAGTAAAGGAGGAGTTATGTTGTAGGCAAAATAAAAGTAATAAGTAATAGTAATTAAATAATAATAAGAGCACTAAATAGGTGGAACCCCTTTTCCGATATTTAATTATGCCATTAACCCCTTGTTACTCTGAATTAATAAGTAGGCATTCATTTGAATAAAATATGCATTTCATACAATTTTCGACAAGCCCGCACATATCTATATCATCAAAATACACTTAGGTCCAAAATATACAAAATAGTGCATGCCTCCCATATTCTTATGTCCACATATGGGTCCAAAATCGGATCTCAACATAAACTGTCATGTAGCAAATATCAAAATAAAAATCAAATCACTTTTCAAGTAAAGTATGCTAGGTGAGAAGGGCTAATTCTTCTCTCATTATCTGTTGATTTCATTTCACTTGAAGGCTATCCAACCTGCTCAACTAATTGCACCCTTTGATTGGGTGATTCTTTTGCTGCAGGGATAGTCTTTTTGGGGGCCAAGACATGATGATAGGTTACAGAATGAGATGAACCTTCTGAAGAGTCAGGAATGAAAGCTATAGCAGGTCTCTTTCCTTTGGTTTCTAATAAAGGGCTTTGAGCAGCTTTGGGCATTTCAATATTAGGTAAAGGTTGAGCACGAGAAAAATTTGAGGGGACTGGAAGATCAGGCTGCTTGTCCAATGTAGGAGGAGGTGGGAGTGGTAGTGATCTTGAAGGTCATCCCCTAATTCCATATGGTTGACTTGGCAAGGCCTGATTCCATCCACCATTCAGTTCAGGTTGCATAGAGATATGTGAGGGAACTAGAACCCCGAGGATGCTCGGATGAGACTGAGCAGGCGGTGGAAGAATGATAGGTTGAACGGGGGGCTGTTGAAATTGGCCACCAAAATTAAGAATATCGGACTGTAGAATCTATCGAAATTCATTCGACTCAACATCAAAATGAAGAGAAAATCTCAACCTTTTTTTCATGTTCTCATCTCCTTGCCAATTCATAGTTTTCCATCTATTCCCATTTCCTCTATTACCTCTATATCCTCTATTTCCTCTTATGCCCCCTCTTCTAAAAAATATCATCTAGTAGTTAAAATAAAAGATTAATACAAACTAGAACAATGATTACTCATATCAAACTAACTTGTAATTTAAATTAGTTTATAAATGGCTCTTTTAAAGAGTCACACATACATACTTAAATTTCGAGGGGGATAAAGAGAAGGGAAAAAAATTCAGTTCAAAACTTCATAATCTCTTTTAATCTTTGAGCAAGGGGAAATGAAACAAATTTAGGAAATGTGAGGAAGGAAATGAAATATGAATAACAGAATGAAGGGAACAAAACGAATCTTGCTCATAATACCATAAAAACAATATGCATCTATCATCCAAGCCATATTCAACACTTTCAATATAGAAAAACAGTTATACAAAATGATATTATAACAATGCATTGATATCTCTTATTCCACATATGCTTTTATTTCAACACAAAAAGCAACTATCAATTTGATGCCTAAGTAGTTTCAACACTGCTTCTAAGGCTTGAGACTGATCATATGTCATGGTAGTTGTCAAAAGTATTTTGATAATTTGTAATTGAACAAATTCTCAAACATTTAGCTCGATCAATTTCATTCAATGCATTGGAGATGGGAGCTAACCCCTTCAGAATCATAAGGTGCAAAATCAGTCACTTTATGGAGACAAAACTTGTTAATATAACATCATTGTCATCGATTCATTTATTTTGCAAGAGAAACCAAAATAAAAAAAAATAAAAAAAAGACTCTTATGATTTTAACCCCAAACAAAAGATCTATGTTCTTGATATCATTAGATTGACAATCAATTGCCTTTATTCTTCATCATTTGTGATATTACTGTTCATTAATATTTAAAATATTGTGTTGAAACTCCACATCAATCCGTTTTCATATCTAGCTTGCATTTCCAGGCTAGGAACGAATTCAAATATGGATCAGTTACCTCTTTTATCTCAAATGAGGGTATAGTTCTTCAACTTAGATTAGTTATTATTTCATCTAGCCCATAGGCAACGCCTGGAACTTTTCTTTTAATTTGCAGAAGCGGTCGGAGCCATCAAAATAGAGCTTCTTCAAGATTTGATCCTGAACTAAAGATTTAAACAAATATTTATTCATTAAAGTATTAAATTATCACTCGATTGCTTTTATAATCTAGCAGTTGTGATATTTTTGTTTGTTAAAAACATACTGTGTCGAAAACCCAAATCAATCTGTGCACATGTCCAGCTTGCATTTCATGCTAAGAACAAATTCCAATTTTGAATTGATTATCTCTTTTCATTTGAAAACGAAGGTATGAACCTGAACTAAGAGTCAATATTATTCTTCACGGCCTTCAATATGATCCTCTTCAATGAGTAAAAACTTGAAATTCTTCTTTTACAACAGCTAGTTCAATTAGGGTTTTTTTAAATATGAAGTTTAAAATCGTTGAACATACCCATCATTTCGACGAGTAATTGCTGAAAGAATGTGGCTTGTTTAGCTTCCAAAATATCCCTATGATCGATTAAAAGTCTGGAACCCGAATGATATATCATACATATCGACAGAAAACCCTAGTTTTAACTTTTTCTTTCATTCACGACTTGTTTTGGGCATGAAACTAGCATTGCTCACAACAAATGAAAGGCAAGGCATAGTGATAGAAGAAATTGACCATTCTTGGGCAGTTAAAAAAGAATATTGCTAATGTTGATTGGATTGCGTTATAAAAATGGGCCCTGAACTGTCTATTTTCCTTTAAACTATTCATTCCCGAAGCATGAACATAGAGCAACCATCCATCAAAATAAACCACTACATATTTCTCCTTTATCACCTCGAACTGAGACCAAGAAACAGTTCATATATAGTATAACCTTCACGAATATAATCTACCTTTAAAATTATAGTTCAAGCTTAAACAACAACAGAAACTCTGTAGCTCATTCAACCGGTGAAAACATTATTTAGGAAAAAGGAGGGAATGGAAAGCATGCATGCAAACCATCAAACTGAGCCATATATAAACCATCACAAGTTCAGAGTTCGATAAAAGTAATGATGTAAAATCCATACCTTTCAAAATCCTCAACCCTAGTTGATTTGCAAGTAGTTATAGCTCAGTTGGTTCATTCACCGACGCGCAGTAAAAACTGATTCTTGAACTGAAGGCGTGGGTAAGTTAACAAATCAATGTAGCATAAACCCCACAGATTATTGTGTTTAATGCTCAGTACTGGAGCATTTACTGCATGGATCGTTCTATTTCCATGTTCACAACCTTTTAAAACTTCCAATTGTATTATCCAATCAAACACAACCTTCGATACTAATTAGCGTCCACGTAGTGGTATGTTAAACAAGCACTTTTACCATTGAAACTTAAAGCTGACCATCACAATAACCGTTCATAATTCAAATCAAATGGAAATCTGACAAAATATATGCATTATCCTTCTTGAAGCATGCTTCCATTAACCTTGGCCACGTTATCATAGAAAGTAACAGCATTAAATTTGTAAATCACACTTTTCAACCCTTGAACCAACAACCATTAGAACAAAATGTATGATGTAAACTCGATGGTTCAACACTTTCTGATTTACACAATTTTCCCATAGCACATTGTATAATTTGCATATCATGGACCAAAAATCAGACTTGAATGACATATGTAAAAATTTAAATGCTTAGTGCCATAGTCCTTATATTATAAAGAGTTACCCCTGCTTAATTATTGTAAATTTCCAACCAGCACTCATCCACAATTTCATTTGAAATAAATATTCCTCCAATAATAACTTATAGCATCAAACATGTTACTAACTATTTCATGTGAGACCAATCACTCATCATAGGAACCAAATGCAACCACTTTGGATCAAGATTATTTAAACAAATGCATGTTTTGACATTCAACCCTGTCTTCAAATTCGAAACTAATTTCTTTAAAGGGTCCCACATATTTAATATTATGATATTGTATATTAATAATATGCCTTGCAATCCTTTGCGGGCTTAGAAGTAGGTGATGAAAACTGAGTCAACACCCCCTTTCCTCTTCCCCTATAGTGGAATCATAGCCCCTTTGGTGCATCTTACACTACCATATTGGAACATTCATGTTATTAATCAACACAATATTTACATAACACTATGATTATCTTGATAATCCAATCACACAACTCAAATAAGAAAAGCATTTACATAATGGATTCAATATATTCCAAGGGTCAAACTGGGGGTATTACAATCCCTTCCCCCTTGGAATAACATCGCCCTTGATGTTCTATTTGTTTTCAACAAAGTTCTTATGTCATTATGGTAGCATTCTTCCACAGCTTTCAATAGCCATCATCTGCCCTCATTAGGAAGATCCATCATCTCACCCATATCATACACATACAGTTATCATGAGATGTCATCATAAAATTTCAATCATAAATTTCAAATTTGTTTCATACAGAAACCACATTCTCAGTTATGAGATCCTCCTCATAATGTTTGGCACTTTTCATATGGTAGCATTCAATCTTCATTATGACCTGCATGTCCAATACAACTCTACTTGCAATCCGTTCTCTTGACATAGTTTTCAAATCAGCCAAACAACAGTGAGTATTTATTTATATACTCGGTTATTTGCATCATTCATAACAACCTATGAAATGGTATCAGAATTAAAACACTAGTAATTCAATCATTTTTAGTTGTCAGCATATTAAAATGCAACGAAATATCATTCCCCGTGATTACAATACCAACATATCAAGCATTCTCACAATGCAATCAACACATGTGCCAACATGCACATTCACAAAATGTACTTATACATATTCACTCAATGCAACTCTACATTGATTCAAGAATGCCATAATGTCAACTCACATGGCCTTCCCTGGTAAGTTGGAGGATTCATACATAATTATCTCACATGGACTCTAATTCCCAAACAAGAGTATAATACGCATTGCAATAGTTATTATCTATTAATCCTCTCAATCCTGGCACACTAACTCATGAATGCATCCAAAGATTCTAGATCCTCTCATACCTAAGGCTTTATGTCTTTTTTTATATGACAGTGGAAACGGTGTCAATCACATTTATGCATTCAAATGTCATCATAAACATATCAATGAAATATCAAGCATGAATGAAGGAATTCTTACCCATTTCCCTTCAACACTCATGCAACATAGGCATGATCAATTCCATACCATGGATGTTACCTGGTCAGCTGGCGTTTCATGGGAACTTGCATGATTCGCTCCATCAACCTCTTTACAAGCTCTTTCCTCGTCCTCTTTCATCCTAACATCGATCTCTACAAGCAACTGGGTCATCAACATCTTCAATTAGGTTCTTAACTATCTCTGGTTATACAGCAAAACAACAACCATACTTAGGTATCATGCCATATTCATCGTAGTAGTACAACATATCACTCTTATCCCATATGCAACATCACATGCATGCATTCAAGCATATTCTCATCCACTCTATCACATTTTATTTATCAATATGCCTACTAGTGCATATGCATTCCAACTATGTTACATTCATACATTCTTAGCATTCTCATGCCACAAATCTTATCTACACATAGCTACTTTCTTAACAAAGAGAAACATAAATAATGCAAACAAAGAGCCAAGGAATTTCTCCCTCTCCCTTCATAACATGAAATTCCACATCTTAATTGATCTCTTTCATGGCCTTTCTAACAATTACATAACAGATCATTAGCTACAATATTCTCTTCCCAATAGCAATACTTGATTCACATAAAAGTTATGCTTGCTAATTCAAAAATATATACAACCCTAATCTATAAACAAAATAGAGGTCTAAGGTGAGGAAATATCCCTTGTTGTATGTCTACCTTGTTGGCCACATGCTACCTTTATTGATGCAACTAATTCTTAGCATCTTTGCAAATTATTTGATGCTTTGGGTCACCCTTGCATTGTACCCAATTATGCGGTTTGTTGCTCTGATTCTTTTGAGAAATCCCAACCAAGCCCAGCTTGATATCTCTTTATCTGGAACTGCCTATAATCACATTCCTTAGAAAATTTCTTGGCCAACTCCACCATGTCACCAAATCTGTCTCGCAGGACAACTCTACACAATGGAGTGGTTCACTCCCTGGATAACAACTCCTGGCGAATGGAAGTTCATCATTCACTTCATGTTCGTTGCACATAAGTTCTTGGTTCATATCTTGCAACTCTACTCAACATACACAAGGCTTATCTATTACGATGGCTTACCCATCTCATCCATGGGGTACATGCACTTTTCATGTTGGCAAAGTCCCTATACCATCCAAGCCTTTTTAATGGCCCTTTTCTTGTGAAGACGTTGTGTCTCCCAAGTTTTGCAACCTTTATTACATGGTTGTATTTCTCTATCCCATTGTTTTGTAATTTACACCTTCCCTTAATCATAGAAATGTCATTTCCTGCAAACTAGTATTTCTCATACCTCTGCTAGCCCTTATGTCATTGCACCAAATAAAAATTACAACAACTAAGAGATCCATATCTGTCCTCTTCAATTTATTCCCTGCAATTTAGATCGCATAAGGTGGCTATAATCATGCATTTTATGCACTCTTTGACAATGCAATAGCATCCTTAATCACTTCATAATCCATCCTTTTACTGATGACAATTTGCTTGCTAATTTGAATAAGCCACCATTCTTCTTGGATGTTCCGTCCCTTACACATGATATAGAATTCTTTTCGGTTTTGTTTATGCCTCATTCGCAACATTTCCATCACACTACAATGTTGTGATTGCTCTCACTCCAGCTTCAATGAACGAGAGCTCTTATGTTTCTTCTTACACTACCTTCCGCACATTTTGATTTTGATAATTTCATGGCATGCACTTTAGATAAGGTATTAGAAACCTCTGTTAATTCCTCATGGTTACCAATCGGTGATGTCATACCTACATCAATGAGTGTCCCTACATATAAATAGTACTAGATACTCATCTCACCTTGGACTATTCCTTTGACTTGCTTACGGGAAAACATGTTTACCCTGCATTGCTCTTCAGTTTCATCCTCATACAACTATGCAAATATCACCATGGATGTAGTTTTGGACATCCAAACTCAATATTACATCTAACATGCTCCTATACTACCATAGAATTCTTTTCTCATGCTTAAGAGACTTTGGCAAACATCTACACTGCTATTTAATAAGAAATTGAACCATACTTGGCTCATTCCATTTTTCCCCCACACCACTACGAAAGTACCCTTATGATGTTCATACAATCATATTTGGTTCATTTATCTCTAGCACATTCTTATATCATGATAGCATATTTTCCCAAAGTTTGGGGTATTTTGAATTATACATACTCACAACTGCATTTTCCAATCGATCCGAGAGGCTATGTACTATTAAATTCTTAAGAAAATCATAGATATATTTCTAAATAAGGACTTACCCGCACTATTATCCTCTGAATAATCTTTCTAATGCATGTGGCCATGCTTCATTCGAATCTCCTAGATGGAAGTTAGAACCTTCTAGAATCCACATTTTTTCCCAAATTGGCACTACTCCTGTAGCCACACTAATTCACGGTGAGAAACTTATGCATCCTGTAGCATAAATTTCATTGACATTCTCAATTTTTCATGCCTAGAACACAGGCTTAACTCATTGACCCTTTCGAATAATTTTGATTTAAATCCATGGAACTGCATCAACCTTTGATTTTTGCTCGCATGACATGTGGCTGCCAATATGGCAGTGGGAATTACCCACGTGTCATCACCATGCGATACCAATTCATCTATTGCCTTTGCTTAATCATCATCACCTGTCTATCATCGCAGTTATCGATCCGCTTTGGTCATAAAATTTGGACCATTGGTGGCCCCTTTCTTACTAGCTTATGGCTTTGTTTCCTTTTTCAAGCGATGAGACCCAAATGCATCTTACCTTCGCATAAACAATCCATATAAACCCGCTCAACATGCGCAATTCAATCCTAGCCATTCGTGCTCATGTACCTTGGATAGGCATGATTTCCTTCCCTTAGCACAAATGGTCTAATCTGATTTCCCTGCAAATTAGGGTGTTGGTGCCATACTCTTTAAAGCAATACCTGATCCATTTTATCGACATGAACATTCACGATCGCTCCAATCAAGTTTGTCCACGTCATGCCCACATGGCTGGTCCATCTTAGATTCTTCTTTACTTGGGAAAAAAATTATCAATGGTATTCTATTACCATAAGGTAATGGCTTGATGGAAAGTGGTTTCTAAAAGGTTCAGATTGGAGTCGTTGCGAGTTAGAAATTGACACGTAGCTAGGTGGTTTCTCCCAATGGCTTTCCCTCCTAATACTATTCCTCATGCAAGTAGTGGACGCATTATGGATCACAACCATTGATCTTTGTGCATCCACCATCTCATGATCCAATCTCTACGCTTTCCCAATACGTAAAATTCAAGCGTGAGAACCTCTGTTTATTTTTCGACGACTCTTTTCGGGTGATGGGTCTTAAGCCAGATTTTTCATTCATTCCAACAGTTCGGATCAACCCATCGAACGTACGTAGTTAGATCCTATCCACTTTCGACACTTTCCTCTTTATCTACCATCGGTTACTTTTGGATCCATGTCACACTATTAGGTCCACATCATTATTTTTTGCGTTCTGATTATACCATCAGGATCTACCTTTGGCGTTCTAAAACTTCACCCTTACATTGACCCCCGATCCAAAACTCCACTACACAATTCTTATTGGCTATCACACCTCAGTCATATTCCCTTCACAAGTTATGCTTCATTGTAAACCCTCCCCATGAGAATCTAACTTATATTCTTGCCCACATGTCCACTCGAAACTCCATTATCAGACCTTTCCTTTCACCGTTTTTCTCCGCTACCTCTATTGGGTACTCTATGGCACAAAAACGATATGTTGACGGGTGTCCTCTTCAGGTCTCTCCATCAGACCTTCTTGTCATGACAACCTAGAATAAATCTGAGCAGGAACTCCAATACAAAACTATGAAATGCTGACACGTGTCCTCTTCGAACCTTTCTGTCAGACCTTCTGTCCTTTACACCATAAAATAACTCCAATTTAAAGCTCTGATGTACTGTCACGTGTCCTATTGGGTATCACCATCGGACCTTCCCTTTCATGATGTTTTAGGAAAACTTTGATGCATAAATCTAAAACACCGACATGTGTCCACCTCGAATCCACTCCCACGCAAAACTCAGACAAGCTGACGCGTGTGCCATTGGGACTTTCTGTCAAACCTTTTTTTCTCAGCACATTCTAACAACTTCTTCATGTGGATCCTAATAAAATGTTGGACCAAAACTCTTGGGGTTCTTTCTGAGTGCCACTTATCTCAACTTTGATATCATACTCCAACAACCACTCAGCTTCTGCCACTTGTCACCAAGGCGGGATTCAACTATTAGGGTTTCTACTGAGTGTCACCATTCTTAGCCCCAATATCAAACTCCAACAAGTTCCCTCTAACGCTTAGTCTCTTGCTACCACATGTCAAATTTTAATTGGTCGTCGAACGAAATTCATTGGGCTTCACCGCATTATTTTTGTTGACACCCCTAATACAATATAACGACACCATCTTGGATTCTGCCAAATGTCGTCCTCTGATTCATTACCAGCTTTCTCCATCGGGGTTTCTCATTGGACCTTCCTTCTAGAACCCTATGGGGCAACTTCGATGCTAAAACTCTATTGGCCACTCAGCTTTCACCATTTGTTGCCACAACGGGAGTTCTTTGCGAAATTTACCCTATGACAGGAGTTCTCAGGGTACTTTCATTAAACACATCACCTACATCTCTAGTTTATGTTTGTGAATGTAGGTCTCTGTCCCATATAGCTCTGGTGTTGCAACCTAGAGCTTTGATACCATTATGTAACATCCCCATCCATCAACTGAATGACATATAGGGGGATAGGAACAAATCACGAGTTCTAAACTAAGACTAAAGACCATATACGATCCATAGAAAAGAAATAAAAGCATGTGTATATGCATAATATAAACACAGTGGAAATTAACTCAAACCGCGTGCATAACACATGCATTTACTAGCATAATTCATCATAGGCATAATCATGATTCCTTACACATCAAATAACAACATATCAAGTCAAATATATATCAAAGGAAAGGAAATACTTATCTGGAATGAAGATCCAAGCAACTGGTTATGTAAGTGCCATTTTCCACCCAGCCATAGGTACTTTGTACAACATATACTATTTCTACTAACATTCCATCCCCAAGTCGGGCTATGAGTCCACCAAGGCGAAGGAAACAACTACAGATTTCTATATCTCGGCCCACAACCCATTCTTCTCTCCATTCCCATCCAACTGCTCACACATATCTCTACATTAGATTCAATTAGCTAGCATAACCTTGGCTCCACAATACCTTTCCCACACAACACCTTCTAGGCACAAGCATCCCCTTCACCACTCTAGGTCCAAAGTGAAATCCATCTTGTCAAGTGCTTCCAGTGTGTGCATAGAAACAGTCCACCCAATTGAATCATGTTATGGATCTACCTATAGCTTTCATTCATGGATTCTTAGGCATGTAGGAGTAGCAGAACTCAATGGGTTAGATCTCAGGCCTCAAGGCTCACTTCTAGTCATGTCTCTTTCTTCTCAATCTACAGTTTGGTTTCAGGTTTGGGTTCAGGGTAAAACTCAGTGTCTAGTGACCGATACAAATAACAAATTGAGTGAAGGTAGTCTCTGTGTAGGGTAGGTTCTGATCACAAAGGTAAGTCTCTCTGTCATCAAAGGTAAGTCTCTATGACATTGAAGGTGAGTGTTTGTATAGTCCGGGTATGTGTAAGTCCGAAAACAAGGGTGATAGTGTCTACGATGGTGATTTTGTGAGGGTAAATGAGACTGAACACAAGGGTAAACTATATGAATGCAAGGGTAAATGATCTGTCCCACCCCACACCCATCTTGGCTCAAACATCCCCTCCATTGATCTGAGTGTCTTGGCCAATCCATATTTCTAAGTGCTTCTAGTATGTGTGCGAGTTTAGGATAGGTAAAACAGAGGATGTCAATTGTGAGGAAAAAATTATGGGTGTAAAACCAAAGTCTAAATGTGATTGAGTCAGTGTCTGCAAGCATGAGTCTCAGTGAGTCTAGGGTCATCAAATTGAGAGCAGAAATCTGAGTGAAAATTGGGCAAGACTCCCTGCAAGCATGTGCATGAGAGGTAAGATAGCAATTCTAACTCCAAAGGTAGGATAGAGGAAAAAACAATAGGCTCCCCTAACATAACTTCTGACCATGGAGAAAAAGAACTACTACAGTTGTCATCAAAGCACTTGCATCCCAATGCTTCCTTACTAGCTAAAGGGACTTCTCCCACCAACCTCCCACATGAAATTAATGATTGAGTTAACACAATAAGAAGGAAGTAATTGGTTCATTCAAGGCTCATGGCAGAAATTGTATTCGCTGTATGGATGACACTTGGAAATCAAGGATTCAATCTCCCATAGGCCCCCTTTCCACTTCCCCTCTAGTGCGATCATAACCCCCTTTAGTGCATCTTACAAAACCATATTGGACCATTCATGTTATTAATCAACATAATATTTACATAGCACTCTGATTAGCTTGATAATCCAATCACATAGCTCAAATAAGAAAAAAATTACATAATTGATTCAATATATTCCAAGGGTCAAACTGGGGGTATTATAGCACCATTGTCCCTTGGATAAGGGTGCTCTATTGATCAAATATGCTCAATCTCTTATTCCACTTATTATTTTTTATTTTATTTCTACTCTAGTTGTTTTTGATAAGAGGTCATGAGGTCCATTGTATATACATCCACTTTTTGTTTTCTTGTTTGTAAATATGTTATGAAAACATAAGATGTACTTTTTGAAAAAATAAAAATAAAATCATAGGAATGGCATTTACACTGGAGACCAAAATGGGGAAACTAGAAAACATGGTTTGTGGTTATGCTTAGAAATTTTCACAAAGGGAAATCTAGACACCCTCAAATGATATTTCATTTATTCTTACTCACTGGCAACATTTTGCAAATTTCTCTGTCTCTAAGACAATCTTCACTTTTTGTGGATAGGTTTAGAATCCCCTTCATTTTCTGATCTTTAAGCACACTGGTTTGCTTCAAGTCCTCATACTTTATGTTAATGCCCATATTCTTCTAAGATTCATTTTTCCACATCTTCCTTTGATTGTTCTTGCATCAAGCAAGCATTCCTTATTCTAATTTTGCTTCGGAATGCCAACCATCAAGTGATTTGTTTCACCTTCTTGTGGCTTTTGGCCTTTAGTCTTCAAGTTGATTGTTGAGTTCAAACTTTACCAAGGATTCCTTTTTTACAAAGCTTAGAAGAGGGATTAAATGATATCCATTTCAAATCATACACGAAAATTCCTTATTAGGTAATTCTCTGATCTACACCAAGCCTAGCTCTGCAAAAGGTAACTATTGCATCCTTATATGTAGAACCTAATCAATTTGTGTGGTATAGATGGATTTGTGAACACAAAAAAGTGCTATGTTTTCTTTTGGTATGATTTTATGGGATAATTGATAGCACATTATGGATATAGTATGATCAACATGTTATTTAGCACACTAACAAATCATAGGCAAAGAGGTTCAATTACAAAGAACATTTAACAATTTCAATAGTGGAGTCTTATAGGGAAGAACATTTCAGATGATAATTCATTGGACCTATTTATAGGTATTTTAAAGGAGAGTTGTCTCTTTAAGCCAAAATTATTAGATAAGGATTCTAGTGTGGAAAAGGGATTCAACAGTAAAAATATGGCTACCAGAAGGGTTGTCATTGTTAAGACAATATTTAACACCCTTAAATGTGTGAACCGAAAGCATGTACTAGGTTCACCTGCAACATGAACACTGAGATAGAATACTAAAAGAGACAAAATCTCATAGCCCAAATGCTACCCTCCTAGAAGAAAGGTGCATGTAGTTATTGACAGAGCCTAACAAGGGGCAACTGCAGTGATTGAAGTTGCCTAATATGAGCTTAGAATAAAAAACCACAAGATTCAAGTGGTCTCAATATCATGAAATATGTCATTTTTGTGAAAAAAAGCTAAAAATATCATGAAAGTTCTTAAAACTATCAAAAATCAAAGTGTAAAGGAAATTAATGAATTGGGATTCTATCCCACATTTCACTTTTTCACATAAACACCCAAAGCCAAAATATATTTAAGAGTTATTTTGGGGGAAGAGTTTGGGAGGAATGATTGAAAAGCAAAATTATTATAGTGAATTGGTGAGAGACTCTTTTGCTTCACACTTTTGGTGATCAAAAGCTTGGGAAGTAGAGAACGGAACCTAGAGAAAAGGAGGAGGAATCATCTCATGATGAGGTTGTAATCATCCACTCTTCTTTAAATGAATATGAAATGATTCAATTGTCCCCCAAATGCTTGTGTTAAGCAATTTGTAGGATGTTAGATCTACTTTGGTTTGAATATCATGTGGAATGTTGTTAGTAGAATAGAGAAAACATCTTGTGTTTGAGTTTTTCAGACACCAAGGAGAGCATGAAGAGCATCCAACATTGAAGAACATCAAGCAAGCAAAGGCTTCTCCAAAAATATTCCCCAAGCGGTACGCTACAAGAGGTATTTTTCTCTCATCTCACCCTAACTCCAAACCCTTGAATAAATTATGGATCTAGATATGGATGATTGTCAATTAATCTTTTTATACTGTTGATAATGGAATTCACCAACCCATTAGTAAAGGAAATAGATATCGGCCTATCTATCTAGCTCTGTTGTTGATTCTCCTCCTATCTGAATTGTGAATCCACTAGGGAGAGGAATTGATTTTTAGCACTTCCTCTCTCAAAATTTGGTGCTCTTGCACATATTCTTTGTTAAATCAGGCTTTGATTCAGTTTAGATCCTCTAGGGAAAAATATTTTGTGCTTTTTGAATCCTAGAACTGTCTTTTTTCCTTTACCCGCACATATACACGCTCTATAGTGCTATCAGAAGCGTACATATGCACCCCGTAGAGTGTATAAGTGCTTATATTATGTTTCCTAAGTCATACGCACCCTGCCTTCATGTAGGGGGTGTATACACTTTGTATAGGAAGGTTGTATTCATGTAGGGAGCAGATGAGGCAAAGTGTTGAAAATTGACCCTTGTTTGGATTCAATTTTGAATTTTCTTTTTCTTTTTAGTTTATCTCTTCTTTTTGGCTTGGACAGCTAGGGTATAGCCTTTAGGTCATGAATGAATCTTCTATTTTCTTGATTTATCAATTTGAATAGAGATATTAGCAGATTTTTTGCTTGTATTGCTCATTCCCTCAAGTAGCAACTCTTGTAAACTATTGCTTGTTGATAAGGTTTTACCTACAATTTGTCGAAATATTGAGTATGCAGTCCTGCAAACCATGTTAATCATAGTTAGAAGGAAATTGGAGCATGTTAGAAGAGATTTTAACCCTTAAGCCTTAGTTATTTTCAATTTGGGGTCCTCAAAATCCAAGGAAAATGCTTAGTAGTTAGGTGTTTTCTCTTAGGTAGAATCCCTAAATTGGTGTTTGAACAACAATAATTAGAGGATATTGGTGTCTCAATCACCGTTTTCTTTTAAATTACAAACAAAAAAAATTATCTTCCCTTAAGAATTTTTAAGAACAATTGTATTGAATCAAAAAGCTAGTATTGGGTGATCTTTGATTGCTTGCTTGAGAAAACTTTTTATCAATTGTGATGCATAGAAAACTTTGATGGGGAAGGGAAATCTTGCTTGAATTTTGCAAGTTGTGGCATGTTTGCTTTGATTTTGAGTAAGATATTGGAATTTAGGTAGGCATTTTGGCCTCTAGTTTGAAAATTTTCACTTCACTATCCCCAAAATGTTAAAAATTGCGTAATGATTATGTTGATTTTTTGCAATTGGTAGTGTTGACCATACTTTTAGATCTGCTATTGTAGGAAGGGATCGTGGTTTCATTTTTTATTCACTTGTAATTGCATAGAAATAGGCCTATAAGCCCCTTGTTTTGAAAAAATTTCAACCTAGTACCTCCATCAATGAGATCAATTGCATTGACATTGTATACAATTTCTTGATTTGGAGGCTTTGATTTGGTGCTTGATCAGCTTATTAGTAGGAGAGATCTCAGTTTCAATCCTTGATTTATTCAAATCTCATTTACTTGTACTTAATATTTTTAATTTCAATTACATTTACATTTAGATTTGAGTTTTAAAAGAAAAATATTTGAGCTCTATGTATCCTCTATGCTTGCGCCTTAGTGTGATCTTGCATATGAGAAAACGAGGATCTCACGTGTAAATAGTTTGAGTTTTAAAAATAATATTTGAGCTATGGGTATCCTTTTTGCTTGCGCCTTATGCAATCTTGCACATGAGAAATAGGGTCAAGTGTAAAGGGATTTAAATTCATTAATTTGAGGAAAAAATTCAGTCTAAGAATTCTAAGATTGAAGAAATTGCTTAGTGATTAGTTAACTTTTTGATTTAGAAATCTTGAATTGATGATTTAAAAATTAAAACTCTTGAATTGTTGTTTTGGAACTCCTAAATTGATGTTTTGGAACTCATAAAATTAATATTTTGAAACTCTTGAATTGATGATTTCAAACATTTGAGTTGATAATGTCTTTAGATTTGCAAGTTTAAGTTCAACATTTGAGAAGACTTGCATGCAATTTGGAAAGATTGCATATTACATAGGACGAACCTATTACTTTGCAATAGTTTAGAGTGTTCATCAAATTGAAAGCGTGAATTTTGTAAGCATACTTGCATTGAATATTGGTTCACCCATCGAGTCATAAACACTGTCAGTTTCACCACCGTACCTCTGAAATTAAGCAAATTACCCTAAAAATCAACACTTAACCTAAAATTAATCAAGATATTATTTTGATATATCACCAACAAGATTACACTAGGGCCTCGTATTAGGATTGGAGAGTTAACATCTCTAGGGCCATAAAATTCTAAAATTAGCATTGATTAATGAGTGTTTAAATCCATTAGTAGCAAAGAGCGCTTTCCAGAAAAGCACTTCTAAAACATGTGTCAAGCACAAGGTCAACCTGAATAAGTGGTACCCCCCTTTTGCTTGTTTAGTGGTATATAATCACACTGCGGTATTTTAGCAAGGTGACAAGTCCTTTGGGTGACATCACTTTGTTGGAGTATCTAGTCTATGCGATTTATCCGACTTACAACTGTTATGCACAATCGTCGATTGTGAAGCGGTAACCATAGTTGTCGTCCCAAGGATATCACACTGGCTATTGCAAGTGGGGGACACTTGTGATACATGAGACAGACACAGAATCTCCATTTAGCTCCTTGGGAGGGTGTTGGTCAAAGGATAGCACTTACACCCTCGGTGATTAAAAGAGCAATGTAACTATTTCTCATACCTTCGTGATAGTAATTGTTGAGGCTTGAGACCCCTCATGAGCTACTATTTTCAGAAGCCCCTCTAATTCAGATTTTCACTAAACTTTGGTTTTTTGGAAAAGTAGTTTGCTTGCCGATTTTCTTAGGAGATTATTAGTTTTTTGGACACTTTGATCTTTGTTGAGTCTAGTTTCCTTTAGGATTGTTTGATTGTATTTTAAATATACCATAATAAACAAGTCATAACACTAAACTTCAAAGTGGCCAAACACTTGATCTGCCATTCAAAGAAGAAATGTGGTGAGTCACCAGAGTTTGAAGCCCCCACTCCATTATGGAGGAAAATGCAAGAATCACATCATAGTGACTCAAACATTGAATTACCTTTGAACATAAACAACATTATTGGAGAAGTACACCATCAAACTGAATTTGAAGAATCCTTGTCATATCATCAATCAATTACAAACTTAATTGATGACCTTTTTCCTCTTGACATTGAAACTTTAGAGGATAGTTCAACTACTTACATAAATGCACCTTTAACAAATCCCTCAAATCGAGTCGTATTTGTTGTAGGTGAATCACTAGTGGGTCACACTTCTCTTTTTGAAAGTTGGAGAGACTTGCAACTCAGATCTTTTGATCCTATGCCTTCATCAAGAGAACATGGGTCCACGCCCATGCAGCCTCAAGTGGATATAGGAGGTCATGATGCTTCCACATCGACTAGTACACAACATACCTCGAACATCTTCAGAATGCCATCCATAAGTGTACAAATCCCATCAGTTAATGTACCTGCTCCAAGCATGACTCCGGCTAGCACTTGAATGTCGGTTGGTACATTTCTAGGTTCCAATCCTGGAAATGCATCTACTTATTCGACAAGTATACCAACTTGTGGGTCTACCTTACCCAACATGGTTTTTCCCTATGGTTGGGTTGGTCAATCCCACACAACACATACATCTGGAGGATCTCCAAATCTTCAAAGTATGCCAAATATTTGGCTCGGTTCTACTTCCAGGGGCAACCCTTCACAATGGAATTTCAATATTCCTAACAAAAGCATTGGACCTTGGAATGTGAACACCTCATGGATTTTTCCTCTACAGATGGGTGTAAGTGTCCCAAGGGGTCATCCTCCAAATTATCCTAGCATAATGCCTAGGGTAAATCCACCAATCTACCCCGTTCCGTAATGGAGTGATCAAGTTCCAAGAAGTACCCAATCTTTTTGGGGCCCACCTCCACAAGGGAGAAACCCACCTATCAACCCCATTCTGCAATGGAGTGGCCAAGTTCCAGGAAGTACCCAATATTTTTGGGACCCACCTCCGCAAGGGGGCAATCCACCTTGGAATGATAATCAGTTCCAAGAACAATATCCATGGGGAAATCAGGCACGACTTTTGCAACAAGATTCGATGGCGACGCCCATGAAATCACCATTTATGGATACTCTAAATCTACCAGATTTATATCGTCCAATGAATGATCATGTTCTACGTATGAATGGGTGGCCAACAATACCAACCAAAATCCCATTAGATATTCCAAAATTTGATGCAAAACTAGGGTATGACCCATCAAACCATGTGATGACATTTCAGTTATGGTGTTCATCTAATTCCCTAGTTGATGATAGCATTAGGTTGTGTTTGTTTCAGCGGACCCTCGCGAGATGTGCTATGAAATGGTACATTGAGTTTCCTTGTAGTACCTTCACATATTTTTCAACTTTAGCTATGGTTTTATTTACACATTCTCAACTATCTATCCACTATGAAACAGGTGTAGAACTATTGACTTCGCTTAATCAATCCACTTATTATCATATATCTAATCATATTTGTGAGTGGAGGAGGCGCCACAGGCTTATCAAAGTAGATATCTCGTATCAATTCTTAGCAAATTGGTTCATAAAATCATCATTGCCTACTCTTGCAAAATATGTAGCTATGTCAGGAGCCATGACCGAAGAAAAAGTCATTCATAATACTCAATAAATGGATTTGATTTATTCACAATCGGGAACTCTTTATGATTTAATACCTCATGCCACAAAACCTGCTTCAAATCCAACTAGGACACCCTAGGGACCTCATGTCGATGGTGTGATTGGTTCTATTAATCACATTGATCATGTTACCTAGCAATTGGGAAACATGTATGTTCAAACTTCACAACCCAAAGTTGGCTAGGCCAAGCAGCAATCTACTAGTCCTTCCCAAACTTTTGAAGTCCTTATAGTCTAATCCACAGACTCTAAAGGAAAAAAGAAGAAACAAAAGAAAAAGAAAAATGACAATTATGGGATAGGACCAGCACCAAACCAGAACACTCAGGGAGAAGGCACCCAAGAGAATTGTAAATTCAAGTTCCATTGTAAAAATTTTTGGGGAGATCATCCCACTCGCCAGTGCCCTTTCATGGAGGATGTTCATCGAATGATGGCTCAACGTGGTGGGAAACAACAACAACCCGATGTTTTGACACAACCCTTCCCGCAACAACAACAACAACAAATGGTTTTTGCGGTGTTTGTACCTCCACTTGGGGGAAACCAAGCTAAACCCCCGCAAGGGGGGAATCCTTCAAATGATAATGTCTTCATGTGCAATCATGAGGTGAACATTCAAACAAGAGCTTGTTCATATTATGTTCCTCCTAGTACTTTGGATACATCGGCATCATAGCCAAATGGTTCTCTCACCATTGAGAAACCAACCATTGACATAGCACCTCGACCTCCAAAATGGGTTCTACATAGAACAAATCATAATCCTAATGTGATAGCTGCTCATAACTATAATGTTGTTGAAGATTTAGCTCAAGCACCATGTACCACGTTAGAGCTAGAGGTACTGCAATGTCACTCCCGCACAAATAAAGGCACTATTGTCTGCAATCGGGGATGTTGATCCATCCTATACTAATGTTATCACATTTGACTTATACCAATCAACATGTAGGCTCCCTTCCCAAATTGCTTTTCAGATTAAAGTATCATCTCATGAAAAGAACATTTTTCGAACCATAGTTAATAAAGGGACTTCAACTTGTGTCATGTCATTGAAATGTTGGAAAACGTTAGGAACACCCACCTTAACTCCATCCCACAACATGGTAAAAGCATTATATGGACATTATTTCCCTCCTCGTAGACTTATTGTAGCCTGCCCAATTGAATTGGGAGGAAAAATAGTCACAATTCATGTTGAGGTAGTAGATGCCCATAGATTACAATTTTTTATTGGGATCAATTTGGATACATGCTATGACGATTGTAGTATGTTCAATGTTCCGAGTGATCCGGTTCCCTCACTAAGGTAAGATCATGATGATTGACCAATTAGATTATTGCACACCTGAAAATTTTGTCCAATCAAATTTTCCTCTTGTTGGGGATTCGCTAAAGATTGTCCAAGACATCGGGGTTGGATTGTTCAAATATGCTTCCCTCATGGGAAAGTTTACTTTCCCACCACCAATACCCAATCAAAAAGTAGCTCCAGTATTCACTATCACCACGGGGGCTTACTTCCCACTATGTATTTTTCCCAAACCAATTCCAACGGATGACTTACATTTATCGCAACATGTCTCGACATAATGCTTTATGGTGGAAAATGATGCCGAAGTAATGCCCAATTCTATAGAATGTGATGTCTTGGATAGTTACCATTATATTTTGTATAAGTTTCATATCAAGATATTCAAATGGCTTCAGCAGATGAGGATCAAAATCCTCCCTCATAGGAAGAATATAATCCTTACACCTGGCCCACATGGGCCATCAATACTCCTGAAATTCATGACATCCTACACCAAAAATTTTCATCAGATGAATCTATATTAGAAGTCATGAATATCTCTAAATAGCCATGGGAAGATATGCATCGCCATCCATCATTTCTACCTACTAGAGAATCATTGGAAGTTAGGCCCAAAAACCTTACACCTAAGAATGATATGGAACAATACTAATACCCCATCCAAAAAAAAGATGTATTTTCGGAAGGGAATTTGGAAAACATTTCACAAACTATTCCTATCAATATATCTATCAAACCATGTGTCATAGAAAAGATTAATATTCATGTTGATTGCTCTCCAGAGGAAATTGTGCAATATACAACTCTTTTCAAAGAGTTTCAAGATGTTTTTCACCTGTTCATGTGAAGAAATGCCTGGCATTGATCCCAGTATAGTTGAACATGAGATAAAAACATAACCCAATGTCAAACCTGTACGACAAAATTTAAGACTGATCAATCCTAAGAATCATGTTTCCATTAAAGAAGAAGTTGAAAAGCTATTCAAAGTTGGTTTCATTTATCCCATACCTTTAACAGAGTGGGTATCCAATCATGTTCTTGTTGATAAGAAGCAAGGGACCATCCAAGTCTATACTTACTTTAGGGATTTGAATTTGGCATGTCCCAGAGATAATTATCCCACCAACGAATCAAGAATGGTCTCTATTTGAAGAAATACTTCGGGTAGGCATGATTGCCTCGCAACATTTTTTGTATTATGTTGCATTTTTTGTATAGACTTTTGTACAGTTGTTGTTTTGAACACACACTTATCTTGCTTAGTTTTTGGCTTGGAAGATGTCACAAGAAATTTCCACTTATCTAGGATATGTGGACGGCGCTAGTCATAGCACATGGAACATTGCTTATGCCACATGGGTGATATTTTAACCTACCAAACAGCTATTGTGTTCAAGAGGAAATTTTCTCAGATCTGCAACCAATAATGTTGCAAAATATAGCACAGTCATCGAGCTTCTTGTCAAGGCGATCACCCTTGAAATCCATCAAATTGCATTCAAACTGGACTATCAATTGGTGGTGTCTCAATTGAATAATCAATATTAGGTTTTAGACCCCACACTATATCGAAATTTTCTACAAGTACGTCTTTTGGAACACAGTTTTGAATTTATTGAGTATATTCATGTTCCATGGAGTCTAACTGGTCTAGTTGATTCATTAGCTAACTATGTACTTGATTGGTATCTTTGTCATTAGCACAAATTCATGTGAATATCAAGCATGTACATTCAATCATGACATTCATTTTCACACACCACTTGATAACAGAAGTGAAGGTCAAAACAACCATCACATGTATAAAGCAAAATCAGGTACATCATAACCCAAAAAATGCGTTAGGGTTCTAGTTACAAAATGTCGGTTGCATGGCCGCAAACGATGCATGTTGAACATCTTAGTCCAATTCCTAGAACATGCACTTTACTTTTTCAATAACTTTACACACACCAAAAAGAAATAGCATAGTCTTTTCTTTCTTTTTTCTCCAAGATGAAACCCAAAAAATTTCATAAAAATTTCCAATATTTGGAAAATTCACAAAAACATCCGAACTATTTTTTACCCCTAGTTCAACATGAATACTTACCTACAACTGGTAGATCACTACATCAATTCTTACAACTTATGAAATCCATACTTGAAGAAGATTCCTCCTCTCGTCCATTGGTTACACCTACAAAGAAAATGGTAAAAAATGAGTATTTTAGTTATCTTTTACTCATACATATCTAGTCGTACCCACTTTAAAAAAGGATGACGCATAATCATATTCTTCATTTTTGTATATTTTAGACATTGAATGCACATATTGAGCCTATCTTTTGACTAAACAATTGGGTAATAAATTGTTTTTTATCACTGGACTTGGAGACTTTAACATGTTAAACTATTTGATTCAAGTTGTTGGAAATAATACCAAAATCCATGGCGATGCATATGGAATTTTTTTGAAGATTTAGTATGATTTAGACCTTACTGCCTCACTTCTGCTTGGCCATTTCACCCAATTGAATATAAGTAGTCATTTGGTATTATTTTGTCATCCGTCGACACGTAATCCTACCTCAATTAACCATACACATCAAGGAAACATCCATAACTAGATCAGTTCATGTTTTACCTCGACCTAACCCGTGCCCTTGGAATGTAGGCGCACACCCTTGAAACACTTGTTTCCTCCAATGTATTATAGCATGCTTTATTATTTTTCAAGCTTCTACATGAAGGTATTAAAAATTAAAAAATAGAAAAATCCAAAAAAGGGGATCATTGAATCAATTCATATAACACCATGGAAAAAGTGGTAATAGTTATTCCTTGTCACCCTTGAACACGACACTTATTTTTGCGTCAATTATCAGTATACCATCTACATTTTCCTTAGGAAACTGTACTAGTAATTTGAACAGAACTCCACCCATGGGTTATCCTTCTCATCGCCTATGGAGCTTTCATTAATGCATCTAGCATTGGCGGATTTCATAAAGATCGATTACTTGAGTCTTATATTGTTAAGTGTCACTATGCCTCGTGTCATGTATTCAAGGGAAGTCAAAACAACATCGGCCATTCCTCAAATATTATTGACCAATCATGTCGGGCTTCCTTGTGTCAGTATACAATGTTGGATCATGCAACTCTACCAAATCATATCAACTATTGATCTTTGTTTCATGGTAGTTGATGTGGGATGCATCAATGCCCTCCATCTGATGAATCTCTTCATGTCGATGCCAAATCATCATCTAGGAAGTGGATTTAGTAACCCTAGAGTACCTTGGATCTCGCAGTAATTAGTGGCAGGTTTCCTCGCAAATGACACTGGCTATACATCAATGACCCCTGATTGTTTGATTCTACAAGTGTTCAACTTCATAACATCTATTCACACTTGCTAGATTGTACTCGGTACCTTGGAGTTCATCATCATTATCAATGGGCCTCCTCGCATCTGTTAATGGTATACATCAATAACCGACAATTAGATGGTGTTTTATTATGTTCAACATCATCTCATTTATTCACATGATATACACTTGTACTATCATTGGTTTGCATTGAATACCTTGGGAAAAATAGTTGTATGACTCATTGATGAATTGGCCGAGTTGCGCAAGATAAACTACCATGTTAAATTACCATGAAGACTTGGATATCTCACACTTTTCATAGTGTATTGTACATTTTTTGAGGTACTTTTGGCATGGATCCATTGTGTATTGTTCATGGCCATGCTTGTTTACTGCTGAGCATGGGTATACCTGCCTCAGGAAGATATTATATATTTGGTACATTGCCTTGTTTTGCTTGCAAGTGATTTCCAACTCCTATGTCCTTGGTTCTCCTCCTTTGCCTTCTAGCCTTGATCACTAAAGAGTATAAAAGCGAATGTCTTTTAGCCCTCAACATTGCTTCGGACCTCACACATTTGGGGGCATCTGTCAACACAATATTTAACACCCTAAAATGTGTGAAACGAAAGCATGTACCCGGGTTCACCCGCAACATGAAGATTGAGAAAGAACACTAAAAGCGACAAAATATCATAGCCCAACTGCTACTTTCCTAGAAGAAAGGTGCACATGGTTATTGATAGATCCCAACAAGGGTCAACTACAATGATTGAAGTTGCCTAATAGGATATTAGGATAAAAAACCACGAGCTTCAAATGGTCAAAATATCATGAAATATGTCATTAGGGGGCATCTGTCAACACAATATTTACACCCTAAAATGTGTGAAACGAAAGCATGTACCGGGTTCACCCGCAACATGAAGATTGAGAAAGAACACTAACAACGACAAAATATCATAGCCCAACTACTACTTTCCTAGAAGAAAGGTGCACATGGTTATTGACAGATCCCAACAAGGGTCAACTACAATGATTGAAGTTGCCTAATAGGATCTTAGAATAAAAAACCACAAGCTTCAAGTGGTCAAAATATCATGAAATATGTCATTTTAGTGAGAAAAAAAACTCAAAATATCATGAAATATGTCATTTTAGTGAGAAAAAAAACTCAAAATATCATGAAATATGTCATTTTAGTGAAAAAAAACTCAAAATATCATAAAATTTCTTAAAACTATGGAAAATCAAAGTGTAAAGGAAATGAATGAAAGTAATGAATTGGGATTCTATCCCACATTTCACTTTTTCACCTAAACACCCAAATCCAAAAGCTATTTAAGAGCTATTTAGGGGGGAGAGTTTGGGAGGAATGATTGAAAAGCAAAGTTATTATAGTGAATTGTTGAGAGACTCTTTTGCTTCACACTTTTGGTGATCAAAGGCTTGGGAAGTAGAGGAGGGAACCTAGAGCAAAGGAGGAGGAAGCATCTCATGATTAGGTTGTAATATTCCACTCGTCTTTGAATGAATATGAAATGATTCAATTGTCCCCCAAATGCTTGTGTTTACCAATTTGTAGGATGTTATATCTACTTTGGTTTGAATATCATGTGGAATTTTGTTAGTAGAATAGAGAAAACATCTTGTATTTCGGTTTTCTAAGTGTTAAATGTACAACATCACGAGTCATTCTCCAAGCCAATCTTGTGCATCTAGGATTGGGCCTCCTGTGTTGAGGTAGGGAGCCTGAATTGGACTTAGGAACTTGGAGTAGATTCTTTAGTTGGACTCAAGAATGACTAAGCCTTTGGTTGTAAAAGGTTATTCCTCATGTGTTGAGGTGAATACTTTGATGTATCAAAGTGATGATGTTGTAAAGTCTTGTTGGACAAGGCTTAGGACTTGTGTGTCAAGTCAGATTCTCGTTTGGGCCTCTAGTTATAGTAGGTAACCATGGGGTGGACCTCCAGTTATAGAGGTAGATGTTGTGCATGTTGAAGCATTAATGTTGTGTGATGTATTACTAACCATGGTCACCGATTGTTATTAAGTCTCCTTTAGCGATTGGCCACCTCTAGAGTGAATTACTTTAGCGTATCATCATTTGTTCTGAGAGTAATATAATATGATCACGGCATTTGGAAAATCTTCTGAGTATAATCTGATATGATAGATAATTAATTAAAGTTAACACATCTTGACAATGCAGTAAAGATACGAGATAAAGATAAATGCATATAGAAAAAGAGATTTTGAATTGCTCAAGAGATGACTAAGTGAACTCAAATTGTTAAGCTTCAGTTAAAGCCACAATGTATGCCTCAGTCAATTAGAGAACTCAAATTGAACACTACAGTGATGTTAACAAGAAAGAATCAGTTAAAGAGAGTTAACTAAGTGATAACAAAGAAGATCTAGTTAACTAAGTGTTATTACACGACGATACTTATGTTAAACTAAAAGACGACACTTATGTTAAACTAAAAGATGACACTTGAGTTGCGACACTTGCATGATGACACTTAAGTTAGCCACCTAACTAAGTGGGCAAGCTTTCAGTTAAGGGGTGAGTTCATCCTAAGATGCAGTTCAATGAGTTAATGCACTGCATGAGAAGTGGGGCGCTCTTCTTCATGTAAGATTGATTCATCCAGGTGGAGGGCGAGTTCATCATGAAGTCAAAAGATAAAAATAGAAGCCAATGCATGTGAAGAATATATAAATATGTTATACAGGATTGAAAATGTGAAGCACAAAAGTTTCAACTATGATTGAAAATGGAGGTACCATAATTTATTTAAGGAAGTGCCATAGTATTAAGCTCACTGTGTGGGATATTTCTTGGACAGTCCAATGATTTCAATCCAAATGGGTAGTGTTGATGTGGTCTTAGAGGTCTAATGGTCAAAACCAATGGTAATAGTGATTATGAACTTTTAGGAACTTTTCAAAGATTTTTCTCAGAAGGAAAGGACATTGAACTCAAAGCAATGCAAAGGAAAACAACTAAAGTAATAACCTCCAAAAAAACATGACAAAATTGTTAAAAAAAGTGACACACAAGAGTAAATGCATAGTTATGCTCAATATATATCCAAACATCTAATGCCTTTGTGCCTTTTGATCTCCAAAGGGTTATCAAAAATCATCCAGGCTATTTGTCAAGATGCCCAATTTTTTTTATCGTATCATGTTATTAAACTCATCTCAAGAAGCCTTTTTTCTAACATCTAACCTTGTAGATACCATGATTCCCTAAAGAGTGAGTTCGGGCATATGGTTCAAGAAATGCCAAAGGCTAACATCATTTGACCTACCCAAAGTGTTTTCTCTTCACCAATGGTGATGGTAGACAAAAAGGATTATTCATGGCGTATGTGTCCATATTATAGAGAACTCAACAAGATTACCACTAAATATAAGTTTCATATTCCTATCGTTGATGAATTATAGGGAAAAAAATATATATTATAGAGAACTCAACAAGATTACCACTAAATATAAGTTTCATATTCCTATCGTTGATGAATTATAGGGAAAAAAATTCAAGATACCATCATATTATAATGAGGGATAAATCCATCCCCAAAACAACCTTTAGAACACACGAAGGTACACATGAGTTTTCGGTGATGCCTTCTAGGGTTACTAATGCACCCTCCACATTTCAAATCTTAATAAATTCTATTTTCAAGCCATTCCTCATAAAAGAATTGATGGTATTCTTTGAAGATATACTAATTTACAACAAACATTGGGAATAACATTTAAAACATGTTGGCATAGTGTTAAAACTATTGGATGAGCAACAACTATATGCGAAACCTTCCAATTGTGTCTTTGGGGTTCAAGAAGTGGAATATTTGGGGCATATGTATCTCATGATGGTGACAAGTTGGATCTTAAAAATACAGGCCTACGATGGAATGGCTAATCGCACAAACCCTGAAGAATCTTATGGGATTCTTAAGAATGACAATATATTGTTGTAAGTTTGTTAAGAACAATGGCTGCATATTAGCTCATCTAACAAAATTATTGAAAAGGGGGAGTTTTTTGGACTCAAGAAGCAACCCAAGCCTTTTAGAAACTTAAGCTGGCAATGTCTAGCTCTCTGGTCTTGGCCATACTTGAGTTCACAAAACCTTTATTGTAGAGTGTGATGCCTTTGGGCATGGCATTGGTTCAACATTTAATGAAAGAAGGAAGACCCATTGCCTTTGAGAGTTGCTAACTTAAAGGAAAGAGATTATTGAAACCCATTTATGAGAAGGAAATGTTGGCCATATTACATGCAATTAAAAAATAGCACTAGTTAAGTAGGTCGAGATTGGTTGGTTAAGAGGAGAAATTGTTATCCTCCCCACATAGGTTCAAATCCCACACATGACATGTTTTCCCTTCATGGGTTGGTTGGGGCTAACAAGATACCGACAATATCACTCTCACTTAAGTGCTTAAGGATGTGACGATATGTTTCCAAACATTTAGACTACTAGATCTAGATTGGGTAGTTAAGAGGAGAAGTTGTTATGCTCGTCACTCAAGTTCAAATCCCACTTGTGACATGTTTTCCCCTTGTGGCATGATTGGGGTTGCCAGGGTATCATCAATATCACTCTTGCTTAAGTGACAATCGATTTATCTCAACTAATTGTCCCCAATGTTGTTGGGCATTTGGCTAAATCTGTGCATTTGAAAATTCATGTTCAAAATTTTGTGGCAGGGTGTTTGGTTTTCCAATAGAACAAAGGGGATATGCTCAATACCATGGGTCCTTTAGAATTGTTAATCATATCAAGTCATAACTGGAAAGAGGTCTCAATGGATTTTATTACAAGTCTACCAAATGTTTTGAAGGGAAGAATATCATCATGGTGGTAGCCAATAGACTCACACAGTGTGCCCATTTTTTCTCACCTTCTCATTCTTTTAAACCAATCATGACCATTGCAACATTCATGGAATCAAATCATAAGAAACATGGAAAACCTGGGGAGTTAGGTGCTAGAGGGATCCTTTTGGATCCTAGAGGGAATACAGTTTTAACCTTCGAATGGGGCCTAGGATTAGCTACAAATAATCAAGTTGAGTGATTTGCTCTCTTTCAAGGGCTTGTTAATGTTGTATCCAAGGGAATTCAATCAATTGTAATTGTTGGAGATTCGATATTAATTCTAGATCAAACTAGAAGCAAGAAGGATCTTGAGGACATGATAGCTAATAGATTGAAAAAGTGAATTAATATGCTTCCCAATCATGTTTCTGAGGTTCAAATATTCCATGTAAATTGGGAAAACAATTGGCAAGCTGACTATTATGAAAACTCTGTCTCTCGTCATTCAATTGGGAATATGGTCATCAATGGGGGCCAACAAGTCTTCCAAATTGGCTCCCCTAAGAATTTTGAAACTTTATTGTATCCACAAGGTCGACATAATGTTTATCTTGGCTATGGAGATGCACCATATTCAAGTCCTATCAGCATTAAGTGCTCCCAACTGGTAAAGATTAAGGTGAGGTTTCTAATCCCTTGCTTGAAGGACTTCATGAAGGTGGTTGTAACTTATCCTTCACATTTCATTGCAAGTCATCGTCCTAGGAGAGATAAGGAAAAGAACAGGGTATAGAGTTGACTGGTTATGGTGTTTATGGTGTTCCCGAAAGAGGATTTTGTTATCACTTTCCCCTTTCCCTAGGGGAGTGGCCTTTGGACACTGAGACTATTGGACGTGAGGATACCTAAGAAAACACTCTCAAACCAAGCTCCGATACTATGATTATTTGGGATTCATGGGATTCAAGAGAGTGGAAAGGATTGGTCTTTATTGTAGACATGAACTCACTAGTTGTAGCTAAAGGCAAGTTGTCACTAGTTGATATTGAACAACACTTCAAGATCTGTATGATGGTATGCAAGAAACCAGGGGCAACATTCATGATTTATGCAACCAAATGAGGTGGATGAACTCCCAATTGGAGGGTTTTCTCGTTGTGGCCCGCTAGATAACCTCACAATACCCCTTGGTTGATTCTATTCTTGAGGAAAGTAAACAAGTTGTCTTTCAGGTTACTACTTCCAGGTCTGGTTTACGCCCTCATCTGGATGAGGTCGAAGGGAAGGTTCACACTCACGAGGCCAAAATAAACACAATCAAGGTCACTATGGACCTCCGTAAAGTCCTTTTTATCAGCTAAACAGTCTGGAGTATTTGATTCTAGTAGTGAAGAAATAGAGGATATTACAGTTCACTAGCTTGTTATTCCACCTACGAATATCATCAATTCTAAGGAGAGAAATGAAAATACGAAAGATAGTTAAGGCAACAAAGGTATGGACAACAAGGAGGCATCGGAAGAGACGGTAGACCCAAGATGATGATGCTGAGGAGACCATGGAAAAGAACCAGGATGATGATGCTGAGAGTCAAGAAGACGATGCGAAAAATAACACTGAGGATGAAGATGAGAATACTCAATATGTCCAGGTTATGGATTGTGATACCAATTCTTAGTTTGATTTTGCATGAAATTTGTTTGTAGGCTACCCTTAGGACAACATGTCAGAATCTATAGAAGATTAGGAAATATTTTTTTGTTTAAAATAAATTGTCTCTTGGATGACTGTAATTAAGCTCTATATTGTTCAGGAACCTTTGATACTATATTGGGGAAATTTTGCATTGTTTTGTTGAAGTTTTTTTCAGGATTTTATAAATACAAACCTAACCATTCTCGTTGAAAAATAAAAGATACATGGAAACCCCAAGATTATTTTAAGTGACAAAGATCCAATTTTTCACTAGTAATTTTTAGAATGGTTTGTTTTCTTGTTTTTTTACTTAATTGGTTCACATGATCTTCTCTCACCGTCCTCTATATGAGGGGAAAACTATTATTTTGAATAAATATATGGAAGGTTATATTCATTTCTTTACATCCAATAAACAATCATAATGGGTCAAGTGGTTACCTTTAGGAGAATGGCGGTACAACACTTTCGTCCATACTTTATCTAAAATGTCCCATTTATGACATTATATGGGTATCATGCTCCATCTATCACATCACCCTTGAAACATATTCAAACCTAAGGTTTAAGTAGTGGAGGATCACATTCAACACCAACAAGAGGTTCTCCCTCTATTGAAAGACAACTTAGCTACAACACAAAACATGATGAAACAACAAGTAGATCAATTGTGCACTGATAGTCACTATGGAGTGGGGGAATGGGTATTTCGAGGTTGCAACAATTTACATAGATGTCCCTAAAGAAACAATAGCATGATAAATTAACTCCCAAGTACTATGGTCCCTACAAGGTGTTATAGATTAGAGTTACCTCCTTATTCATATGCACATTTGGCCTTTTCTATTTCTTGTTTAAATAAGGTAATATGTGATAAGATTATAGTTCAGACTATTTTTCTAGATCTTGATGAAGAGGGAAAAAACATACTAGTAGTTAAAATAGACATTGAAACATGTATCAAGCAACTAAGGACCAAAGCAATTACCGAATACCTCACCATGTGGAAGAACCTGACAATAGATGTTGTGACTTGGAAAGATGAATTCTTCATACATAAACAACCATAACTATTCCATGTTGAGAGAAATGCCTATTTAAAGGGAGGTGTCATGTTAAGCCCCTAACCACAATATTCGTTCATTATCATGACATTAATTATAGTTATGTTTCCTTATCATTTCGTTGTATCCATATTTTGTCTCCTATACATATATATATATATATATATATATATATAGAGAGAGAGAGAGAGAGAGAGAGAGAGAGAGAGAGAGATACCTCGAGGATAATCATTTATCTTATGCAATTATATCTTGTAAAAGGAGTTTTTCCAATCAAAGAAGCTTCTCTTTTTTATTTACTCTTTCACTCTATTTTGGTGTGCTACTACTTAATTGGTTCATTTTCATGTTTATTTTTTTATTTGGTTCATACAAATTTCCATATAATATTCTCCACCAATAAGATACCCAATTTCATAACTTATTTACTCTCTAGGACCTCTTGAATTATTAAAACCATAATGACCGCATCGCTTTCATTTCCACCATATTCAAATATATAAATGAAATCCTAAGCTGAGAATTCGCAGATAAAGTTTTCAGGATTCGCTGGAGTATCTGCAATATGTGTAGACGTTTTGTAAATGTTTTGAGTCGACTGCTCTTCTAAATGAAATTGACAGAGTATTCGGTCTAGCTCCTTTCTTTTGTCCGATAAACATTGTTTGCCTTAGGGTAGGGTAAACAACATCATCATGAGCATGATAAATACTTAAAAACTACTTTGATAATCTTGTAAAAAAATATGCTTTGTAGGAAGTTTTCAGAATTTTTCAACGTTAAATGTCCTAATGATGCTTTCATGATGAGTGAAGTGTTTACTTGAAATGCATTGTTTCAAATTTTACACATGATAAAACCAAAACTGGAAGAGATGAGAGGAGAGAGTGAGGAATAGGAGAGTTTAAAGTCATAGAAACTATACCTAGGCACTAAATATGACATATCCAATCGTTGATTATTCACATACACACAAACACACCCTACACAACATGTCTTACATGTGAAGATGGGAAGTCCAAGCAAACATGCATATTGACCCCTACAATTAAAACAATATGTCGAGCTACGAAAGCCTCTAGTCCAATATAAGGTTAAACCTCCCTTTAGAAAGTGCATAGGCCAAATTGGTCATTCCATATAAATTATACTCAAAGAACATATTGCTGACACTAACCATAATTGCATGATAGATAAGCCAAACTAGTCAATACATAAGAACCAAACTCAAAAAACATATCACTGACACTAACCATTACCACAACGTCAAATTTGCTATCATCGAGCATTCTAACCTCTCCAAAAAATTTATATGTTTTGACCAAACTTGAACTCTTAACAAAACTCAACACTATTCGAGAAGGCTCATTTGAGAAGTTGTCAAGATTAAAAAGAGCCCCAATCACCTTAGTCAGGAAGATCGATTCAAACTCAACCAATCCTAGTATCCTATTATTAATCGCCTTCAAAACCACTAAGATTGCACTTAATTTGTGGTCCCCTTACTATTGTTCTGTTTCTCCTCCCAAATTCCCCTTTTCTTTTGATCCTTTCCATCCTAAAATTCTCTGTAATCTTTAATTTCTATTGCTTCCCTCTTCTTTTGATTTCTCTTTGAAATCTTTCTTTTTCATATTTTATTGATTCTCTTGTGCTCTTTCTCCCTTCCCTATTTCTTTCCATCTCCTCCCCTATAAAACTTCCCCTCTCTTTTTATGTTGTTTTGGTCTTTACATTCTTTCATCCTTTCCTTTCATTAATTCATTTTAAGTTATATATTTGTTTCCATATTAAGTCCCTCTTTCCCCTTATAAAAATTGATTACTCTTTCCCTTTTAATTCTTTTATTTTTTTTAATGGTTGTCTATTCATTTGATGTACTTTATCTTACTTTTTTTAATATCTTTAATTAAGCTATTTTTTTCAATATCTCTTTGCCTTTTTTTCAATCTGAAAAATTACTATACTGTATTGACAAGTATATGATTGTAAAACAGGAAACAAACATCTACACTTGGACACAGACCATCCCACCGGACAAAGGAGGAGAAAAAAGGTCCAAAACAACCAAGACCACCAAAATGTTGCCCCCAGCATCAAAGCGAAATAATGCCCATCCATATGGGCTCATCCCAATAAAAAAGATAATGTTCAGAAAAGTTTGGTTCCCCAACCAAAGATAAAAAAGAAAGAGCAATAAAACATCAACACTAAAAGTAGAAAAAGAAGGATCAAAATAAGTAGAAGTTGCCAGCTTCCCGCACAATATCACCATCCCAAAGCTCAAAAAAAAGAGTACCCTCCACCAAATGAAGAGCACGCTTCGATAGGGTGTCCACAGGGCCATTCTCAGAACGTGGGATATGTGAAAACTGGATACCCTGAAAGAGTTGATGTAGAGACCTAATCTTGTGAAGCCATGGAGAAAGTGCGATGGAATTGATACTCCCCAAATGGTTAATCCAGTTGATTACCACTTGTGAATCACCCACAATCTGTCGTATTTCTAGGTCACGCACACTAGCAAAATAAAGGATCATCCATAGTGCACAAATCACACTCTTGGTGTTTGTCCCCGACCCAAAATTCATCCAGATATTATAGAAATGCCCATGGTTTAATGTAATGACCCCGCTTGCCCCACATAGTAGACCCGTCTCCTGCGAGGCCCCATAAAAAAAACCAACAAATACCGACAAAGGTGAAGAGGTGGTACAGGAGGTAATAATATTCATATCAGACTTTTTATCAGCCCCAACACCTGCATCAAACAGATCTTTCACCGCATTCAACGCCAACCAGCCCAATTGAATATATTTATCTTCAAAAATAGCTAAATTTCGTGCCTTCCAAATGCCCCATAGCACGAGACAGAAAAGTTCTGCAGCTCCACGATTGAAAACATGATAGGTCTGTAATATGCACGACAGTGAGCAATCACACCACTTTGGGAAGACCATCGTTGACCGTCGGACCAAATCCCACACCTGTAAGCTGAATGAACATTTAAAAAATAGGTGAACACCCCCATCCTCCCCAAGTTTGCACAAACAACAAATACCCGGGCCTGTAAACCCACGTCTCTGCAAATTGAACCAGAACAGAAGTTTATCCTCCAGAGCTAACCATGTGAACACCTTGATTTTGATCGGGATTTTCCATCGCCAAAGCATCCCATGCCACCAAATCGCAGAGGATTCATCCGGAAAGAATGTCTCATAAGCCATTGCAGCCGTCACATGCCCTGTTGCAGTGTTCCGCGACCAAGCCAACATGTCAGCCTCCATTGACAGGTGTATACTGCCCATATATAAACCACGAGTGTATGTGTCCCATTCCGCAGCCAGGAGACCCTGTAAACCGAGTTGCTGAGCCGTAACCCACCGTTGAAAAGGAGATAATTTTAATTTTGGTGTAGCCGCATGGTAAAGGGAGATATAACCACGGTTTCTCAGCACAGATAATAATTCAATGGATAGATTGTATTTTGTAGGGCCACCAATAATCGTATTAGAGCTCTGTCTAATCGTTCTTCCATCACTTGGGATCCATCCAATCTAGTCGGCCACGATGTGGAAAGATGAGTATAAGCCAGCCCAGAAATTGGACACTCCTTTCATATGATGATGCCCAGCTCTGAGCCATAGGTGAGCCGGTAGACCTTTAAGATATTTGTCCTTGATCATCCTGCCCCACGGACCCTCAACCATTAATTCCCTCCAGAGGCTCTTTGACAGTAAAGGAATAGAGAAGAAATGTATGTTCTTAATGGACCAGCCACCCCATTGATAAGGCGAGGCCATCTTTCCAGTCCGCTAAGTGCAACTTTTGTTTAAGCTGACCAGACCAAATAAAATTATGCATTTTCCTCCTCATAGCAAACAAGATGGACTTCAGCGCTTTGCACAATGAAATCCAGAACACACCCAAATTATGAAGGAAGGATCTCACCAATATTAGCCAACCTCCAATCGACAGCCACCTTCAGCACCATTTGTGAATCCTCTTATCAAAACACTTTAACAACCATGACAGTCCTGTTTATTATACGCATTAGGTTTTATAAAATATCCCAAATACATTGTGCCATCCACTAATGGTTTAATTCTGAATTTAAAAATTGCAGAAATCTCCAATCTCAGAGTATCATGTTCCAATAAAATGGTTTTTTGGTCATTGATTATCATACCTATGTTTTTAGTAAATAGCTCAAGATTTGCCTTTATGGCTCCCATTCCAATCTACATGCCTTACCGAAAAGCATAACATCATCAACAAAAAACTGATGAGTGACATGTATGTTCTTAGAAATCTTCACCCCAGAAATATGATTGTCCCCCTTAGCTTTGAGCAAGAGTCTACTCAGTCCTTCAAT
Organism: Larix kaempferi; assembly: GCA_027924585.1. Taxonomy (NCBI): domain Eukaryota; kingdom Viridiplantae; phylum Streptophyta; class Pinopsida; order Pinales; family Pinaceae; genus Larix; species Larix kaempferi. The sequence goes on along the minus strand of BSBM01000322.1, from coordinate 12,057,836 downwards.
CATAATCAGGAATAGTAATGGAGACAACGGGCATCCCTGCCGAAGTCCCCTCGAGGCTGAGAAGAATCTTGACGGACAACCATTTACTAAAACAGAATAGTGAACTGAGGACACACAGCCCATGATCCATTTCATTGCTTGCCATGGGATTCCAATATGTATCAGAGCCAACCGAAGGAATTCCCAATTGACCATGTCGTAGGCCCTAGTGAGATCCATCTGCAAAATCAATGCCTTTTTGTTTCTGGTTTTAATACTGTGGAAAGCTTCTTGTGTAAGACCAATTGCATCAAGGATTTGTCGGTTATCTAGAAACCCAAATTGTTCTTTAGATATGTCTCTGGAAAGTACCGGCTTTATTCTATTTGCAATGATCTTCGCCACCAATTTATAGACCAGGTTACATAGTGAGATCGGCCTGAAATCTTCAAAGGAAGCCTGCAGCGATGTCTTAGGAATTAAAGCAATGAATGTAGAATTTAAAGCCACAGGGATATTACCTGATAAACGCGTGTCTTCCACCATGGCCAATAGGTCCAAACCCATCAAGTCAAAAAACTCAGTGAATAGTTCAGCAGTCCAGCCGTCCGGACCTGGGCTTTTAGCCCAAGAAAATTTCTGAATAACTGTTTTAACTTCAGCAAGTGTGACAGGTTTGAAAACATCATTCCCCTCTTGGACCGAGAAGAAGTGTGGATACTCCCTTATAACTTTAATCTGTTTGTTAATCCCACAAGTTCCCGGGTCAGAGTAGTATTCCTCAAAATGCTTACCAGCTTCCTCAAGTAATGCCGACTGCCTACAAATGAGTTCACCACTCTTCGAATTTAAAGACCAAATGGAGTTATGGATTCAGCGCTGATCAACAAACTTATGAAAAAATTTGGTATTCTTATCCCCAAGGGCTACCCATGTAGCCCTACTCTTCATCCTCCAAGACTCCTCCTCTCTAGAGAATAGAGATTTCCTACGCTGCTCCAGCATCCCGAGAACCGGAGGCATGGGAGATTTCACTGCTCCCAACTTATGAAGATCCTGTAGTTTATCAATTTCCCCCTCAATAGCCTTAAGTTCCAAAACATGGGCCTTTTTTTTCAACCTCTCCCATTTGATAACAACAGATTTGAGATTCCTCGATTTCTTGATCAAATAATAGGAAGGTGTATCCCCCGGATTCTTAGGATACTCAGACCAAGTCTTAATCACCAATCCCACAAACCCCGCATCTTGAATCCACGTGTGATTAAATTTGTATGGGTAATTATGTGAAATGGCCTCGAAATCTAGCTCCAGCAGGATAGCCTTATGATCAAAGATCTTTGCAGAATTGATCCATGATCTATATCTATAAACTTGTTTCAAAAGGGAATCCGCAGCCATGAATCTATCTAATCTTTTGGCAATACAGTTTGTATCACTCCGGCCATTGCTCCAAGTTGGATTCAAAGGAAAAGGCCCCAAGTCATTTAAATTGAGTGCAGAGAAGTAGTTTTGGAAAAAAATGGAAAGTGGATCCAGCCTACTAGTATCACCCCAAATTTCTGCATCAGAAAGTGTAAGGTTAAGGTCTCCAGCCAGCAATAAATTTGGAAGTGCTAATATTTCCAAATGTTGAGGCGACTCCCAAAAAGTTAGCTTGTTGATGTATGGCACGTAGACATTAATGAAATTGCATTCAACCGGACAACCCACCAATAGTCCCTTCAACAGAATGCCCCAATGTGTACAAAATGCCAGAAAAAGTGCAGAACGGGGGTTCCAGGCTGAAAGCAAACCCCTAGATTGACCATCCGCGTCAACAGAAGCCACCACCCAATCCTTCTTGAGTAATTGAAAAAAATTCCTGGCTTTCTCAACCGTAACCATAGTTTCTTGTAAGAATACAACATCCGGAGATTCCTTTTCCAATAGAAGCTTGAGGGACAATCTTTTATGAGGGCCCCCAATCCCTCTAATATTCAGTGATATTAATTTCATTGTTTCACCCTTGCTTGGGATTTTAAATCTCTAAGTGCTCGTTTAGTTTGTGATGACTGGGAAACCTGATCCGGAATGAGTCGAGCACCAGAGGTGGAAGTACTAGTGAGCTGAGGGGTGCCTTTACGGCCACTGCAAGTGTGAAGTGGGGACAATCTTTGGCTAAACCCTCATGAACCATACCTTTAGCCCTCTGTAAACTTGAAATATCCGAGCCAACAGGTTTATCTCCCACCATATCCAACGCAGTAGACATATTGCCCACATAAGTTGTTAAAGGAGTCATTGTTTGATGGGCGACTAAGGGGAGAGAGGTCACCTGTTCATTCACCTCTAGATTATACAAAGTAGTTTGAGCACTAGAAAGTAAAGGAGGAGACTTAAGAAAGTCCCGAGAATCGACCCCAAGGATCGACCCATGCACAGGAGAAGTGGGACAAATAGTTTCATGTGCAGACAGATCAAGGAGATCGGAAGACAGAGTATTGGCCAATTGTTGATCTCCAACCAAAGGAGAAGAAAGATTAAATAAAGGATTCGCCCCCGAATCCAATGTAGTGGGCATATGATTATTGCCTTCCAAAATAGTAGTTTGATCACCCATAGTGCCATTCCTCGGAGTATCAATGGATATCGGATCAAACCCCTTAAAGAAATAAGGCCCCCCACCAATAATATCATCCCCCAGACGGCTCTCTTTCCCTTCCAGTGAGCTGATAAAGGACTTTTCCTCATCATTCATAGAGTTAACAAAGGAAGGGTCAAGAAATCCCAACTTACTCATAATGGAAGATGAAGCCGGCATAGTGGAGAAATCTGGAGATTGCATAGGGTTGCAAGAAAGATCTCGAGTCGGGGAGGAGCCCCCAGAACCTAAGCTGTTATCCAAAGTCCATGCAGTGGCATCCTCCGAAGATTCTTCTTCCTCCTCAGTACTAGAAAGAGTTCGCTTGCAGTCCCTCCACAGGTGACTCACTTCTCTACATCTAGAGCATCGAAAAGGCAGCCCCCAATAGTCACGGTCTTGTAAAAAAAATTTGCCATGCCAATGAATTTCCAGTCTCTCCCGAAGCCCTTTATTCATGTCAATCTCCACCAAGACCTGACCAACCCACCTATCCCTCCCTTTCAGATGACTCTCCCTTAAGTGTATAAATTTACCCAGGTGGTTGGCCACCACTTCGAATGCCTCCTGGTTCCAGAGAGTAAGAGGAAACCCTGGTAAATGTACCCAGAGGTGTCTGTAACGAACCCTCTCCTTATCAGGGTCAAACCCCGAATACCACCTTTGGAGCATTAGACTGCCCATCCCCCTGATCCAAGGCACTCCCAAAATGTAAGAGGCATGTTTCTCAGTTCTAAAGAAGAAAATATACCAGCCCTTATTCTGTATAATAATATCTGGAGTATACCCGATGATTGGAGACCACACAGAAGCAACCCATTGCCCAATATCCTTTGGATTCATGGCCTTGTACGAGAACTTACCCACCAAAGATTTCGGTGATAGTGCAGCCATGGCTTCAAGGCCAATATGATTATTCATGTTGAGAACATCATTCCCAGTATATAGAGACCAATTTCTACCCCTTCTGCCATTTGTGACCTTCTTTGAACCAAAACCCCCTTCTGTATTGGAACATCCAGCTTTTTGGACACCTGAAGCCACCGGATGGGATTTGTCAGCTAGGTTGTGAGTCTTTGAGAGCCCCGTAGAAAGTAGTTTATCATTGCTAAGTACCGTTGGCACCTTGCCGACCGAGGGACCCGTGTCAAGCCCAGCTTGTTCCCTCCGGACCCATTCCCGTAGCATTTCACGGTATTCATCATATGTTTTAGGAAACACCTCCCTTTCCCACCATCCATTAGAAAGGGATGTTTTGTCCCTTGTGGGATCCTTTTCCATCCCAAAAAATCAATATGTGTTATCCCAAGAAACCCCCGTGTCTTAGATATTCCCCTGAAAACCCAGTAAAAAAACAGACCACTTAAAACAAATACCAATTCCCCTAGTCTGCCAGGTTTATAGATACCTCTAGAAAAACACGGACTTATCTCCGACTACAGCCCATCACCCCCACCCACCGCGAATAATTCATTGGTTGCATGTTTTACCTGATATCAGTTATTACAAGCGTACACAGGTGCTTAGCAGGCCAGTGTCTATTGGTGTCCAATATTGTCACCATTTTTTATCATTTAATTTACTCGAAGTGGCGTTATTTCTATCATTTTTGCTATAGTAAGTTGTTTTCTTAGCCACTCAACTCATCAAATAGTCCAGGTATGCACAAATTCACTTACCATGCAAATTTTATTATATTTCATATATTATGGTTTATTTATGATTAAAATGATGTTTTTGGGCATAATTAACACTTATGGTTTTAATTGACAGGCTATGATTTGCAAATAACCCATCATTCAGACCATGCGCTACGTGCTCTGCCTAAAACACGTTCAGCTCATCGTTCAACCCTCCGTTCAGCCCACGGAATCCGTGGTTGACACATCTTAGACCATTGAATGAAGAGAAGGACACATGGGTTCTGTTTGACACGCAATGGGCCTGGTTAATGAGCTATTGCTCTAGAAGATCCGTCCTTATGCTCGCAAAGCCTGACAGCACATCTCACGTTCACGTGAATGCTCCAAGCCTTGATTCGTCTGCGCATTAAGCTTGAAGTCATGCGCGTTGGCCAAGCTCTCGCTCATGCCATTATTCTGGAAGGAGTCCAGCCGTCCACATTTAGCCTGCCAACATAACTTCCACGCCCATGTCAACACTCCAGTGCACCTGCTCTCTTATTCGTTTGGCCGGGAGTTACGCACACCTATTCACGCTTGCTCACGTTCATTCATGCCGTCGTTCTGGAATGAGTCCACCTACCCACGATTTAGTCTGCCAGCACACTGCTCGTCCACGTCTGAGTTAGATCGACGCTGCAGCTGCTCTGAGAAGGAACTAATCCCGTCATAGTCTGAAGAACGCCCCCCTGCGTTGGCATGCATCAATTTAATCAGTTGTTACAATCATTTAAACACTCCTATTATTAGAGAGGTCGACTATGTCGACCCTCTCACCATTGTAACTTATAAATAGTCGTCTCTGTGATTGAGACAAGTTAGCTTCTAAATTCATGATAGTTTTTCAGTCTTAGTCCAAGAATTTGCAGTCGTAGATAGTGTGAAGACAGAGTCTGCAATTTTTCTCAAGTTAATGGAAGTAGCAACTTGTTGATGTTCTGCTGGTAGTCGTTTAAGTTGAGCTAGTTCACCCTTCGATTGCTGGGAAGGGCCCCTCATCAATTGGAGGTTTTATTTACATTTTCTGCATTTCTTTTTTTGCAATTAACTAGTTTATTTCCTGTGTGTGTAATCTAATTCGTTTTTCCTGTGTGTATTATCTTCATTCCTCTGTAATTAATATTCTGCTGTTAATACAACCCTCCTTCTTCTGAGTTAAAATGGTCGACCGATAGTTTAGTAGTTTGATAATTTTTAGTTTGTTTTCAGTCCTTCTTCCATCATCATAGTTAGATATTGCTTCCAAATTCTTCCATAGTTAGCATTCATTTCCTTCTTTTCTCCTCTGTTAGTTTTTCTTCCTGTTTGTTGTAGGTTAATTCTTCTTTCTTCTATTCCAACCTTCTCCCTTCTTCTATTCCAACTTTCTTCCTACTTCTTATAAAATCATTCTTCCTCTTAGGTAATGATTTGCATAGATAATTTCTTAGCCTCTAATCATCTATTTACTGCTTCCTCTGTACAGTAGGATCATTTGCATAAACCAACTGGTAATTAAATCATCCAAAAACTCTTCTTTCCCTCACTTTAAAACGTTTTCCTCCATTCGGATCGTCATTCGGATTGCAATTCAGATCGGTGTTCGGATTGTCATTCGGACCTGTGTGTTTTCTATATTATTTTAGGCCTTTTTCCAAATCTAATTTCTTCTGCCTCTTAATCATCATTCTTCCTGTTCCTCCTTAATAGTTTGAGATGTAATTTAATCTTGTTTTATGTTATTTGGAGTTTTTTAATTCAATTTTCATCATTATTTCCTCCTTATCCCCTTCTTATCTTTCTTCCAACAATCAGTCCTTTAACCAATTTTGTACTTAGTTATTGTTCAAAAGGTTGTTTTTAAATTGTTTATTTTCAAGTTATAGTTGATGATTCCATTTCGTTGAAGTTGTTTTAGTTTGTTAATCTTAAGACTAGTTTATGTTTAACGAAGATGTTCGTGTTGCAAGATCTGGATTAATAATAAAATATCTTTATCAAGTTTTCTACTTGCTTCCAAATATAATATAGTTCAATTTAACATCTTTGTTAAGTTTTCTACTTGTTTCTAACTTACATTAGTTTCATGTTGTTCACATATGGATAGACAGTAGTTCATAATGTTTAAAGTTAGTGGTAGTTTGTTGATTTTTAGTTTACATTTGTTTGTAGAAGTTAAGTTAGATTTACTTCCATTTAGCTTCCTTATTACATTTGAAAGCCATTATGATACATTTACTCCAGTTCCTATTACATTTGATGTACGTAATCAAGAAGAGTGGAATTAGATGGTTTAGTCTGAATTAATTTACATTTAGAAGTTCTCCCTATTAAACATCTAATCTCCGTAGCTCTGATTATGTTTATAGTTGTTATCTGGAAGTTGAATTTAGTAGTTTCTTACTTTTCTAGAAGGAATTTGTGTTTCAGTATTTGTTTCCATCTTTCTTATTAATTAACCATAGAAGTAGAGTAGTATGATCTAGTACTATTCTAATCTATGATTTAGTTGTATTCTTAAATATTTAACTCGGTTTTTCATTTTGAAAGATGTTTCGATCTTTTTCCTTACTAAACATTTTTAGGTCTGACAAACCTAAAACTTTAGAACCGTTTCTAGCTTGGCATATGTTTTGCTTCAACTCTAAGTTTATTGATCCTGGTCGATAATTAATATTAGGTGTTTTTATTCGAGATAGCTCACACACCCAACAGTGTCACTGACCAACACACATCATATAAGCAATGGATTCCTAGTTGTCCCACATCTGTCTCCTGCTCTCTCAGGGCAGCTATGCCAACTTTCGAGAACATGAGAGACCCAAGTTCCGCAAACACATACAGCACACCCTTGCAATCTGTCAAAATATATTGCCAACATTACGAAGCTGAAGCAGCCATAGCAACCAACGTTCAACGTTACGCTTCAAATGCATTTGGCCATTATCAAACCTTCACCGCCTGAACTCCCTCAAACCCCTGCCTCTGTCAAATTAATATAAAACCCTATTCATTGCAGCATGCTTAGAAAGTGTTTTGCCTTGCTTCCCCTATGTTTTGAAGTCAACTAGACAAGCAAACAAATTACATCTTTTCAGTGAACCTTCACCGGAATTACTCCGCAATACCATATATTACTCCGTGGACCCTAAAATGAAAATCTATCAATATCTCTTTGCCTTTCTAAAGCCTATTCTCCCCTTTTTGTCATCCCCCTTTATTTCCCTTTATTTCGTTTTTTTCCATAGTATTATTTATTTTTTGTTTGATGCCTTTTATCTACTCTTTTTCTTTTTAATTATTTCCTTTTAAAAGGTACATAGGCAAAATTGGTCATTCCATATAAATTATACTCGAAAAACATATTGATGACACTAAGCATAATTGCATGATACATAAGGCAAATTAGTCATTCCATAAGAACCAAGCTCAAAAAACATATCACTGACACTAACCATTACTACACTGTCAAATTTGCTATCATCGAGCAATCTAACCTCTCCAAAAACTTTATATATTTTGAACAAACTTGAATTCTTAACAAAATTCAACACTATTCCACAAGGCTCATTTGAGAAGTTGCCAAGATTGAAAAGAGCCTCAATAACCTTAATCGAGAAGATTGATTCAAACTCAGATAATCCTATTATCCTATTATTAATTGCCTTCAAAACCACTAAGATTGTTCTTAATTTGTGGTCCCATTATTGTCACCTCCCCACCCATCGATCTAACCAACGGAGGGGACATGAACTATGTAGGGGATTCTAAATTTCGCCTATGGCCATATTATGAAATTCATAAGCAATTCAACGTGTGTGTGTAGATGCATAATAAAATATACAACGGAAGATAAATTCATTCCACACACACAAAGCATGCATTTACTAGCATACTCATCACATGCATAATAATAATAATTCATGCAAATTTAGCACAACAGTAAATGAACAAGTATACACTTATCTTTTAATTGAAGTTGTCCAAACAACTGACTATGGAAGGGCAACGTTCCACCGATCCATAGGCACTTTTTCCAACACTCTATCTCTTTGCTGAGAGGCCACCCCCAAGTTGGGCTATGTATCCACTAAGGAGGAACTACACAGGCTCACTCACAGCCACAGGAACACGCTCTCATGCTAAGCCAATGCACAGCTAGTCATATCAGGCATATAGAGAGACAAGGAAGGTGAATGCTAAGCCAGTGAGCTCAACCACAAAGCTATAGGCATTTCAATTGGTCTCATCCATCCTTGGCACCCACATTACCTACCGCACCCAACACAAGGAAGGTCCCCTTCTTTGCTACACAATCCCTCAGGCGCCCCTTCCCTCTAGTGCTATTTAGGGTGGGCATAGAAAGGTCCAAGATGCTAAACCATCAAAGATTCTTGCCTTCACTAGGTTTATCAATCCATTTGAACTTGTGGTCTCTCTCAGACTTCAATTGTCTCTTGGATTCTCTGTTTTTTGGCCACACTAATTTACAGCCACGAAATTCAATTTCCAGGCTTCCAAATCTAGGTTCTCCCATGGATTTTTGGGCTTTTGACACTCTCAAATTCACCCCAAGGTTTGGGTCTATGGATGCCCTGCTGGATTTCACACCCCACATGAATTTTTGGGCGTTTTTAACACTCTAAAACATGCATTTTTCTTAGGTTGCGATTTTTGTTGTTAATTTTGCTAGGAATGCATAACATGCTCAAAATTTCCCTCTGGTTTCCCAACAATGGAATGGGGATGACGGGAAACGAATTCCCATGAGGAAAATTAAATTCTAGGTACCAAAAACTGATCCCGTAATCAGCCATACAAATTTATGGGTTTTTCCCATGCCCCATTAAATTCACGAGTTCATTTCTCAACTTCCTTCTTACAACATAAATAAATATCAGTAAGGAAGTCCACTTAGGTATTTGCTTACCATTTATGGCTCATGGGTTGTCAAGATGACAATTGGAAACAAAGGATTTGATCTCACAACCCCTCACCTCTCCCTAGTCGATAAACAAAGCCCCTCATTTTAGTTGCCTCCATAGTCGGCTCTTGGACATTTATTTGCATTATAAATATTTACATGGTTTTTACATTTTTCCATGGCCAACTAGCACATGTCCACAAAATATAAAATACTTGCCTTTATAAGTCAAACATTCACTAGCGGAGCCTTGGCCTTGAGCTCCACATTATGAATCATACACTGGATATTTAGAATATTTACATAGCAAGCCAATAATTACAAGGGTCAAAATGAGGGTATAACACTTATTTTCATATTTTATTGATTCTCTTGCACTCTTTCTCCCTTCCCTATTTACTTCCATCTTTTTATGTTGTTTTGGTCTTTACATTATTTCATCCTTTCCTTTCATTAATTCATTTTAAGTTATATATTTATTTCCATATTGAGTCCCTCTTTCCCTTTTTAAAATTCGATTACTATTTCCCCTGTAAATTTTTAAAAAAATCTTTGAACCCATGATAAACCAGATTTTTCAAGGCTCAAAACCAATACAACAATATGCTCATTTAAGAGTTCAACATGTCACTAGTAGGAATAGAACTCGTGTGGTGAGGGTAACATTCATTCTTCCCAATCTCCAAAACTACGCCCAATGGACATAAATAAAACCCACTATTATATATACATGCATATACAAATTCTCTCTTTAATTATTGTAAAAGAACTTAAATCCACTTACAACATCACTAAAATTTGTACATTTGTTAGGGTTTTTTATTATTTAGATTAAGTTAACTAGGATTAACCAATATTTTTTTATAGAGTGAATGTGAACTTACTAATTTAACAATATTCTAATTTTATGTAACTGGAGAAGTGAGAGTCTCTATTAAGTTGTCAATGTGGTTTTGTATGTGTTCAACCACTTCATATAAGAAGGTAATAAATACATTAGAAAATTTGCTTTCTTATTTTTTCAAAATAGCCAAAAGATATGAGATATTGACCCTTTTTAAGGGACATAAATTCCTCATGGTGAATTGGTAAAATCATTATTTGTTTAAGAGATGCAAACTTTTCAAATTTCTAACATGTGTTTCTACAAAGTTGCAACTTAGCACAAGGGTTTTAATTGCGGTTACAAACTTGCGGTTGACTATTTTCAGACTCTTTTCTAGATCATGGGTTTTAATTTCATCAGGGAGCAACTACAGGTGATACAACATTATCCTTGTTTTTTCTCATGATTTGATGCTCGGGTTATTGGTGAGCCTATCACGTTAAGGGAGATTGAAGATATATTAAAAATTTTGCAAAGTCAAAGAGCCCGGGTCTAGATGGGTTTTTTGTAGAGTTTTTTCTTCATTTCTTTGATCTGGTGGGGTTGGATTTACTTGAGGTGGTTGAAGAGTCCCGACTATCAGGAAATATTTCTGGTGCAATGAATGCAACCTTCATAGCTTTAATTCCTAAGTCCTGTGGGCCTCCTTCCTTCAGTGATTTTAGGCCAATATCACTGTACAACATTGTTTATAAAATCATTGCTAAAACCATTGTCGACAGGATTAAGCCCTTTCTGGCTACCCATGTGTCTCTAAAGCAGTTTGGGTTCCTCAACAATGGGTTAATTTTCGATGCCATTAGGGTGGCACAGGAATGTCTACACTCAATAAAAGCAAAAAAATTGCAGGCATTGATCCTGAAGATGGATCTCGTGAAGGGTTACAATAAGGTTGACTGTAAATTTCTTAGGCTGGCTCTTCTTCATATTGGACTCTCGGTGGAGGTAACAGATTGGATGATGGAATGTATCATTTCAGTCTATTTCTCTGTACTGGTAAATGGATCCCCTAATGGTTTTCTCAAGAGCCAAAGGGGCTTGAGGCAGGGTTGCCCTCTGTCTCCTTTACTATTTCTTCTTGTAGTTAAGGGAATGAGTCGGATGATTGGGAAATCCAGAAGTGATGGTTGACTACAAGGTATCAAAGCATCCAAAGCACACTTTGTCACTCATTTACTATTTTTTGATGATGTCATTCTATTTGGAGATGGCACCATTGAGGAATGGAAGACTTTCCACGACATCATTGGTGTCTTCTACAAAGAAACCAGCATGGAGGTAGGCGAGGAAAAATATTGTTGTTTACATCATGGTTCTAATACTATTGGTATGGATCATATTAGAAGAATTTCTCCCTTTCAAATGGATGGTATTGACTCCAGCTTGACATATCTTGGATTTCGCTTGAAACCTAACAATTATTTGAGGAAGGATTGGCATTGGTTATTGTTAGAAAAACAGGATCGCAGAGCAATAACAATAAACAAGATGCAAATACAAATTACACAAACACATTACAAGAGAGACACCAATATATCGTGGTTCACCCAAGATGGGCTACGTCCACACTGAAATTGCCAATCCTTATTATTATACCATCCAACAAATGAAGGGATACAACCTGCAGCACATCCGTTGCACTTCCTCTTCACTTTCTCACAGTCTCTCTTTACGATCTCAGAGATCTTTACAATGCATAATACCTTATACATCAACCCTATCCGTGTTACACTGTCTTTCTTTTATAGGGGAAATACAATGGGAAAATACCACGGGTTACCCAAAACCATGGGCCCGTAAACTGTTGGCGAAAAAACAGCCCAAATTTTTTTTCGCCAAAGTGGGGGAATGAGTGTAGAGTAAGCTTGGGGTACAAACATGACTGAATAACATTTCTAAATCTGGAAGATTAGGCTCCACAACCAACAATCTCCCACTTGGAGACTGGTCACAACAACTCCACCGATGCTGCACTTGCTGGACTTGGACTTGGCAAATTTATCGTCTTCACTTTCATGCTAGAAGGCCAACTGAAACCGAGCAAGAACTCAGTTTCTCTATGGTCACTACCTTTGTGAACATGTCTGCAGGATTCTGGCTAGTATGTATCTTTTCCAGCTTCAACAGTTTAACTTCCAAAATAGAGCATATGAAATGGTACTTGAGATGTATATGTTTAGTCCTGGAATGGAATGTTGAGTTCTTTGCAAGATGAATGGCACTTTGGTTGTCACTATACAACCTGCTATCCTTCTGCTTCTTACCCAATTCCTTCATAAACCTTTGCAACCAAATCATCTCTTTACTAGCCTCTGTAACAACAACATACTCTGCTTCTGTTGTTGAAAGTGCAACAACATTTTGCAGTTTCGAAATCCAACTTACTGTTGTTCCACCTACAATAAACACATACCCTGTGGTGCTCCTCCTACTATCCTTATCACCTGCCATATTTGCATCAACATATCCCTGTAGAACAGTTTCTGAACCTCCAAAACATAATGCCTAAGTGGTAGTACCTCTCAAATACCTGAGAATCCACTATACTGCCTTCCAATGTTTTTTACCTGGATTGTTCATATATCTACTCACAACTCCCACTGCATGTGCAATATCTGGCCGTGTGCACACCATGGCATACATCAAGCTGCCAACTGCTGATGAATAGGGAATCTTGGACATGTAATATGTCTCTTCCTGTGTCTTCGGACACATTTCCTACTTATATTGAAATGGCTGGCCAAAGGTGTACTAGTTGGTTTTGCATTCTGCATTCTGAACCTCTCCAACACCTTTTGTATGTACTCACCCTGAGTCAATGTCAATTTGCGATTTTTCCTGTCTCTTATTATTCCCATACCAAGGATTTGCTTTGCAGCACCCAAATCCTTCATCGCAAATGAATTTGCTAACTTCCTTTTGAGCACATTTATTTCCTGCATGTTAGACCCTGTAACAAGCATGTCATCCACATAAAATAACAAGATAATATAACTTCCATTATCTAGCTTCTTGAAATAAACACAGTGGTCAGAATGACATCTACTATAACCTTGTTCTGTCATAAACCTATCAAATTTTAAATACCACTGCCTTAGAGCTTGCTTCAAACCATACAAGCTCTTCTTCAACCTGCATACAAGATCCTCCTTCCCTTTGACCTCATACCCTTGTGACTGCTGCATATATATCTCTTCCTCCAAATCCCCATGGAGAAAGGTTGTTTTTACATCTAACTATTCAAGATGCAAATCTTCTACCACCACTAGACTTAAGATAGTCCTAATTGAAGTCATCTTAACAACAGGAGAAAATATTTCATCAAAATCTATACCTTTCTTCTATGCAAACCCTTTTACAACAAGTCTGGCCTTGTACCGCTTCTTACCTCCTTCTTCTTCCTTCAACCTGTAAATCCATTTGTTCTGTAATGCTCTTTTACCAGCAGGCAACTAAACCAAATCCCAAGTCTGGTTTCCTACCAATGAGTCCATCTCATCATTCATGCCTTGCTCCCACTTCTTTCTAGTTTCCACCTGCATTGCTTCTTCATAATATTCTGGTTCACTAGCATCAATCATCAATAAATCAAACATTGAAGGAGAGTATCGTTCAAGGAGTCTACTTAACCTCGTAGATATTCTTACACTTGCAGGAGTTTCAGGTACTTGCTATTGTTCTTGATTTTTTGTCACCTTCAGAACTTCATTTTCTTTAATTTCGTCAAGCACTGTGTACTATGTGTTTTCTTTTTTCCGTTTCTTTCCCTGCAACTGATCTTTATACATGACCTTTTCAGTGAATATCACATCTCTACTCCTGATGATTTTGTTATTTTCATAATCCCATAAATGATAACCAAATTCATCAACCCCATATCCAATAAAGATACATTTCTTGGATTTAGCTTCAAACTATGTTCTATTTTCTTTATCAATATGGACAAATGCTTCACAACCAAAAGTTCTCATAAATTAGTAGTTTACCTTTTTATCTGTCCATGCCTCCTTTGGAATACCACCATCCAAAGCACTTGAAGGCCCTCTGTTTATTAGATCAACAATAGCATTTACAGCATCTGCCCAAAATTGTAAGGGCAACCTTGCATGCAATCTCATACACCTTGCACGCTCCATGATCGTTCTATTCATCCTTTCTGACACACCATTTTCCTGTGGTGTTCCTGGGACTGTCTTCTCTCTATGAATCCCATGGTATGAACAGTTACTATCAAACTCCTTGCCGCAGTACTCACTTCCATTATCAGATCTGAGACACTTCAACTTTATTCCTGTCTCATTCTCAACCAAAGCTTTCCACTTCTTAAAAGTAGCAAACACATCATATTTATGTCTAATGCAATAAACCCAAGTTTTTGCTGTGAATATTTAATTAATATTATTATTTATAAATTAATAGATTGTTCGGTTACTAGTGAAAGGGTGTAACCCTTCACTTTGCTTGATCAAGCCCTATAAAAGGCGATCTTATTGTAATTTATCAGCATCATCTAATATATTATTCTTAATTATCATTCAATATGAAAGTCGGATTCGACTATTAACAATCCAACTGGATACGGTTGCTGCATTTGGTATTAGAGCGGATTTGCTCCTTCGGCCTGAGCTCGGATTCGGCTCAACCTCCCTCACATATCTCTCTCATTTTTGCTAGCACTCTCTCAATCCACTCCACACTCATTCCCCTACCCTAACTCTCCCTCGATCCATCATTCTCCACACCTCACGATCCATCCCTCTGCAACACCGCTCCACATCCCTACGTAGTCCAAACACCTCCCCAAACCATCTACTTCATTCCTCCCGCCCACCACTCTTTCCGTCTTTCGGCTCCCTCTCGGCCTTCTCTCCTCTGCTCGCTCTACTGTTGCTTACGCTCTCCTCACCTACGACCACACTCTACCCCCTACTCGCTGTTTGCGCACTCTCCACACATCTCCTGCAGCCACCTACATTAACATCCAACTTCCCTACGCCTCCTTCATTCACGTTCCTTGTTCCTGACCCCTCCCTCACACTGTTGCACCAGGTTCGCCGGCTCCAAATCCGCGCTAGCCAACCGTTCTCACCTCTTCAAACCACCTCCGCTCCAAACTGCGGCATCTCTCCCCACCAATCCAGTGCTTCCCCCCACGTCCACGTCCACATCCCTTTTCACTAACCTCCAGCGCAACAACCTCCAGCTCCAAATGCCTGTGCACCAACCCTACCATCCACGCTCGCCTCCTCCGCCGCGTCCACTTCTCCGCTGCATTTTCTCTATCTTCTCGTGCCCTCCCCCACGCTGCGCACTGCCGCACCCACCCCCCTAACCACTTCTCCTCCTCTCCTTCTACCTCCCATGCTCCTCACATCGCCCACCCTGCCAATCCCTGCGCAACCAACGTCCACGCACGGGCCTCTCCTTCTTGTTTTTTCCCACACCCGACTCTCCAACACAACCTCTTTCCCTCACTCCCTCGCTGCTCACCTCTCCCATCCAACGCCACCGCTCGTCTCCTCTTCCACCTGCGACCTCCCACAATCCCTATTCCCTTCCTCCACTCCTCGGCCTTCACTTCCACCACCTCCATTCCTGCTCCACGTAGAAACCCTGCAAAAAAAAATTCAAAAAAAAAAAGTTAAAAAAAAAAAAATATATATATATATATATATATATATAATATAATAATTTTATTATTATCACAATATATATATATATATTAAAAAACTTTATAATATATAATATTATTATTATTTTCAAATAATAATAATTATTATATTATTATTTTTTACTACCACTTGATTTTAATAATAATAATTATTATTAATTAATCAAGCCCACACACAAATCTTCCAAATCTCCCGAGTATCACTTCACCCTCACAAGCCAAAATAGCGTTCAAGTACACACATCCGCATACAAGGTCCAAAACCATGGCGGAACTAAAAGAGCAAATTGAAAAAATGGAGAAGGACATCAAATCCCTCGTCGCTAACCAAAAAAACTTGAAGGAAGAGATGAAAAATAACAATACAGTGCTTAAAAAAAATCAAAGACGAAGTTGTTCTGGTACTAGAAAGAAGGCTGGATGACAAATTTGACATCCTGAACGAAAAACAAAAAAACTTGGATGACAAAATGAGTACTATGACTTAAAACACAAACACCATAACCCAGAACTTGAGCACCATGATGCAGAACCATAATACATTAATGGAGGTGTTACAAAGACTAATACCTAACACAGACCAAGTCAGCATTCCAGACATGCTAGATGCCTCATTTCATATTTTCACACAAGAAGCACTTTCCAAGAATCAAGAAGAATTGCAAAAAGAAATAAAGATTAACAATGCGACGCTTAAGCAAGAGATAGAAACAAAAGTACTGCCAGATATGGAGGCACGATTAAACAACAAAATAGAAGCTATCAGTAAGATAGTAGAGAATAAAAAAGCTAAAAATCACCGCCAACAACGAAGCAGTTCAAACATGTCACTTACATCGTCCAATAGTTTCGATCCACCATCAAACCATAAAGCAAAAGGCAATCAATATCACCCTTACATAGTGTACCCACCTAAGGCAAAAATAGTGTTGTCGAAATACAATGGAAGTGAAGACCAATGCTTTGCTTAGCTAAACAAAGCGGAAGAATACTTTGACATTTACAATATTCAATCTGATGAGGAGAAGGTGAAATATGTGTCAATGCATATGGAAGGGTACGCCTATAATTGGTACTTATGGTGGAAGAGAGACAATTTTTCCTACACCTGGAACTTGTTTAAAAATGATTTTTTTAATAGGTTTCAAGGAATCAAAGAAGATGAATTTTTTCAGTAAACTTACCAGATTACAACAAGTTGGAAGCGTGGAGGAATTCACACATCAATGAGAATCCTTATCGACACGAGTATTTGGGTTGTCTGACAAGCAAAGACTCGAAACCTATTTAGGAGGTCTTAAACCATACCTCCAAAAAGAGTTAAAGTTACATGACATACCTAACGTAGAAGTAGCAAGACACAAAGCAAAAGCCGCAGAACGCAAATTGGAAGGAATAAAAACAAGAGGCGATAACCATTATCGACAAGAAAAAGAGACACAATGTAAGTACTATGCAGATACTTGGTCACCCGACCATCAATGCCACAAACCTCAATCATATGCCTATGAAATGAAAAATAGATCAAAGTCATCTAACAATTACTCTAATAATAGAAAAAAGAAGAAAAACATATGTCGTCGATGCGGTGATGACTGGACCCCAGGCCATAAATGTAGGAACAATCAGACAATACAGTGCAGAATCACCAATGGAGAGGAAGTGCAAGTCTCTGCACAAGAAATCTCATCTGATTCTAATACCGACGCCGAATCTGAATGAAGGACGACATTAAGAAAATACTCAAGCTTTGAGGACAAATCTTTCCTACGGGGAAGGCAATGCTATGAATATTTAATTAATATTATTATTTATAAATTAATAGATTATTAGGTTACTAGTGAAAGGGTGTAACCCTTCACTATGCTTGATCAAGCCCTATAAAAGGCGATCTTATTGTAATTTATCAACATCATCTAATATATTATTCTTAATTATCATTCAATATGAAAGTTGAATTCGACTATTAATAGTCCAACCGGATATGGTTGCTGCAGTTTTTCTAGTTGCATCGTCAATAAATGTAACATAATAATGAGAGCCACCAAGAGATTGTACCTGAGCCGATCCCCATACATCTGTATGCACAAGCTCTAACTTTTCATTCTTCTTCCATTTCCCAACCCTGAGAAACCTGACTCTCTTATGTTTTCCATAAACACAATTCTCACGGAATTCCAAACTTACCTGGTTCAAATCTGGCAGCAACTTCCTTGAGTGGAGAATTTGCATCCCCTTCTCACTCATGTGGCCAAGCCTATGATGCCACAATGTTGTATCTGTTCCTGTGGAAGCTAAAGAGATAGAATGGTCAGTATTATGAGGACATAAATACAACGTACCTACCCTGTCTCCTTTTTCTATCACCATTGATCCTTTAGTGATCTTCCACCACGTTCCTCCAAACGTAGATAGACAGCCGCCATCTCCCAACTACCCTGTTGAGATCAGATTTCGTTTCATAGAAGGAATATGACTTACATCTTTCATCAGCCAATTAGATCCATTCTTAAATTTTATCCACACCTTACCCATTCCAACAATTTTACATGGCTCATCATCACCCAATAAAACATGTCCAAAATCGCTTGGAACATAATCATGAAAATATTTCCTATGGGGTGTAGCATGACATGAAGCCCCTGAGTCTACTACCCAATAATCACTAATATTATCTAATGCAAGAATCAAAGCATCTTGTAACACATCACCGGCTACATTTGCTTCCTGGGTAGTTTCCTGCTATCCATCTCCTTTCTTCTTTAGAGATCTCCAGTCTGGACTTGGATCTGCCCGTTTTAGACTTGCCACGATTACCTTGGCTCTTTCCTTTCTCCCTTTGCCTTCTCCTGCTCTCCATGGTCAACGCATTACCTGATGTCTCACCTGTGCTTTTTCTTCGCATTTCCTCGCTAAGAATAACACTAACAACATCATCAAATATCAAGGTGTTTGAACCAGAGACAGAGTTACTTACAGCCATGACTAAGCCATTCCAGCTTTCTGGCAATGAACACAAGATTAGAAGAGCCCTAACCTCATCGTCAAAGTTCACACTTACAAAACTTAGTTGATTTGTAACCGTATTAAATTCATTTAAATGATCAACAACGTATCCACCTTCAGACATCTTCTTATTAAATAAACGCTTCATTAGAAATACCTTGTTGGAGGCCGAGGGTTTTTCATACAGCTTACCCAATGCGCTCATCAAACCCTCCATTGTCTTTTCTTTTGAGATATTGAAAGTTACCGACGAAGCCAGGGACAGCCGTATTGTTCCCAGTACCTTTCTGTTAAGAACCTTCCATTCTTCATCCTTCATAGTCGTCGACTGCTTTTCTCTTCCTCCCAACGGTAGGAATAGATCCTTCTGGTACAAATAGTCCTCCATTTGCATCTTCCATAACTGGTAGTTTTGGCCATTAAATTTCTCGACCATAAACTTTCCTTCTTCCGCCATTGCTCCCACTCGAACCAGAAACCTTAGTTTCCTGCGGGTTTATCTACCAAATAGACCTTTGGCTCTGATACCAATTGTTAGAAAAACATGATCGCAGAGCAATAACAATAAACAAGATGCAAATACAAATTACACAAACACATTACAAGAGAGACACCAATATATCGTGGTTCACCCAAGATGGGCTATGTCCAAACTGAAATTGTCAGTCCTTATTATTATACCATCCAGCAAATCAAGAGATACAACCTGCAGCACATCCGCTGCACTTCCTCTTCACATTCTCACAGTCTCTCTTTACGATCTCAGAGATCTTTACAATGCATAATACCTAATACATCAACCCTAGCCGTGTTACAATGTCTTTCTTTAATAGGGGAAACATAATGGGAAAATACCACGGGTTACCCAAAACCATGGGCCCGTAAATTGTTGGCGAAAAAACAGCCAAAAAAAAAATTTCTCGGGGGCTTCGCCCCCCAACCCCCATTTATCAAGGCCGCTGCGCCAGAACCCCATAGTGGGGGAACGAGTGTACAATACGCCTGGGGTACAAACACGACTAAATAACATCTCTGAATCTGGAAGATCAGGCTCCACAACCAACAGGTTATTACAAAATCTATAAAAAAGGATGGAGAATCGAGCCTATAGATGGCTCTCCTTGGGTGGTCATTTGGTTATGATAAACTCTATCGTACAAAACCTCCCTATATATTGGTTCTCCCCAGCCAAACTTCCAAAATATATTATCAACAAAATTAACGAAAGAATTTTCAACTTTATGTGGTCTGGAGGGAATATTAAGGAGATGTTCCATTTAGTAAGTTGGACCAAGATCGATATCCCCATGAGGCTAGGTGGTTGGGGGATAAAAAAATTGTACCGGTTTACTAAGGCGCTTGCAATGAAATTTTGTGGTGTGGCTTATTTGGCTCTAGATTGTGGCGTGAGACAATTAAATCTAAGTATTGAAGGATGTTGTTGTGGATGGTTGGATTAGGATCTTGGAAAAGAAGTATCATGTCACAACAAACATTTGGAGATGTTTGTTGGAATCTCTCTCATATTTGAAGACTTGGATTACTTCGAGGGTTGGCACTAGGGATCATGTACAGTTGGGAATTGATCCTTTCATTGGGGGTGAGATGGAATTTTCTTTGTCTTTGTCTCTGTCTCTTATTAGTCACTTGAAGTCTATGGACATATACAAATTAGCACATATCAAGGTACATAACTTGGACTCTTCGGTCATCCACTCTTGGGAACTCTCATGGGATTTGGGGCTTGAAGGATCCTATGTGTGTGAATGGGATGCCTATATAAAGAGGCTCATACATTGTGGAATTAGATTATCGAATAGGCCAAACGAATTTGTGTGGTTGTGGAACACAACTACTGGGCTAGTTACGGCCAAGTTAGCGTATGAAGATATTTCTAATTCCTCTTAGGTTTCAGTTGGTAAATGGTGGCATCAAGCCATATGGAATTGGGATGCTCCACTAAAATCAAGCTTTTTTGTTGGCTAACTTTAGAGCGTAAAATTTTGACATGGGAAAATCTGATTAAAAGAGCCTTTATGGGGTTGGGAGTATGCTCTTTATGCCGTTGTGAGAAGGAGACAATTGAACACTTATTTGTTTCTTGTCCTTCAGTGATTCATATCTAGAAGGAGGTTTTACTGCACTTGAAGATCCATAAAATATGGATAGGCAACTCATTTGAAGAGTGTCTTCTAAATTGGTTTGGAGAAGAGTCAGGTTACAACAATCTCTCGTTGCTTATTATTTGGGGCGTTTAAGAATACCAATACTTTCTTATCTTAGAGGGTGGGAAGAAGCTATTTTATAAATTATGTTCCAGGATCATTGGATATTTCTCATAATTTCTACATAGCAGTGTCAAGCATGTGACTACATTGATCAGACCCCCATCTTTTTTGGTGTATCCGGTGGGATTTTTCGATGGGGCATCACAACTTGGACTTGGCAGAGTAGGCATGGGGTTGAAGCTTAGTTGTGATCACTAGTTTCATTGTTGGATGGACGTAGATGTGGGAACAAACACCAGATCAAATATTATGGCACTGTGGCGACTGTTGGTTTTTGCTATCTACAAAAATGTTCTTTCCCTTCAAATTTTTGCAGAATTGAGAGTTATCATGGAATCAGATGGGAACAAAGCACAACTTCAGGTCCTTATGCTAGAGCATTCGAAAAGCAGGACCATAGATTTTCAAAAAGCCTTTCATTCCTTATCATTTCATCATATATATCATAAGTTCAAAGATAAGGAAGATAATCTTTCAAGAAAGGATATAGGAGCAGGAGAAGGCATACTCTATCATGAAGAATTCATGGACCATCAGTTGGTGTCTCCAAGCTCTTTCCAAGCCTACTAAAATTTGAAGAGTATCTTTATTGTCTCATTTGTCTAGTTTAGAATTTTGGTTATCTGTTGAACATTATTCTTGGTATGAGGGTTGTAGTATTGCTTTTTGAAGAAGGGTTGTAGGACTAGACTTGTCTTTCTTTATCATATTGTCTTTGGATATTATTGTTTTGAATCATTTGGATCTGTGGTAGACACCTAATGAGTAGTAAAGATCAGTTGTCGAGTACGGATCATAGAATAGAGAACTGGTTGTACTTCAGGAAGTAGCCTAATGATGTTGAAGTACATATTGTACAGAACTGAATACTTTTATCTTTGATTCATCCTTTGAATATCAAGTAATAATCTTTTTTCTTCTTGAAAAAAATAGTATTTGATTAATTTAGTGCAAGTACCTCTTCAATAATAGTATATTTTAATGTTTTTAAAAATGACATCCTTATATATGGAGAAACATCCATTATATTTTGCCACAAAAATTTCTTTAAAAGAATACAAAATTATAAGTAATTTATGATAATAATTATGAAAAATATCCAATCGCAACATAATTAGAATAGATCTCTTCTTAGTAGAGATATTATTTTTCCAAACTAACTTACAAATATTTATATACTCAAATATAAAATAATTTTTTTATAAATAGAGAAAGATTTTTTTCCTGAACCAACTCATTTAACATTTATATATTCAAATTAGAGTAGTTATCCAAATTATAGTAGTTATGTATACATATACTCAAATATAAAATAAATTTTTAATAAGTAAAAAAAATATTTTCTTTACCAATCTACTAATAATTATATACTCAAATTGAAATATATAATATTGACGTATAAACATACTTAAATATTGTAATTTTTGATAAATACAAAAATATCCATTTCCCACACCAACTCACCGATATTTATATACTTAAATTGAAATATATAATATTTACATATAAACATACTTAAATATTGTAATTTTTTATAAATAAAAAAAATATCCATTTCCCACACTAACTCACCAATATTTATATATTCAAATTATGGTACTAACTTATATGTATTTTTAAACATAAAATGATTTTTTATTGAGTGTAGGAAGATTCCTTCTTCAACCAACTCAACAACACTTTGTCAAGGATACGGTGGCCCGTTGGTGGGGTTAGATGGATTTCATTCCATCCACCCGGGTTCAATTCCGTTGAGACATCTTCTGGCTTGGATTACCGGCCGACGGTTTGCTCGACCTACCATCCACGATATGGGAGGAAGTTTGTTGAGATTTCCCGTGCGTTGTTAGCTTTCCTTGCTTCCTTCGGAATAGCGGGAAGGTGATTTTTCCGCTGAAAAAAAACCAACTCAACAACACTTATACTCACATGCACATTATAATACTTATGTACTTATGTGTACATAAAAAATTATTTCTCCAACCAACTCACCAAATACTTATATACTCACATTCACATTAGGATACTTATATTATAAGTACATACAATATTATTTTCACCAACCAACTCACCATACACTTATATATACTCATGTTATTGTAAGTGTACATAACATTTATATATACTCACGTTATTGTAAATGTACATAACATTTATATATAGTTACATTATTGTAAGTGTACATAACATTATATACTGACATTATTGTAAGTGTGCATAAATAAGCAAAAAAAAATTCCTTCCTTCAACCAACTCAACAACACTTAAATTTAGTACTTAAGTGTATACCTATACTTAACAAATGTGAAGTTACTCTTCAATTATATAATTCAAAATCAAAATTGAAGAGTAACTTAAAATTCCACCAAACTGGGAAATTAAAAATTTAATATCTATATCTACATCTAATAAATATGAAAATTACTTTTCAACTATATAATTAAAATTCAAAATTTATTGCACCCAAAAAGGAAATTAAAAATTAAAGTCAATAAAGTGTACACAATATTGAATACCAACTCCATACTAATTATAGAAATAATGAAAATCCATCCAAACATAGACCAAAGTTCATGAATTACCTTGTAGTTTAAATGTTTTACAAGTTTAAATTTTTTAACCACTTAATGAGAAGAGAAATTGTATAAAACTAAACAACTCCAAAAATAATATTTTCGATAAATATTTATGTAATGTAACTATAACATTAATCATAATTTAAAGAAAAACAATTTGGATAATTTTATCTCAAAGAATAGCTACAATATTAAAAAAAACTTTGATTTACATGTTGTTTAATAGAAAAATGGCAATTCAATTGCAAGTCCCTTCCTACTAACTACTAGCACATTTACTTAAGTTGTGGCCAGTGAACATCGTTAAATCACAAGTTAAGTCTCACAAACAAGTTACTTGTTCTCCATGTGTAGTTGCACGAACTACTCGTTATCTATGCATCATATACTAGTTATTCATGCATCAGCTACCATTTATCCATGCATAGCTACTAGTTATTTTATATATATATATATATATATATATTTTTTATGATTGTTTATTTTATATATATATATATATTTTTATAATTGTTTACTTTGAATTTGGAACGACTACCATAAATTCAATCTGGACAGTACACTTGTCTCATCCTCATGCAATCTAGGAAAAGACTAGGCGCTAGTCCACCCCAAATTCTAAAATATAAACACCTATTGATATAATAACATTAAAAAAACTTTAATTTGCATGATGTTTAAAATAACAAGTAGATTGAAAAGTAGCCTGAAGGCAGGGACTAATAAACTTGACAAATCATGGTTTGTTACTGGATAATAATGATGGATAGGATTCTGATGATTGTGACTCATGTATTTCAAATTCTGAATGTCAATATCATTGGTTGGGGTTGTCAAGGTACCGACAATCTCACTCTCACTTAAGTGCTTAAGGATGCGACGAGATGTTTCCAAACATTTAGACTATTAGGTCTAGATTGGGTGGTTAAGAGGAGAAGTTGTTATGCTCTTCACCCAAGTTAAAATCCCACATGTGACATGTTCTCCCCTTGTGTCCCGATTGGGGTTGCCAAGGTATCATCAATCCCACTCTTGCTTAAGTGATTGACAATGGAGTTATCTCAATTGATTGTAATTGTTGGAGACTCAATATTAATTCAAGCTCAAGTTATAAGCAAGAAGGATCTCGAGTACATGATAGCTAAAATATTGCAAAAGTGAATTAATATGCTTCTCAATCATGTTTATAAGGTTCAAATATTCCATGTGAAGAGGGAAAACAATTGGCAAGCTTACTATTATGCAAACTCAACATCTTGTCATTCAATTGGGAAGTTGGTCATCAATGGGGGCCAACAAGTCTTCCAAAGTTTCCTCCCCTAAGAAATTTCAACCTTTATTGTATCCAAAAGGACGACATAATGTTTATAATGGCTATGGAGCTTGAGCATTTTCTAGTCCTATCAACATTAAGTGCCCCCAAGTCCCACTTGGTAAAGATTAAGGTGAGGTGTATGTTAGAGATAGTGGTATCTCGGGATGTCCTCCATGTTCAGAGGCCTATCATGGAGGTACACTTATTGGATAGGCATCAAGAGGAGGTAGAGGGTGAGATGCACTCTACCAGCTGGCATGAATCCATTGGCGAATGCATTCGAACCTTTCAGGGTGTTTTGCCTCATGCATGCATGAGTTTTGCATGTACAGTTGTTAATTAAAAATGCATGCAAAAGTGAGTTTTTGCATGCACTCATATTAGGTTTTTGATAAACCTAATTGATTAGTGAGATGTTATAAGGAGGTAGGAGGTCATCGGTAGAGGTTACTCAACAGACTTATCAGAGAGATATTAGTTGGAGTGAGAGGGGCGAATTGTGCATGCAGGGGCGACTTTCTGAGAGAGAGCAAGGAGCTTCTGCAGTAGGGAGAGTGAGGGGATCTGAGTTGGATGAGACCTCACTTGATTAGAGGCACTTATCTTCCAGAGACTGTGGGCTGAGAGAGCTTAACAATGTGGTTTCTACAGAGTTTAGAGAGAGGGCGACTTGCTGCAAAGGGGGGGCGCACTTCCTGGAGAGAGGAGGACGTTTTGGATCCAGATTGAGGATTGAGCTATTGAGATCAACATACTAGGTCTTCTTCATTGTTTGAATAAGATCTGTGATGATTAGAGTTCAAATCAGCAGAGATATGGGCTAGGGCATTTTTCCAACAGTTGAGGGAGGGCACACTTTTCCATGCAGAGCAACAGAGGCGCATTATGCATTGAGCAGTAGAAGGCTTTCATCCTAAACAGAGCAAATAAGGGTTGTGGAGTATAGAGTGAGGAAGTATATCCTAAGAAAAACTAAGGCAGATCTTCAGAAGTATAAAATCTGAACTGACAACAGGGGGCGCATTTCCCAAGAGCAGTAGTTGGAGTTGTTGTAGATCTCGGGTTTCATAACACGTCAGGTTCGGTCATTGTATTCTGAAGAGTTGAATGTGCCTTTCTTATTCTTACTTTGTTATGGGTTCGAGAAAGAATAAATCCCCACAGAAAGCTGGTTTTCCCCATTTGGGGTTTCCAGTGTATATCATGAGTTAATGTGTGATTGTTGTTTATTTCATTGGTTGAAGTGTTAAGAGATCTGGTAGTATTTTTGTCTCAAGTCTTTATTGTATTTTAGACTTATAGAGACTCAAATCATTGAGATCTCGGGGATTCCAGAGTGAGTAGTGACCTCTAGACATTATTTAATAGTGTCTAATCCCTTGCGTGAAGGACTTCATTGAGGTGGCCGAAACTTCTCCTTCACATTTCATTGCAAGTTGTTGTCCTAGGAAAGCCGAGGGGAAGGACAAGGTTTAGAGTTGTCTGTTTATGGTCTTTATTGTTTTTTGAAGCGGGTTTTCATGTTGCTTTCCCCTTTCCCTAAGAAGTGGCCTTTGGATGCTAAGTCTAGTGGGTGTGAGGATACCCAAGAAAACACTCTTAGACTAGGCTGTGATACTATGATTATTTGGGATCTGTGAGATTCAGGAGAGTGGGAAGGATTGGTCTTTCTTGCAAACATGAAGTCACCGGTTGTAGTTGAAGGCAAGTTGTCACCAATTGATATTGAACAACAAGATTTAGGATTTGTTTGATGGTATGTGACAAACCACAACCAACATTCATGATTTACACAGCCAAACAGGGTGGATAAACTCCCAATTAGAGGGTTTGCTCACTGTGGTCCGCCAGATAACCTCACAAGCGCCCTTGGTTGATTCTAAGCTTGTGGAAACTAAACAAATTATCTTTCAGGTTACTAGTTTCACGCTTGGTTTAGGCCATTGTCTGGATGAGATCGAAGGGAAGGCTCACACTCACGAGGCTTAAATCAACGCAATTGAGGTCACTATGGACCACCACAAAGTCCTTTTAGCAGCTAAACAATATGGAGTCTCTGACTCTAGTAGAAAATAAATAGAGGATATTACAGTTCACCAGCCTATTATTCCACCTGTGAATATTATCAATTATGAGGAGAGAAATGAAAATACAGAAGATAGTCAAGGAAACCAAGGTATGTACAGTGAGGAGACATCGAAATAGAGACGAGAGACCCAAGATGATGAT
Source organism: Larix kaempferi (assembly GCA_027924585.1). Taxonomy (NCBI): domain Eukaryota; kingdom Viridiplantae; phylum Streptophyta; class Pinopsida; order Pinales; family Pinaceae; genus Larix; species Larix kaempferi. Next base: position 12,030,678 of record BSBM01000322.1, on the reverse strand, counting down.
GTTGAGGAGACCATGGAAGATAACCATGATGATGATGATGCGAGTTAAGAAGACAATACAAAGAACAACCTTGAGGATGAAGACAAGAATACTCAAGATGTCCGGGTTATGGACAGTGATACTGATTCTTAGTTTGTTTTTGCATGAAATTTTTTTGTAGGCTACTCTTATTCGAGTATGTCAGGATCTATAACAACTTAGGGAAATATGTTTTTTTTTTAAATACATTCTCTCTTGGATGACTGTAATTAAGCTCTATACTGTTCATGAACCTTTGATACAATATTCGGGAAATTTTGTACTGTTCTACTCAAGCTTTTTTCAGCCTTTTATAAATACAAACCTAACCATTCTCGTTAAAAAAAAGATACATGGAAACCCCAAGATTATTTTAAGTGACAAAGATCCAATTTTCACTAGTAACTTTAAGAATTATTTGTTTTCTTGTTTGGTTACTCAACTGCCTCACATATACTCTCACCATCCTCTATTTGAGGGGAAAACTAAGATTGTGAATAAATATATGGAAGGCTATATTCATTGCTTTGCATCCAATCAACAATCATAGTGGGTCAGGTGGTTACCTTTAGGAGAATGGAGGTACAACACTTTCGTCCATACTTCATCTAAAATGTCCCATTTACGACATTATATGGGTATATTGCTCCATCTACCACATCACCCTTGACACAGATTCAAACCTTAGGTTTAAGTAGTGGAGGATCACATTCAACACCAACAAGAGGTTCTCCTACTATTGAAAGACAACTTAGATACAACAGAAAAACTTGAGTAAACAACAAGTAGATCAACTTTGCACTGATAGTCACTATGGAGTGGGGGAATGGGTATTTTGAGGTTGCAACAATTTACATAGATTCCCTAAAGAAACAAAACAATGATAAATTAACTCCCAAGTACTATGGTCCCTACAAGGTGTTATAGATTAGAGTTACCTCCTTATTCTTATGCAAATTTGGCCTTTTGTGTTTCTTGTTTAAATAAGGTAATATGTGATAAGATTATAGTTCAAACTATTTTTCTAGATCGTAATGAAGAAGGAAAAAATATATTATAACTTGAAATAGTCATTGAAACATGGATCAAGCAACTAAGGACCAAAGAAAATACCAAATACCTCATCACGTGGAAGAACCTGACAATAGATGATGTGACTTGAAAGATGAGTTCTTCATACATAAACATCCATAACTCTTCAATGTTGAGGGAAATACTTATTTGAAGGGAGGTGTCATGTTAAACCCCTAACCACAATATTCGCTCATTGTCATGTCATTAATTATAGTTATGTTGCCTTATCATTGCTTTTTTATCCCTATTTTGTCTTCTATATATACATCGAGGACACTCATTTATATTGTGCAATTATATCTTTTAAAAGAAGGTTTTCCCCTCAAAGAGGCTTCTCTTTTTTATTTACTCTTTTACTCTATTTTGGTGTGGTATTACTTAATTTGTTCATTTTCATGTTTATTTTGTTGTTTGGTTCATAAAAATTTCCATATAATATGCCCCACCAATAGGATACTCGATTTCACAACTTATTTACTCTCTAGCACCTCTCAACTTATGAAAACCATAATGACCACATCGTTTTCATTTCCACCATATTCAAATATATAAATGAAATCCCGAGCTGAGAATTTGCAGTTAGATTTTTTAGGATTTGTTGGAGTATCTGCAATTTGTGTAAACATTTTTTCAATGTTTCTAGCAATCTTCTCTTCTAAATGAAATTAACAGAGTATTTAGTCTAACTCCTTATTTTTGTCCAATAAACATTGTTTGTCTTAGGGGAGGGTAAACAACATCATCATGAGCATGCTAAATACTTAAAAACTAGTTTTAATAATCTTGAAAAGAATTAACTTTGTAGAAAGTTTTCAAAACATGTCAAGGTTAGATGTCATAATGATGCTTTCATGATGAGTGAAGTGTTTACTTGAAATGCATTGTTTCAAATATTACACACAATAAAATCAAAACCTGAAGAGATGAGAGGAAAGAGTGAGGCAAAGGAGAGTTTAAAGTCATAGAAACTATTCCAAAGCACTAAATATGACATATCCAATTGTTGTTTATTCACATACACGCAAACACACCCTACACAACATGTCTTGCACAGGGATATGGGAAGTCCAAGCAAACATGCATATTAACCCTTGCAACCGAAACAATATGTCGAGTTGAAAACCCTCTAGTCCAATATAAGGTTAAACTTCCCTTTAGAAAGTATGTAGGACAAATTGGTCATTCCATATAAATAATACTCGAAGAACATATTACCGACACTAACCATAATTGCATTATACATAAGCCAAACTAGTCATTCCATAAGAACCAACCTCAAAAAACATATCATTGATGTAACACCCCATATTTTGACTAGGCGTGTTTATTAGTTAGACATATTGCACTTTATTTTCTTATTATCTGTTGGACTCAGCTAGACTGAGTAAACTATATTTTCGGCATGTTAGACTTGCTTATATGTTGCTACTATGTTTATGTTGTTACTATGGTCATGTTGCCACTATGGTTATGATGTTGCGATGTTACAGTGTTGCCCTACTTATGATGTTACTATGTTTATGTTTGTGGTTATCGTGAGATTCCTTTACTTTATGATGACAATGTATGTTTAAATGTCTTTCATTAATGAAATGTGAAATATATGATACGGTACAAGTATACAAACCCATGATGTGATCGATTGAATTATTATATGTCATGTGCATTTGTGATGAACTAAAATTGTTACATGAAATAAAATGATGTTGATAATATGGATCAATTAGTGATTAATGGGAAATACTTTCTATAAAATGTGTATTTTGCAAAATACTAACCTACAAGACACAAGGGATATGGGATAGCCGGATACTTGATATGGTATGTGGAATAAGAAATTTCTATACAGTAAACCTTAGCAACCAAAAGTGATGATACGATGACATAGACCGATAATCTCGATAGCAATAGAGTATGAGTTGATAAGGGTGTAGACCCAGTATGTTGAGAGGGATGGATGTATTGCCCACCCTATGTTTCTATGATACCCGACGTCGTGGGAGGGTCGTGCTGAGACACACTCCCCATGTTGTTGTGATGACAATGGTTGGAAGCCTGCTAGGAGAGGCTAGGTCCGTTGTTCAGCCAACGCTATCGCTCTCAGGTTCTTATGTCATCAGGTCGGTGAATCCGACATCCACTTTTGTACTGGCGGAGGAAGGATAGGGAAGATGTAGATGTAGGTTAGGATGGGAGGATATCTTAGTTAATACCGTTGAGGGTTGGATATTCCTTGATCTTGAGTTAGTGGTAGTAGATACCCTTCCTTGTACTTGATTGATTAAACTAATGTAAACATAAAGATAATGATATGAAATCTTAAAGGGTTAAATGTTAAAGTATTTATACTGTATATATATATGCTTGCTCTTTCTGCATGGGGGGAATACTATTATTAGTTAGCAGGTATGCATAGGCGGGATGGGGTTTGTTTATAGTACATATCCGACCTGTGCATACACTGGCCATGCATGCACACCTTGTACATGTACAATAGTACTTGTGTACAACATACTTGTCACACTTGAATAGTAGTATAAAATGCCGTAGATAACTTAGTTAAGGATACATTAATCAACTTAGGCAATGAATGGTTAAGTGGTCAATGTGTAAAATAAGTGAATTAGTCATTATATGAAAACATTGTAATAAGCAATTAAGACAAGTGTCGCCAGTTAGAATTGTCGTACGAGAATTGTTGTGAATAATATAATGGTACCGTCTAATTATTTAGTAAGATTGTTTAAACCCTCAAGAGTGCTTTGTTTGTAAGAAGAAGGGTACTATGTTGGTGTTAGGGTACTCATGTGATAGATAAATAATTAAAAATATTGTTATTAATTCACCATCTATTAGTGTTTAATTATGATTTAATTATTATTATTACTTAATTAATATTATTTTAAAAATATTAATATCCTTGTCATGACGATTGTGATATAAGTAAAAGTTAAAAGATTGACTAATGAATTATTAATGTGTGAGTCTTTTCCATGTCAAAAGTTAAAAGGAATATTATAATAACGATTTAAACTAATGGATGTGATGGAATAGTTTTTAAATATTATTTATTTTTCGATATGACTCTTAGACTTTAATTACAAGTTAAACTATTTTTTCGGATCATATTTCTTTTGGTAAACCATTAAGACATATCTCATCCAATTTGAAAAGTAAACTAATATATATTATTTTAGTCGAATAACACTAAATACAAAAGCAATGAATAAACTAACAGTTATTAAACTATGTCTCGAATAGAGAACCCTTAGGTAATATTTCCTACAATAATAAATATTTTACAATCAACTGTTAAAGCCCAATAAATGTATTGTGAGTACATTTAATTTTTCGGTACAATAAGTGTAAAAATATATTATTATACTGTAACTTGTATGAATTAACTAGTCAAGGAATTGAATGATTGAGGGGTTCAAGAGATGGATTTTGAGGCAGTGGAGTAGGCTCGAAGTCTTCTCAAGGAAGGAAAGGTATATGGGGAAGAGCGAAGGGAGGAGAAGGGGTAAGATTTTTTTTATTGGAGAAAATTGGAAGGTAATGGTGGCATAGTACTGAGTGGAGAACTGAGGAAATACTGCTTCAAGATTATCGGTTTGTAGGCTTGGGGGCTAGGAAATCCATCGATTTCTTAGGGCCAACAAGATAACAGCTGGTCGGTAGGGTGGTTCATCATTTTGGGGTTGCTAAGTGGCTGAAAGGGAGCTACTCAGGGGAAACTAAAGAAGCCATCTACAACCTATGGAAAAACCAGGTATTCTGCAAAACTGAAATTGTCAATTACAATACTAAAATATGAAGGGGAAATGCATTGTTTTTTTATATTTTTAATGTTGTTAGTAATATTGATCAAATGCAAATGTTGAATATTCCAATGGAAATTTTAGAAATTCTTAGAGATAAATGACTGAGAAACTTTGCAGAAAAGGTAAACATTTAAATTCTCTTGATTTTGTATATTTAACTGAGTTCAATTGAGCTATAGTGTATAATCTCTACTATACATGAGTTTAGTGCCCCTACATGAGCTTAAGTACTTAAATTTAGTACTTAAGTGTTGTGGAGGAAGATTCCTTCCCCAACCAACTCACTAACACTTTTCACCAAACACTTATATACTCACATTCACATTATGGTACTTATGTGTACAAAAAATATTATTTTCACCAACCAACTCACCAAGCACTTATATATATTCACATTATTGTAAGTGTACATAACCCTTATATACACTCACATATCATTGTAAATGTGCATAAATAAGCAATGGAAAATTCCTTCCTTCAACCAACTCACCAACACTTATACTTAAATTTAGTACTTAAGTGTACACCTAATAAATGTGAAGTTACCCTTATACCTATGTCAATTGGGTTTAGCTTGAGTGGTTGAGTTAATGGATTGTTATTTGCTCCACCTAGGTTCAAGTCTTGCCAAATTACTTTTGAACTATATAATTAAAATCAAATTTATTACACCCAAAAACAGAGATTAAAAATAATTATATAAATTATATAAATAATGAAAATTCATCAAAACATTGACCAAGTTAATGAATTACCTTGTACTTTAAATGTTCTACAATTTTTTTTTATTTTAAAAAACATAAAACCTTAAGCAATGCTAACAACTCTAAAAATAATATTTTAAATACTTATTTTATTTGCATGCTGTTCAATAGAAAAACCGCATGCCTATTATTACTTTGATTTACAATCCGTTTAATTGTCGGTTTCTCCTTTTTGTTCGTTGTTTTAAGTTTGATCGATCTTAGTTTCTGACTATGTATATTGTATTTTGTTCCCTCTCATGGGAGTCCTTTGCCTAGGCGGCCCTGCTTGGTAGTCTGTATGACTGTAACCGGATGGAGTCCTTTGCCTAGGCGGCCCTTCTTGTTAGTCTGTATGACTGTAAGCGGATGTATTCTGATTTCTTAGTATGGGAGATTTTCTATTGTTTTTTGGTATGTAATTCGGATGACACTTGATAGTGGTTAAGTATATGATGTAACTTTGATTCCAAAAAATAACAAGTTATGTTTTTTTCGATTTGAAAAATTTGCAATAGTCCATCCCTGGGATTAATAAAACTTGATCCATGGTCCCTGTCAGCCTGAAGGTAGGGATTAATAAAACTTGATCCATGATCCCTGTCAGCCTGTCAGCCTGAAGGCAGGTTGGCAGATCCATGGGTTGTTCTGGATAATGACCGATAGGATTCCATTTCCGATCATTGCTACGCATGAATATCGCTTGTACCAAAACAATTATGAAGTATAAAAAAATCATGGACAAAAAACCTCTTCCGGTGAAGTAGGTACTGAGCACTTATTACTGTACCAGATACCAATTAAATAACCAACTACTAAAATAGAGGTTGTGGCATCTAATCTTGTTCACACATTTATTGTCGATCTGCATTTTTTTTATTGGCCACCGTCCAGCGTTTTTCATCCCGCTCACTGGTACAGGAGTCTCTCTACTAGCACATATATACCTACATATTTTCACAGAAATTCTGTGTATTTGGGCATGCACAACCTCGCTTTTTGTCAGCTCTGAGCTCCAAAAGCTAAGCTTGGATTCACAATAGAGTGGAGAAGATATGGTTGGCCCACGTCGTCCATTGTTTGTTCTGTTCGGTTCCTCGATTGTGCAGTATAGCTTTGCCAATGGTGGTTGGGGAGCTGCTCTTGCTGACATCTATTCACGCAAGGTATACGTTACTACCATTATACCACATAAACCCTTACAATAATGTTGTTGTTTTTAGTTAATAAATTTGTTTACATTCTTGTAGTCAATGTTTCAGATTATCAAGTATCTGCCCAATTGTAAACAAATAATTTATTCAGGAGAAGATTACGTTTTATGCTTTTCAGAATGTGGGCTGAACCCTCGTCTATTTTAGAGCATGTAGTTGGTAGCTATGCTACTCAAATTTTGTTTACGATCGGATTGCATTTACAGCCACAAGTAATCCCATTGAATCAATAATGCGGGGAAGAACAAACAATAGCAGAATACTAAGCACTCCAAGCCGAAAAGAGAACACCCACTAAATGTGCTCAAACACAGCCGAGACAGAGGTCTTCCATTATTCTCTTCTTCATTAATTCATAAGTCTTTTATCGCACAGTTTCTCTGCCAACCCTTAAATAACAATCCTGCCCATTATAATTAGAGATCTTTTGTCTATTTTTATCTACTGTTTCACTAAATCTAGCTAACATGAACAAAAATCCTTTTGTCTATTAATATCTACATGCCAAAAAGTAGATCTCTAATGATGGCGTTTAAAAGCATGGCTAATTTTATGCTAGCTCCAAGAATACCGAGTGCTCCTATATCAAATCCTTCTCATTAGAAAGCTCTGGGTTTTCTGTTTCCAATATCCAAGACAAAATGCAATCTTTTGGCGAATTCTTCCAGCAAATTAGGGGCAAACTTTTTTAATTTGGTCTATCATGAATCATCTCCATCACCAACATGGAATCAGCCATTGTCAGGTTCTTCCATTTGACTATTTATCATTCCTCTAATCCCCGCCATGATTGTAATGCAGTCTATTTTACTGGAAACCTGACCAGTAGGTTCTCATTCCATTTCCCTTCCCATCTTGACGCAATGTTTAACACATTATTTTTTGTTTGTTTGTGCGATTGCCCGTCACTTGGGGCCGGTAGCAATGAACCATTGGTTAAGAACCGCAACCCAGGGGCATCTAAGCCGTCAAAGTCACCGGGGATTGCACCCAGCCTGGGCAACACCAACCCTTGTGATGGCTGGATTTTTGGTGTCTCCTCCCAACTAGCTCACCCCTAAGGGGAATTGAACTCGGGTCGCCCTGCTGACGAGACCCACACCTTAACCAAATGAGCTAGCGAGAATTGACATGTTTAGCACGTTATTAATCAAATTTACATGTATGATATACACATGGAGAGGTGGGTGGGTTCACCTTTCTTCTCCCCCAAAACTTTGTAACCTCATTTCTTGTTCCATTTCCTTTTTCCTATTTATGGTAACATAAATTGCAGAGACCTTCATTTCCAATATTGCCTCTACTGCTTTGCTAAGTTTTGACAGACCCATTGCCTACTCTGGTGTAGGTAGATGAAAAGATTAAGAAACCACAACCAGAAAGAAGGAGAAAAACTAAATGGAAAATATGCTAATAAGTCAATGTTGCAAACATCATGGGCAACATGGGAAAATATTAGCAAATTTCAAAAAAAAATATTTTTTTTTCAAAATTTTAAACATCTATAGCAACCCCCTTCTTCTAGTCCTCTTATGGGCAAATGTAACAGTGAATAGCCCCTTTGTTTTCAATCCCCTGCATTACCTCTTCAAACTGAGCAAAAAATTTAAGAATCACCTGACTCAGCCAATATTTTGCTGATATTTTCTGATTTTCGGCGATATTTTCCCAATATATCATTATATTTTCAAAATTTGAAAAAATCATGATTTTTTCCAGCAATAATATTGCTGAGCCGAGAGCATCGTGATATAGGATCTGATCCGAGGGTAAATGCCAAATGATATGCCCATGGGTTTTTATTATAGCTTTATAAAACTATTTGGTTTGTGTCAGACATAATATTAGGTCCCGATCCTATAAATAGGGGATGCCTTTTGCAATTTCTTTTAAGCACAATAATCTGAGGAGGAAACCGGAAGCATATAGTAGAAGTTCTTCTAACATTTTAGGTCGTTGAGAAGAATCTAGTAATAGATGTCTAGGTGCCAGCTGAGGGTCGGTTAGCCGATCTGCACTGAAAATTGGTACTCCTCGGTAGCCTTGTGGAAGCGGGTCCTCCAGTGGTCAAACAAGAGGATTTGTGTGGTCTCATTAATCTGGTACCATATGTATCCAAGGCAGGGGAGTCTCCATGACTCTTGCTGCCACCTGCAGTTGAGATAAGAGAGGAGGTATATGCCTAATGGGGTTACGCCTGGGTGAAGCTCGTAAGGTCTGTCGTCTCTGTGTAATTGCCTTGCGCATACAGAGAGACATGCACTTTTGATCCAGATAGAAAGAGAAGGTAGGAAAAGAGCGCCATGAGTCCCAATACAAAGTTCAAACAATGAAATCTTCCTCAAAAGATCTCGTAGTAAAGGGGACACAAAAATAAGAATTCGTTTTTCTAGTTTTAAAATACCCATTTTTTCTCCAAAATAATCTTTATCCCCTTTTACATTTTGATCAATTGCATTTAACACTATGATGACTAACTTGAAGCAGATTTCAATCAGGTTAAGTTTTTTAAAAACTTAAGAAAGACCCATAAAAGTCATTCTTTCCAAAAACTAATGAGTCGATGCCCTTTGAATAATTTTTTTTGGATTTGAGCTTGACTCTAGCTCATGGCAAGAAGATCTACATGTATTTTTTGGCTGGTACAAAGTAAATATTTTATATTAATAGGGCCTGAACAATGCATAAGAGTATATATATATATATATATATGCAAAGTTTGAAAGGGAGTACAAGAGTACAATTTTAAAACTTGATATCCTCTTCAACTGCTCTGGGATAGGGCGCCCTTCTTAGAGTAACATAATTAAATTTGCAATTATAACCGGGATAGACTAGATGTTGAACCGATTTGTTAGAAAGCATCTAATGGACCAGGCTATTGGCTGAGCTGCCTCAGCGTAGTTTGAACTGGACTTATATGCATAATTGATATTACAAAACTGACTATAAAGTGAAACTTCAAGACTACAATAAAAGCTCTAGAGTTTAATAACAATTTTTAATGGAGCTAGGAACATTAAGGCTTTAAGCTTAGTCAGAGGGACATGTATGGGGTTCTCTTTCATCCTTTTCTTCCTTAATGATGATCGGCTTGCTGTAGATTTTCTTCAGGATCAGATCCATCTTTTTTCCGGCAGCTCCTGGTCATCTTGATTATCTCCCTTGCCTGCTAGTCTCTCTTCTTCTAAGTTCTATCTATGTCCTCTCATTCCAACCTCAAGCTTTTTGCCAATATATTACACCTTGTCCAGGATTTTCTCCAGTGTCCACATTCCTATTCTCGTTATCCTTTAGATGCACTCCGCAAGTTGCCAAAGATTGGTGTACAATGTAATGTACCTCCCATACTTTATCAACAAACTACGGTCTAGTGGACTAGATTTCAAGGGAAAGTGTGAGCAGAATAATTTCAGAATCAAATTTTAACCAGAACTTACTGTTAAATTTTGGTTAGGGTTAGGGTTTGATGCAAAAAAATTCATATATATTTTAATGCAAAAATTAAAATCACCAAACTAGTACTTAAACATAATAGTACAGCAGTGAACAACTAGTATAATTTAAAACATAATTTTTCATCTCTTTCAACTTTAACACTACCAAGTAGGTCCCCGTGTTAAAGTAATCTTCAGTAACATATAATCACTGGCAGTAGTATAACTAACAAAGTACTAACATGAATAAAAGAGACAAGTTAGAGTACTTACACGGAGTACCATTCCCATCTAACATTACTTCTGTAGGTTGATGTGTTGATGCAGCTACTGCTAGTTTATCTGCCATGCAATTTTGATCTCGAGGAATAGCAATAAGGTCTAATGCATCAAAAAATTCCATGGTGTCCCATATTGCATTCCTATATCTTTTAAGTCTTTGACATTTGCATGCATACCATAGTTTTAAAAATTGGCCAAACCGGTTTCGGAATTGGCCGATCTACCGATTTGATAAGGAACCGAATCAACTCGGTCTGCAAATCGGTTCGGTCGACCGAACCGGCTGATCTGGACACCGAATCGGCCGGTTCGGTACCGAACTGGTTTGATAGGCCGAGTTATGTAAAAAATCGGTTGATTTGTCTGGCAATTTTTGTGGGTGCCTACGGACTCAAAAAAACAACGCAATATCCCCATGGTGCAGTAGTATTTGGTGATATTAATGGTAATGTTAAATTATTAAAAGTGACATTCTCCTTATCTTTTATTTTCCATCCTTTTACTTAAATTTTTAACATTACCATTAATTGTTTCAGGATGTTTGAGAGTGGTTCCAACCTCATTAGATTTCATGTGCAAAAAGTAGAATTTTAGATCCCATACAAAATTCAGCAGACTTAATAGTTTTCAAGATTTCAGGATTGCAAGGTTTCCACCAGATTCTATCATGTATGAGGGTATGGAATTGGCATTTAATCAAGCGCATCAACCCCTATATGTACCTTGATGTTGGCAGTGTTGACTGTTGAACTCCTCTGTCATGACCTTAATAAAAATGTATTCTTCACTCATGCAAAATCACATATTAAGCATGGAAAGCTTTTTCTACCTTTTTTTCAACGATTGGATTAGGAAGTTTCATCAAAATTGTAGGGTGTTGAGCCGTTGACTAATGTCCTTGGAAGACCAACTTTGAAATTCGAGTTAGAGGCAATGGCTAGAGCTTAGAGGAGGGAGGCATAGAGTGCTATTGATGAATAGGATCCCAACATAGGCAATGATTCGCTGACATGTATGATTGATACTTTATATTTCACATTCATTTTCTTAAATGTCCTTGCTCATTTATTAATTTAATATATATATATATTTCACATTCATTTTCTTAAATGTCCTTGCTCATTTATTAATTTAATATATATATATATATATATATATTATGTTTCCTCGTTTCCAAAATTTTGGGGGGTCACGTTTCCCCTATTTTGAAGTTTCTCCTTTTCGTCCCTGTTTCCCCGTTTCGTGCAACTTAGGTTGAAGCTGTTCAAACCCTTGTACAACAATTTTGAAGCAAACTTGTGCCTGTTGTGACCTTTACAGCAGTATAAAGTCATGAAAATCACCTTAAAGGCTTAAAATAAATGGTGGGCAGTACTGTGGATGAAAGTAGCCCTAAATAGCAAGTCTAGGTGCTCATTGGCTTTCAAACAACAGGTTTGGCCCGTCTGGGTCATAACAACAACCCTAAAATCTTGAAAATGTTGTTTTTCTTTAAAATTTAAATATTTTATGTATTTTTGAGTAAACCGATTCATTAAATTCAAATTGACCGATTTATGACCGATTCATTACCGATTCCGATTCCGAGTTGACCCTTGACCGATTCTGAGTCCGATTTCGATTTTTCAATAATTGATGCATACTTGTTCTTAACTTGGAGAATTATTAAGTCTGAGTCTCCCTTAATACTAAGCAGTTTGATTCCCATGTCCTTAGCAATTTCCAGTCCTAGAAGTAATGCCTCATATTCAGCTACATTGTTGGTTGCATCAAACTCTAACCTATAAGCAAAGTTGAAAGTTTGCCCACTATGTGAGGTGATGACAACACCTACCCCTTTTCCCGCTCTAGAATGTGCTCCATCAAAATTCATTCTCCATATCTCACCGACTTTCTCATCTTTTATTTGTTCTTTTACAGGGGCTAGAAATTGGAGTAAATTGCATAACATCCATTGTTATCAGTGTTGTATACATATTCATTTTTCAAATTCTTAGGATCCTCAACATGATATTTCTTTGCTTTTTCTGTATGCAATTTAACTAGAGAGTTTTCTAATGCAGGTACCGTGGCATAACTCCAATCCATTTGGATATAGCCCCCTAGATCAGCAGCCCACCTTCTACAAATGAGCATGCCCCACTTGTCTGGTACATCGATCACTAAGACATCCATGGTGATATGGATATCAGGGTACTTGGCCAATCTCATAGGTAGATTCAAAATAATGCCAATTACATCAACTTCTCTAGCATCCATGGCACAAACATTTCCATATGGTCGAGTGATCTTTAAATTCAGCTTTTCCATGACCTTTTTGGTCATGATGTTTGATGAGGCCCCAGAGTCAATCATACAGTTGTGTAGAAGAAGATCATTTATCATCAATGATACATAAAAGGGCGGGTGATCTTCTTTACTTGTGTCCCTAGTATGAAAAGCTACTGGGGGATCTTCCTCATCAATTTTCTTTGGAAAAGGGGTTCTTTTCTTAGGCTGTTCTTGATTTATCTCTGGTGGAGGATCAATTACTTTCATTAATTTCTCCCTTTGGTGAGGGATCTTAAGGGCTTCTGTGACAGGCATAGAAACTTTTGCATTCTCAAACCATTTGCCTAAATCAAGATCAACAGGAACAGGGTTAGGATTATGTGGAGTTATTACCTTTGGTACATACTGTTGTTTGGCCTTGGGGGCTCCAGCATAATCCCGTCTCTGATAAGTAAGTCCTTTGAACTTAGGCATCTCTTTAATCTGCTCCGGAGTAGGCATTTCACCATAAGCATTAGCTAATCTATCCTTTTCTTGGGAATGCTCTCTAGCTTGTTTCCAAGTGTCTTTAGAGAGTGGATGAACATGTCCTACTGTGTTTATGAATTCAGGCTCTCTTGTGAAGACTTCATTACTGCTACTTCCTAGATACTCTTGTTCTAGGGCTTGACATGCTACATAGCATGTAGATTCTTCATGTAATGCATCGCGAGGTCTACAATATGGAGGAATTTCTTCAACCATATTGGCGGTTTCAAGTTGGTGAGGCATTCTATCTTCCTGAGGAGGTCCCTTCTTTTGCCACTTTCCTTTTTGTTGAAAAGGCTTCTGATTGGAATATGATCTTTCTACAACAACCACCTTATTTTGCATAGTCTTAAGTTGAGTGACATAGTTGGTTTCCATTGCCTCCATACGTTCACTCATCTCCTTCATTTGCTTTTCATAAGCTTCTTGCATTTTATCCATGGGTGATTTATCCTTAGGTTCATGATGCTTGACAATAGTTCTTGTGAACCCAGGGATGTTAGTTTTACTCGATGATTGCATGTTTAGATCAATTTTTACAGCCATGTCTTGAGCATCTTTCAAAGTAGGCGGTTCTCTATCAATAAGCATGAATCTGAGCTCCCCAACTAATGCTTCCATGTAATAAATTAGAATGGATTTATCAGTGGGTTTAATGTCATCATCAAAACTGGCAACCAAATCTTTGAACTTTTTATTAAACTCCTCCATGGTTTCATTTGCATTTCTTTTCATAGAATGGAGGGCATTCAACAAATGATGTGTCTCTTTATTTTCTCCCCATCTTCCCATAAAACCTTTTATCAAGGCATCATAAGAGTCATAGGTGTTATCTGCTAATCCTCTGAACCACTTAGCTGCATCATCTTCTAAAGATAAGGCAAAAAGCCTCATGTACACATCATCATGCTGTTGGGCAGGAGTACGGCACCAGATCAGGTTTCTATCAAATTTCGGAAGGTGGACTGTTGTCGAGATGGCATTGTTTCCTTGAAAGAAGGGTAACTTCTCAATGGCTCTTTCAGGGAGTTCATGTGGATATCCTGCAATCTGAGTAAGGTTAAGGGGTTTAAATTTTTTATCCATCGAAGACAATTCTTTATTTGTGAACAAAACCTGGATGTCTGAGAGGGACTCGGATCCTAAATGTTCAAGGACCTTACGAGAAGTAAGTCTAGCTTGCCTCCTTCGATAAACCCTTTCAGGTTCAGGAATGAAACTGACTAAACCGTCAGAAGTTCTTCTTGTAGAATACCTGATTGTATTATTGACCAGTGGAGTCGCCAGGTGGATCGAGTGAATCTCAGAAGTGTTCAACTAGACACACCAAAGGTATAAAACAAAAAGAAGTTAAAATGTCGTACCCAAGGATAGAATATTTATCCTCGGCAACGACGCCAAAAATGTTGCCGCCAGATCACACACCGTCTTTGTTGCAGCAGAAATCTATGCTGTCGCTCGGTGTGCCCTTGGTGGCAAGTCTCGAGTCAAGTATGTCACTTGGTTCTTTACTCCTCCGTTTAGGCAAAATTCCCAACAAAAGCCAAGGGGGTAGTCCCTATGGAAAGTTATTAAGGTTGTTAGGGTCTTCCAATTAAATGATGGATTGTTTATTAATGTTTTTGGGAATTTGAAAGTGGGGTTCAAGATGTAATTGCAACAATAGTTTAAATAGCTTTCACCAACATAAGTTCAAATAATCAATGTGAATTATAAAAGATGCACGATAACTTGATATTGATAATAAACAAATGAAAAAGTGCAAGGACCAGTGCCTTATGGAGTCAAACACAGTGTGAAAATGACAATGCTGGAAAAAGGAAATGTTGTGCAATTGTCTCTTGGTGAATTTTAAATTATTAATGATGAATCTTGACTAGGGAAGAAAAAGGGGAACTCTCGAGATACCGTAAGGTACAAAGAGGAATGTCCGGAAATCTAGAGATTGGTGGCTCCGTACAAGGACATGTTGGCTGCCAAAGCCTTGAGCGTGTGTTCAACACTACACCAAACAAGGATGTAGTCTAACGGTGCCTCAAGGTCTAAGTACAGTGATCCAGTGCCCCCAGGCAAAATTTGCCCACACAAAATCTAGTCGAAGTGTCGGATTTTCACTTATCTTGAGGGTAGTTAATTTTATTAGGTGACTGATTAAGTTAAGTGTGAAAATTAAAGAGTGCTTCCAACTGCTTTTGGTATCCCACAACTCAGACGAACTGCTGGTGGGTAGAGCATACGCAGTGTAGGTAAATGATTTATTCAAGTTTGAAACAAGTAACCATTGACCCTCCGACAGAGAGCGCTCTTGACTTGCTTTTCAGCTACGTTCAAGAAACTTTAAGTTTTTACAACAATTAAACTATGAAAGTAAAAGACAAAACTTTAAATGGAAAAGATATGGATGGCCAATCTTATGCGTCACTTTTCTAATCAACCTCCACTAATCAACAAATTGTCTTTGGGTGGAGGTGAGAGCATACTTCGTGGCGACGAAGATGGTTTTATTTCTACTTTACTTTTGCAAAATGGAAATGATTAAACTGCAAAATATAAATGAAAGTATACACCCTGCAATTCATTAGTGAGTGTGTGAGTGAGTGGAGTTAGAAAAATGCAATCTCACGAAATTTTACAAAATACACAAATCCCCCCCAGGGGGGATGGGATGTGGGTGCTGGTTACCCCACTGCTCTCGTTTAATGATTTTACAATTATGCTCAAATAAAGCTGCCTCTTAGTCCTTTTAGACTTGGATCTAAGGGCTTACAAGCTGATATTACAAATATTGATAAAATGGGTCCTTTGGAAGGTGAATTTGACGTTTTTTAGCGAAATTTTGCCAGAGCTTCCTCCTCTTTTTCCTTGGACCTGCTAAAAACCAATAAGTAAACTACTTAGAATATGATGGCAAATGCAAAAAAGAAATAAAAAATTTGAAAAAAGTTTACACTTAGAAAAAATTTCGAAATTTTTTCTAAGTATAAAAAATTCCAAATCTAGCTTAGATCTAATGCAAAAATGGACTTTTAAAAGCTTGGATCTGATCTAGAAAGTGATTTCTAAGTATTATAGATTTGAAAATATTTGCAAAAAAAAGTATGGATCTACAACTCAAATACTTAGAGAAATAACGAAAAAGGGAAAGAGAAGAATGTAGATTTGTAGTTTGATGGATGAGCCTTAGTTTTCCAATGCTCTTGTCTTTGCCAATTGACTTTTAAAGATCTTTGAAAATGCACAAAGGTTAGAAAATATGGCTGCCCAAAGAAAGAGAGAACAACCGAGTTCTCAGATCTCCTTGAACCTTTGGATCTGCAGCTAAGAAATGCCAAACTTGCAACAAATTGGAGACTTAGTATGTTAGAATAAAATGAAATGCAATGAATCTAAGTACAACCGAACGCTGTTGATTACATTAGCATCTCCTATTATCCAAGCATAAACAAACAAGGTACAACTGAAATGTTTGCTTCTATGTATCAAAATAGACTAGATCAACACAAGATGAAAGCATGAAATGACAAAACTAAGACACAATATCACCTCATGTAGAGCTCCAACATAAGTGCACCCGATGGACCTCCAAAGTCTTTCACAATTTTATTCAATAGCAACAATATACATAGCAACAGAGGTTCAATGCATCCATAGGAAAAATGGAGCAAGAGACATTGCTTAAATAGCAATCCAAGAGAGGGATTCGAATGGTGAAGGAGAGCGAGTTGGCATGGAGGAGAGGGCCAAGTGTGAGATCGAATTCCTTCATTTGAGCGTTGAGCTTGAGTTTCATTAAATGAGAGGGCTGCCACCTCAAGAGGGTGCCCTCTCTCCCTTGTTTTCAACGCCAATCCTCTTGGGAACTATCGCCCAAGCATAAGGATCAATGCCCAAGTCAAAGCTAGAATCGCACAGGTGGACATTCGCTCACGTGAATGAAGACCAATGCATATGTTCTTTGGTTTATTCAATTCGCTCAAGGTTATAATATGACATGTGCTTCAAATGATCATACACCATGCTATCTCATGTGCCATGCCAAATCATGTGCCATTCCCAATCAAACGAACTCAAGGAGTAACGCCCATCACGTGGAGGAGTGGGGGCCCTCCTTTAAATAAAAAAATCAAATTGACTTTTACTTCAAATCAAAATGATGCTTTATAACTCTAATGTACTCGCCTTCCTCATTAGAATATAATGCCACCCCTTTTTCCAATGTTTTTAAAACATATTTTGACTTTTTTACTTGTCACTTACTAAATTTTTTCATTTTTTAGCATTTAAATGCCAAAATGATGCATTTTTAGCGAAAACTGCTCTCGGAGACATCGTAGTTGCCTAGAAAATTGCTCCAAGCCAAAACGTCCTCCTCCAAAGATGCCAAATCGTCCTCGTCCTACAAGACAAGATCAAGTGAAACAAGCCAAGTAAGAAAATTATGAAAATGATGGAAAGATGTAATAGAAAGCATCAACTATGTCACAAAGATACAATAATGATACTCCCTGTCACCAAGATCAGCCCAAGAGAGAATATGTGAATCCCTCCAACAATAACCCTCTTCAAATAGTCCTCCTCTCCACCAATTCGGCCTCCCTGCAAGAAAACAACGTGTAGCCCCAAGATCCACAATGATACATAGAAGAGATACTGTATATTCAAAGTGCAAAAGAATCCACAAGACAAGAGAAATATGCTCCATAAAGAAGTATTCTATTCCAATATTCAAGAGCTCCAAAGTTGCTTTACAATGATGGGGCTCTCCTCCTTATATAGGATAATAAAGACCAAAACCCTAGATCTCAAAACCACTTTTTTGAAATGAGTGGTTGAGATTAAAAGATCTCACAACATAATCAATGGCTAAGATGAGACTAACATAAAATCACATGGATCACTCAAAATAAAGATGACGTCATAGCTAAGAGTGACAAGGTGAGGGTGACGTCATCCTCTAAAGGGGGCTAAGATACAAGGGCCCACCAAATATGACATGGACATGACTCAAGAAGCTCATGGTGGGTTAGGAGGCATCAATCCTTACTAGCTCATCCCCATGGCACAATAATATAAAATAATATGTCCAAATAATACAAATGATCAAATCTTGTCCTCAAAATCTGTGAGAGACATGCAGTAAAAGGCCTCCTGTGGCCACTGTGGACCCCACTGACTGATGCTATCTGACTGGAAGATGGAGGGTTCACCCTGGAAGACCTCTATGAAGACCAAATGCCAAAACCTTGCCTCAATTGCCCAAATCGAATTCCTCAATGACCCTTTTATTCCATTTTTAATCCTCCTCGAAAACTGGAAACTGCCCAAATTGACACCCAGATTGCCTGCGTTGTCAAACTGAGCCAACCAGGCTGTCTGGAAGCGGGGTATAATGGTAAAAACAACTGGTTGGACCACCCCCTTCCCATACAACGCCCTAGGTGAAACTGGCCTCCAATTCCTCTGCTGGATAGGCTGGGGAAACATGCCCAAAACTGGTCAAGAAGTGGAAAAATGCATCTGTCACTGTCAGAAGTGCCCGGAACTGAAGGACAAGTGTCTCAATGCATCCAGAAGACCCAAATCTACTAGAAATGTGTACTCATACACCACAGGGTCCACCATACCTGGACAATGTATAATCTGATGATCTGGAAATGATAATAAACTGCTGAACTGCATCAACCATCATCTGAATCATATGTCCACCATATGGAGTCATCAGTAAGAGTATGTGAGACCATCAATCATCATCCATAAGCATACATGGCCTACATCATCATGGATCCCAAGAATGACCATGGTCAAACTATGTTTGACTAGGTCAAAATGTAACCAAGAACAAGATTATGACAAAGACTAAGACACGTTCCTTTAGATCATATTCACAGCTTAACTTAAAGTATAAACATCATTCCATGGCAGTTTAATACATGTATTTAACTAGTGTTATTTATATTTTACTTGCACATAAGCTTTAATGACAGACTCACCCATTCGACATGGTCTAACTGCTAACTAAGGGTGAAGGCTAAGACAAGGTTGGGCAAAGGGGATGGCTTGACCAAACTTAACTAGGTGACACTTTGGACGGGGAAAGGGGGAGCTACACTCTGTGTTGGACAAAATAACAAAGGGAAGGGCTGTGCTTCACAAATGGATAAGTTGTTTAGAGAGTGCTTATTCAACTTAGGCATCATGTCTAAATCAAGCTGATCCAGGTTCATTAGGATCATTCATTTCATTTCATGGCCTTTTGGGCCGACATAACCCCTCGGATTTCACATGTGCTAAGAGGCACAACTAATTGCAGCTTGCATCCGGGACATGTTTATACATACAAGGTCAGCAATAATAGATATAACTTTTGAGTAACATTTGCTTTTTGGACCTTTTCTATACTCTTCGAGGAGTATTTTTAGCATTTCATTGCTCTTGCCCTTTACTCACGTGTGTTTAGAAACACCTTCTAGAGTTTATAGTTTCCATGGGCGAATATAAACATTTCCAACATAAAGTAGTACATGAGCTTTTAGTTTTAGCCAACAACATCTCAAGTGACTAAGGGGAGTTCTGCACAGTGCCAAACATTGGGACAACCGACCAGAATGATTTAGGCATACAATCCAGCTCGCCAAAGGCAAGCTTTGTCACCAACGCAGAGCCGAGACACAAAACAAAATGGATGCGGTCCAACACAGAGGTAGTAATGGAGAAGTCCTCAGTATCAAGAAGTCAAGAAGGCAAGTCAAAAGGTAAAAGCCAATTTAGGAAGGTCATTGATGGATGGAGTCAAGTGAATGTGGTGCCTAAGCTATCAGACAAAGAATGTCAAGGAAGACCATATCTATGCTCACAGGAGGGTAATGAAACCAGTGAGTATTGTCAAAAAACCTAAGTGTGCAAGTAATACATCCAATTTATATTTATAACATCACCCAAGATATTCCATTTTATTTTAAATAGTACTGGCATGTCCTGAATCATATACCAAGTCAATGCTATGAATATGACTAAAACAACAAGATAATAATCCACAGTCAATAATCAGAAGTCCATAGGTCACATCACATCATAATAATCATCAATATATATCTGAAACACTGCTGCAATATAATCATTGGGCACTGAACTGAAACTGTATGGAACAAAGGGTCACATCGGTCATCAAATCTAAGCTCTCAAGGCTCGGCCTTGGCACAAGGTCTAACAAAAGTCTGATACAATATACCGCTCTGATCCATGAGTGATCACAAATAATAAGCTCATCATAACCAATCTCTGAAAAATCCAAGCTCTGAAAAGTGCAGATATCTGCTAAGCAAGAATAGTAGCCCAACTACCATGGTGTGATAACAGATACAATAAAGATACTCCCTGTTACAAAGATCAACCCAAGAGAAGATATGTGAGTCCTGTTATTATATATAGAGTAGCCGGGTTACCATACATTTTTTGTTAGATTCCAGTACACTATTTCAGCCAGTTCCCTTGCATTGAGATGCTGAGATGAGCATCTATTATGGATCACTATCAGATTATGGACAATAGTTATTTTTCCCATGCCATGACTGAGTTTCAGGACACTCAGAGAGATGACCGATGTAGCCATTTAGCCATTTGTACAGAGCAGTCAGTATTGCCCAGAGTTACAGCAACAGTGTCAGAGGACAGATGATGGCTCAAATGATGAGCATTCAAGTATATGACTCAGAAGGTATATTATGGTGTTGTGGTTATACTGCTTTTATATTCATTCTTGTAGCATGTCTTAACATTTAGTATCATGATCTGGCGATCATATAGATATGTGGACCTGGTTGTACTTATATATATGTCATATTGTCCCTACTCAGACTTAGAAGTTCTTGGCCTATACTCATTGGTTTTACCCTCCCTAGGGAGAATAGAGGTGATCATTCCCACCATACTTTGGCTTGCTAGTGTTGGTCTCATTATTCACATTCTTCATCCATCCATGACTTACCCAGTTTGTTCATTACCTTGACTTACTACTTGACTAGTGGCATGGAGGACCTTTCCCCATTGTAGCCTCTGTATTGGATGAGCTTCCTTGTTTATTGTGTCTCGGCTCTGAGTTGGTGACAAAACTTACCGTTGGTGAGTTGGCTTTCCTTGTGAAGTCCCCCTAGTCACTAAAGATGTTGGCTAAACCTGAAACTTTTAGTGCTGCCATGAATACAAAGTATGGAAATAAAATGTTGTATCTTGTATGAAAAGCCCATTCATGCAATGTGTTTCTCAACACACATGAATGAAAGGCAAGCCAAATGAAAATGGCTATGAAATATCAAATGTTATATCTATTGTGAAATGTAAATACCTAGGTAAACAAGCTGTCTATGACACACCTAGAAGTGCTCAGGTAAACAAGTGCCTTAAAAACACACTTGCAGCAAGAACCCTTATGAAATGTAAATCTATGCAATGTGTTTATAAACACACATAGATCAAAGGCTATGTAAACTTTAGGCCCAAAAAGCAATGGAACTTAAACTCTATATCAAAAAGATTGTTGGCCTCATTTGTATTATGGATTGTGCGCATTTGTCAAGGTTAATAAACACTCTTTGAACAACTTACCCATTTGTGAGACACCGCCATTCTCCGTGTTATTGCTTGTCCACTATATGCTATGGTGTGTATTCCCTTTCCATATCCAAAGTGTCATAGTGTTAAGTCAGTAAGTCATCCTTTGACCTAGCCATGTTATTTTTAGCCTTCACCCTTCACTAGCAAATTGATCACAACTATGAAGTGAGTATGACCTTGAAAGTCTTGTCTGAGTAATAAATAATAATTAATAACCTATTATATTTGGATTTAGATTGCCATTAATGATTGCTATTTGTTATAATTGCTATTTGAATGGATTGTAAAGCATGTTTTAACCTTTGACACCTTGCAGCAGCTTGATGGCAGTTTGAGTTATATTTTGGTCATGTTGACTTGGTCAAACCTAGTTTGACCAAAAGTCAACCACAGGACATGAGGTGGCAGACCTTAGATGATACAGATAGATGATATATGGTCTGGTACAGGTCACCATGGTGGGTTTATGCAGTGGTTTTAGGCCTATGATGATGGTTTGGGCTTTTCAACACTTTTACAGATTATTATTATTTGGTCTGCTGGATATGATGAGCATTTATTTTTGACCATGCAGAGGTCCATATGGTGTATGAGTACACACTTTAGATGGATTTGGACCTTCTGAGTCCAATGAGACAGTTTGTTTTCAGTTCCGGGCAGTTACAGTGATGTTTTAGCCTTAGTTGGCTATCTTAGTGCAGTTTTGGCCTGTCAGAGCAGAGCAGAGATTTGATTGGTTCACCGAGAGCGCTATTGATGGAGGAGGTGGTCCAACCACTTGTTATTACCATATTAACCCCCTCCCAGACAGCCTGGTGGTCTTACTTTTTGGACCCAGGCACTCCAGGAGGCAGTTTGGGCAGTTTCACACTTCCCAAGGCAGTGCAGAAATGGCGAAAGTGGCTACAGAGGAATTAGATTTGGGCTACTGAGGCAAGGTTATGGTATGGGATGATTTGTGATGACAAGTGGGATGTCTTCCACACCTTCTCCAGCAGTTTCAACTTTATCGGGACCGACATCCATCACTTATGGCATTTTTTGATGATTTCTGGAGCCTCCTAAGGCTCACGACTTTCCCAGAGAGGCACGATTTGGTGTCTAGCATGATTATTTTTGGATATTGTGCCATGGGGATTGACCAAGGGTGTTAATAATTACCCCTTGGACCCACCATGAGCTAGATCTATTGTTTTATCACTTATTTTTGGTGGGACCCCCTCTCCTAGGGCGATTTGGTCCATTTGATGTATTATTTTATTAGTGATCCATGTATTGTATTGTTGAGCTCATCTCAACCATTGATTAGATCTTTTGATCTTTTAATCTTAGCCACTCATTCAAAAAGTGGTTAAGGTTATGGCCACTCTCCATCCTATTTAAAGGAGAGAGCTTCTCATCGTAAGGGGTCTTTGGCTTTTGGAATCTTGATATAGAAAAACTTTTCTGTGGAAATTCTTGTGGTCTCCTTTGAATCTGGTGTTCTTCGATGGTGATTGTAAAGTCTATTGCATCCTAGCATTTGGGTATTTGTGGTAAGATCTATCTTTTTTTGGAAACTTTTGTCTTGTCTACAGGAGGGCGACTTCACTTGGGCGTTTTTGCAAGGCTTCTTAAACTCGCTCCACTTGGCATTCGCTTGTATCAGGGGGTTATCATTAGTATCATTGTGATCTATGCTATCTTTCTGTTATTTCTCTTGTGGCATTAGTCTTATCTCTTGTTTGCAGTAAATCTGATATTGTTGACGTTTATTGTGCAGGAGAGAGGGCGCATTGGCTTCCTTGGGCAAATCCACTTCATAGAAAACTACCTCAAATTGCTTCAAATTGATCGGGTTTGCATAGATCATCATCATTAAGGCATCTACAAGGTTATCCAGGTAAGATCCACAGGTTTGTTCTTCTTATCTTGGTTCCAATCTATTGGCATAGCTACTTCATTGGTAAAACCCTCATATTTCAAACCCTCATTTTACAATTTCTCAGATCTAGCAAGATTTTCTTGGCTTTTGGGTATAAAATTTAAAACCCACCTTTATAGCATCCACAACGATTCGGATCTATAGTTTGGTGTGGATTGGCCTTCATCCGACCCATTTCCCAAGGCAAAACAGTCTCTCCAAGGAAGGTCGCACTTCCTAAGAGGGGTGAGTTTGCTAAGATCTAGCACCTGGGTAGGTGAGATCCCACTTGATCCTTAATCTACACAGTTGATAACCTACCCCTAGTGTGTCACTACAGTGATTTTCACCTTGTGGGCCCCATTCCTCATTTTGAGGTTGAGCCCCACTTGGGTCACTTAGTGATATATCTCAATCTCACATCTACTGAGATCTAGCCATTGGATGATCCTAATTTTCAAGATCCACCTAACTTAACACCTCAACATCCCTGATCTATAATTTGGTGGACATCAGACTCCATTTGGCCCATTTCCCGAGGCACTGATCTTCTCCAAACCAATTCGACTTTCTTGGATTGTTGAGTTATCTTTTGTTTTGATCTTTGTCTTGCATGCTTGAACACCTAAACACTGTCATATCCATTTATCAAGGTCATCTTTGGTACTGGTTAGCCCCAATTTGGTCCTTAACTACCCTGCATTGGACACGGTTCCCAAGGCAGTGGATTTTCTCATCTTTGACTAGTACCCTGATCCTGGATCTTATATCAAACCTCATAAGTCACTCACATAACCATGTTGGACCAAATCTACACTGTTTAAACCTCTTGATGCAACCTACCACTCATCTTGTGACTTTATCCATAGATCTAGGGTTTACCATACACGGTACGTACTTCATCCATACTTGATATGATCTGGTGTCTTGGTCTAATCTCTCTCTCCTATCGGGAGTAGATCTGGGTCTCCCCCTTTGTTGTCTTGGGCTAGATAACATAAAGTGAAGATTGCTTCGATTGGCGTGACAACCATCCATTGGGAGTCGAGGCTATCTTGGTTGCACCTCTTTGGTTGCCTATCCCTTCTGCCATCCATCTTGGATCCATATCTAGGGGCAACTACAAGTTAGGTGATAACAAGTCCCCTCAACAATAGCCTCCTTCAAATCATCCTCCTCCTCACCAATTCGGCCTCTCTGAAGAAAAACGTGTAGCCTAAGATCCACAATGATACATAGAAGAGATACTGTATTTTCAACTTGCAAAAGAATCTCTCAAGACAAGAGAAGTAGATCCATAAAGAAGTATTCCATTCCAATATTCAAGAGCTCCAAAGGTGCTTTTACAATAGGGGGTCTTCTCCTTATATAAGATAATAAAGACCAAAACCCTAAACCTCAAAAACCACTTTTTGAAATGAGTGGTTGAGATTAAAAGATCTCAAAATCTAATTAATGGCTAAGATGAGCCAATACATAATATCACATGGATCACTCAAAAGAGGGATGACGTCATAGCTAAAAGTGACTAAGTGAGGGTGAACCCAAGAGAAGATATGTGAGTGCCCTCAACAATAGCCTCCTTCAAATTGTCCTCCTCACCAATTCGGCCTCCCTGCAGAAAAACAACGTGTAGCCCAAGATCCATAGTGATACATAGAAGATATACTCTATATTCAACTTGCAAAAGAATCCATCAAGACAAGAGAAGTAGATCCACAAAGAAGTATTCTATTCCAATATTCAGGAGCTCCAAAGGTGCTTTTACAATAGGGGGGTCTCCTCATATAGGATAATAAAGACCAAAACCCTAAACCTCATATACCAAGTCAATGCTATGAAGATGACTAAAACAACAAGATAATAATCCAAAGCCAATAATCAAAAGTCCATCGGTCACATCATATCATAATAATCATCAATAAACATCTGAAACACTACTGCAATAATATCACTGGGCACTGAACTGAAACTGTATGGAACAAAGGGTCACATCGGTCATCAAATATAAGCTCTCAAGGCTCAGCCTTGGCACAAGGTCTAATAAAAGTCTGATACAATATACTGCTCTGATCCATAAGTGATCTCAAATAACAAGCTCATCATAGCTGATCTCTGTAAAAGCAAAGCTCTGAAAAGTGCAGATATCTGTTCAGCAAGAATAGTAGCCCAGCTACTATGGTGTGATAACAGGATCTACAGGTTCTTGTGGTTCTGCCATGTCGCAGTCTTCATGATTTTTTGGAATCGCTTCTTCCATTGTTGTGTCTCTGACTCTGGTTTCTTCAGGTTCTTCAATCTCTTCAATAGGTAGTTTTCTTGATTTGTTGTATGCTGAGTCTTCGTCGAATGTTACGTCTCTGCTGATGTCAATCTTCTTGAATCTTGGGAAGTATATTCGGTAGGCTTTTGAAGTGTCATTGTATCCCACAAATATTCCCTTCTTTACTGAGGGATCTAGCTTGGTTCTCTTTTCCTTCGGGATGTGTATGTACACTGGGCAACCAAATATCCTGAGATGGATGACTTCTAGTTTCTCACTGGAGAAAGCTTTTTCGGGAGTCTTGTTGCTTAGTACTTGGTGAGGAGTACGGTTATGTACATACACGGCTGTCTTTGTTGCTTCTGCCCATAAGTGCATCGGAAGATCCTGGTCATGTAGCATTGCTTGTTAAGATTATATGCTACCATAGACTAGATTGCAAATTCATTAGCATTCAATATGTTGCCGCTTAATACACACCTGGGGGGAACGCGGCAGGAAACCTTCAAGCCGCTCGGTGTGTCCTTGGGGGCAAGTGAGAGTCAAGTGCTGTCACCTGATTACTCGATTCCTCCGTCTAGGCTTACTCCTAGTGAAGCCAAGGGGGGTGGTCCTTATGAAAATAAATCTAAGGCTTTTAATCTATAACAAAAATAAAAGTTTTAATCTAGGAGTTAATTAATGATGAGATGAAAAATAAATCAACAATACATAATTGCAAATAATATAAATAAAAGTACAATAATAATATAATAATAATATGCAAATGAATATCTTCCGAAGTTACATTTACAACAACATGAGCCTCCTTTTCTTCCAGATCTATGGCCAAAACAATCTAGAACTGCAAACCCTAATTCTTGACCCCGGTAGTAATTAGGTCAAAATTGAAACTTATTTGAATGCAAATCTGCTTCCACAGGAAGATTCGCCTTCCTAGGGCGAGCTCAATAATGCAGAGGGCGAGCTAATCTGTGGAATCAGTAAACTCTAGTTTCCGACAATAGTTTCTTTTAGCACTGCTCTGATACCATGTTAGATTTTAAGATAATAGCAGTATAATTTTCATCTCTTTCAACTTAGAAGCAAATATAGGATCACTGAAAGAATAACTATGCACAAAAACGAGATAGAGAGACAATTTTTTCTGGGAAAACCCAAACTCGGGAAAAACCCAACAAGCCTTTCTTAGTTAGAGATTTAGTACATAATACAAGTACATCAAAGATAAGAGTGATCTTGAATAATGAAGATCACACAAAGAGAAGAGATGCCAAAAGAAAGAGCTCCAACATGTCTTCTACAACCCAAAAGCGAACTTTCCTTTGCTTGAGCGAACTTGCTTTTTGGTAGTAGCAAATGAGGAGGGCAACCCCTCTATTTATACTTGACTTTGGAGTGACTTTTCTAACTGGGCTGACTTGTCTCTTTTACTGGACTGACTTCTCTTTTGTAAATACAAGAATACATTTTATTTATTTCTTTTGTAGGTCAGCTCTAGCTAGTGAGGATACCTCACATAGCTACAACAACAACAGGAAGGGACATGACTATTTAGTTGTGGTAGTGGACAGATAGATTCAACAAGATGTGCATTCTTATGTCTTGTAAAAAGATCATCAAAGGACAAGTAGTGCACATGTTCTTTGAGTAGGTCTGGGTGCACTTTGGGATACCAAGGACTCAAGAGCATCATCTCTGATAGGGATATTGGATTTCTCAATGTCTTTTGGACTACACTTTGAGAGAAGATGGACACTAAGTTGAAGAGATCTACAACATTCCATCCACAGACAGATGGGAAGACAGTTGTTAGTAGGACTTTGGTGTAGCTTTTGAGGGGTTACAATCAGAAGCATCCAAACGCGTGGGATGAAAATCTAATATATATTCAACACTCTTATATTATAGCAGTCTACACTTCCATTGGTAGGTCCCCTTTTGAAACTTGTTTTGGATATTTGCCACCTTCACCTCTAGATGTTGTATATGGACAACAAGGGGGGGTGAGGGAAGACACCATAGGTGAAGCATTAAGAGTTGAAAAATTCATTGATCAGATTGGGCAAATCCATTTACAAGTACATGGGACATTGAAGAAGTCACAAGAAAAGTACAAGGCCAGGCATGGCCAACATAAGGTTGAGAAATCATTCAAAGTGAGGGATAGAGTTTGGTTATAGGTGAACAAGGAAAGACTACAAGGTCTTGGTAAGAAGGTCAAGGTTCTGCGGTATGGCCCTTTTGAGGTATTGGAGAAGGTGGGAGATAACACATATAGACTTAGTCTACCTCCATACATGCGCATTTACTCAGTGGTAAATGTGGAAAATTTGTAACTTTATAAGCCTTCCATGTTAGATCAAGAGGGGGAGCAAGTCCCACCTACCATAGAGGACTTAGCACCTAAAGCTCAAGCAAAGTTGGCAGAAGACACAATTTTGTAGAAGAAGTCCATAACTACCGGACAAGGTCAGTATGACCTTTGGCAGATTGGATTGAAAGGACAACTTCCACACAAGACTAAGTGGTACTTGTTATCACCAAACTTGTAGTTGCCCCTAGAGATGGATCCAAGATGGATGGCAGAGGGGATGGGCAACCAAAGAGGTGCAGCCAAGATAGCCTCGACTCCTAATGGATGGTTGTCACGCCAATTGAGGCAATCTTCACTTTATGGTATCTAGCCCAAGACAACAAAGGGGGAGACCCAGATCTACTCTCGATAGGAGAGATCAAACCAAGACACCAGATCAAATCAAGTATGGATGAAGTACGTAAGGTGTATGGTAAACCCTAGATCTATGGATGAAGTCACAAGATAAGTAATGGATTGGATCAAGAGGTTTAAGCAAGTGTAAATTTGATCCAACTTGGTTATGTGAGTGACTTATGAGATGTAAAACCAGATCTAAGATCAGGGTACTAGTCAAATATGAGAAAATCCTCTACCTTGGGAACTGTGTCCAATGCAGGGTAGTTAATGACCAAATTGGGGCTAACCAGTACCAAAGATAGGTTTGATGAGTGGATATGACAATGTCTAGGTGTTCAAGCAGTAAGACAAAGACCAAACCACAAGCAAACTCAACAAGCTAGAAAAGTCGTGAGGGCTTGGAGAAGGATCAGTGCCTTGGAAAGTGGGCCAAATGGAGTCGGATGTCCACCAAACTGTAGATCGGGGATGTTGAGGTGTAAAGCTAGGTGGGCCTTGAAGATTAGGATCATCCAATGGCTAGATCTCAGTAGATTTGAGATTGAAATGCATCACCAAGTGATCCAAGTGGGGCTCAACCCTCAAAATGAGGAATGGGGTCCACAAGGCAGAAATCAACAAGGTGAAGCACTGGGGGTAGGTTATCAATTGTGGAGAGTAAGGATCAAGTGGGATCTCACCTACCTAGGTGCTAGATTTAGCAAAATTCACCCATCCAAGAAGTGCGGCCTCACTTGGAGAGGCTAATTTGCCTTGGGAAATTGGGTCAAATGGAGGCCAATCCACACCAAACTATAGATCCGAATTGCCGTGGATGCTATAAGGTGGGTTTTAAATGTTTTAACTGATGAGGGTTTTCAGTTACTTAGACAAATGGATAGATCATGGAATGAGAAATTTACCTTGAGATCATACCTGAGTGATGGATGAGGTTGCCTTGTTGTTGAGGAAGATTCCCGTAGAGATCAAATGGAAGATCTTCGATTTCTCTTGCCTTGAGATGATGCCCTAGTCCACATGTGCGACCTCCTCTTCCTGTCAACCAAGGAAAGCGATTTCAATCAGTTGAGCAACAATGGAGGAAATACAAATGAAAAGCGAATGATAACATGCAATAGAAGGTCCTAAGACAATAATACTCCCTGTTACTGACGAAGAAACCCAAAGAAGAGGCAGGGAGAGTCTTCCCCTACCAATGCGTCCTCCTTGAACCAATTCGACCTCCACCTATAGATGAAAAATATATGGACAGAAAATATAGCAACATAATCCCCAATAAACCAATGCAAAGGAAGAATCCGAACGAACTCCAAAAGCATTCACCACAACACAACAGATAGATGCAATAATATTTTCTATTCCAATAATCTAGAGCCAAAAGTCCCCTTTACAATGAGGAGCTCTCTCCTTTAAATAGGAAGGAGAGGCACCAAAACCCTAACCACTTTTTGAATGAGTGGCTAAGATTAAAAGATCAAAGTGATCTAATCAATGGTTTAGATGAGCTCAACATAAAAGTACATGGATCAATATAACAATGGACCAAATTGCCCTACGAGAGGCGGGTCCCACCAAAAGTGAATGATAAAACATAAGATCTAGCTTATGGTGGGTCCAAGGGGTAATTTCTAACACCCTTGGTCAATCCCCATGGCACAATATCCAAAAATAAATAAGCTAGACACCAAATCGTGCCTCTCTGGGAAAGTCGTGAGCCTTAGGAGTCTCCATAAATCAATATAAAATGCCATAAGTGATGGGTGTGGGTCCTACTGGAAGCTGAAACTGCTGGAGAAGGTGTGGAAGACATCCCACTCATCATCACAAATCATCCCATGCCATAACTTTGCCTCAGTAGCCCAAATCGAATCCTTCAGTAGCCATTTTTACCATTTATGGACTGCCTCGGGAAATGTGAACATGCCCAAACTGCCTCTTGCAGTGCCTGCGTTGTCAAGGTGAGGCCACCAGGCTCTCTGGGAGGGGGATAATATGGTAATAATAAGTGGCTGGACCACCCCCTCCATGCACAACGCCCTAGGTGAACTCATCAACTCTTCGCTCTGCTTTGACAGGGCCTCTGATAGGCCAAAACTGCACTAGGATAGCCAACTGAGGCCAAAAATCACTGTAACTGCTCGGAACTGAAAACAGACCGTCTCATTGGACTCAGAAGGTCCAAATCCATCTAAGATGTGTACTCATACACCATATAGATCTATGCATGGTCAAAAATAAATGGCCATCATATCCGACAGACCAAATAATAATAATCTGCAAAAGTGCTGAAAAGCACAAATCATCATCATAAGCCTGAAACCGTTGCATAGAACCACCATGGTGATTTTTACCAGACCATATATCATATCTCTGTATCATCTGAGGTCTGCCACCTCATGTCCTGTGGTTGACTTTTGGTCAAACTGGGTTTGACCAAGTCAACAATGACCCAAAATATAACTCAGGCTATCATCACAATGCTGCAAGGTGTCAAAGGTTAAAGCATGCTTTACAATCCATTCAAATAGCAATTATAACAAAAAGTAATCATTACTGGCGATCTAAATCCAAATATATAAGGTCATTTAATTATTATTATTACTCAGACCAAACTTTCAAGACCATACTCACTTCATAGTTGTGATCAATTTGCTAGTGAAGGGTGAAGGCTAAAAATAAAAATGGCTAGGCCAAGGGATGACTTACTGACTTAACACTGTGACACTTTGGATATGGAAAGGGAATACACACCATAGCATATATTGGACAAGCAATAACACAGGGAATGGCGGTGTCTCACAAATGGGTGAGTTGTTCAAAGAGTATTTATTCACCTTGGTAGATGCTCACAATCCATAATACAAATAGGCCAACAATCTTTTTGATGTAGAGTTTAAGTTCCATTGCTTTTTGGGCCTTTAGTTTCCATAGCCTTTGATCTATGTGTGTTTATGAACACATTGCATAGATTCACATTTTATTAGGCTTCTTGCTGCAGGTGTGTTTTTAAGGCACTTGTTTACCTGAGCACTTCCAGGTGTGTTTTTTAGACATCTTGTTTACCTGGGTATTTACATTTCACAATAGATATAACATTTGATATTTCTTTGCCAGTTTCATTTGGCTTTTCACAATAGATATAACATTTCCTTTTCACAATTTGTATTCATGGCAGTACTATCTGTTTTAGGTTTAGTCGACAACATCTTTAGTGACTAGGGGGATTTCGTGCCAGTGCTAAACATCGGGACAACCAACCAGAATGATTTAGGCTTACAATCCAACTCACCAAAGGTAAGTTTTGTCACCAACTCAGAGCCGAGACACAATAAACAAGGAAGCTTATCCAATACAGAGGCTACAGCGGGGAAAGGTCTGCCATGCCACTAGTCAAGTAGTAAGTCAAGGTAAATAACAAACTGGGTGGGTAATGGATGGATGAAGACAATGAATAATGAGACCAACACTAGCAAGCAAAAGTATGGTGGGAATGATCATCTCTAATCTCCCTAAGGAGGGTAAAACCGATGAGTATAGGTCAAGAACTTCTAAGTCTGAGTAGGGACAATATGATATATATAAAAGTTCAACCACGTCCACATATCTATATGATTGCCAGATCATGATACTAAATGCTAAGACATGCTACAAGAATGAATATAAAAGCAATATAACCATATCACCAAAATATACCAGCTGAGTCATATACTTGAATGCTCATCGTCTGAACCAACATCTGTCCTCTGAAACTGCTGCTATAACTCTGGGCACTACTGACTGCTCTGTATGAATGGCTAAATGGCTACATCGGTCATCTCTCTGAGTGTCCTGAAACTCAGTCATGGCATGGGGAATAAAACTGCTGTCCATATAATAACGTGATCCATAATAGATGCTCATCTCGGCATATCAATGCAAGGGAACTGGCTGAATAGTGTACTGGAATCAGAAAAACAATGTATGGTAGCTCGGCTACTATATATGTGATAACAGTACTCTAGGGAGAAGGTAGAGGAAAAATTTCCTCACCTAATTTAATAGAAGTTGTTGGGGACCAAAAGCTTTCCAAAATGGGGATGTATGATCCGAAATGGATTAATATATAATTTTTAATCTATTTTGGTGCTTTCTAGGTGGAAAGATTGGATGAATTGGCTTGTAGGGACCATTTTAGAGGCAAATCTTACTTTTTAGATTTGGGGTAAAAAAATTGTCAGAAATCTTTCGGAGCCATATTGAGGGCTTAAATGGCATTTTTTTGGTCTAAACTGTACACAAGACCAAGATTTCATATTCTACACATTGAGACCTTTCCAATAGTGCAAGTATTGCCTCAATTGGAATTTGTATGAGGAAGTTATGCCTCCCACAAGTTGACCTATCTAGTTGACCACCATGGTTTTAGAGTGGATTCCACGTCAGCTGTCATTACCCACATATGCAGAGCTAGTCACGGGTGCATTTTCAAGAACATTCTGGAGGGTCCAAAACCCTAACCTTAATCGAGAGTTCAGGCATTTACAAACCCTAAAACTAACCTTGAACGACTATCGGGCTATGTTAAATATCGGGTCATTAGGAGGAAAAGAGGTTCCATTTTTGATGATGTTATTGTATTGTTCCATAGTTGAGCAATAGTAAGGGATTGGATATTATATCATAACAAAGGAAGTAGGAGACCCTTAGTAGTCGTGCAGACTATATTGTTAGAGGTAACTCCACAGTGAGTACCACTTTTTTTTGTATTTGCATTGCTTTTTGGAGAAGAAAAGAGCAAGGCATGGTTCTCACTTTTGGCTAGGTTTTTTCCAAAAGGGGTTTTCCCAAGGTATATCTTGTGTTATTTGTGTGGACATGTTATTTTGCTCTAGTTAATTTCCTTTCATTTCCAGTTTATTTACCATTTTGTGGAATTAAGCTAACATAATGAATTAAGTTATAAGATTTGTCTTGACGAATTGTTCCAGTGCAATATCCAAGACAATTTGCAGATCAACCAACTTGTCCATGGGCGGGTGATATTTTTTGATCCACTCGTTATTTTTTAGGAAAATATCACGTTTTTTTCAAACGTCGTGATGCTTGTAAAAATTGTGATTTGAATCGATTTTTATGCTGCAAATATCGTTTGTGTGGACATTGTGATATATTGCAATGTTGGTGATATATTACCGATGTTTACAACATTGTTGCAAACCTATGGCCACACCTATGATCACTAATCTAAAGAAGGTGACAGCTTTAGATTCAGAGTTTGTGACCCTATGTTGTAGAAGCAACATATAGGTTCTTTAATGTATTTGGTTAACAACTTAACACTAGTCTAGACATATGTTTTGCAATGAACACCTTGAGTCAATTTCATGGTGGAGCCGAGGCAAAAACATTGGGTAGCAACAAAACATGTGCTCAGATACTTGAGGGGCACAATGGAGTATGGTTTGAGATATCTTGGAGATGTTGAACTGGAGTTGTAGGAGTATATAGACTCAAATTGGGAAAGTAGTGCATCAAACAGGAAGATCACCTTAGGGTGCTTCTTTAGCTTGTGAATCTGTGATCAATGATGATATCCTGGTTAAGCAAGAAGAAGAATTTCGCGACACTTAGCTTAGTAGAGGCAGAGTGTATGGGTAACCAATACTGCTAGTTGTGAGCATTTGGCTTCGCAAGTTGCTTGTAGGATTGTTTGATTAGGAGTTCAATCCCACTGTGATTTACTGTGATGACTAGAGTTGTATCAAAATCTTTGAGAATCCAGTGTCTCATGAGAGAGGTCCAAACACATGGAGATCAAATATCACTTCATACGAGACGTGATCCAGAAGGTAGTAGTAAAGCTCCAATATGCACCCATAGATTAGCAAGCCAAGCCCTTAGCAAAAAGGAAGTTTGAAGCATTCGAAGATAAACTTGGATTGGTGTAGAATTCCTTTCTTGCCAAGAGGGAGTGTTAAAAATGTAGCACAAACAAGAACCCCTTGCACAGGTTCAGTGTGAATGTGCAGGAAGTGGTTTGAGACATTTCATAAATAACCACTTAGGAAAAGTTGATTTTATTTTGCAATTCACTTTAGGAAAATGTGAAAATCTTATGATTTGTAGTTGAGTCTAATAAAGTGGATTTAATACATTAATGACTTAGACTAGAATTTAATCTCAACCGTCAATCTCAAGTTGAGATTAGGGTTTTGGTAGGTTAGTTTTTGGGATAAAGCACAAATATAAACAAGATAGAAAGATTTGGACACAATTGAATAGTTGAATAGTTGAGCAGGTTAAGTGACAAGAGGAGAGAACGTAGAGATAGGAGGAGAAGGATTTTGGGCATTGATCAAGCATGTCGAAGACACAATTCATACAAATTTGTACAATAGACCATACAAGTCGTACCACTATTGTTCCTCGACTTCTAGGTAGGCTGTTCCTTCTTAATAGGTCGTACAACTCAGTTCTTAGGTGATTTGCTAAGGTCGTGTAGTTGCTAGGATCAATAGTTTGTGGAGGTTTCCTTGTAAGCTTTGATTGAGAAATGAAAAGCTGATTTTGAAGGAGAAATTATCTATGTATGTGTGAATTTGTTTTTATGCTTCTGTTATTTATTGTTTCCAGCTATTGTGTGATTGATGCTGTCTAGAATTTAAATTTTTGCAATTAATTGATATAATTGAGATCATAAGGACAATAATCACCTAGGCTAGGAAAATTTGCAATTAGTACAATCCATAATTTATAGGGTGTATAGTTTATTAGTCCTACATTCACCTTGAGGTCAACATCCTAGTGATGCCCTTGTAAGGAGCATGTGTCTTTATTAATGCTTAAGAGCCATTGCTCTCAAATACCTTTTTACGATTTCCTTTTGAAGATATACTTCTTTGACACGATCATTAGACCCACTATTCTCTATGGCTTTGAGGCTTGGGGTCTTGGCTTAGGCCTTGTTGATTGGGTGTGGGTGGAGAGAGTCTAGAGTTCAAACCATTATGCTCTAACATTTGATCTATTGCAAAAGGATTGTTACTTAAAGCATTGTCCCATCTTATCACTTTGTTTGTCTCAAGAGCCTCCTCATGCTTATTGCCTTTCTTTATAGTCACCTTGGCTAGGAAAATTTACAATTAATACAATCTATAATTTCTTGGGTGTATAGTTTATTGGTCCAACATTCGACTTGAGGTCAACATCCTTGTGATGGTTGTGTAAGGGGTGTGTGTCTTTAGTTATGCTCAAGTGCCATTGCTCTTAGATGCACTTTTACAATATCCCTTTGAAGATGCACTTCTTTAATACGATTATTAAATCAACTGTTCTCTATGGCTTTGAGGTTTGGGGTCTTAACTTAGTCCTTGTTGATTGGGTGTGGGTGGAGAGAGTCTAGAGTTCATACTATTATGCTCTATCATTTGATTTGCTGCAAAAAGACTGCCTTAAGAGTTAAAACATTATCCCATCTTATCACTTTGTCTGTTTGAAGAACATCCTCGTGCTTATTGCCTTTCTTTATAGACTAAGTTCTTTAGGTGACTTGACCTTGGGTTAGGAGAGGTACATGTATTTGGCTCTTAGTTCATGAGAAATTGCTTCCATGGGTCTCGTAGGGCAAAGGCAGTTTTGGTTTTCTAAGGCTTCTTTGCTTCTTCAATCGATTGACATCTCCATTGGCTGTTTCCTTCCCAACAAGTACTCCTTGGATGCCCTTGTAACCTTATCCTTCAGAGATTAATTGATGCACACAAGGTGACAAGGAAATAATCTTATATGAATGCAAGAATGCAAGAGTAAGTAGCTACAATTGTACACATTATACACTCTATATTACCATTATATATGTGTGTATGTGTGTTGATGCACACAAGGTGACAAGGAAATAATCTTATATGAATGCAAGAATGCAAGAGGAGGTAGCCACAATTGTATACATTATATATATATATATACAGGAGTGTGAAATTGATAGGTGGAGTTAGTTGAAGTGTTTGGTGGATTTAGGTGACATGGTAGTTGGAGTATTAGGTGAGATTACTTTGAGCAAGATAAGCTTTTTCCATTGTTAAAAAATTGTCCATGATTCATGATAGAGTACATGGCATACTTATTCAAACTCAAGCTAAGCATAAGGTGTTTCGTCATAGAGATTGAGTCCCTCCATAGTTCCAAATTAGCAATTGTGTATGGCTAAATTTGGACAAACAATGGTTCACAAATCAACATCACTAGCTCAAACCATCCTGCTAATGGTCATATAACATCATCCAAGAAATCAATTCTAATGCATTTCGATTAGACGGACCAACCCAACTTGGTATTCATATAGTTGATGTCTGTTAACTAAAACTCTAGGAACCTTCACACTTGAAGGAAGAGGTTCCAATCATGCATCTAGAAGCATCTATGCCCAATTCTTAGCATCCTTTGATTGATGACACTTAACTTGATGTCAACGTAAGAACTACCAAGCACAAACATACAACTACTGAATTAGTAGGTCGTAAAAGCATTATCCACCGAAGTAAAGTAGATGTCCCAATTAGCTTTTAAGAAGCACTTCCATCACCCACAATTGAAAATGGGGACAATTGCCCTTTTGTAGGGAGCAAATGATGAGGACTAGTTAGGTGGAAAAGTGAATAATGAACAATATCTGTATTCACAACTTACTAATTCCTATTCTAGGAGACATCTTCTTGATGGGATGTGGATAGTGAAGGACAAGCAATTGGTATCTAATGAGGTGCAAGGGATTGGATGCCATATCATACTTCAAAAGGAGAATGCCCTAGAGAGACATGTATTGCCCTATTGTAACCATGCTATAGTATGCAGAGATAATTGTCCTATTGATGGTACATGCAACGAGCATGGACTAAGGTTTGATTGATAACCTTAAGGTTGAAAAGAGGTAGAAAATTGTAACTGACAACCAAGCATCCTCCAAATAAGGCTTAAAAAATAATTGAGAAATTTGGAATCACGGTGTTATCGAGCAAACTAGCAAGCTAGTGTCCGATAAGCACATATGAAGGAAAGTGACCCAATGTCAACTTAGTCATGTTCCTTTGACTTATTTGGAGTGTCGTGACCTCCAAGGGGAGAGCCCTTTTTCAACCATCTTGATGTGCCCGTAGTAGGTTGTACCCGAACCAAGTATTCATCGTCGATCCTGTGACCCAACAAGACTGGGTCTACTCCTCTAGGATAGGTGAAGATCCGATCCCGCTAGAACACTACTGAGTGGCCAACAGTTGCCAAAGCTGCCACTGAGAGGATGCTCCCTCTCAGTCTTGGAACAAATAGAACTCTTGACACCTCTAGGAGCTCTCCAAGGTCAAGCAGAAATCTCACTCTGCCCACTCCAGTAACCAAGTGGTCAACCCCTTGCACATCCCGAACCAACTGCAAGGGTGTGTGCTCTAGGATAAGAAATGCATCGCGCACTCCTGTCATGTGACTGTTGAGCATGCAGTCAAGCCTCCAACTCTGATCAACCTGAGCCTCTGGTAGGCTACTATCATGTCCTGACTGAACTGAGGCTAATGAGAACTCCTTCTCAAACCGAGAAGTAAACTCATCAACCTCCTCTGCTGCTGCTACCTGCTCGTCCTTCGCCTGCTTCCCCTTCTTCTTATGCAGACACTGCCCCGCATAATGTCCATAATCGTTGCAGGCAAAGCATTTGATCTTGCTGAGATCCTTCTTCTGTCTGCCTCTCTGTTTCTCGCCTGCTGCGAGAGCCACATCCTCCTCCTCTGGAATAGCAGAAGCTGAACCCTGTATGTACCCTCTCCGGATCTCCTCCTATGTGAAATCGTCCCACAGACGATCCCACTTGGGGAGGTTCTCTCGAGCTATGATAGACTGGAAGAACACTGCCCATGGCACAGTCACGCCATTCAAGGCCTGTCGAACCAACTATATATCCTCTACCTTCTTACCAACTGCTCCCAACTCATCTCTCACTTGAGTTATCTTGGTGAGATAGGTCATCATGCTCTCATCCTTCCCCATCTTGATGCTCCTCAGCTTCTCCCTAAGAACCATCTTCCTATTTGCATTGGAGCTCTGGTACAGACTAGTCAATGCATCCC
Organism: Larix kaempferi; assembly: GCA_027924585.1. Taxonomy (NCBI): domain Eukaryota; kingdom Viridiplantae; phylum Streptophyta; class Pinopsida; order Pinales; family Pinaceae; genus Larix; species Larix kaempferi. Next base: position 11,991,707 of record BSBM01000322.1, on the reverse strand, counting down.
ACATCTCAAACACATTGTCCTCGGTAGAGACATGTGGGATAATATGATCCTTGATCGCATCAAGAAGGATCCGTTGAGCTTTCACATTCTTCTTATCATACACTGCTTTGGCAGTGGCATCTGACGGAATTGTAACAGGATTTGTCGTTGTGCTGTTCACAACATCCCATAGCTCACACTCTTTCAGCAAGAGTGTAATACGTGCCCTCCATGCACTATAGTTGGAGGCCCCATCCAACCGGTCCTCCACTCTCAAGCTGGTAGCCATACTCACCCAACTGAAATACTGTAACCCACAGTGAACAAGAATCTCTCCTAATCACAGATTTGGTAGATCTATCACAGATCTAACCACTGAACCCACTAAAGTGATAGATCTGACCTCTACAACCTCAGATCTGAACTGTGCTGCTCAGATTTGGTCTCTATCTCAACCGATCCACTAGATCTATCTCAGATCTAGTCTCCAACACCACAGATCTGATAGATCTGACCTCTACAACCTCAAATCTGAACTGTGTTGCTCAGATTTGGTAGATCTGGTCTCTATCGTCACTGATCTCTGTGTGACTTCCCTCTCTGACACCATGTAAAACTTTGATTCAGAGATCACTACTCCCTCTGAATCACCTTGAGACCTCAAGCGGTTTGAGTCTCATATGTCAGTACATACTCATAAAAACATAAACTCAACAGCTAGATCTCATTACCAAACTGAAACACATGCAATCACACAAGGAACACCAAATATACCCTGGAAACCCCAACCGGGGAAAACCAACAATCTGTGGGGCTATCTTCTCTCTCGAGCCCAAAGCATATATATAAATAGACAAGTACAATGCAGGATTACCTCAAAGGTAACTCAATCCCTGAACCGGACAGACTCTAGATCTGCATGCATCAGCTGATGCATGCACTAGAAGAGTAAGCCCTAACTGGTAAACTGGATCTGAGTGTCTCTACAGGTGCCTCTGACTGATCTGCCTCCTCTGTATCACACTGCTCTGATCTGCTCTCTCTTAAGACTGCCCTCTGAAGAATGCAACCTCCACTGCATGCATAAGTGTGCCCTCCCCTTTGGAGTCTGGATATCTGATGCTCGTACCGGACCGGATCTCAGCAGATCTGAGCTCTGATCGTCCCTAACCTTCCTCGAATGCTGAGGCAAGGCTATCCTGGAAGTCTCAGACTCTGAATCGGTCGATCTGGCTCCAAATGAGCTACTCCCTCCTTGGGAAATGCGCCCTCCTCCAAGTGAACACGTCCTCCTCTAAACTAAGCAAAATGCTTTCTGATGGACTGTCTCAGTCCACAGACCTGGGTGCCTAGTGACTCTGGAGCTGAAGGTCATTGATCCAGCTTAGATCTGACCTTCCTAGCTCCTGCAGCAGCTCCTCTCTCTCTCAGAAAGTCGCCCCGCATGCACAACTGCGCTCTCCTCGCTCTAGCACTATCACTCTCTGACAATACAACTGAGCTGCCTCATTCGGTGATCCCCTGCCTCTATAAATAATCTCACCGATGAATTAGGTTTACCAAAACCCTAATTCTCGGTGCATGCAAAAGTCACTTTTGACTTTTGCATTCATCCAATGATCGCTAACAGGTCATGCAAAACTCATGCATGCAAAGGTCAAAACACTCCGGAAGGTCCGCATGCAGCCACCACTGGACTCATGCCACTAAGTAGAGTGTATCTCACCCTCTACTCCATACTGATGCCTATGCAGCTAATGTACCTCCATGCAAGGCATCTGAATCACGGAGGACATCCCGAAGTTACCATACTCTAACAAGCTCATAAGTGATTGACTGTTTGTCCAATGAGGATAACTTGCAAGAGATAGAGGACTAGGAGAGAGAGGACATCCAAGAGAGAGAGAGAGAGGAGAGTACTATTAGGAGATAGAGGATGATGTCCTAGTGTTGAATGGTTTACTAAATGATGACATGTAGGGTTTTTCTATAATTCTATCTCATTCACCCCTCAGTTTTTGGAGTTAAGTATAGATGGACTGAGTGTGGTTTTATTTGAGCAAACATATCTGTGGTGATCCCCAAGTCACTTTTGTCAAATACTTATGTTATTGAGATCCTCAAGTCACTTTTGTCAAATACTTCCATTTTTTGATGGTATTAAATACTCTTCAGGACAAATGGGGGTTTATCATAGTCTTTTTTAGAACTTAGTTACCCCCTGCACGAGTTATCAAGGAAGGATATCGCATTCCAATGTGGGGAAGCCCAACAACAAACATTGAAAAATCTTAGTATCGATTGATGTATGATGAGTTTATCAGACTACAGGAGAAAATAATCATTTTTAGTGAAAAGATGACAAACAGGATTAGATGATAAAGGATAAGATACTTGTCTTCGAAGAATATCAAGAGACGTGAAAGAAATTAAGATGGTATTAACATCAATACCAACAAAATAGTTAGAGACTGCATCAGAGAAGTCTAGCAGGCTACCTACTAGTGCAAGGCTCTCAATGCTAAATAGTGTCGTATCATCCTTCATTCAACTAGGGCTGTTAGTCATGTTGGAGGTCAAGGCTAAAGGTTTGTGAGTCAATCTCAGTGCTTCTTGTGCAAAGCATGAAGTCAAGAACTGTGGAAGACCATTATAGTATTATTTGCTTGATGTAAAAGCCATTAATATTCTTGATATTGGTGACAATGAGCTCTCATTTCCATGTTATATATGGTTCACACGAGACCTTTTATTATTCATAATTGTTTAGCATTGATTATGAAGTATGTTTTCTCCACAATGTTTATTTGTATCGTCTTTCTTTGTATGAAATATGGACAAGGGAAGCTCAAATCATAATATAGTTGCCTAAGGTCTGTCTTACAGGAAGGGAAGTTAAGAGATTTACTTGTTTTATGCTGCCAGGGAATACTTATAATATACACTATGTCACTGGAGTTTGCCATGTGGCCTCAGAAACCCATAGGTTTGGATAAAAACATTTTTTGACTTCATACCTTGTTGCGATTGCATTTTACCTTTTAATAGAGAACCAAGTACTTTCATCAATGCCTCATTTCGAATCAATTCATAGCGGGCAGACTCACCAGCATCGAAGCCATAAACAGAGTAAGTAGCTTCATATTGCTCCCTTAGGCTCCTCGTCACAAGAAAGAAAGTGAGGTGCTGGACTGCCTATATCCCACCATTTCCCCTGTGAAAAATGCATCTATAGCCTAAAGAGCTTGTTGAAAACATACCCATAGTAAGTAAAAATACCAGCCCCAATTAAGCATCATCCCAAAGGCTCCAAGAAGTAGGAATACTTCTTCATGAATAACATTGATTATGGTCTTGTTGGAGAACAACCTAAATGGAGGACAGAAAATAGAAACTGCAGTTGACCTTATCCCATGAGTCCAGTAGGCGTAAATACTATAGTGTCGACAGTTTGGTAGTCGTGCCACCCCATCCATACCTGAAATACATAATAAGCTATAGGTGAGACATGCAAAATGGAGACCAAGTAAGCTCATATGATTTGGGGAATAGGCCCTTAAGAACAGAGCACTACGAATGACTATGAAATATTGTGCATTCTACCAATGACTTGAGTGGGACCGGTCATGAGTGTAGGACGTAGGCTTTTTATGACTGAATAGCTGGGACCTGGTATTGTGAAGAAGTCGAGACATAGGAAACAGAGGCAAATGTTGGAGCAGATAATTTATAACCAAAAGAAGTTGATCCAGCAATAGGGGGTAAAATTTAGAAACAAGGGAAAAGCAACCAAGGTGGGAAGGGGTAGGAAAGACAGGAGTATATAGCCAAGGCGGGAAGGGGCAGGAAAGACAGGAGTATATAGCCAAGGCGGAAACAGCACCAGTTGATCTTATCGACACAGAACTGGTTTTGGGTCCATATCCATAAAATCCAATTTCTTATCCATATGCATATCCATAGTCATCAGTTACAGAGTTCTCAGTAGCCACCCCTGTTATTAGCCCTCAGTCAGATGTATCAAAAGGACTTGTGAATTTTGAAAATCAATGTATTTTGGAGCACAATGTATCTCTTCACACAATTCCTTGTGCCTTTTCAGCTAAAATCAGCGTCTTTCTTGCCAGCATGTGGAAGATATAATTGATTTGTTGTAGGATACTGATGCCCACATCCAAAAGTCCCAAGGTTTTCATCTTTTGGAGGTCGCCAGAAAAAGTTGTCAAGTTCTCTACTTGAAGCTCAAAACTATATACAACAGAATGTGTTAAAGTTCTAGCTTTCTAATTGATGAGGACATCTTAATTGTACAGAAACCTTTCATTTGCTTATGTAATGTTGCTTCAAAGTCCAGTGGCATTTACCTCTTATCAAACATGAGAGTAGGTAATAAATCAAGAAACCTGCTTTACAGCTAACTGTCTGAAGGCTGATAGCCGATTTGAGCTCACACAGGTGTTTGCTTATAATGTCATAGGCAGATATTCTGGTACGAGGGTATTCTGCATGGAACTCCAGGCGGGCACTACAAGTGATGGATCAAATATTTCCCAAGGTATGAATTCATTAGAGGAAATTCAGCTTTCCCATTTCTAATTTCCTAAATATCAGGATTAGAAGAGAATTCGAATCTGTCTTTCACATTTGCTCTTTTTGAATTATGGTAGTATTTTAATTAGTTCTTGCAGAGAGGTGCTTATTTGCATTCCAATGGTGCCCATCTGTCAGTGTGAGGAGTGCACTTGGAAAGTGGCTATACTAAAGTGGATTCTAGTAAAATCTCTTTGTATTCTCTATCAGAAAGATCATTGTAGCGGCATCAAAAGATATTTTGCATCTTTGCACATGGAGTTTTTAAGTGGTCTTCATATCTTTCTTTAGAAGGCTAATCAAATAAACAAACTGATTTGTGTTTATACTATTTGGGGTCTGTTTACTGAAGAAGCAATCTATTTCACATGCTACTCTCCTTTGGCATCTTTTGTGTACTGTCCAAAACCCTTGAATATAACACTGTGTGTAACCTAACTGAGTAACATCAAATTTATTCTTAACATTCTTGTTTGTTACAATTTTTATTATATTTTGTTTCCTTAATCTTTTTTTCCTTGCATGATCTCCATCATATATGTGATGTGCTTTCTGCTACACTTCAGAACCAATGACCATGTTGTTATAAGGCATCAACTGATCATTTGCCTTTCTAGTTAGTATGCAATCAAGAGGTATCCTTTCCAGTCAAGTATTTGATTCCAAGCCTCTAGGTAGCTGTCCAAAATCGATTGGTAGACATAGAGTGCGTTGAAGAGAGACTAACTTTTTTATGTAGTTGGAATGGAAATGTTCAATGGCACAATGAGTGACGGAGGTTGCCCGGATAAAGGGAATACTGGAATGAAAATCACTTGAAGAAACAAAATTTCTAGCTAGGATCCTTGGTCCCAAGCATTGTTGAAACAATTGGCATCAGAAAAAAATTGCTGAGGGTGCAGACATTGCTACATGAGAAAAATCAGTGAAAAAATTGACAAATTACAGCAAGCATTAAACATACAAAATAATTCATTTTTTTCAATTTTTGAAAAATATAAACCCACATCAACATCAAATAAGCACATTGGCAGAATAATATGGAAAAAACACCGATATATAATGATGTTTTGGATGCCAAATCATAAATGATACATCAAAGTGGATACTGAATCCTGATAGCTGTCCATTCAAGACTAATAAATAGAAAATTAGATCAAATATATAATAAATGTATCTCATCAGCATGAGTCATCTACACTGATTTATCTTGCAGCTAGCTGTTGATTCCCTCTACCCCTTTTACAAGCAAAGGTAATGGCTCATTCTCTCATAGGAGAAGGCCTGTAGCTGAATATAGATGCCCATTGGCGAGTGTCTGACTCTGTGTAGAAGGTGGAGTTGAGGCCGACACATTGGACTCCTCACTTTTGGTCTCCACCCCCAAGAACGGTTGGGGGTCATCTGTGACAAGATATCATAAATATTTGGATGTTAACTTGATAATGGCTTCATTGCTTATACTACTTTGACAAAATTCCACTTGCATTGGTGACTACATTGACTGTACACATAGCATTACCGAAATCATCATGGTCCTACTTTAATGGACCTTTCTGCCTAGCCTCTTTCATATTACAGATTTAAGTTTCTAGTTCAGTTTCTAGTTCATCGAAATTAACAGTTTGGAAATTGTTAAACGCCAGATCTGTCCAAGTTTTAATCCAAGTATTCTCCAGATTTGATGTTGGAAGACCATTCAAGGGGAGCAAACAACTTGGCTGTCTTCTGCGTTGTCTACCATGCTAGATTATGATGCCATGAACTCACTCCAATGAGTTATCAGTTTACATCAAGCATATGCTTGTTTCACATCAAGAGCATGATTTTTGGCCAGGTCTAAACAAACCTATGCCACGAGGGTAGGCACTCCCAAACAATGATAACCATCTTTTTACAGGTATGCACAGGAAGATTCGATGTCAGGTGTTTATGAAGAACTCTGAGGGAAATAGAGAGCTCACATGTTTTCTTACCAAAACCTCACAAAATGGTGAATGCTGTGTGTTACCTCCTAATTTGTACATTAGGTGGATTTATTGCGAGCCGCCAGAGTTGTGAACATTTATAATGTTCATCGTCAGTGTTCAGAAGTTCACTAGGCCAAATTTTTGGCCCTTTGTAAAATTTGCATGTCCAGACCCCCTTGGGGAAAATTGTAATAAGTTGGTCTAAGCATGGTCATTTTGTAAAAGGCTTGGCCTACCTTAGGTTTAGCTATCAAGGGGATACTCTAGAGTGTTTTTTCCTTAGGAATTATGCGTTGCGCTTTAGTGGCGTATAATTCCTAAGTTTTTCAGTCACACCTCCAAAGCTAGAGTATTTACCATGGTGGTCGAACCTTGGGAGGTTATTAAAGCCTAAGTGTGCATGTATTTTTACATGCTAGCCATCAATATTAAAATTGTATGGACATGCACTAGGTCTCCTAGGAGTTTGAGTTCATTCCGGTAAAAATAAAATTTTCTGTAAAATTAGACCATTTTTTAATGGTTTAATTGGAAATTTTCAAATTGTAATAAAAGTATGGTTTGGAGGTGGAATTTGGCGCACGGATGCTTGTTTTCACACTCAAAGCGTCCTCTTTAACCTAGGACCCACTTTCCTTGGGTTTCGGGTGATTAAATTATCACTTATGGCATTTTTTTCTTAAGGAGACGACAAAATGACACAAAAATGCTAAAGAAGCGACAAATTGTACAAAAGGACAAATTGTGAAAATCGAGAAACATGTTAAACACATGTGGGGAAAAGGTGGCATATGGTTTCTGTTATCACCCAAACTGTAGTTACCCCTATGGATGTATCCACTCATGGATGGCAATAGGGAAGGGCAACTCAAAAGGTGCAACCACGATCACCTCGACCTCCAATAGATGGTTGTCACGCCGGTCGAGGCAACCTTGACTTTATGTTATCTAGCCTAGACAACAAAGGGGGAGACCCGATCTACTCCCGACAGGAGAGATCAAAACCAAGACACCAAATCAAGTTAATTCTAAGTGAAGTAAGGTGTATGGTTTATCCTATACCTTAGGATGAAGTCACAAGACAAGTGAGGGGTTCAATGAGTATAGCTTTGGTTCATTATTGATGTGGAAGTGACTTATGATTTGTGAAATAGGATCCAGGAATAAAGTACTAGTTCAATGTGAGAAAATCCACTGCCTTGGGAACCGTATCCAATGCAGGGTAGTTTAGGGGTTGAATTGGGGCTAACTAGTACAAGTGACAAGCTTGATCATGAAGTATGATGGCATCAAAGGGTTTAGTTCACCAGACCAGGGTCAAACCACAAGTTAATCCAACAATCTAGGAAAGTCGAATTGACTTGGAGAGAGACCAGTGCCTTGGGAATTGGGATAATGGAGTCAAAGTAAAGTTAACTTGTGGTTAAGGACTCCTATTGCATGAGACAAGTGGGCAATTAAAGTCTTGATGGATGAATAGGTCTAGATCTAGGTTTGACCTAAGTGGACCACAATCCCTTAAAACAAGGTATGCTATCCCCAAGGCAAGATTTGACAAGGTGACCTACTAGACCTAGGTTTTGAATTACTCCCGTTCCAAATCCACTGAAATCTCATGTACCCATGTCCTAGAAGTGAGCCAACTCACTTCTCCAAGGTGGTGCGACTTTACCCAAGGAGGCTAAAAAGTGGGATGAGTGGGGTCAAGACAAGTCCAATGGCATCCAAACTTTAGATCCAAGTGGTTTAAGCAAGTGAGAGTATGGATCTACAATTTCATGCCAATCCAATGGCTAGATCTTACTAGATCTGAGTTTGAAGATACCAAGTGGTCCAAAATGGGGATTAAATCCCTTAAAATGTGGAATAGGGCCCACAAGGTAGAAATCAGACAAGTGACAATTTGGGGGTAGGTTATTGGATGTGTAGATCATGAATCAAGCGGGATCTCAACTACCCACATACTAGATCTAGGTCAACCCACCAAACTAGGAAGTGCGCCCTTGCTTGGAGAGGCTAAATGCCTTGGGAAGAGGGTCAATTGGAGGCCAATCCTCACCAAACTATAGATCCTGGATGCCGTGGATACTATAGAGGTGGGTTTTCAATATCTTACCCAAGAAGCCACTAGATCTTAGTAGATCTGAAAAATGTAAAAATGAGGGTTTGAAGAAATAAGGGTTTTATCAATTTATGAGCTATGTCAATGGATTGGATCAAGATAAGAGAAACAAACCTGTGGATCTTACCTGGGTAACCTTGTAGGTGCCTTGATGATGATGATCTATGCAAACCCGATCAATTTGAGAAGCTTTGAGGTAGTTTTCTATGCAATCGATTTAGTCCAAGAAGCCAATGTGCCCTCTCTCCTGCACAACAAACGTCAACAATATCAGATTTGATGTAATCAAGAGATAAGACTAATGCCACAAGAGAAGTAACAGAAAGATAGCATAGATCACAATGATACTAATGATAACCCCCTGATACAAGCAAATGCCAAGAAAGTCGATTTGAAGAAGCCTTGCAAAATCGCCCTTGTTGAAGTCGCCCTCCTGTAGACAAGACAACAATTTCCAAAATAGATAGATCTTACCACAAATTCCAAATGCTAGGTTGCAATAGACTTTCCAATAACCATCTAAGAACACCAGATGCAAAGGAGACCACAAGAATTTCCACAAGAAAGTTTTTCTATACCAATAATCCAAGAGCCAAAGACCCCTTACAAATGAGAAGCTCTCTCCTTTAAATAGGAAGGAGAGGCATCAAAATCCTAACCACTTTTTGAATGAGTGGCTAAGATTAAAAGATACAAATGTCTAATCAATGGTTGAGATGAGCTCAACAATAAAATACATGGATCACTAATAAAATATAATATGAGTGGACAAAATCGCCCTAGAAGAGGGGAATCCCACCAAATCATGCTGACAAAATATAATAGGAAGCTTATGGTGGGTCCAAGGGGTAATTTTAGCCACCCTTGGTCAATCCCCATAGCACAATAATCATAAAATAATCATCAATATACTAAATCGTGCCTCCATGGTCAAATCGTAGGCCTCAAAAGACCTCAGAAATCATCAGAAAGTGCCATAAGTGATGGATGCGGGCCCCAATGAAGCTGAAACTGCTGGAGGAGGTGTGGAAGACATCGATCTATCATCACTGATCATCCCATGCCATAACATTGCCTCAGTAGCCCAAATCGATTTCCTCAATAGCCATTTCTACCAATCCTGAAATGCCTCGGGAAGCGTGAAACTGCCCCAAACTTCCTCCTGGAGTGCCTGCGCTGTCAAGGTGAGGGCACCAGTGTGTCCGGGAGGGGGGGTAATATGGTAAAAACAAGTGGCTGGACCACCCCCTCCAAGCACAGCGCCCTAGGTCAACCGGATAAAAATCACATCTGCTCTGACCGGGCCTCCGACAGACCAAAACTCCACTGGGATAGCCTATTGAGGCTCAATCATCACTGTAAGTGCCCGGAACTGAAAACAAACTGTTTCATTGGACTCAGAAGGTCCAAATCCATCCAAGATGTGTACTCATACACGATATGAGTCTCTGCATGATCAATATATATATCCAATATACCGGAACAGGGCAAATAATAATAATCTATAAATGATCAAATACTGCTGTAAACCAAGAATCATCATCATAACCCTGTAGCTGCTGCATAGAATCATCAGGTACATGTACATAGACCATATATCATCTATCCATATCATCATAAGGTCCAACCACCTCATGTCCTTGGTCAAACTAGGTCTAGCCAAGTCAACATGACCAAATATAACTCAGACCATCACTGGAAGCTGCTGCAAAGTGTCAAAGGTTAATGCATGCTCTACGACTTATTCAAATAACAATTATAACACAAAGTAATCATTACTGGCGATCTAAATCCAAATAGATAATGTCATTAATTATTATTATTACTCAAACTAGACTTTCAAGATCATACTCACTTCATAGCTGTGATCAATTTGCTAGTGAAGGGTGAAGGCTAAAATAACTGGCTAGGCTAAGGGATGACTTGACTGACTTAACTTTGTGACACTTTGGCAAAGGGAAAGGGAATACACACCATAGTATATACTGAATGAGCAACAACACAGGGAATGGCGGTGTCTCACAAATGGATGAGTTGTTCAAAGAGGGTTTATTCACCTTTAACAGATGCGCACAATCCATAATACAAATAAGGCCAGCAATTGTTTTGATATAGCATTTAAGTTCCATTGCTTTTTGGGCCTGAAGTTTCCATAGCCTTGGTCTATGTGTGTTTATAAACACATTGCATAGATTTACATTTATTTTAGGCTTCCTGCTGCAGGTGTGTTTTTAAGGCACTTGTTTACCTGAGCACTTCTAGGTGTGTCATGGACAACTTGTTTACCTATGTATTTACATTTCCAAAAGATATAACATTTTATTTTCATGGCCATTTTCATTTGGCATGCCTTTCATTCATGTGTGTTTAGAAACACATTGCATGAATGGGCTTTTCATACAAGATATAGCATTTCATTTTCCAGATTTTGTATTCATGGCAGCACTAAAAGTTTCAGGTTTAGCCAACACAACTTTAGTGACTAGGGGGAATTCCAAGGAACTCCAACTCACCATAGGTAAGTTTTGTCATCAACTCAGAGCCGAAACACAATAAACAGGGAAGCTCATCCAATACAGAGGCTACAGTGGGGAAAAGTCCTCCATGCCACTAGTCAAGTAGTAAGTCAGGGTGATAAACTAAAAGGTAGGTAATGGATGGATGAAGACAATGAATAATGGAGCCACCACTAGCAAGCCAAGGTATGGTGGAATGATCACCTCTATTCTCCCTAAGGAGGGTAAAACCAATGAGTATGAATAGTGAACTTCTAAGTCTGAGTAGGGACAATATAATATATATAATAAGATCAACCAGGTCCACATATCTATATGATCGCCAGATCATGACACTAAGTGCTAAGACATGCTATAAGAATAAGTATAGAAGCAATATAACCATAACACAATGATATACCTGCTGAGTCATATACCTGAATGCTCATCAACCTGTACCATCATCTGTCCTCTGAAACTGCTGCTGTAACTCTGGGCATTATTGACTGCTCTGTACCAATGGTATAATGGCTACATCGGTCATCTCTCTGAGTGTCCTGAGACTCAGTCATGGCATGGGGAATATATACTGCTGTCCACAATCTGATAGTGATCCAATATAGATGCTCATCTCAGCATCTCAAATGTAAGGGAACTGGCTGAATAGTGTACTGGCATCAGAAAAATAATGTATGGTAGCCCGGCTACTATATATGTGATAACAGTTTCTTATGATGTGCGACCTCTTCAAATGGTTAAAGCACATGCTATAAAGTTAAATCATAAGGTAAAAAATGTATTAAAGTGAATAGATGCGCCATCCCTCACATGTGGGCGACTTGGCTCATGTGGATATTTCCCGTGCGATGGAGATGTTTTCAAAGTGAAGAGGGGCGTCCCTCTCATGAGATAGCAGCCACCTCATCACATCCCAACAACCAAAACTTGGTTAACGTATAGTTCAACGCTCTGTTATCTCCTCATTCAGTGGGATGCACCCCTCCTAAAGCATGCGCTCCCTCCTCTTGTATTTTGCTATAAAAGCGAGGCTTGCTCCATGGTTGAGGATGGATGTGTTATCACACAAACTCTAGCTGTTGAAGTGAGGTGTCCCAACATGGATGGTAGAGGGTGGTCAGCTAGAATGGTGTAACCTGCAATAGCTAGGTCCTCCATTTAGGGAACGGAAGTCACACCGGACAAGGCTACTGTCGCTTCAGACAAGGCACGTAGCCAAGTCAGGGGGGAGACCCCGCTCAACCAATGATGGTTGAGACTCAACAATCAGACACCCAACCCAAAAGATAAGCAAAGCAGGACACAAGGTGAATGCCTAAGTGTGAGATTTCCTCCATCCTAGTGAAATTGAGACTCTACATTGAGAAAATAGACTATGTGTAGTGATATCAGATCTGATTATGAGTGTCTAATGATGAATAACTTGAAGATTAGAAGACTGGAAACTAAATCAGAAAATAGAAATTGACTAGAAGAGTGACCAAAAATTCTGCCTATGGGAAATGAAGCTCACTAAGACTACTCAAACATGGCAGCAGCAAATTAGGTGATTAAGACACATCTTCTAGCAATCATACATTAAATTATAGCTGATTTAGAATAAAAGAAAAACAAACCAGCAAGAAGTGAAGTGAAACTGCCCAAGGGAATGGGTTAAGTAGTGGATAAAATGACCTAGGGCAGTGAATAATTAGCGTTTATAATCACTTCCAGCCAACGATACGTGATTTCCCAAGGTAAAATGACGTTCTAAAACTGAATCTCAAGTACCCAGAACCCCAAAATTTACCCAACAACGTGATTGGTCAGTTTGCCCAAGTGGGGCGAATTCAGTGAGTGACTAGTGCCTGGTTAAGTGGGTAGATGGAGTCGGAATTAAATGAAATTTAAGATATGGAGTTTTAAGAGCATTTCATTAGTGGGTTTGCAAGAAAAACTAATTCTAACGGTTGATTTTTAAGATTTTAATTTTTAGGGTTTTGGCGTAAATTTACTCTCTTCAACAAACTAGAAACGGAAATACAAGAGAGGAAGATGAAACACCTACTCGAACCAGTTGATATCTCTGATTTTGATAAGGTTGTACGTCCCGAAGATCAAATAGAAGTGGTTGTAGAAGTTCCCAGCTGAAATCGACTTGCTCTCTCCCCACCAACTCGTCCTCCTTGCTTGTCAACACCAATGGACAGAAATCAAATTAGTATGATAAGCAAGTGAAAATCTACAACAATACAAATAAAAGATGAGAGAAAATGCTTGGCTGAAATAGCAAAAACACTTCCCTTGTGTTACCAATCCGGAGAATGGAACAATAGTGGTAGCCAAATGGTGCGCCCTCCTCCAAGGCTTTGAGCTTGCTGCAAACAATGGTGAGAAATACAATGCTGGAAACATCCACAATCTACTCTAGTGCATCAAGATAGTATGGCAATCAACAATACCAAGAGAGTATCACACAAGAACCAAGCAAGAGCAGCAACGTTTCTCTTCTATTCCAAGTCCAAAAATGCCAAGAGAGAGTGATGCAATGGGTGAGTGCCTTCTCTTATAGAGAAAGGACACTCTCAAAACAAGTTTCCCCCCAAAATGGAGGGCTGGGATTTAATCCCTCATGATCAAATCGAATGGAGGAGATGCCTCCTCATGGGGGTGCGAATTGCCCAAGGAGAGCACACATGTGGAGAGGGGGTCCCCTTGTGGGCCCCCTATAATACATACAATGTGGTTGGGGGGTGTCCATAGGATGTTTTATCCCCCCAACTCACTATACCAAGGTCCCACATACACAAGAACCATCAAAAACGAATTTGCCAAGGAGGAAAAACGCCCCCATGGGGAAATTCGACCCATCTAGTGAGCTGGTCCAATGGAGGGACCCACAATGTACAAATACCATGTCAAACATTACCAATTTACCTTAGGAATCACCCTTTTATTTGCCAGCCTTTGATTTTTTCCTTTTGCTATAGTTGCCTTTGTCAATTTTTGATTTTCCATGTATTTTATTGCTGGTTTTTATTGCTGAAGATGAAATATGTGCTTTTGACCCACCTAGAGTGCCCGGATTGTCGAACCGTCTGCTGCAATGTGATCGTAGACCCCAAAAATAGTAGGAATGACCACTCGAACGACCCCGATCCATCACTTAGGCATTATTTGCCCAAAATCCATGATTTTTAATTAAAACAGGTCATTAATGACCAATAATAATTAAAAATCTCACAAACGCCTCGATTTTTTTGCATTCTGTCACTTGGAGGCTCATATGGGTCCCCTTTAGATAATAATTGACCAAAATCGAAATTCCGGTCGCAACATTTTTTTGGGCCCATTTTTGGCTTGGTCAACCTAGTTTGACCAAGTCAAATCTGGTCAACAATGGTGCTAGCTGAATACCTGTATGCAATCATGAATTGAAAGGCTTCCTTATACAAGTTAGTACATTACTAAACAATATGACAACAATATGGTGATAAAAAATTGTATTAAATCTCGGAAAAATACAAGGTCCCAGGTGAGGTGGGCCCACCACATCCAAAAGACTCGACTGCTATGCACAACCTATAGACTTGACCACCTAGCTGACTTTGGGTGATGTGGAATACATGGTGAAGGATGAGGGATGACAAGGATAAAGATCATGTGACCTCTCGGATAACTCGGGAAAGTAGGGTCCACTGAGATAAGTATACCATGACAAAACACGGGGAAGGGCGGTGCCTCACAAATGGGTATAGTGCAGGGAAACCGCCACTGGTCATCTAACAAGTATCTCACAACTCACATCCTTGCCCGAAGACTCTGTGAGGTTCTTTTCTAGAGCCGCCAAACTGGGTGTCCGGCAAACCGTAACTTGAGACTCTAGGGGACAATCTTGAGCTTGTCCCTTGCTCCCTCTCACCTCCTTGCCCCACAGGACTAGGTGAGGAAATAACCACTACAAATGCTGACATGTACGGCTGACCTGTGTCCATGTGTGTTTACAAACACATTGCATGGATTTTACAATGAGTTTCATACTTAGCCCTTTTTGGCTAGATTTACATTTACAAAAAACCTTTTTGGCTTTCTTTACATTTCTTCATTTCTTCAATTTACATCAAGGCCCTTTTGGGCTACATACATATCTCAATAGATATAATCATGGTGCTCATACTGCAAAGTAATGGGGGGTGAGCAATACATGCTTCGATGACCAATGGGGAACACCCGGTGAGGCTACACAATCCTAACTGCATTGCAACATCAGGGACAACCGATAGGAGCAAATCCCAGGTTTGAGAGTGCATCTCACACACTAAAGAGCCGAGGCACAATAGACAGGGAATCATAGCATACTTAGAGATCAGTGGGGAAAGGGATCGCCAAGGTCACAAATCAGAATCCAAGTCGGGAAAGTATATCATGTATGAGTCAGATGGATGGAGAAGGTGAAGGTGGATCCAAAGTCAGCTGCCTAGGGGGACTAAATAACCAAGTCTATACCAAGAGTAGGGGTGTAACCCGGTGTGCATATAATAGGAGCCTACTAGGAAGGGGTGGACTGACATCACCAAGGGCCCAATCACATATCATAAAAATAGCTAGATCACCAAATCAATCATCATATGTAGAGTTAGTGTACTATCATGTATAAACAAGTCTAAGCAACAATCATGAGCAATATACATCAAATGCAATACCTGTCGCACCATATACCTGCTGCTGAGGCTGTTTCTGAACTGGATCTCTGCTGAATCCGGGCACAAATAGTAAACCATCAATACTCTGTGATAGTCTCAATCAAAACAAGACTAGGCAACTGTCTCAATGGGCTCATATCAAAGCCTGGCATGGAAGGGTGACCCTGTGGTAAATGCTAGGTAACATGTCTGTACCACTGTACAACCATCTGTCCCCTCTGATACATCTGCTCGGGGCAATCTGAACAAAACTGTGTGCCTCCTCTAAAGGCATCGGATCTCTGATCTGGAAAAAAAGTACTGTGCGGTCCTCGGCCGCACAGTCTGCAGTATGGTAGCTCCAGCTAACATAGATGTGATAACAGGATGCAAGGAACCTCTGCTAAGATTGTAATGCTTTGCTTTTGGTGCAACTATCTGAATAAAATTGAGACTTTGGAGGTCAAATGGTGCATGTTGGGGATTGGTGATTTCTTACGAGGTAATATTGTTCAAATCTATGCATGCTAGTTTAACTTGGTGATCGGATCCGACTTAAAGGGTTTTTTCTTAAGCACATAGGGCAAGTATTTGTAGTCTTCTAGTTACTTGTTTTTGTTTTGCATTTAAAAGATTTGAGAGTAGCCTGCTTTAGTCAGTTATAATTCATGGTCTTTTGATCCTTTATATGTTAATATACCAGATCTAAGCCTTGTTTGCAAGTGTGTAGAAGTTTCAGGATTGCTTTGAAGTAAGGGGCAGAGCTCAGCTACATCTTCCTCTTCTTCAAATTTCAGAAGAACCATTCCTTAGTTTTTTCCCATTGGTTTCCATAGATCTCAAAGAAGATTCATGCTTGAGCAGGATTCTCCTTCTTCCTCATTCGAAAATCTAAACTCTCTCTTCTTGGTTACTATTTTCTTGCAAGTAAATTAGAGCTAAAAGTCTTCATCATTTGTTATTTACTTGTTCAAATTAAATCTAAAAGTGCTTTAGGTTCACATTTTTAAAGTTAGATCTAAGTGCTGCTTTCCTTAAGTACTTGAAGTATTAATTTTTCTTACCATCTGCAAGTACTAAGTTGTACAATTTTTGTAATTATGCTAACAAATACTAACATTCTAATAGGTTTGTTGTTCGCTGATTTTTGTTCTTTTGTCATAGAAAATCAAAGGAGCAAAGCGATTTGGAAGCTTGAACCATCAAAGAAGATAATTTTTAATCCCTTGTACTTATTTAAGCTTCTTTTAATCTAATAAAGTCTCTTGAATCTCGCTTTTGTGGATCAAGAGCGCTCTCTATTGGAGAGTTCAAACTTGTAATAATTTAATTAAAGGCAAGTGGGATTACGACTCCCATACCCCCTTCCCCCATTTTGGGGAAGCCTGTATCTGCCTACTTTTACTTTGCTTTCTATTTGCACATCACTAGCATAGTATTTTGTTAGGATAGTTTTACTTTTGCAATTTAATATTTGTTTTAAGTCTTTGCTTAGATTTATTTACTGCTAAATTAAATACTAACCCCCTTGCTCTCCTGAGTACGCTCTTTGACTTGAAAGAGACTCTTGGGTAGTAATTAGAAAACTTTCTTTTGCTTTATTTCTTAAAGTTCTTTGCATTTCTTTTTGAGTCTTTAAGGCTCTTTAAATACTAACCCCCTTGCTCTCCTGAGCACGCTCTTTGACCTGAAAGAGACTCTTGGGTAGTAATTAGAAAACTTTCTTTTGCTTTATTTCTTAAAGTTCTTTGCATTTCTTTTTGAGTCTTTAAGGCTCTTTAAAGTCTCCTGAATCTCGCTTTCGCGGATCAAGAGCGCTCTCTATCGAAGGGTTTTTATTTAAAATCTCTTAAATCTCGCTTTTTGTGGATCAAGAGTGTTCTCTGTCGGAGAGCTTTTTAACAATTGGAATTAATATTTCGCATGCTTCGCGTATGCTCTACCCATCGCAGGCTAGTCTGAGCTTTGGGATATCAAAAGCGGTAGTTTTGCACTTTACAATTTTCCACATTAAGTTAATCCACTCATATTAATAAAATCAAGTCCCCCATAACCAACGAAAATCCGGCGTTGCCTCAACTTGATCGAAGGTGAGAAAATTTCATAAAGGAAGCGAGAACAACTGGGAAGCAACGTCAGGGCACCATTAGACTACATCCTTGTTGGTGTAGTGTTGAACACGCTCTTGAGACTCCGTTCCAACCCACATGTCCTTGTGCGGAACCACTTAGAACAAGATCATGACATATTCCTCGTACCGCGAGGTATATCGGGAATCCCCCCCTTTCCCTCTAAATAACTCATCTTGTTCATCAGAAATAAAATCAACCAAGAACAATCGCACAACATTTTCATTATAGCACATCAACAATCGGTGACTCCATCGACATTGGTTTCAATTTCTTTAGCAACAATATCTTTATCTGTTTTTATCTATTTTGCAATTGTTGATTACTTTATGATGATATTATGCTATGGATGTGCTTAAGTTAATTTGCAACAAACTTGGTTTAATTTTGCATCAATTCACTCAAAAAATCATAAATAACACTCTTTCCCATCACTAAACATAAACTAAAAAAGTCTTAGAAACCTTTTTTTAGTAGGGTCTACCTCCCTTGGCTTCGGTTAGGAGTTTGCCTAAACGGAAGAGTTAGGATCAGGTGATAGCACCTGACTCGAGACTTGCCCCCAAAGTCACACCGAGTAGCTTCGAAAGATGTTTGCTGCGCTTCCCCCCAGGTGTGCATTTTGGTTGCAACACTGTGTTAAGAATATTTGTGTTGATTATTGAAAAAATATGCCCTGGCGATGAAGATAAGGAAGATTTTAGGGCTGTTGAATCCTTTTTAAACACTGTAATTTCAAAGTAGTGTCCTTCTCCAAACTTTATATAAATGATTTATTACATCTGAGCTAGTACAGAATCTAAAGATGCCCCTTGAAACAAGAGTGCTAATTTTTAGGATCTCACATCAATATCATAAATGGAATCTCGTTTCAAGGATAATTCACCAGAAACAACGTCACCAGTAATCAGAGACAACTCATATGGGAGACATTCGAAGGACAATGGAAATCCTCTTTGCATCATATGCCTAACTTCAAAGTGGCTGGTAAAATAAATAAGGAATTAGAAGCTTGTAAGAAGTTTTTTAGAGCAGAAGTAGTCAAGTTCTGTCAAGAAATTGTTTCGACACATGTTTCTGTGGATGGAGATAAACTGTACTGTTGTGCACAGTTAGGAGTTAAGACTGTACTTGAACCAACAAAACCTGTAACGAATACATCTCAGGAGTCAGCAATAACCCATGCAGAACACTCTTGTTTGCCTCTTATCAGCCATGAGGATAAACAAGTCACTGACTCACTAAGCATATCTTTGCAACTGATTAGACAGGATCTGCCAGGTATTTCACCTTCGAGAGGTCGATACCGATGAGCACTTCATCTTTTGGTGCCCTATCTACTACGAGATTCGCAAGCGGTTCCATTGCCTTTTTAGGAACCTCCTTCTCACATAGCTTCAGACTCTGACTATTTTCTTCAAATATCCTGATAAGAGGTGTTATATTTGCAGGAGGACCACCAAATTTACTCCTTCATCCTCCAGCGACATTCGCAGTTGGGACCAACCTCTGCTCAACGAATCACTTCCTTTTTTCGGTGCTCTCTTCCTCTAGGGGCACCAAGAGACAGACAGATGGAGGTATTGCTTCTGACCGCATATCAATTAGGACACGAGATAGATTTTCTTAGATGTCACTACTCGATTTGGGAAACTGAGATCTCAACCGGCCTTGAGTCTGTATAAGCCAAAACAAACCCAACTTCTCTATCCCAGAGAAGATCACAGTTAAACAATAAACTTATAACAGAAAGCACTATAGATCTCCTATCAACGTTAGCAAAATATGGCAAACACACAAGCGAGTCTCAGATTTACCTTGGAAACCCTAATGGGTAAAACCAGTTTCTATGGGGCTTTCTTCTTTCTTGAGCCCAAAGCATATAATAGAGAGAAAATAAATACACACAGATGTTTAGAAGATACAGCGAAACTTGATGGGTCAAAACCCTAGATCTGCATGCAAACTCAACTGCTGCTCATGGGAAATGCGCCCTTGTTGTCTGCTCTGATATGGATCTCTAAATACTATCACTGCCAATCTCTGGAAGTAGTACAACCTCTCTAACCACTCTGCCCTGATCTACTCTATCAATGAAGGACTGCCACCTCTCTATATGGAATATGCCCCCTCTGCATGGTAAATGCGCCTCTCCCTCTGTGAAGTCGCCCACACTCAAACTCTTAGCTATCTCTGCTCAGATGCACTCATTGCACACTATAATGGCTGATTTGTGCCTCAGATTGAGTAGGGACAGATCCCTCTCGGATCCCCTCACTCTCTCTCTCTGCAGATGCGCCCCTCTCCTTAGGAAGTTGCCCTCTGCATGCACAAGTGCGCCCTGACTCTGAAACACCTCTCTCTGTGAGGACCCTGCAAAGTAACCTTTTCTTGGTGACCTCCTGCCTCCTTATAACAACTCACTAACCAATTAGGGTTTCTGAAACCCTAAAGTGAGTGCATGCAAAGATCCTGCTTTTGCATGTTTTTTTATTAACAAGTTTGCATGCATGAGACAAATCACCCTGAAAGGTCCGCATGCATCCACCGCTGGATTCATGGCTCTTGGTAGAGTGCATCTCACCCTCTACCCCATCCTGATGCCTAAACTGAAAATGCACCTCCATGCTAGGCATCTGAACATGGAGGACTACTTTCCTAGTTAACTTTTCAACAACACGGAGGACCACCTCCATTTCAGCCCGACACTAGCAACATGGCCAGTCTTGCTCCCATCCCAGCTACTGGAATAATTCATCTATATTACAGTAGCAGGCTCCCCATTCCATGCAATTGCGCACTACCCATTATAGCTCCTCTTCCAGTTCTTCCTCCAGATAGAGTACTATTTTGAGATTCCTTCATTCGGCTTCGGATGTTAAGAGAGATACTTCTAGTACACCTTTACATATTCACCATTTTTGTATCACAAATACCAGATCCACACCTTGTAAATTTTTCAGATACACCATATACCCCAAATCTATGCTGTTGGGAGCGAGAAGCGGGAGCAGAGCGAAAAGCGAAATTTTCAGAAGCTCCAGTTTTAGGAGCGTTCCAAGAGCGTTTTTTATATAGTATATATTTTGATGGATTTATATCTAAAAAACATGTAGGATGTTGAATTAGCTATAGAAAACATGGATTAAACCATATAACATCAATCATCTAGTAGTTATAACTTGTAACATTATCATCAAATGATTAACCATAACTACTTTTATATGGCTTGGTAGTGAAGAGAGGTACCATAACATTGTCATCAAATGATTAACCCAGTACAAGAGCTTTTAGTATAGGAGAGGTAGGAAGTGCCTCGGGAGCGTGCTCCCGAAATTGGGAGCGTTTTGGGAGTGAGCTTCTAAAGGAAGCGAGCTTCAGGAGCAGGATCAAGGGGGTGGGGGTCGCTCCCACGCAACAAAGCCCCAAATCTCATGAAGCACACCCAAACATGATGTAAACACTTTAAGAGTAATACTGAAATCTAACATCGACAATGTTTTTTTGTGGGAAGAAGTTTCCTATAGTTAGCAAAAGTATGCACTTATAAAAAAACTATTTTAAGCTTTGAGTTGCAAGTGTCTTTTTGCTGAAAATTATTTCAAGTTTTTAAGTTTGGATATAAATAGTTGAAACCCAAAAATGACCCCCAAGATCCCAGTGTTCTTAGTTATTGTTTTAAAGGAGGGAGGGGCCACAAATTTGATTACGTGTGATTTGTGTGTTGAGGAATGACAAACAAGTTTATCTGTTTTGTCTTCTTGGTAATTGCATTTGTATGTGAAACTACCAAATCTAATCTTGCATTAATGAAGAGTGAAAGATAAGATACACTAATTTTATTAATGTTCGACAAATGAAACTACCAAAGAAGCTGATTAATGGCCAACAAAGAAGTCGATTTGTTTTGGCTTCTTGGTAATTGCATTTATATGTGAAACTACCAATTCAAATCCTGCATTAATGAATAGTGAGAGATAAGATACAATAATTTTATTAATGTCCAATAAATGACCACCAAAGTAGGTCAATGGGATTGCTAAGTACAATGATGTCAATACCCAGTGGGAGCACTAAAACGACTACTATAAAAGGTAAGACTCGGTAAGAAAGTAAGGATATAATCTAAACCTTGAAAAACCAAGCTCCAACGAGAAGCTCGTCTATAGGAAAGCTATACAATATGGATGGATTCATCTCTCCTAATATTCGAGGCCGAGTGGAGAAAGCTCAAGATAGAGTGCTATGTGGGGGAAGGGTTGGAGGAGCTGGACAGTGAACTCTGATACTTCCTAAGGGAGGTGGCCTATTGTTGGGACCTCGATGATCTTGTATGACTGTTGGTATGAAATATGGATTCCCAATGCTGTTGAAGTCTCTGGGAAGTATGTATGGTCCCTTGGGTCTGCACTAATTTGGAGTTGGAAATCGACCTGCTGTTGGTCTATCTCTTGGTGTCCCTAGCAGATGGGAGCACTGTAAATAGGAAGTGATCCTTTGAGTAAAAGCTAGTCTAGGATGTGGTTGGATGGTATGAGAACGGAATTTGAGGGCACCGTACATTCATAAGGCTAAGCATCTTTGGTCAAGGTCTCTAAAGAAATTGGAGAGTGTTGTAAATTTTCCAAGCCTAGGTAACTGTAATCCTTATCATCTCAATTAAATCAATTAATTGCAGAATTTAAATTATGAGCATAGAATCAATTACACAATATATGAAAATAGTAAATAGCGGAAGCATAAAATCAAATTCACACATACACAGGTAATTTCTCCTTCAAAATCAATTTTTCATTCATTAATCAAAGCTTACAAGGAAACCTCCAAAAATTGTTGAACTTAGTAGTTGTACGACCTGGTCAAATTAACCTAGAAATGAACTGTACGACTTGCTGAGAAGGAACAACCTTCATAGAAAATGAGCAACAATAGCGGTACGACCTGATGTATGGATCTGTACAGATCTATACATATTCTGTGGATCTATACGGATTGTGCTGTATAGACTTCTTCTTTGACCTACTTGATTGTTGGTCAATCCTTTTCCTCCTATTTCTACATCCACTCCTGTGGTCACTTAACTTGCTCAACTAATCAAATGTGTCTAAATCTTTCTATCTTGTCTGTATTTATGCTTTGTTTGAAATCCTAATCTACCCAAACCTTAATCTCAACTTGAGATTGATGATTGAGATTAAAACCCAGTCTAATTTATTAATGTATTAAATAAACTTTATTAGACTCAATTGCAAAACATAAGACTTTTCACTTTTTGCTAAAGTGAATTACAAAATAGAATTAATTATCCTCTTTTCCTAGGCGGTTACTTTTGAAATGTCTTAAAACACTTCCTGGACATTCAAACTAAATTTATACAAGATATCCTATTCGAGCTAAATTTCTCAACACTCGTGGCTCTCTGAATACACAATGGAAACTACCTGGGATCTAGTAGTAGATGTGGCAATGGAAAATGTAGTGCTCCTTTTTCTCTATGTCCTAAAGATGGCATAACTTGTAGATCTTGTCGGCTTGGTCAATCTGGTGGTCCACCTCTACCTAAAGTCTGTGTGAGCCCACTTTGAGTTGGCCTTAGGGAATATGAAGAGTGTGAATCCAATGACAGAGTGTGTATTGAGGTCGGACAATGAGTCCATCTCTCAACTCTAAGAAGTTCTGAATGTAGACGTGCATCTTCAAATGTAACCCATCCTAAGGGTTTATCCAAATGATTTGTATAAATTGCTTATATATGTTGTCTCATATGATCTTGTTCAACTCTTGCCTGGTAGGAATGAGGTGGCCAAGTGCATCCATGGAGTACTTGAACGAAGGAAGTCAATCGATTGCAATACACACGAAATTCAAAACATTCGAGACCCTTGCAAACCAACAACAATCCTGACTTGGAGGACTAGTAGAAGCAATGGACTCCAATGAACAATAGGCGAAGTACAAATATCGATCTTGTCCCTTCACCGAGTCAACAAAACATTGAATGCGATGTAGAAATGAGACACGGTTGAACAAAGTCTCAAGTCGGAAGTGCTGGGAACCAAACTCTAGCTGGATGATGTGTTGAGGGACTGCCTATTTGCATATGATGATGCGTCAAAGTAGAAGGCTTTTCACTCTCTTGGCTAAGCCCCAATTAGATTGTAGTAAACAAGGTCCCCAAACTTTTGAACCATAGAGAATTGTGGGCCCAATAAGGATTTCCATGAGTGACATTTAGGACAATAATGGATGTCTTGAAAATGGTGCCAGAAACACTATCTCTTGAGAAAGGCCAAGGATCTGTAGCCCTTAGTCACTCGGGGTTAAATGGCATGCCTTAGATTGAAGTGAGGTCTTGAGAATTGCACCTCTAAGTAGGTGTAGGTGTTGGTGATCTCAATCTCCTTTCCTTTGAAAAAGAAATGATGGTCCGAGAGGACCTTCTTTGTCTTGTTGAAGATCCTAACCTTGTTTTTACCTAGGTTGATTGTCCACTGGAAAAGGTCACAAAAAGAGCCAAAGCATCTGGTTGTCTCTTCAACCCCTTTGGAGATGAGGCTAAGAGGATCACATCATTAGCGAAAAGTAGGATAGATATCAAAACCTGTGGAGAATGCACTCATCACCATCTTGGATATGCTTTGGTAGGAAGGAATCTAACACATTAATGTAGATCCCAAATAGGGTGGGGGATAGGGGGCATCCCTACTTGACCCTATTGTTACTCTTGATAAAATCTACCTTCTCGTGGGCTATGCAAAGATGACCAAGGACTAATTTGTATAGGCACACGATGGTAGTAAGTAGGGTCTTGGAAATGCCGAGGTCTCTAAGCCTCTCGGGGGATAGAGTCAAAATCTTTCCAAAAATCTACAAAGCAATAATAGACCATTGAAGAGTAATGTCGTGGCTCCTCAATGATGACTCTTAAGTGTAAAAATGTAATAGATGGTTTGATGTACGGGTCAAAATCCTGCTAACTCTCTAGCTTTGAGGTGTCTTTGCTCAAGCTCTACAAAAAGTTTCATATGGAGGGCTATAGCATAGAGCTTTGAGAACGTGTGGCCAAGCATGGTCAATTCTATCATTTTTGGGATCTATACTAGAACTCGATTTGTGTATTGGGCAGATTGTGTGATATGAACAAGCCCATGGGAAACTTGTATGGACAACATGTTTGAATAGATTGACCAAGTGATTACACATTGTGTGGAGGCCTTGCTTGAAGAACTCTGCCTGGAATCTGTCCTCATTTGATTTGTTTTGTTGAAGGAACTAATCCTTCTTCTCAATATATTGCTATTGGTATTGTTGGACATACTCATTGTATTGGTCTTGTGGAGGATTCTTCAAAATCACAACCTCCTCTTAATAATACTAGAAATATAATCTCCAAACAATGCAGAATGCGAACCAACCTTGCCTTGACGTAGAAATGGCTACTAATCCTTGACATATCTCTAGTGGAATTTGTCAAATTGACACTCCCAAAAGATGTGCTTGATAGCCTTCAAGGGAGAACAAATATAGGGGCAGAGGCCCTTAGAAAGCCCACTCTTGGCCAACCAAGTCTTGGATGGGAGCCCTTGATAGATCACTAACCAAGCAAAATTTTACAGCTTAGAAAGCCAAAAATTGGAAAGCCTACATACCCATTATCCTCTAGACCAATGGAGACCCACTTTGCATTAAGGACCGAGGATAACAGATGCCTTTGGTGAATAACGGTGGGAATCATATAGATGAAGTAGTTTAGCAAAGCTCCTCTCCTAATCCCTCCAAAACGATCCATGCATCCTGTTACCACATAAGTTGTACTTAGTTGGATTTCAAGTGAGCCGACAAAGTTTGAACGAGGATACTTGTTCATGATCAGAGTTTGGAAGTCCTTCGGGCCTTCTAGGCCCTTTTATTTTTTCGCATGTTCATACTGTTGCTGTCGGATACACACCTAGGGTTAATGCGGTAGAAATCTTCAAGCCACTAAGTGTGTCCTTGGGGGCAAGCCTCGAGTCAGGGCTGTCCCCTGATCCTGACTCCTCCATTTAGGCTAACTCCTAATGAAGCCAAGGGGGGTAGTCCCTATGAAAGAGTTTCTAAGGCTCTTCAATTATTTATTAGTTGTGAATGAGTAATTTTTTTAGGAGTTTTTTAACAATGAAATTGATACAAAAGATTTGCAATAAAATTAAAGCATAACAACATAAAGATTAAAAGTGTTCCCTAACCATTCAACACATGATAGAAATTAAACATAGATTATAATGATAAAGCAAAAGACCAGTGTTGATGGTGGAGTCAAATAAAGTGCTGTTGTAATGCTTGAAATAAAATGTTGTGCGAATGCTCTTGGTCAATTTTAAATTATTATGGAGATGAGTGGATTGTTAGGGAGGGGGGATTTCCGATATACCGTCAGGTACTGGAAATATGTCCGGATTATGACAAAGGTGGCTCCTCACTCGAAAATGTGGGCTGGATCGGAGTCTCTAGGAGGTGTTTAACACTACACCAAACGAGGGTGCAGTCTAACGCTATCCCGAGGTCACTACCCAGTTTTTCTCGCTTCCTTTGAGGAATTTCCCCACACGATGTCAAGAATCGATTACGCCGGATTTTTCGTAAATGGGAGGTTAATTGAAAAAGTGAGACTAATTACTAGTCACCAAGTCCCTTTCTGGTATGATCGATCTGTTCAGTCGAGGCTACAGTGATCTAGAGCATACTTAGGACAAAGCCTTGTTAGTTTTAAAAGTTTTTTGAACAAATTTTTCTTGTTTATTAGAAACCCCAAGAGTCTCTTTTTCGGCCAGTACTCGGGCAAACCCTTATCCTGAACTCCGTACTTCGGAAAATCAAGGGGGGTTAATTAAAAGTAAAAGACTGAAAAAGTAAAATGTTACTAATTACTACACTATCGAGGTAGTGGGTTAGTATTCGATTACTTTTGAAAAAGATAAATCAAATTGTATTGAAAAGTATACGGTCTGCAAAAAAACAAGATAAAAATTCCGAAGTCCTGAGTGAGTCAATGGCCCAATATTTGGATTGGACCACGGCGTTAAATTTTAATTATTCTTGGTTGATTTTAATTAAACTAAGGTAATGTAAAGATTATTAGGCTAAAAAATGACAACATCCACAAAAAAGGAACCGACACCAATCCCCCCTGGGGGGATGAGAAGCAAGCTTTGTGAGCTTACTTCCAAAAAAGCGTTATTACGAGATTACAATGCCAATCTTGAAGTGATAGAACTCCTCTTTCTCCTTGTAGATTTTGGAGAAAAGAGGTTACATAAATTGTGGCAAAAGTTTTTTGGAGAAAAGG
Organism: Larix kaempferi; assembly: GCA_027924585.1. NCBI lineage: Eukaryota > Viridiplantae > Streptophyta > Pinopsida > Pinales > Pinaceae > Larix > Larix kaempferi. Next base: position 11,964,418 of record BSBM01000322.1, on the reverse strand, counting down.
TAAGGTTCCAAAAAAGGCTTGGATTGTCCGATCTTATCAAAATGAGCGCTCCAAGGACTCCTTTTCTGCTATCATGCAACACAAATCAGCAAACACAATTAGTAGCAAAGATGCCCAAAATCACTTTAGAAGTGAGTTGGGCAATTTGAAAAATTGTTAAAAGATCTAAGTTTAAAAAAAAAAAACAAAACTAGTTAATTAAAACAAAAAGAACTAAGATGGATTGGCTAAAAAGCCAACCCTCTTAGGGTCTTGGACACCCTTGAAAAGGCAACCAATAAAGCACTCAAGTTGCTTGATTTAACCTTTAAATACTTCAAAGAAAAGAAACCTTCAAACAAGCTTTGAATTTTACTTGAATAACTTGCTCAAAGACACTTTCTTAAAGCTAGATCCAAAGAAAAAAAATGATAATTTAAGACGAGCCTTTAGATCTATGCATCAAATCAGATCTACTCTTTAAATATGCTTGATAAATGAATCAGATCTGAAAATTCTAAGAACCGGTAACCAAGATGAATTTAATTTTAGAAGAGAGAAAGAGTAAGGTGAAAGAAACTTGTTGCTGGAAAGATAAACCAAGGAAATTTTTTTCGTGGAGTGCCGAGGGACAATGTCTTGTGATATTGTTGGAAGTTAATGGAGTCAAGATAGATCCACAACTCCTCCAAGCTTGGCAACCTGAAAACCACTCAAGAAACTTTCAAAACCCGTGAGATCTGGTGATAGCATATAAATTGGGATTAAAACAACATGCATATAATCTTATAAAACATGTTAGATCTAGATCTCTAAAAATATGCATTCAAAGTAGAAAAAGCAAGTAAACTTACTTACATTACTCTACTTCTAGTGATTGGGAGCAATCCTTTAAGCCAGATACACAAAGCAAAAATTAAGAAATTGAAATGAGAAACAAATTACCTCATGAGATCATGACAATGGTGATCCACACATAAAAGCACTACACAGTTTAGCCTCCAAAGCTTCTTTATTAGCAAATGCAAAATATAGAACACAATTACAAAATTGCAAGCCTCCTCTCAATCCAACTCTAACTAGTTTGGAATGAGGGGGCTGCCATGCTTAAATAACAAAAATGAAGAGAGGGGGGTGCAATTGGTGAAGGAGAGGGAGGGCGAATTAGTTGAGGGAATCAAGCCTTGACTTGAGGCTTGATGGACGGGGCTGCCACCACCTTTTGGGGTGCCAAAAATCGGCCCAAACGCTGCCATGATTCATGCTGCAACTTCCTCAAATGGTGCGCCCTCCTCTTTAGGAAATGCGCCCCCATTCATGGGGAAATGCGCCCTACTCTTTAGGAATTGATTCCTTGTTTATTGCTGCCCCAAAAACATGCCAAAACACTCCCTTAACATCCTCCATCAAAGCTGATCCAAAACTTCTTCCAAATCCCCTTAATTTAGGAATTGGATTTTTTCATATTTTCACATTTTTGGTGTTTTTTCTCACTTTTTTGACTTTTTGTGAAATAAGTGAAAAATAAAACACTTAACCACTTAGGAAAGTGGGTCTTGGGGTATAGTAGGTGCTCTGAGCTTGAAAATGAGCACCCCCATGGCAAAAAAGACCCCTAGACCACACTTTTATCACATTTTAAATTTTTTTAATCAAACCATTAAAAAATGTCTTGATTTTACGGAAAAAATATTTTTTCTCGGAACTGTTATCACACAACTTGTAGTTGTCTCTAAAGGTACCTATCTAGGACGGTAGAGGTGTAGACAACTAAAGAGGTGACCCAAGAGATGCCATGGTTCCCAATGCAAGGTGGGTGTCACGCTAATTGAGACACTCTTCACTTTAGATCAAGCCTAAGCAAGACCAAGGGGGAAACCCTAGCTTAGCCAATTAAGGCCAACGAACCCATTCAAGACCTCCTAGGGAAATGTGAAAGGTTAAATGTGAAGAGATCAAGAGGGATAGATCTAGATCTAGGATGATAAGTGGACCTGTTATCACACCATAGTAGCAGGGCTACTATTCTTTCTTAACAGATATCTACACATTCCAGAGCTTAGATTATTCAGAGCTTGGCTATGATGACTTTATATTTTGAGATCACTCATGATCAGAGCAGTGTATTATTTAGACTTATGTTGGACCTTGTGTCAAGGCTGGGCCTGAGTTCAGATTTGATGACCGATGTGACCCTTTATTCCATACAAGTTCAGTTCAGTGCCTAGAGATGTATTGCAGCAGTGTTTCAGATGATATATGATGATTATTCTTGTGATGATGTTGTATGACCTATGGATTCCATATCATTGACTGTGGATTATTATCTTGTTGCTTTAGTCATGTTCACAGCATTAGCTTGGTATATAATTCATGATGTGGCAAACTTTATAAACTTAAAATGGACTATCTTTATGAGGGATTATAAAATGGACATTTTACTTGCACATTTAGGTTGTTTGACAAAACTCATTGGTTTACTACCTTGCATAAATAAGGTCTTTCTTGACACCAGTTGTTTGCTAGCTTAGGCTCCACTTTCACTTGACCGCATCCATCCATGACTTTCCTTATTTGGCTTTAACCCTGGACCTGTCTCACTTGACTTTCTGATATTGAGGACGCCCCTTTTTACTACCTTTGTGTTTGGACCGCATCCCTGTTTGTTTAGTGTCTTGGCTCTGAGTTGGTGACAGAACATGCCTTTGGTAAGTTGGATTGTAGGCCTAAATCATTCCGGTCAGTTGTCCCAATGTTTGGCACTGGCACGAACTCCCCCTAGTCACTTGAGATGTTGTTGGCTAAAACTGAAAGCTCATGTACTACTTATGGAAACTTATGTAGATTCGCCCATGGAAACTAAAAAGGGCAAGAGCGATGAACTGCTAAAAATACTCCTCGAAGAGTATCAGAAAGGTCCAAAAAGCAATGGTTCTTAAATTCTATATCTAAACTGACCTTATATATGTATAAACATGCCCTGGATGCAAGCTGCAATTAGTTGTGCTTATCAGCACACTTGAGATCCGAAGGGTTATGTAGGCCAAAAAGGCCATGAAATGAAATCAATGGATCCTAATGAATTAGGATCATCTTTTATAAAAGTAGACATGATGCCTAAGTTGAATAAGCACTCTCTAAACAACTTACCCATTTGTGAGGCACAACCATTCCCCGTGTTTATTTTGTCCAGCATAGAGTTTGTAGCTTCCCCTTTTCTCCCAGTCCAAAGTATCTTTTAGTTGAGCTTAGACAAGTCACCCCCTTTGTCCAACCTTGTTCCTAGCCTTCATCCTTAGCTAGCAGTTAGACCATGTTTAATGGGTGAGTTTGTCATTTAAGATATGGTGCAAGTGAATATAAATAACAACGGAATATGCAAAAATGATTAATGCCACTAAATGATGTTATACTTTAAGTTAAGCTGTGAGTATGATTAGAGGAACATGTCTTAGTCTATTGATATGATTTATCCTTGGTTGTATATGGACCTAGTCAAACCTAGTTTGACTATGGTCGTTTCTTGGGATTCGTGATGATGTGGGCCATGCATGCTTATCGATGATGATAGATGGACCCACATACTCTTGGTTATGACACTATATGAAGGACATATGATTCAGATGATGATTGATGCAGTTCAACAGGTTTTATTATTACTTCAAATCATCAGATTATGCACTGTCCATATATGGTGGACCCTACAGTTAGCACATCAGGGCAACCCATGGTGTATGAGTACACATTCTTAGTAGATTTGGGTCTTCTGGATCCAATGAGACACTTATCATTTAGTTCCGGGCACTTTTGACAGTGATAGATGCAGTTTTCCACTTGTTGACCAAATTTGGGGTTGATTTCCCAGCGTGAGCATTAAGGGCCATGAGAGGCCAGTTCAGCTAGGGCGCTGTATGAGGAGGGGGTGGTCCAGCCACTTGATTACCCCCCCTTCTGGAGAGCCTGGTGGGATCAGTTTGACAGCGCAGGTGCCTTAGGAGGCAGTTTCAACACTTTCACAATTACCGAGGCAGGTCAGAAATGGAATAAAAGAGTCATTGAGGAATTCGATTTGGGCAATTGAGGCAAGGTTTTGGCACTTGGTCTTCACAGAGGTCTTCCAGGGTGAACCCCCTATCTTCCAGCCAGTTTTCATCAGTCAGTGGGGTCCACAGAGGCCACAGGAGGCCATTTACTGCATGTCTCTCACAGATTTTGAGGACAAATTTGATCATTTGTATTTATTTTGGACATATTATATTATTTTATTGTGCCATGGGGATGAGCTAGCAAGGATTGATGCCTCCTAGCCCCACCATGAGCTCCATGTGACATGTCCTAGTCATATGAGGTGGGCCCATGTACTTTTGCCCCCTCTAGAGGATTACGTCACCCTCCATGAGTACTTTTAGCTATGACGTCATCACTATTTTGAGTGATCCATGTGTTATGTTGTTATGATTCATCTTAGCCATTGATTATGTATTGAGATCTTTTAATCTCAACCACTCATTTCAAAAAGTGGTTTTGAGATCTAGGGTTTTGGTCTTTATTATCCTATATAAGGAGGAGACCCCCTCATTGTAAAATCATCTAGAGAATTTGGCTCTTGGCTCTTGGAATAAAAATTTCTATCTTTTGGAGTACATGCTTGGATCTTGGAGTGGATGTTGGTTGCTTTGATTGTAAATGTTTTTGTCCATTGCATTGGAGGATCTCTTGTAGCTATCTTGCATATTTTGCCAGACTTTTTTACAGTTTAAGAGGACGTTTGGGAGGAGTGCGAATTGGTGGGGAGGCCTACCCTTCAAGCTTCAAGAGGACGTTTTGGTTAAACAGGTAGTGGTTTTGTCTTTGTACCAACTATTCTTTGCTTATCTCTTTCTTGTTTGTATCTACCTTCAACATGTTAAACTGATTGATGCTTTGCTCCTTGGTTTTGACAGGTTAGAGGGACACACGTGTGGCTTGGAGAAAATCAATTTGGCAAGAGGACTTCAAAATTCTTCATTTGATCTTTGAAAAAAGTAATCCTCATCTCAACTAGCATTCATCTCTTCATCTAGGTATGCTCCAAAGGTATGGTCTTCTTCTTCCTTGGCTTATCCATGAATTCTAGATCATAAAACCCTAATTGATTAAAACCCTCATTTTTCACTTTTTCTTAGATCTACTTGGATCTAGCTTGGGTTTGGGTAAGATACTGAAAACCCACCTCTATAGCATCCACGACAATTTGGATCTATAATTTGGTGTGGATTGACCTTCATTTGACACACTTTCCAAGGCACTTTAGCCTCCTTGAGGGAGGTCGCACTCCTTGAGGGAAGCTATTGGGGCTATTTCCAAGAGATGGGTAGGTGAGATCCCACTTAATTCATGATCCTCATACTTGATAACCTACCCCTAGTGCTTCACTTCATTGATTTTTGCCTTGTGGGCCCCATTCCTCATTTTGAGGGTTGTGCCCCACTTGGGTCGATTTGGTGATGCATGTTCAATCTCAGATCTATGGAGATCTAGCCATTGGATGCCCTTGATTTTCAAGATCCACATTGATAATTGTCTAAACTACCCGGATCTAAACTTTGGTGGCTTTTGGACTTGATTTGACGCACTGTTCCATGCATTTAACCCTCCTTGGGCAAAGTCGCACTTCTTGGGGGTTTGAGTTGACCCACTTAGAGAAACTGGGTGTTTGAGATCCCGCTTGTTTTGGAAAGAGCATACCTTGAAACCTACGTCTAGTGTATCACTTTGTGAAGTTCTGCCTTGGGGGTATCATTCCTCATTTTGGGGATTGTTGTCCACTTGGGTCATTTAGTGAAACATTAGATCTAGTAAGATCTAACCATCATATTCTCTTGATTTTGAATAAGTCTTCTTGATTTGCATCCTAGGTGTCCCGATCTACATTTTCACATCTTTTTGACTCCATTAGCCCATCCATATCAAGGCACTAGTCCACCTAAGGCAATTCGCACTTCTTGGGATTAGTGTCAAGTGCTTGACCCCATATGTGGGTATCTCTAATTTCATCTTAGATCCATAGATCTACTCTTTGCATACCCCTTGGTATCATTTGCACCGTTAACTTCACCTTGTGGGTCCCATTTGAGCCATTTCCATATCCCAAGGAAGTGGGTCCCACTTGTGTATTTCATGGTACTAGATCTTGTTATTTGATCTCATTAGGTGCCCTAAATCATTCATTGGTTGAAACACTAGTCATCCCTTAAGCCTCTTTCAACAATACTTAAACTTCTAAGTCCACCTAATGTTGCATTGGTTTCCGTAACTCACCTTTAAAACTTCCCCAGAAACCTTTGCTTTGGTCCAATCATCTTTGATTGGCTATAGGGTCTCCCCCTTGGTCTTGATTTATCTCGATCTAAAGTGAAGAGTGCCTCGGTTGACGTGACTCCCAGCTTGCATTGGGAACCGTGGCATCTCTTGGGTCACCTCCTTAGTTGTCCATCTCCTCTACCATCTCGGATTGGATACCATTAGGGACAACTACAAGTTGTGTGATAATAGGACCCAAGATGGTTAGGGCTTGATTCAAGAGGCTTAGGGGAAGGACAAATGTTCAACCAAGTGCAAGATAAGGTCGCTTATGGATTAGGAGTAGTATATCTAGATAGATCTAATGCCAAGAAAAGATACCCAAGTGGGGCATGTTATCACCTAACTTGTAGTTGCCCCTAGAGATGGATCCAAGATGGATGGCAGAGGGAATAGACAACCAAAGAGGTGCAACCAAGATAGCCTCGACTCCCAATGGATGGTTGTCACGCCAATCGAGGCAATCTTCACTTTATGTTATCTAGCCCAAGACAACAAAGGAGGAGACCGAGATCCACTCCCGATAGGAGAGATTAGACCAAAACACCAGATCAAATCAAGTATGGATGAAGTACGTAAGGTGTATGGTAAACCCTAGATCTATGGATGAAGTCACAAGGTGAGTAATAGGTTGGATCAAGAGTTTTTAAACAATGTAGAATTGGTCCAACATGTTTATGTGAGTGACTTATGAAGTTTGAAACAAGATCCAGGATTAGGGTACTAGTCAAAGATGAGAAAATCCACTGCCTTGGGAACCGTGTCCAATGCAGGTAGTTAAGAACCAAGTTGGGGCTAACCAGTACCAAAGATGAGCTTGATGAATGGATACGACAGTGTTTAGGTGTTCAAGCATGCAAGACAAAGATCAAACCACAAGCTAACTCAACAATCCAAGAAAGTCGAATTGGTTTGGAGAAGATCAGTGCCTTGGGAAATGGGCCAAATGGAGTCGGATGTCCACCAAATTGTAGATCAGGGATGTTGAGGTGTAAAGCTAGGTGGATCTTGAAATTAGGATCATCCAATGGCTAGATCTCAGTAGATCTGAGATTGAAATGTATCACTAAGTGACCCAAGTGGGGCTGAACCGTCAAAATGAGGAATGGGGCCCACAAGGTGAAAATCACTGAAGTGACACCCTAGGGGTAGGTTATCAACTGTGTAGATTAAGGATCAAGTGGGATCTCATTGACCCAAATGCTAGATCTTAGCAAACTCAGCCAACTAGGAAGTGCGACCTCCCTTGAAGATCAGAATCGCCGTGGATGCTATAGAGGTGGGTTTTAAATTTTATACCCAAAAGCCAAGTAGATCTTGCTAGATCTGAAAAATTGTAAAATGAGGGTTTTATCAATGAAGTAGCTATGCCAATGGATTGGAGCCAAGACAAGAAGAACAAACCTGTGGATCTTACTTGGATAACCTTGTAGATGCCTTGATGATGATGATCTATGCAAACCCGATCAATTTGGAGCGATTTGAAGTAGTTTTCTATGAAGTCGATTTGCCCAAGGAAGCCAATGCGCCCTCTCTCCTGCACAATAAACGTCAACAATATTAGATTTACTGCATCAAGAGATAAAGACTACTGCTATAGAAGAAGTAACAAGAGAAAAGCATAGATCACAATGATACTAATGATAACCCCCTGATACAAGCGAATGCCAAGTGGAGCGAGTTGAAGAAGCCTTGCAAAAACGCCCAAGGTGAATTCGCCCTCCTGTAGACAAGACAAAATTTCCACGAAAATAGATCTTCCAACAAATGCCAAAATGCTAGGATACAATAGACTTTTCAATCACCATCTAAGAACACCAGATTCAAAGGAGACCACAAGAATTTCCACAGAAAAGTTTTTCAATATCAAGATTCCAAGAGCCAAAGACCCTTTACAATGAGAAGCTCTCTCCTTTAAATAGGATGGAGAGAGGCCATAACCCTAACCACTTTTTGAATGAGTGGCTAAGATTAAAAGATCAAATGATCTAATCAATGGTTGAGATGAGCTCAACAATACAATACATGGATCAACTCAATAATACAATATAATAATGGACAAATCACCCATAATAAGGGGGTCCCACCAAATGTCAATGATAAAATTTAAGAAAAAGCTTATGGTGGGTCCAAGGGGTAATTTCTAACACCCTTGGTCAATCCCCGTAGCACAATGTCATCAAAATAATCATCTAAGCACCAAATCGTGCCTCTTTGGGAAAGTCGTGAGCCTTAGGAGGCTCCAGAAATCATCATAAAGTGCCAAAAGTGATGGGTGTGGGTCCCACTGGAAGCTGAAACTATTGGAGAAGGTGTGGAAGACATCCCACTCATCATCAAACATAATCCCATGCCATAACCTTGCCTCAGTAACCCAAATCGAATTCCTTTGTAGCCATTTTTACCATTGCCTCAGTAACCCAAATCGAATACTGAACCTTTGCCAGCTATTCTACTTACTCGATAAGGGCCCATCCATATTTTCTCAAATTTTTCATGATTTCCCGGTTTCTCTTTATGTTTATCCCACAGCAAGACTATATCCCCAATTCCAAAGATTACATCTCTACTCTTTTGGTCAAAAGTTCCCTTTATTCTCTCTTGTTCTATGACCATTCTATTCCAAGCTTCCCTTCTAGTTTCATCTAACTCTATTAACTTATCAATTCTTGCTTGAAGGGCTTCTTGATCCGAGGAACATTGTTGCAACAGCTCATACACAGGGATTTGAAGATTGATTGGAAGCCTACAGTTCTTCCCATACACTATTTCAAAGGGAGCTTTTCCAGTTATTCTTTTGGTCGTTGTTCAATCTGCCCAAAGGGCATACTTAAGCTTGACATCCCAAGTCCTTTTGTTTTCACCAACCATTCTCTTCAAAAGTCTTATCAAATTCTTATTACTTGACTCTGCCAAACCATTTCCTTGTGGGTAATAGTTGGAAGAATGAGACAGAGTGATCCCATGATCTGAACAAAAGGTGGACATCTCCACTTTGCTAAATGCTGGTGCATTATCAGTTGTAATTTTACAGGGGCAACCGTATCTGGAAACTATATTCTCTTCTTAGAACTTGACCACAACTTCTGCGGTACATTTCTTAGTGGGGATAGCTTCAACCCAGCGAGTAAAATAGTCTGTGCAGGTCAGAATGAATTTGTATCCACCTGAAGAACTAGGGTTTATTGGCCCTACGAAATCCATTCCCCATTGCTGGAAAGGTGCTTCTATAAAGACTGGGGTTAAAGGCAAGGCAGGCAATCGGGGTTTTCCTGAATAGAATTGGCATTCTTGGCAGGTCCTGATAAAGGCATCCACATCTTTAAACAAAGATGGCCAATAATACCCAGCTCTCATGATCTTAGCAGCCGTAGTCCTAGGAGCATAATGTCCTCCACACAATCCAGAATGCATTTCTTTGATGATTCTTTGGGACTCATCATGATTCACACATTTAAGTATAAGTCCATCTGGATTCTTCCAACCCAAACCATCTTCTATCAAAACATACTTTGATGCTTTCAACCTTAAAGCTCTTCTTTGGTGGTCTAAAAGGTGGTCAGGACAAGACATATGCCTAAGATAGAAAATGATGTCCTTGTACCACTCATGGTCTTCATCAATATAAAGCATCATAACATTTTTAATATTTACCCCCTCATTACTTTGTTGCATCTTGGAATCAGTTAATAGTTGGGCTAATCCTTGGCCTTTAACTATTTTAATTGGCTTGATTTCAATGTCATATTCTTGAATTCAAGAAATCCAATTTCCTTTGGTTCCTATACCATCTGGTTGAGACAAAACATCCTTGACTGCTTGACAGGGAACGTAAGCTAAAACCTTTGAGTAACCAATGTAAGTCCTGAAATGTTTTAAAGACTTAACTAAGGCGTAGGCTTGTTTTTCAGTGGTCGTGTAATTTAGTTCCGCATCTCTAAGATTCTTACTCATGAATGCAACAGGTTGTTCATGGTTATTTTCATTCTTTTGCAGCAAGACACCTGCTATAGTATCCTCAGATGCATAAGAGTAAATCAGGAACTCCTTATTATAATTAGGACGCACTAGGACAGGTGCAGAAGCAATTGCTTTCTTTAGAGACTCAAACGAAACATCACATTTCTTATCCCAAATAAACTTTACATCTTTCTTTAGCAAGCTATTTAAAGGTTTTGCCAATTCAGCTAAGTTCGGAATGAATCTTCTTACAAAGTTAATCTTCCCGAAAAATGGTCGCCATGAACTAACATCTTTGGGAGGAGCTATGGCCTGAATTCCCTGTACTCTTTCTGGGTCAATTCTAATCCCTTCTCTAGAAACAATGTGACCCAACAACTTTCCTTCATCGACACCAAAGGTAGACTTTTTAGGATTTAGAGAGATTCCAAACTTCCGACATCTTTCAAAAATTCTCTTCAAATGCTTTACATGGTCCTCCCTCTCTTTAGAGAAAACAGTCAAATCATCTTGATAGATAATGATTTTGCCAATTAGACCTTCAAATGCATGGTCCATTGCCCTTTGAAAGGTTGATCCTGCATTTAAAAGGCCAAATGGCTTCCTTATGTACTCATATGTTCCCCTAGGGGTAGTGAAAGTTGTTTTTCCACGATCTTCCTTCTTGATTTGAACTTGGTTATAGCCAGAAAATCCATCAAGTAAAGACAGGATGCCAGCTCTCGTTACACTTTGTAATAAATTTTCCATGTTGGGCAAAGGATAGTTATCCTTGAGTGAGGCTTGATTCAAGTTCCTAAAGTCAATACAAATCCTAATTTCCCCACTTTTCTTCCTCACAACCACATGATTAGATACCCATGTCGTATGCCTGACTGGCTTAATGATGGCTGCAGCCAACATCTTTTCCAATTCCTTTTTTACTAAGGGAGCTAGCTTAGGGTTTACATTACGCAACTTTTGTCTGTAGGGCTTAGTTCCTTCCTTGAGAGGAATGGTGTGTTTTATGACAGACTGGTCATAAGTTTTTAAATCATCATAGGTCCACGCAAACACATCCTTATACTCTCTGATTAACTCTTCAATTTTCCTTCTTTCTTCTTTAGAGGCATTTTTTCCTATTTTAACCATTTTTTGAGAACAAGAAGAACCTATGTTGATTTCAATGACTTCGTCAATTGGCTCAGATTTCTTACCCTTAAACTCATCATGCCTATTGAAATTCTTCTCTAAAGGAAAAGTGATTTCTGTTATGTCCATTCCTTCAATTGAACTACCCTTCATTTCATCTTCAAAGTTTACCATTGGGGTTCGAGCTGTAGTCAGAAATCGCATGATTTGGGCATCATTATCAAAGACTTGCCAATGGTCTTGGTTATCGGGGACAGAGGGTCTGAATAAGACTTCGAGCTTGCAGTTTCTTTGCTTCAATGATTCAGGGGCTTGAATGGTACTAGCCATGACAGACAGCTCATCGGCCAAAGTGTTTTGTTCACAGGGAACTACCTTGATTCCAAAGGCATCAAAACACTCAATGGTATCCCAAACTGCATTTCTATAATCTCGAAGCCTATTATTCTTAGCAACAAATTTATTCTTGACTTGGGACACTATGAGGTCAGAGTCACCTATGACAGATAGAGATTTGATGTTTCTTTCTCTAGCAATTTCCAGGCCTAAAAGCAAACCTTCATATTCAGCAACATTGTTGGTGCAATCAAACTCCAATCGAAAAGAGAACAAGTTCTCCTCTCTGGATGGTGAAGTCAAAACAATCCCAGCTCTTGCACCATGTCGGGAATGGGCCCCATCAAAGTGCATTTTCCAGATTTGATCATGTGGGAAAGGATGCTTCTTAATTTCCTCCCAATAATTTGCTAAGACCATGAAATTTCCAATTTCATCACTTGAATACATTGCTTCAGTAAACAAGTGTTAAGGTGTCTCAACATGCTCTTGCATAGGTGGTTCATTAAACAAGGTTATGGGTGAACCCTTTCCAGTTGGGATTGTGGCATATGTGAGATCCATTTGCACACTTCCACCTAATCTTGCTGACCACTCCCTGGATAGCAACATTCCCCAGACATTAGGGACATCTAGGACAAGGACACTCATTGAGAGCTCGATATCAGAACAGGCAGCCAACCTAACCGGTAAATTTTCAATTATCCTAATGGATTTCACACTTCTGGAATCCATTCCACAAACATTCCTATAAGGTCTTGTGGGTACTAACTCAAGTTGTTCCATGACTCTTAAGGGCATAACATTTACCTCAGCTCCCGAGTCTAACATGCAGTTATGTAATATCAAACCATTTACTTCCAACGCAATGTAAAAGGGAGGGAAGCTTCCATAGTTGTCACCCGAGATACTTTGGATCATGACAGGGGAATCCTCAGGTTCTACATAAATCTGTTTAGGAAGTTTCTTCCTTGTTTGGATTGCAAGATGAGTGGTAGCTCTTTTGTGGAATGAAGGGATCTTGAAAATTTCACAGAAAGGAATAGGAATATTTATTTTCCCTAGAAAACTAGTGGTTGAGATAAAAATATATAACAATATAATCAATGGCTAGGATGAGCCAATACATAATATGACATGGATCACTCACTAAAGGGATGACGTCATGACTAAAGGAGGCGTCCAAGGGAGGGCGCACTACATGGGGGTGGCTAAAACACATGTGAGCCACAACATATGACTAGGACAAGTGACTAGAAGCACATGGTGGGGCTAGGAGGTATTATTCCCCTTCACTAGCATGTCCTCATGGTACAATACCATAGCAAATGACTCAATGACATGTCCAAGTATACAAATAATCAAATCCTGTCCCCATCATCAGAGAGAAGAATGCATGAAAAGACCTCCTGCTGACTGTGTGGACCCCACTGACTGCTGCAAACTGATCTGGAAGGAGTGGGATACATCATAGATGACCTCAGAGCAGACCTCATGCCAAAACCTTACCTCAATTGCCCAAATCGAATTCCTCTATGACCCTTTTATTCCATTTTTTATCCTCCTGAAAAACCATGAAACTACCCATAACTGACTGTCGGGTGCCTGCGATGTCAAACTGACTGTGCCATCATGTCCGGAAGGGGGGTAATATGGTAATATCAAGTGGCTGGACCACCCCCTTCCTCTGTAGCGCCCTAGGAAACGACTGGCCTCCAAGGCCTCTGCTGGACAGGCTGGATCAGCATGCCCAAACTGGTCAACACGTGGATGACTGCTACTATCATCATCAGAAGTGCCCGGAACTGAAAGATAAGTGTCTCAATGGATCCAGAAGAGCCAAATCTACTAGGAATTAGTACTCATACACCATGGGTTGATCTGTGGGGTCAACTGTAGGGTCCACCATACCTGGACAGTGTAAAATATGATCATAGGGAAATAATAATAAACTGACCAACTGCATCAATCATCATCAGAAGCATGTGTCCAACATATGGAATCATCAATAAGTGTACGTGGGACCACAAATCATCATCCATAAGCACAAGTGGTCCATCTCATCACGGATCCCAAGAATGACCATGGTCAAACTATGTTTGACTAGGTCAGAATACAACCAAAGACTAGATTATAGCAACATACTAAGACATGTTTCTTTAATCACATTCATAGCTTAACTTAAAGTACAAACATCATTTTGATGACAGTTAGTACATATATATATATCTATGTTATTTTTAATTTACTTGCACAAAAGCTTTAAAGACATACTCACCCAATGGACATGGCCTAACTGCTAGCAAAGGATGAAGGCTAAGGACAAGGTTAGGCAAAAGGGGATGACTTGACCAAACTCAACTAAGTGACACTTTGGACGGGGAAAAGGGGAAGCTAAATGGACAAAATAACAAAGGGAAGGGCTGTGCCTCACAAATGGATAAGTTGTTTAGAGAGTGCTTATTCAACTTAGGCATCTTGTCTACATCAAGTTGATCCAGGTTCATTAGGATCATTCATTTCATTTCCATGGCCTTTTTGGCCTATATGACACCTCTGGGATTTCACATGCACTAAAAAGCACAACTAATCGCAGCTTGCATCTGGGGCATATTTACATTTACAAGGTCGGCAATAATAGATATAACTTTTGATTAACCATTGCTTTTT